>CM067566.1:3999260-4745312 GCA_034336665.1 Luscinia megarhynchos
ATTAGAGAAGGCTTAGAAATATTCAGGCTAATATTTTTAATGGTTGCTTGGAGTTAAGCACCTTAATCCATATTTGGCTTTTTAGTGAGCTGAACTGTTTTTTCAAGTAGCGTGGAGCTTTCAATTCTCATCAATTTTCTGTGTCTTCCATGAGTTATCACCATCATTCTGTACATATCTATTCAGGCCAGTAGGATTACAGCACAAATCCCAGGAGGAGTTTGCAGAGCCTAGACCCTCAAGTTTTTAATTTTGCTTGCCGGAAATATTGGAGAAAAGAAAGCAAAAACTCCGAATTCCCATATAATGCTGCTCCAATATGACCAGTGGAAAGGTGTGCTGATAAATGCCCTTTATTTACTGGTGTTCTCTCTTTGGTCACAGCTCAGGAAGGCAGTGATGGATCACATATCAGACTCGTTCCTGGAGACCAACGTGCCGCTGCTGGTGCTCATCGAGGCGGCGAAGAGCGGCAACGAGAAGGAAGTGAAGGAATACGCTCAGGTCTTCCGCGAACACGCCAACAAGCTAGTGGAGGTGAGTGACCTTGCTGGCACGGCCACCTTTCCTTCTGGCACCTCTGTGCTGGGGTTTGTACTTCTCTTCAAAAGAGCTGAGCAGCTGTTAGTTGCTGTAAAGTTGTTTAATTGTAAAGGCAAATAGTCCCAAGTGTTAAAGTCTGTGCTCAAAGCTTTTGGCACAGAGTCCCAAAGAGAAGTAAAGTCCCAGTTGGAAGTAGAAGCAGCTCCTGGTGCAAGGCCCTGAGAGGGACACAGTTGCAGCCTGGTGCAGAGTCCTGAGCAGAGGCTGCAGGCTGGTACAGAGTCTCAAGAGGCAAATGCTCCCTGGGCTTTTTTCTTCTTCTGGTCTTTTGTTCTTCCTCTTCATGTGGTGGTAGTGATGATGATGATGGTGGAGGAAGAGAGAGCAAGAGAGCTCTAACTCCACTACAGAGTCTTATTTACAAATTACACAATGAGCTAAAAAAAATGGATCTGAAGCATTTCTTCCAAACCTATTAGAATTCTAGTTTCTTAGTATGAAGGTTTACATATAATCTATGCATATGGCCTATCTGTTCTGTCCGAAAAATGTAAGTAATATCCTTACTATATTTTTATTATGTCTAAATCTATGTTTTAGAGCTCTCACAGAGACTTGTTTTTGAGACTTGTTTTCTACACTGATATCTAGGACTATGTTTTGGAGCTCTCACTGCAGCTTGTTGATCTCTCTCTGAGGAACTCAGAGAGGCCTCTGGTTTTCAGACTCCCTACACTTCAGGAGAGGCAGGAAAAGTTATATACTGGGTGAAATGGTAGAGGTGTTGTTCCAGGAGTTTTGGTCAACTTTATGCTGGTGATTGCCCAGGAAATGTTTGGATGATGGGCAGAAGAAAGTGCTGTGTTTTAGTAGTTCATTAAAGCAACTGAGCATGTTAGAAATGGTGTTTACAGCAGTTTGTCAAAAGACAGGAGCAACAAGAACTAAATTTCAGTTCAGCTTCACTGACAGTATACAATTGAGCTAAATGTCTATTAAGTAAAAAGACAAATCAGTGCTTCACAATCTGGTCCTGGCCAAGGACTGCTCTGGACTTAGTTATTTGTCAGTCTGAACTAAAATAGGGAAAAGGACCTAAAGAGAAGGCACAGCCTTCAGAATATATATGGTCTTGAGAGATCTGTATTTCATACATAAATATATACATATTTATAGTATCTTCTCTTTCTGAGGAGACACACTGTAAAGTCAATCAGTGATAATTACAAGTCTTCAGGGGTCATATTGAAATAGCTTAATTCTACCATGAGGAGTACAAAATATAATGATTGAAACCTTGGATACCCATGGAATGGACATCTAATAAAATTATGATAACGTTAATCTCGGTTTGCCCTCCAACAGACCAGGAACTATGAAAAATGCTCATGTTTTTAAACGACAAATATAACTCAGTGATTTGCTCAATAACACTGTGTGGCATTTTTCTGTACTAGCAACGTTTTGAAGGCTTTGTAGCCCCTTTGCAACATATTTTCTTGTCACACAATGTGCTATTCAGCAAAGGGAAATGCAATTAGGGAACTACTGATCTGACAAGTACTGAACTATACCTCTGAATGAATTGTGTTCAAACAGGACTCATCCTAATTCTGTAGAGCCCAAGCTGAGGCAAAGACTAAGGGTTTCTTGGCTAATATGGACTAAATCTGGATAGTTCCCTGATAAAATAAGTATCTGGATGTGTTTTTACAGTGGGAGTGTGTTTTCAAATGTTTCAAATGGAGCATCTCATTCTTGCCATGAACCAAACAGAGAGTCAAGGTACCTTATTCTGCTCTGGAAATCAAGTGTTTGCTATAGTACTTAACTTGTAGGTACCTAAAGGAAGGTCTTGAGGGTCTAAAATTTCTGTACAGTGCTGAATCCATTAAGGCTTATTGTGTTTTCTGCAAGAGGATCACAGGGCTGTCAGCAGCTTTCAGTCCCAGCCCCTGTGTATATGCAAAGATTTATTGCTGCCTCCTTGTGACTGGAGCTGTGGCAATGCAAAAGGAAATAGCTGGTAGGTATATAAAGAGAGGAAAAAAAAAGCCCCAAACAAATGGAAAACCCCTCCACAATGTTTGTTCATAGTTATATTATCGTGGCAGTGGAGTTGTAGGCTTTATGAAGTGAGCATATGTGGGGTTAGTGTTATAGCAGTCACATCCTCCACAGATTTGCAGCAAAGTGTTGCAATGACAGGTTTAATAGCATTATTAAAAAGTTAAAAATAGCTAAGTAGATATTTTAAAAGTATCATAAGAGGTAATGGCATAAAAGGAGGAAAAATACCTTTTAGGGGTGTAGTTAAAAAAAAATAAAAAGCCAAAAACTCCCTGCCAGAAAAACCCACAACTTTAATGGGAAGAAGAAAGAACTGTAATGCTGTTAAACTGTCAGAGGGAGAAATTAGGTTTGCTCTTAGGAGGAAATTCTTTACTGTGAGCATGGTGAAAAATTGCTGAAAAGCTGCCAGAAAAAGCTAGCACATCCCTAGAAGTGTCCAAGGCCAGGTTGGACAGGGCTTGGAGCAGCCTGGGACAATGGAAGGTGTCCCTGCCCGTGGCAGGGGATGGAACTGGAAGAGCTTTAAAATCCCTTCCAACCCAGGGCATTTTGTGATTCTATGATTCTATGAAACTAAAATAAAAAAAAAAAAAAAATTGAGCAGTTATAGTTATTTAGTCTTGGTTTTACAAGCCTGACATTACATTAGATTTGCATTTTACACCAAACTGGAGGTTAGCTAATGATTTTTGACATGTGGTTTGTTTGTGCCCCACCAAAAAGCAACAATATTGGTATCAATAGATGTCTTGGGCCTAACAGCTAGTATTTTTATTCCATTTAGGTTGTTCCAGACTATTAGAAGCAGATTTTTAATTGGGTCTTGTATGTCTGTGACAGCTGGTGCTGGCTTGTGGGTGCATTCTTACTTTTTTCCAAGGATGGTTTCTTTTAGGTGGATCCTGATCTTTTAGTTGTAAGAAGAGTTTCTGGTTCAGGTAAAAAGCATCTTGAAGAAATGAATTTCTAATGCAAGTGAAATTTTTAACCCCAAACTTCAAGTTCATCAGTCTGCAGAAGCAAATACATATTTGGAATATATTTATGTCCCTTTTATACTAGATTCAAACAATTTCATAATTTTTACTTACTGATGCACAATGGAATCTTAGCAGATGGACTTCTCTGCTTTTGTGGGTCAAGTATCTTGCAAATAGTAAAATGTGGTTTAAAGATGAGACATAATCAAGTGACTATGAAATGTAAGATGCTTTCCCAGGCACAGGGCCAGAATTGCTTGTGAAGATGTGCAAACACAGCTCTGCTGAAGTGCGTGGAGCTGCACTTGCTCCTGTTAGAGGAGTTTGGCACTGCCAGTTCAGTACTGTGAAAAGTCTGTAATATTAATCATTAATTCTGAAATCTGGATTTGAATTTCTTGGATGTCCTACCAAGCTCAATAGACAGCCTGTCAAAAGGTCAGGAAAAATAATGCAGGTTTTAATATTCCTTTACACCAAACCTTCCTGAGGGAAAAAAAATTTCACTCCTTGATATTTGTTGAATGCAAATGGCAGAATTTTCTCTGCATAGCCAATACATTTTTTTTAAATATATTTTGTCAGCTTGAGCCTTAAGGAGGTTAAATTTCTTTTATAGTCCATATTGCAGAATAGTTAAGTCTTCTCTCAAAAGCTGTTTTCATTATATAATATTTTCCCTTCCCCACCTCTTACCATAACATTAATAACAACAAAGATGGATTGTCATTTTTTTGAGACATTTACTGACAACTTACTTTGCCTATGGGTTTAGTTGGAAACAGAGAGTGAGGTGTCACTTAACTATAATGTAAATCATACAAAATAAATCAAATTGTCAGTCAGATTCTGGGAGTAAAACATAATGATATAATAAAACAGAATTTAGATGGCACCACTCCAGGCTTAGATGGGTAACTTTTTTCCTTAAAATGTTTTTTCACAGCCATGTCTCTTTTTTTTTTTCCCTGCCTTCTGAAACTGAGGTTACAGAAGTGATGGTGCCTTTCCAGGCTTTACCTCACGAATCTTTCTTTTTTTTTTTTTTTTAAATTATCTCTAATGACTGAGTTGTAATGCCAACTTCAGATGTGACCTTGGGAAGTCATTTAACTTCTCTACCCGAGCACCTTCATTAGTAGCATAAGGTTAATGACAGATAATTCTAGTACCTACCACACAAAGGCACTTGACTGATAAATCAGCTCAGATTTATTCAATGCATCTATCAAAGCACTATAAAGAAGCTAATTAATTAATTTTCATTATTCTGTTTAGTAGAGCTTTCTTGGTTTAACTGTTGGACAGTTTCTTGAAAAATTAAATTATTAAATCTAACAGATTTTCCTGGTAGATGAAATTCAGCATCCAGTAAACTCTTAAGAGCCATGGTAGCAGGCTGTTCAGTTGGAATTCAGATTATAGTGGATTGGATCAGACTTTCCATTCTTAAAAGGTTGGATATAAGTCCAAGAGATTTCTACTAGTTGTTTCAGTTTGGGGAGTTTTAATGCTTTTATGGAAATACCTCACCATTTTGGTGGTCAGTGGACATTTATAAGAGTTAAACTCAGTTGCATTGTTCTTATTTCTAACAAAACCTGAATGAAGGGGTTTTTTCTTCTTCAGTGTGAAGTGATGAAGCACCACATTTAAAACACCTAAAAATGAACTTTTCAAAAGTCCCTTACCACTTTTGCATGAATTGATTTTTATGAAGAATTTTCCCACATGTTCTATCAGTTTCACCTCATATAAAATCGAAAGATTTCTGGAGACATGACAAATAATGAAAGTTGCCTTGTAAGAGCACCTGGCCAGTGGAAGAACTGAGTTAGGCAATGGTTTGTGGTGATTTAGAGTTGATCTAGTGCAAGCACATCAATAATATCCTAAGGTTGGATGGTCATTTGTAGCAGATGAAATCTGACAGCACCATTCTGGTTTTGGTTTATAATATCTCTGTCCATTAAGTTTGCAGGAGCCTTTATTAATTTCCTCCATGTAATTGCCAATTTGAAGAGGATAATGGGGTTACTTTTGGGTGGTTAGGGGCCTGGGATTTTTTAATTTTACAGAAGAGAAAAAGAATAAAAGAGTTTGAACTTCTTTATGAGACACAATGCAAGCTTTCTTTCATTTTCTAAGATTTGTATTATTTGGTGCTCCCTAATTCAGGTTTGCAGGGTGAAGACAGGAAGGGAGAAAAAACCATTGTCAGTATGCACAGCACACAAAACAAACTGAGCTGGGCCTGCTGAGTGAGCCCTTCTTAGTTCATCTGGTAATGAGAGAAAAGGGGGAAAGTTGTGAAAGAAGATTTTACTCTGGTGGTCAACAATGGATTTAATCTCTATTTACATCAGCATTAACAGAACTAATATCCAAACCAGTATTTTTTCTTTCTAGAAATAACTCTCAGAAAACCACAGAGTATTTGCTTCATAAGAAATGCAAGACTAGACTTCCTCCTCGGGAGTGGAGATCACCTGTGTGGCTCTGCAGTGCTCTTGAGGTCGGGGCAGTGCTGGGAGCTCACATGTGGCACTTCAGCTCCCTTCCAGGAGCCCTGGTGGCCTTCATAAGGAATAGATGACAGTGCTTCTTTGTGCTTTTGTAAATATTGTATAAATTCATGAACTGACAGGTTTTCATTTAAGACAGACAAAAACCAGAGGAAGAAGCCTAAGAAAAAAATTTGGTTCATTATTTCTCAAGGAACAAAGGCTGTTCCTGCTGATATTTTCACACATACTTGAGATGTTCTGTGCTTTTTTTGTTCAAGTGCACACTGCTGCTTCATCAGAGTGCACACCTAGCTGTTTGCTTCTGATGATGGAGAGAAGTGTCAATATTCTGTCACAGCTTCTGGATCCAACTTGCATCCTAAAAAATGTGTACCTGCCTGGTTTACTCTTACAGACTGATCAGTTTTTCCTCTGCATTTTTCTTTTAGCTGACATTAAGCTAGATAAGAAGTACTATTTAGGAGGTGGTAATCCTTGCTTTTAATCAAGAGGTGTTAAGAAGGCCATAGATTAGTTTAATTCGAGCTCTTCAAGTTGAGAGATTTTATTTGAAATTAAAGCTGTGAGCTACCTTTGTGTCCTAGTGTTTCATCTGCTCAGTTTTAATTTCCATCCCAGGCCTTTCTTCCCTGTATGGGCAGCAGATGTTCCTAATTCCTAGTAAACATCAGGAGTGTACTGACATAGCTAAAGCCACGAGTCCAATTATTTGCAGTGAGACAATGAAAAGTTTGAACTCTCTGAGAGAAGTTCCTGAGTCCTTCCTGCAGGCAGATCCTTTCTCCTCCTTGGAGGGGTAAATGCCTTTGAGGCAAAATGAGCTCCAATTCTTTCAGGATAAAACTTTCTGGTAGTGCAGTGTCATGGGTGATCTCTTTATCCTGCCTTTTTTACTGACTTTAACCACTGGATTCCACTGGGATCCATGCCAGTTTCATCTTCTGGTGTCTCAATTAATGCTGAAATGGAATCAAAGTGCCTTAGGAAAGGTGAGACTCAGAAATAGCTGCTGCTTTGTGACTTTTAGAGCCTCTCGTGTTCCTGTGTCTGAAGAAGGCAGGTTATTAAAGGAGGTAAATACTCAGTGTCTGAATTGTCAAGATGGTTTTTGCCCAAAAGCCAGCACTGCCTTCAGGCAGAAAGGGTCCAGCTCCAGGGCTTGGTGTCTGCTGTGAGAGGGAGCAGTTGCAGAACCTGTGACCTGTGAACTGCATTTGTTGGCACAGAAATAGGAAATGAAACAATTTGACATGGAGAACTCAGCTACAGCAGATGCTGATCCCTCAACTCTGCCCTTGGCAGATTTCTAGTGAAGCAAGGAAGCCAGGATGGCTGGAAGGGAGAGGAGCTTCCTTCTCTCATGGCCACTTTGGCATATGGCTCTGCTTCCAAAATTTCTTCCTACCTATAAACACCTGGGTAAACAGCACACCAGAGTCAGTGAGACTGTTACCATTCTCTTGAGTAACCATTTTCTACTCATTTGTCCCTATTTTTTATAGACTGCTGCACTTTTACATTTCATAGCAACACCAAAAGGGTTGAGGGATAATTTTATTTGTTCACATGTATTTCTGTAATGTAAATAAGAAGCAAATCCTACATGAAATTAGCAACTTGTGGGTAATGATGATGTTTTTCTTCCTTCCCTAGAGAGTACAAGATTAAAAATTAAATTTGAGAAAATACTAACTGGGAAATTGCTGCAGAATCCCCCATGTCAAGTTGAAAGCATTTCTAACTTTGGGACTGTTAACATGAAGCCAATGCTCTGCTGGTTCTGTTATCTGATTTCCTAGATTTTCATCATTCATTAGCAAATGACTTATCATGTGGTTTTACACATTGGAAAAAAGCACTAGAGGATTTCCTGTCAACAAAAATATAATGCAGACACTTCTTCACATTTTTTTTTCTGTAATTCTTTCATCTTTTGAAGTGTTCTCTATTACTTATTTTTATAAGAAATACCTGGTTATCTCCTTGCAGCAAACTTATTGGCAATGATTTCCCAATATTTTCTAGTTAACTGATTTGTTTTTTTTCAAATTAACTTTTAACCATGCTTATTTGAGGCCTCTTTAAAAGAGATAAAATAAAATTACTCCCTTTTTAATCACTGCTATTTAAAAAATATTTTTCTAGTGAATTACACCCTCTGAGCAGGGGACTCACTTCAGTCTGATCATGCTCTGTGCTGTGTGATTCATATTTTCCCAAAATAACAGGACTTCTACAAACTCTAGTATCCATTTACACCTGCTGTCCCTTACAATGGGATCACACCCCAGTCTATGTGATTTATAACTTGTCAGTAATACAATCCAGAGCACTTGATACTTTTATTAATTACCTGATTGTGTAAATTAATGATTTAGCTCCTGCAAACCAGTTGTTTGAATTTGTAACCTTAGTGTATCATGGTGCAACATCTGGCATGTTGCATGTTCAGAAAGGATGTTTCCACCAAATTACCCTCATTCTTTATTTTTTACTCTCATAACTTATTTGATAGTTTTATTTGTGCCCTAACCAAAACTGAGGTTTTTTCTCTTGTGCTTCTTTAAAATCTGTCTTTAATCTGTCTTCTCAAATCTGTGTGTGTTGGATACATGTTTGCTACTGAAGACAGGTTAGCATTTTATTACTCTGTAAAAAGTGTAGCATCTTGGCTTTTGTTCTGTGATATATTAGCAGGTTTATATTTCAATCAGTAAATATTAAGCACTTTGCTTTTACTTGAATATCTTACACTCTTAAGAGCTTAATTAAATAGCCTGGCCTAGAGCAAAAAGTGTAAGAGAAATAATGAAAATGGCAGAGAATGAAAGGATAAAATACAGGAAATACTGGAATCTATGTTATTCCAAAATCACAACAAAGAAGAAATTAAAAAAACAACTCTAATTACTGTAGAGAAAGGGAATTTCTCATTAAAAATTGAACCATTTCAGGGCAGAAATGGAGGGGGAGAACTATATAAGAAGTCAGAGAGTTCAGTAAGAGCTGTAAGTATTTCTGAGGAAACTGAAAAAAACAATTTACAAAGGAAATAGTGAGTCCAGAATATTGGAGAGCATTCAGACCTGCTCAAAAACAGAGTAGATACCCAGAGAAAATGCATGTCAAAGATTTGAGCAGAGAATGGCATGTTTCATGATGGAGCTTTTGAACTAATGTAAAAGAAGAAATTGTAATCCCTTAATCTAGAAATCTCCTGATCCTGAACAAAAGTTACAACAGCTTTGATTTTAAAAGATTTTGCAAGAAAAATGTATGTGTCAAGTATTTGAATACAGACTGAGCAATAAAACTGATTTCTTAATTTATTGATCCAGTACAAAATATGCATGTAAATCTCAGTATCAAGGTACACTGGAGTTGCACTGGAGTGTGTTGCTTCAACTGGTGCAATGTGTGGGTCATGGTGGATTTTACCCTGGTTTTTGCCTCTATCCCATTAGCTGGGTTCTAACAAGGTTGTGGTAAACTAGTCACTGCTTCTTTTGTGTGTTTTCCTAGAATTCCAGGTGTTTGCAGAAATAAAATGCATTTTTTGCCATTTTGGATTGGTTCAGTAACTGTTGTTGTGTTTTAACACCAATAGTCTCAGCCTTAAATGGCCTGTGCAGCTTTAAAATATTTTTCTGTCAAAGCAGATCCTCGAGATAACCAGTAGAGTCAGATAAACCATGTCTTTGTTTGCCCCAGGATAGTTGGGTTTTGGGCGAAATATTCAACTCTTGCTGGAAGCTTTTGCTGCAGAATTGCATGAGGGAAATTTTAGAGAAATTAGGATGATGATATGAATGGACACAGAGCAGGCTGTGAGAAATAGGAATCTGGGAGAGCTGCTGGGATAAGAGAAGGTTTTAGGGTAAATTTTCAGTGAATTTATTCATATCTGCTTGTAATGCTGCTGCTGAATGTCAAGTACATATGGGGCTAGATTTTTTTTTTCTCATGATTTTTTTTTTTACTTACTGACAACCCATGGATTCAAGAAAATTCATCGTGTCACGTAGATATGGATCCAGAAAGAAAGTATTCTCAGTCAGAATTATGTGTGTTGAAAAGTTGAACTCAGTTATGAAGCAGAAGATAAGTTGGGAAACCTCAAGAGATAAAAAAGCAGCAAGCTCATTCAGAAAATATCTACATATTTACTGATTAAAATACCATAAGCCTAATAATAAGTCTCCTTAGTATTTGAATATTTATTTTTTACCTTAATTAAATTTTCAGAGATAAAACCAACCACCTCACTGTTCTGTTGGGATAACATTATAACAAATGTGTGGATCATGCTTCACTAGAAAATCTTTATGAAATATTGATGATAATACAGGAGTACTGACTCCATGGCTTAGCATGAAAAAGCATTGGTTTCACTGCTTTATTTCCAAGCTTGGCCTTCTGGAAATCAAATAAAACAATTAATTGGATTTTCTTCAAAGTTCCAGAAAGTTTTTCCTATGGCCTCAGAGCAGCAGGAGGAGCTTCAGCCTGAGGACAACTTCTTAAGAAACTTTTAAGTAGCAGAGAAAATGATTTTAGCATGAAAGTGTAATCTCAACAGTAAGTTTAGTTTCAGAGTACACAGGTTATAAAACTCCTGTTTTGATGATCCTGAAGTGCTTCCAAGACTTCAAAAGTTGAGGAAAAGTGGTTCTGTAAGCCTTAATCTCTTTACAATATGTTATGCTTGAAAAAGTTCAAGATAGAGAAGGGAGGAAAAGTCAAGATTTTATCAACACCTGCACTTCCTGCAGTGAAAAGGTTTGTAGGATTCAGGTTCTGCTTCTGAAAGATGAATAACTGAAAGGTTGCTGCCATCACCCTAATGATGGGGTCATTATATCTGGGTGACAGAGTCAAGTCACTGCTTTGAAATGAGAACCTTTTATCACAGAGCCAGAAATGGTGGTGGTGCTGTCTCTGTAATTTCATACTCGTGCCCTTTGGGGCACCAATCAATGGACTCAAGTTTTCCTTTCAGTTGTAATGAAATAAGGACAGTTTTTGACTGTAGCTATGCAGAGTGTGCAGCACATCAGCTGTTACCTTCCCAAGGCACAATTTGTACTGTTCATAGCTTGGGGGAATTGGAAATATCACCATGCCCAAGGAAAGAGGTAAAAACAGCCATAAGGTCTGAAACCACAGTTTGTGACATGACTGAAAGGGCCATGGGTACATTTTTATTCCAAAAATTGTTCTTGCTGCAATGTCAGAAGGAACATGAAGGCACTCAGCAGTGTGTATTAACAATAAAACAAGGAAATCTTTAAATGGGAGAGGGGGAAAGAGAGAGAAGCAATAATGATATCTTATTTGACTCAGTCCTCACTGGGACAATTATTCTTGCTGGGATGCCAATATAGTTATATAGTTTATGCAGGAGAGGAAAATCACTGAGGCTTTGTGAGACCCCTCTCAGGTAATAACATTGTCAGAGAACATCTCTTTGTTCAAAAGTGTTTGGTGATTTTGTTGGTTTACATAACAAAAATTAAAGTGTAGGTAGGAGTAGCTGCTACTGCCCACAGTTCTTACAATACTGTGTGATATTAAACCCCTAATCATGCATGGTATAGCAGCTAATCCCTGAGTTACCTTAACACCCACTGGCTTAAAATCAAACACTTAAGTAACACAAATAGGAATCTGCAACACTTCACATTCCCAGTCTGTGCAAGAGACAGTGAGAGTAGATTAAATTTTGTACCTTGGCTTGCACATAAATATCTCAGTATTCCTGTAGTCTTTGCCCATTTCATTGGATACTGGTAAATAAATAAATAGGATGAACAGATCACTGGCAGTGTTATACAAAAGGTTCTACATCAATGTAAGTATTAATTATACTAATTTCTGACACATGATTTTCAAATCCTAACAGATAAAAGCATTAAGACCATAAATCATTAATTTAATCTGATTATTTCCAGTCAGTCCTTTATTTACTGTCTGCTCAATTAAAAACTGAGGTTAATGAATCTTTCAAATGTACTTTAATATTCTATTATTCATTATTTTCCCCTTTCAACCCCAGGTAAAAGTCTCTGTTTTTTTTCTCCTCTCCATCCCTTTTTGCATTAGATAGGCACTTCTGAGTCACACCATATATTTTCATTTTGAAAGTCGCTGATAGCAGGTTTCCCATCTGAAATGATGTACAAAGAATGAGATGGCAAAAAGCCAGGCAGCTGTAGGAGCTCTGGAGAGCAAATGTGCCACTACAGCTTTACCTTAGGTCTTCCCTTACAGCTTTCTGTCTTTGCCTTTTGATGCAGAAGTTACCTTCTTTCTCGTCCATATCACAGCCAAAAATCCTATTTTACTTTAGTTTTATTTCTAATAAAACTCAGAATTCTGCCAAGGAACTTGCATTTCTGTCCCCATTTTTGAAACTTGCTGATTTGCAAATGAATGAGGTGTTACCCAAACATTCCCAAAATTGGTAGCAATCATATGAATGATTCATAATTTTTATGCATTACAGTTACAAATAAAAAACCAATTCTTCCTCTGTTTTTGCTCAGTCCAATCCCATTCTTTGCTGTTACCTGCCTCCATAAAGTCTTTTCTCTTGTAGAGGAGAATTATTTCCAACATCTTCAAAGCAGAATAGCACTTTTCATTCCTTCCATTTTTGTAATGTTTGACACAAAAGAGTTTGGCATTTTGCATGCTGTAGGTGAAAGTGTAAAGCAAGATGCTTGGTTGGGGTAAAATGATAAATCTTCCTCCATCTTCACAGACAATGTCAGTGTCCATCAACCAGGTGTACATCCAGGGCTTTTAGCTTGACTGAGCTTAGAACTGCAACTCAGGTTCTCTTAGGATGATGCTTCTTGCCTCAAATGCTTTTAGTGCTCAAGTCTGTCTTGTATCAGTTTTGGAGGTTTGGAGTGTTTCCTTCTGGTTTTTGTTTGGTTAGTTTTTGTTTTTTTTAAATTAAAAATGCTTTTTTAAATTTAACCATTAATATGATCTCCACTTTGTAGCAAATATCCTATTATGAACCTGTGGCATATGGAGAAAAAAGGATCTGATCATTGTGATTTCCATCAGTGGTTCATCAGTGAGACTTTCCAGACTCCTTGTTCCAATTTCTGGATTTTAACCATAATAGCTTTTGACTTTTGGTTGACTTGTTATTTGCACATCACTTAAACTAGTAGACTAGATACAAGTGAGCAAAAACTTTGAGCATTTAGAAACCATTAGATGCAGCCTACTCTTTACTATATTTATGCCAGAAAAAGTAAACATAGTACACTTCCAGGATTAATTTTAAATAGCTAGAACCTTGCTAACATAGAATACAAAATTAATTTTGCCCAACCTTTTAGATGTCTGCACCCTCTGGGACAACTCACTAGGGAAATGGACATTTGGAAGGTGTTTATTGCCCTCCCAAAGTAGAGGAATCAGGAAAAAGGTGTGGGATGCATTGACTGAAGATCCCTTTCTCTCTTGAGCATCTTCCCAGGGGTCTGCCATCTCTGCCATCTCCCCTGGATGCTTTCTGATAGCTTAAGATAGAAAGCTGTTAGAAAGCACCCAGGGGAAGAGCTGTGGAGTTGGAGGAGGATCTGGAGCAGAAGCTGTATGAGGAGCAGCTGATAGCACTTGTCTGGAGGAGACTGAGGTCAGACCCCATCAGGGTCTGCAGCTCCAATCTCTGCTCCCTGTGACAGTGACAGGACCCAGGGAACAGCTGGAACTGGGTCAGGGGAGGTTTATTTTGGATATCAGGGGAAGGTTCTTCCCCCAGAGGGTGCTGGCACTGCCCAGGCTCCCCAGGGAATGGGCACAGCCCCGAGGCTGCCAGAGCTCCAGGAGGGTTTGGGCAGCACTGCCAGGGATGCTCAGGGTGGGATTGTTGGGGTCTCTGTGCAGAGCCAGGAGCTGCACTGGATGATCCTGGTGGGTCCCTTCCAACTCTGGATGTGATTCTGTGGATCCTAGATCATTAGGGGCAAAAGTCTGTGGTGAACCTCTGTAATGACAAAAGGTCATGTGTGTGGCAAAAGCTTTTCCCACAGAAGACGCTGCTCTTTCCTTTGGTGTGCTTCTAAATCTGCCCTGAGTTTCTTGCAGAGGGGATGCTGTGTGCATGTAATTACCTTCTGGTGAGAGCTTGAAATGCTTCATTTACATCAAATGCTTCCCTTGTAATAACACCATAATATCAAGTCTCTTTGCAAGTGAGACAACCAGTGGCACGTGTGTCTTGGGGGAGCATCAGCATTTCCCACCTCCTGCAGACTGAAGATATGCTTCCCTGATATTTTCTCTTAAGCTGCAGCAAAACAACAGCATCCTGCAGCCACTGCCCATGGTCAGTTGGATCTTAACCTGTTTGAGCTCCCCAAGCTTATTTTAGTTTGCAGTGTCTGTCAGAGATGCTCCTGTTTCCATCCTGTGTGCGTGGAAAGCTCTCTTGGCATGGAACTGTAACACAACAGATGGGACACACTGCATCTTGGCTGACCTCCACTTTCAGCATTTAAATAGCTAAACTGATTTTATTACCATAAAATAAACTTCCAAGAACTTCTTACGCTCTAGACCAAGCTAACAAGTGCCAGCTGCAGCCCTGCAATGGGAATAGCTGAGGAGTTTTCATAGTGGTTTTGTGGGATTCAAAGATATTTCCATTGATTTTAATGAGAACCAGAGGGATGAAATGCCAGGAAAACTTAGATTTTCTTCCAGCCAAAATGAGGAATTGAAAATAACATTGTTAGGAGCGCACATGGATTTTATTAGTAAGAGTTTCTAAAGTCATGCTCGTGTTTTTCACTGTCATTGGGAAGAGACTGAGGAAAACCAGGGCTTGGAAATTGGCACCTGAGAAGTGGTGCTGAAGAGATGGTCAGCACACTTCAGCTCAATCTGCCATTTCAAGAAGGTTTTCTCTTTGGTCTCACTGTTCTGTTGTTTTCAGCTCTGATGCCCCCTCTTTGGGATTTCCCCTCCTTTTAGCCTGATTGTAGGACCATTAGCTATCAGCTCTAAATCTTGAACAGGCCAGGTCGTATTTTCTAACAGAGGATTCTGGGAGGGACTCAGATACTCCACTGCAAAACTCAGAGATGCAATCCCCCCCAGAAAAATAAACACTACAAGTTTATATATCTAGTAAAATATAAAAGACAGGAGTTACTAAAAAGCAGTTAAAAAGGCCTGTACACCTTGGCTTCTGAGAGAGGATAAAGGTCTCATTAACTTTTTTTAACCCTTTTTCAACACTTTTTTGTCTTTAGAGATGATTGTACCCTTTTCACTTTCTAGATTAATTTCTCATGCATGAATTTAGGCTCCCTCCTTTCAGCTCCTGTCCCATTTGTTGGGCAGGAGTGTGAATGCACTTAGCTAACACTGACTGGGGGTTTGAATATTACATACATATTTTAATATATATATATGTAATAATAGAATCATATTTTTAAAAATATTTGACACAGTTTTAAAAATTGAGCTAAATATATGAAATGCTTGTATTTTAAAAAGCAATCTGACTGAGAAAACACAGCAACATATTTGAATGCTGCTTCCTTTGGGCTGCTGGGAAAATATCATGTACTTTGTACAAGGGCCTTCTATTCTGATTTCTTCAATTATACCAACTCCAAATGTTACACACACAGTTACAAATACAACCAGATCCCACGATCTGATTACACAGACACTGGAAAACTGATTTTTCTTTACCAGATGTGAGTACACTATTAAGTCTAGTTCTAGATGGCATAATTTTTTTCAGTGCTTTCAAAAAAGAGACAAAACAACTTTATGCAACTAAATAATACAGATGCTTTCAATAGAAGTTATTAGAGTAGGGAGGCAGAAATCTATTTCTTTTACTCACTGATCCTGTTCCCTACAGTTTTTTCTGCAAAGGTTTTTGTAGTTGTTTTCATTCTACCTGTGTGATTTTTCTTCAGTAATATAAGAAATAAAAACAAACTATTGTGTGTTTTTCTTCATGTCTTATGCTCTAAGCATGACATTTTTGTTGTTATACAGATTTGAAAATAAAAAAGCTCAGCTACATTTCTCTGCATAAAGAAATGGAAATCTGAATCTTACAAGAGAGACTTATTTAGTCTTTATTGAGATGATTCATAGAAGGTGTGGAGGAGAGAGAAATAAAGGAAGAGTATTGTGGCTTGAGACTCATTTCATAAGCAATTTTATTACAAAGTGAAGAATATGTCTTTGTAATATAAATAATCATCTTCGAGAAGTTCTTTTGATTAAATTAAATTTCATGTTTGTGCCTCATTCTGCAGCTCTGTCATGCTTATGATAATTATAATTATTATTTTTTCATCCTGATGTCTAAGAGAGCCTTTCCTTGTGTTAGAAGACAGTTAGGGCAGAATTAAAATTTCAAATTAATTAAATTCTTCTCATAGGATATATGAGATCCTGCACTTACCAGTAGAGCAGAATACTTGCTATGAAGGTGGAAGAGACTGCCTGTAAAGACAAACAAGACTAAAAAGCAAACAAACAAAACCAAAAGCCTAAACAGGTGGCAATTAAAACCCTGCTGATAATAGGCTGAATGTCAGAGAAATGAACTCTGAGAAAATAAATCATCATTCAAATTCTCTAAACATTCAATAATTTAATTTCTAATTTCGGTCCAATTTCTAATCTGTAAAATCAAAAAAATTTCAAGCTCTATGTCAAAGAGTGATTTGGAAAGACATTCCAGAATTTTATTCCCACAATGACCACAAACCTTCTAAATTTTGTTTTGAAAATCCTACCCGAATGTGAGGTTATTTTTTCCTCCCATCACTTACCTTGGATGAATTTATAAAACATTTCTGCAGCTTTCCCCTAATATCCTGTTTCCCCAAATTTCCTGGGAGCTCTTTGTGCCTCGCAGTTTCTGCTGCTTTTTTTATACATGTGACTGTTCTAAGTGAAGTTTTTCAATGGTTTGTAATAACAATTCATTGTATTTTCTTAAATTATCACTATTTCTTCAGCCTTTTTATCTGCTCCTGTCTTGATGCTTTAGCTCTGATCTGGTTTGCTTAGGTTTTAAAACTGCTCCCACCAAAATGAGTCTTACAATAGATTATCTGTGCCTGTAACCTGTCAGGTTTGTTTTAATTCCTTGTGATTGAGCAGGCAATAGAATTTCTATTTCTGCTTAATCTTTCTCCTGCTCTGCAGTTACTTGGTCTGATGGGCATCAAGGTAATCCAGGTTTCTTTGGCAGTTCCTCAGTGAGTTAATTCCAAGCCTTTTGCCTTGTAGATATATCTGTAATTCTGAATAAAAGAGGATCAGAGATCTCATGCAAGAGCTGAGATAATTCAATGGAATTCTCTTATTCAGCCATCCAGATGTACAATAATACCTCTTTCTAAAGCAACCCTTTCTAAAGCACACAGGACTGTGTTGCTTTTTAAGGGAAGATCTACTGGGAACACATGGATAATCTAAAGGGATAGTGTTTAATCATTTGTGGAAATCACTTTGTGCCTGGAGACTCTTGTGATACTGTCCTTGAATAGAAAAGTTCCTTCCCAGAACTATTTGTTGAAATGTGCACAAGCAGGATGATCATGATAAGGGTAAGAGCAGGTGGTATTTAATCAGATTTTTCCCCCTCCACTTCATTTTTTGGTTGTGCTGTTTCAACTATTTTACAACATACTGACATGTATTTTGTCATGTCAGTGCCCTGAAAAATCTCAGGATTTCATAAAGTGTCTGTGAAGCTGGAGCTCTCAGGTAATTGATGATAATGGTTTGATAAATACACCTGCATTTACAGCATGTGACTATATGGGGCTGAAAGATGGCAGGATGGTGCAGCAAAATGTCAGTTCCATGAAAAATAGGCAGAAATTTTCAGTGAAAAGAGCACTGAAAAATTAGACAGCTCATTAAATTTTTGGGGTGATGTCAGATGCTAACCTAAACACTAAGAAAATTGTCTTGATAATAGAGGGTAAAGCTGGCAGGTAAAAGTTGTGGGTTTATTTAAAAATAACAAAGGGGTGACTTGGAAGATGCTGAATGAATCCATAAAACTGAACACAAAATCTGCTGACCCCTCTAAACAAATGTATGTTGGGGATGTTAAATACAGAAATGCATATTGTGAAAATATAGGTTTGGATTATTCTGGGGAAAGCTGGAACTTGAAAGCTGTGTGAAATATCTCCTGTGAATGTTTTCTTGGTAAGAAATACCCTTTTAGGTCAACATACTTGTAAAAGTTGGCTGGATTTGGCCAATAGGAATTTGTTTAATATCAACATGAAACAGTTTTTTGGTGATTATTTTTCTTTGCAGCCACCAAACAGAAAAAAATAATTATTTAAACAGCTATACATTTGGCATATATTTCACATACAGATAATATGTCTGGCATAATTTCTTTATTTTTATTCTCTTGTTATGGAAGAATTTCCCTGAATCTGTCATATATGTTTATAATCAATCTCAACCCTCAGCCATTTATATTTTCTACTTCAATAACAATAATGATCTGGAGGAAAGACACAGGATAAATTACTGTATTAGTAACATCTTTTGAAACTGTGTGGGAATTCTTGCATATTTTAGAAACTTGGTCATGTTTCCTGCAGTAGTGTGTGAATATCAAACATAATGCCCTGACTAATTGCTGTTGGAACTATTTTACTCATCCCCCTCAGTTTTGTTTAGCTTCATTTCCTTCCTTAAGCTGAATGTGGAAATGCCAGGGTTCTTTTGTAAACAGCTGATAAACTCTGTTATAAAAGCCACCAGACTTCTCTGGGTAAAAAAAAAATATAATAATTGTGAGTTTGATAAAAAAAAGCCTATGGATAATAGAGAAAATAAAGTTGATCCTGACACTGTATTTAATGCATGCATTAGGGGGAAAATGCAATAGCATCTTGGTTATTTTTTGATGCATTTTTTTTTAATGTGTTCAGAGAACCACAGCTGTCCAGGAATGAAGGAAATAAATTTTTATATTCTATTTTCTGTGCTTGTCTTCCCTGTGAGGGTGGGCAGGCCCTGGCACAGGGTGCCCAGAGCAGCTGTGGCTGCCCCTGGATCCCTGGCAGTGCCCAAGGCCAGGCTGGACAGGGCCTGGAACAACCTGGGCTAGTGGAAGGTGTCCCTGCCCATGGCAGGGGATGATCTTTAAGGTCCCTTCTAACCCAAACCATTCCATCATTCTTTTCACCTCCAGGTGAAAACAGACTTCAACATATGTGATCTATGATTTCAGACAGAAAGGAAACCCTGTATTTTACTTAGGTTAAAGGAACATAATTTTGTTTGTTTGTTTTTTTTGTTTTTTTTACAAAAAACCACTTATGTTATTAGAAAAAGTAGATATGTTAGGATTTCTAAACCCTGTAGCAGTTTAAAAAAGATCATATATTATCAACATAAAGGATTGTGTGTAATTACTCTCTTTAATTAAGTTTTGCTCAATGTTGAAGAAATACTCCATTTAGCAAACACTGACACGTTTTCCTTTTTAAGACATAAACGGTTAGATAGGATTGCTTTGATTTTCAAGAGCTAGAATTCCCTTACTTTAGCACTTTTATCTGCTTTCTCCTGAGTTTTGCCAAAGAATGACTTTTTTATTTCAAACATCCTTTGAAGGAGGTTCAGAATTATGTGCAATTGATTGGGTTTGGGTTTGGAACAGAACTTCTGCTGATTTTCACTGAATCCCAAAGGTTTTTCTGCATAGTGTTTAAACTTTGCTACAAAGGCAGTGGGGGGAAGGCTCTGGAGCCTGGGCTGCAGAGGTTAAAGCTCTTTGTGCACCCACAGGAAAAGCATGGAAATGGCCCAAGATGTCTAAAAATTAATTTGTTGTACAAGGATGGATAAATACTAACCCTTCTTCCCACCAAATTCCAAAATCAAGGAGACACCACTGCAGTTGGGAAGGTGGAATGGGAGAGGACAAAGATTCTCACCTGCTGGGAAATGTCACCAGCCATGACCCTTTGGTACAGAGGCTTTTCCTTGGTTCCCTCGTTTGTGCTGTGAGAGCACAAGCACTTGAGACTCTGTAAATTTGGTTTCTTACAAATTGCTCTGAGCTGCTGAAGCCAGTTATTACTGCTAAGGCAGAATGAAAAGCCTGAGTGTTCTTTGGCTGCAGAAAGCATTAGTAACCTGAGAGCCTGAGTAAAAATAGGGGGTTTTTGGTTTTTTTAAATGGATGAAGTTGAAGAAAAATTGATATGTTTTAGGCACACAAGTTTTTAATCACTTACAGCAACTGAGTTTCAAATTTGTAATATTATAGACAGAAGCTGAACCTTTCTTCTGGAATTACATTGCCCTTCATTACCTCCTGACATGTGGAATTAGCTTGGAAAAAATAATGCAGCAGCAGGAAAAAATATTACAATTCTTATGGTCTCTGGTCTATCATCATGAGACTTTCTTTTGTTTTGTTTTGTTTTGTTAACAAGCTAATGCAGATTGAGACATCACTGGCAAGTTAAAATGTTCCCCCAATTTAGACCAGATGCATTATTATCTACCTTTTTACAGTGGACATGAAGTTTTAACTTGTTAAAAGCAGAAAACTGCTTGATAGCAGCAGCTGGGCCATCAGTAAATATTAAGGAGGATTATTCTCCTAGTTAATTTGAAAACAGCCTGCAGTCCAAAAAACCCCATCCACTCCAAGATCCTCATGAATTGTTCTCAAGTTGGATAGAATACTTATTTTACTGGGGTTGGGTGGGACTTCTTTTCTAATTGGCTTATCCACTGTATAAAGGAAATCTTTTCCTTCAGAGCAGACAAAATGAGAGAGTTTGTTTAGTTGTTTAATAAATGTTTATTTATTTAATTAATTTTATAATTTTTACTTCCTATTCTGTAAGTAAAGATTAGACAACTTACAAAAAACTCTCAGGGAGCTGCTTGAAGCTCATGGTTTGTTCTGTTTTCATCCATATTTAGGGAGTTTTATGAAAACCTGTGGTCTCATATACTGACTTTGGTCTGCAAAGCAGTATCATCAATCTAGGTGCAGGTCTCATGGAGGAAGGAGCACAAGATTGTCACATTTTGCCATTAAACACTCACCTTGTATATTCTGATGTGAATATATAGAAAACTGGGCAGTAGAGACTTCAATACGTTGAGGAAAAGAGCCATTTATTAAAAGAAAAATTGAATTTTGGTTAATACATGAGTGCACTTCTAACATGAAGAACAGCTCACTAAAGCCAATGAGTGATTCTGGAAATGGATAAAAATGCTTCAAAATACTTGAGAAGCTTTCACTGGCATAGCTGGGCATCTAAATTCCAATTTGAACAGCATTTCTTAGGAGAAAGAGCTGCTACTTGAGCCCTCTCAGCAGCATGTTTGGCATTTGACTGAGGACTGAAGATGGGCTTCAATTGCACTGCATAAATCCAGGGTAAGAACATGAGTTCAGCCCAGTATATCTAGTTATACCACTGGAAATGAATGCAGTATCTGCCCTATTTCATATTTAGGATTTTTCAAAGGAAGATTTATTCCTGGCTGGAATGTTCATTTGAATTCCAGTGCCAAATGTTACTTTGAGTGTCAAGATTAGTTTGGGTGTCTGCAGCTTGAATTTTGGGTTCCTCTAGCCTATGTAGATGAAACCAGCATTTCTCAGGCTGTTGAAACACTGCAGGGTTTTTTTTTTCCCTGCCATAAATCATGAGAATTCAAGTAGAACATTAAGACTTTCAAGTTGACTGTGTTCAAGCCTTTCTCCTTGAAATGAAATCGAGATATTAAATTTAAATCACCCCTGTGCTCCCTGCTCAAATTGAATGCTTCCCTAAACTGGGAATAACAGAACGTGGAAATCAGCTGTTCCTCTGTGAACTTCTGAAATGAGTAATGCTGATCTTAAATACACCAGTGTTTTCTCAGCACCTGTCCTGATCAAATATCCTCAGCACAAGTCCATTTGCCTTTATTTATACTGGGTTTTGACAGCTAGGAAACAAAAAGTTAGGAATTCTGACCAATTGATAAACTGAAAAATACTTTCTTTGTTTAAAATTTTAATATTTAAATAATCCTGAATGGCTACATGACTATTGGTGTATGTGGTTATATTTTTCAAATGTTACTCTTGTGTTACAGTTCTGGGTGATTTTACCCCATTTCTTGATGTGTTTCTTAAGTTTGCAGTGTAATGTTGGGGTAAGTAGTAGTTAATATCCTGCAGACAATTTGTCTGCCATTCCCTCAGAAAAGGTGGTTTCTCAGATGGGAGTTGCATAGGGTAAGTTATATTTCCATTGCCTCAGAAATGGAATTGATTTCCTTGAGCTTACACAAATAAATAATTTTTAACAGCTGTTACCCCAAAACCACTGAGCTCATTTCTCCTGTCACTCACACCAGCACAAATCAGAATTAAATCTCCTGTGGCAGATGACCCTGTAATATAAAATACACAGAAATAACCAATAATTTGATATATCAGATACACATTTTTGGAGAAAGAGGAAAAAGTAGGATTAAAGCTTTTGGCACTGAGAAGTTGGAGCACGTGCTGCTCTTTGGGACCTGTTGTCACTGGGAGGGACCCCTGTCATACACTTGGCTCAGCCACAGTCAGAGCACTGATTCTGCTCCTTCCCCTGCCCTTTCAGCTGGCAGGAGGCTGTCAGCAGGGCATCAAACAAAATAATAATGGAAAAAAAGTAAATATTTCTTATATACATATATATATATATATATATGTCATTAGCTTCCTGACAGTGGGAAAAATAAGTGTATTTAAGAGATAAGTGTATTTATGTGCTGAAGCAAAAAATACCTGACTCTTTGGCTTATTGTTATTCTGGCTTCATTTTAATGCAGTTCCTTCCTGTTCAATATCAGTTTATAAAGCTGTGTTCACTGACCCCCAATAACTAACAAATCCCTGTGTGCAGCTAGATGAATAAATTGCAGTTTGTGGTAGTGCAAATGTATGCTGATGGCTGTTCAGTGAATACATAACACATTAATCATTAAAGAGTTGTGAGAACAGTAAAAGGATATAGGATTGATGTATTTCTGTAATACACTCATGCTCTTTGGCCAACAAATCATGCCTTGTTCATGCCAGTGAAAGAAAACCTTTAGTGATCAATTGTCACATTTAGAAAATACTATTCTATTATTAATTTCAATACATGGAGTGGCACTACAGAGACACTTCTACATGGAGTGTCTTGAACATTTCTGGGATGCCACTGTGCAGATGGAGCAGTGCAAACACAGGAACATTTGTGTATTGTTGGTGGGTTGATTGTGGAATTCATTTCTACCTCAGTTTTTCAAAGCTCCAGTTCATTGACCACAGTGTGTTTGAGGAGCTGGAGTAAATCACTGCAGCTTTGCTGCTCTGCATGGGCTGAGGATCTCCAGCTTTGTCTCAGGGGATGGATTGAGTGAAGAGGCTTCATAGTTTTGTGTGAGCCTTGATGGGATTTGTGTCTGTACTTAAGAATTATTGAGTGAGGCAATGAATAGAACTTTTACTGTGCAAGGGCTGAATTGTTTGTTTGTAGCTGCACTTGAGCCCCCTTTATCTTTTGCTTTCACACACATAACTTAAAGAATTTGTATTTAAAATTTGCTAACTTTTTTGATGTGTTCAGGGCTTCTGTTGCTGTTTGTCACTCTAAGAACAGGGATTGGTTTTCAGAATTGACTTGACTGAAATCCACTTTGAATAACACAAGTAGTGATCAAACTTTCATCATTATTTTTGCATTGTTTGGGGAGTCTGAGCTACTGCAGACATCTGAGTAGAGACAGCAACAGCACATTAAACACATCCAAGGCACCAGCATTTCACCTGTTCTGGGGATACAGAGTTCTCTGAGAGAAAGAAAAATCCTTCAATAACATGTTTTAGTTTTATTTTTTCTTTGATCTTCCAAGTGCATAAAGATATTGTAAGAACCTGAGTAACATGTGGCAATTTAATTTAAAAGATTAATTTTTTAGACTCAACCAATAATCCTTTGGGTCATATTCCAAGCACAGAAATGCACATGCAAAAAAGATAATATGAAGTGATGTCAAAACTTCTTCTAGCTTAAAATGTCACCTCCACTGGTGGTATCTTCTTGATATATCCAATTTTAAGGGTTTTTGGTTTGTTTATTTGTTGTTTTTTTTAAGGTCCTAAAGTTCTGTGAATTTACTATAAGCAAAAATAGTCCTAATGGATGAAAACATTCTTGCTGTTCAGAAAGTAAATGTGATTTTTACTTATCCTCTTTGCTCACAAATTTGAACAGACCAGACCTAGTTTAGCTCATGGTGAGTCTGCAAAGGAGAAATGTGCAGAGGGGGTTTATTAGGTTGGGTTTTTGAGATTTTCCTGTTGTTGTCATTTCTCAATCTCTTCATATACATTGGAATGGTCCCTGAGCACAGGCTGGTGCACACTCTGGGCAGTAAATCTGACCTCGTCACACACTGCTGCTGTTTGTTTTCCCTAATTAAATGCTGCATGTACAGAAATCCATACAACTGCTATCAGTGCTGGCTCTAAGTGAAACAAACACCTGCCAGCAGTGCTTTAGGCACAGGAGCATCATCTGTCAGGTTTTCCTTTTGGCTCTAATTTCCACAATTTCTGGTAGTATTATATTAATATCAGTGTAGAGACATGGATGTTCTGTGGTATCTGTTCTCCTGTAAAACCTAATCAGACTTATCCACAGTGTTTCCAACATTGAAATAAACTTGATTTGCCTACTCCAAAAGAAGGACAGAGGGTTTATTCCCTGCCTGCTTCAGATGGGCAATCTGTAGGTTAAAAAAAAATACAGATACAGGTAGCATCCATCACCTTACCTGGACATATTATTGAGTGAAATTATCAATTCTCAAAGCAGCATTAGAGAAGAGCTAATACATTTTGTTGTATATGTCCTTGCATTTTCTTTTTTTTCTTTCTTTTTTTTTCTTCTTTTTTTTTTTTTTTTTTTCTGTTCTGGGTCAACATCTCAGAAATCACTTAATCTAAAACCATTCTTGGAAAACTGAATGATGACCTGTAATGTGATGAAAGGATAACTTCCCAATAACACAGAGGGAAAACCTCCTCTCATCATTTATTCACCTTTGGCTAATTTTAAAGGTAATTTACTAAAAGGTTCTTACAGAAACCTGAAGCCAAAGTGCTGGAGCTACTCCTGCTTCCCAGTCAGAGGTTCTGCAGATGTGCAGTTCTTGCTGTGACTTTGGAGGAAGAAGGATTTTCTTTTCTCAGAGACGCAGCTCAGTAAACACCAGGCAGGATGAATCGTGGTTTCTTAGAGATTTGAGGTTTGTGGTTAAGTGTCAGATCCAAGTGAAGCTTTTCCCACAGATTTTAAGAAATTTCTCAGCTACTCAGATTCCCCAGTGTGGGCCATGAGGTAAAAACTCTTTCCTCAGTGAGGCATGAGGAGGATAATAAGGTTTGTGTCCTCAATGTATTTGCCTGTTTTGTCTTTTTTCATTAAATTTTCATTAAATTTTGATTTTCCATTGAATTTACTTTTAACTGAGGCTTCTCTGTTCCTTTGAATTAAATTAATCAAAAGCTTAAAAAATTAGTAAGGTGGAGAGACTCTTTGCAGCTTCATCATGGACCTACTGGCCCTTTCAAATGGCAATTTGCAAATGGCCCAAAACTCGTTCTGCTATTGCCATTAAAACTAACAGCAGAGACAACTGACTTATTATTCTCATCTCTGCATGCCAGGAGGAGTATAAATCAAAGCACAGTGAATTAAAGGTATCTGCAGTTCTGTTTAGAATTTTTATGTCAATATTAATTTCTTAAATAGATGTTTGTTTCCATTTTTTGTTTAATGCTGAAAGTCCCATGAAGAGCTCTTGATATAAAAAATCTCATTATCAAAAACCAGTTGTGTATGAGCTGCATTCATATGACTGGTTGTTTGTTTTGGTGTTTTTTGAGGAGCCACAGAAAAAGCCAAAAACATCACTTTAATCCACAATAAATAATCTGGCTTTTGTTGAAATGGTTTTGGTGTTTATCAGCTAATGATGATCCTTTGCAAAGGTAATCAGCTTTCATACACATAACTGCAAACGGGACAACTGGGATAAAAATGTAAGACTGGCTCAGACAGATTTTAGGCAAATAAACATGACTGAGTTCACTAAGATGAAAATTTCCATGTTTATTATAACAAAACTAAAATTCTATGCAAAACACCCTAAGAGTGCAGTCTTAAATTAGGAGAAATTATGATTTGAGGATATGTGTCCCAGCACACCGAATAATTAATACTGTAGGGTTTGGGGTTTTTTGTATGTATGTATTCCCCATTTCAGATGAGGGGAGAGACCTTAATAAAAAGCAGTTTTTCTCACCCCATTGCTATACCTTTAAGAACACATCGAGGTTTCTCAGTGCCATCTTTTTTGCCAATATCTTTTTAATATATATGAGAGAGACCATAATAATTGTAATATAGAAGAGGTAATTCAGGGAAAAGCTGTGCCTAGGATTATGTTTGTAGTTGAAAAAGGGGGATGAATGTGTGCAGGTGCTCAGGTCTGGGTTTGCCTTACTGGTATATGTGCAGCTGCTGGTAAACAACTATTTTTAAGAAATTTCTTTTTCTGGTCATACAAAAAGGATAGGCAGTGGTAGGACAAAAAAAATCAAGAATAATGGACTGATGGGTTTTATACAAAACTTGGAAAATACCTCATATCAACATACAGCTTTTCTGCAAAATACTCTGGATATTTGTTTTTTGGTGTCAGACACTCCTATTGCAAGGATAATTAGCATAAATATCACTTTTTCGAGAGAAAAGAGGATTTATTAGCACAAAAAAGGGCTGCTAAGGAGAAAAGTAAACTAAATAATGTTTAGAGCCAATATGAGCTCTCCCCATGCCAGGGTTAAAGCTGACAGGAGGAATGGGAAAGGGAACATCCAGTTCTGTTGCCTTGTCTACACATTCTGGTTCTGGGCAGATGAATTAGTTTTGCATTCCTGTTGAGCCATTACTAAATTATTGTAAAAACATTTCATAAACTATTCATGTGCAAAAATTGGGTTCATGTAAAATCAGTCTTTCTCTGAATGGGATTTTGTGAGCTTTTAAAATACCACTCCAAATTAAATTTCTTCACTCTCCCCTAGGAAGGAGATCAGCCCTCTGTTTCTGTGGCTCTCCCTGGACCACTCCAGCAGCTCCACATCTTCTCTGTGCTGAGCCCTGCAGGTGTGGTCTCACCTGGGCAGGGCAGAGGGGAAAAGCACCTCCCTCAGGCTGCTGGCTACTGCTGAAGCTGTGCTGGCTGTCCTGAATCACCTCCCTGCTCTGTTCTCCATGTGCTTAGCAGAGCTCCTAGGAGGATCTGTTCCAGGAATTTCCCAGGCACAGAGGTGAGGCTGACAGGGTGGTAGCTCCCAGGATTCTCCTTTCAGCCATTTTTAAAGATGGGGGCAATGTTTTCCTTTTTCCAGTCAGCTGGGACTTCCCCTGCCTGCCAGGACTTGGTGAATCCCATGGCGGTGGTTTGGCAACTTCAGGCAATTCCCCTAGGACTCTGGGATGCACCTTGCTGGATCCCAGAGACCTATTCATGTTGGGGTTCCTCAGGTGGTCTCAAACCTCATTTCTCTGCCAGCAGGAGGGACTTTGCTCCCCCAGTCCCTCCTCTGGGAAGGGAGGTTGCTGTTGGACACTGAGGCAAAAAAGTTGTTGGGTACTTCCATTTCTTCTCCTGTGCTGTTACCAGTTTGCCAGTCCTATTGTCAGGAGGGATGCACTTTCTGTGACCTTGCTTTTCTCTACAAGCTCTTCTTATTATTCTTTGCATCCCCTGCCAAGTTCAGCTGCATCCACATTGGTCAGCTAAATAAAGTTGGTTCTATCCAACTTGCAAGTTATGTTTCTTTAGGGATCAGTGATTATAATTTGTGCTTTGTTTATACCCTGGGGTGTATGATATCACACTGTTAATGCCTTCAGAGCTTCTGTTAATGTCTTGAACTTTTCTGAGTTCCAACACAGTCCCCTCTTTTTCTTCAACAGCTGTCAAAATACAGCTCCCTGATAATATAACTAACGTTTAATTATCACAGCCTAGTCAGGCATGCATCCGTGTCCCAGGGTCACCGAGCAGTTTGCCAAAATAGTGGACTGTTATTAGATAGATGGATTGCTTTGGTAACTACTTGCAATTAATATCTATTAATTACAGCACTGCCAGGGGTATGTTGTCAGAATTGCTTTATGGGATCGACTCACACACATTGCAGTGTTGTAAATCTTGTTTCCATAGGACACCAACTGCCCTCTTGCTCCTTGGATATTTCAGGATACATTGCTCATAATTCATGATGAGTTTTAGTAGCAATGGCTGTGGTTGCAAATTGACCAGAAAGGATTAATACACAAAACTTGCTGAGTTTTGTTGATGTACCAGACTAAGAAATTCTTTTGGCCATTTTGCACTCTTTGGAACGTAACAGTCACTGTTGGGTAAAGGTTCTGTTGTCTGTGACAAAGTCTCTGACATTTCAGAGATAGTGCTGTAGTTTTTGTTGTGTCTTCCTCTGCATTCTTTGTTCACTGGTGTTTCACTGTGAATAGATCAGTAAGGGAGGAATAGTGTCTGAAATTCTTCGTCTATTATCAAATTAAATAGAAAACTTACCAAATCCTGCTAACAGAGGTGAAAAAGCACTGAGATGGGTCTCTGGTCTCTGACCTCTACAGAAGGAATTCTTGTAGTTGGGCATTTTACCTTTGCTTTCTGTGAAAAGAATAAAAAGGTGTGTACCAATGCAATGTAAAATGCAATTTTACCTGTAACTCACAAAGTCAGTAAATGAAATTAATCACTTTCAGCTGGACTGTCCAGACTCAGCAATCATGTGAGTGGCGTGGTTTAGAACAGGATATCTACTCCATGATCCACCTGAGCAGATGAACAACAGGGAACAGATCCCCTGCACCTTTACAAGCTGCTTTCTTGTAGGAGGAAGACTCATACAAGACCCTGCATTCTATCAGTGCAATGTTATATTGCTCAAAGCCAGGTAAAATTCAAGTACAAATCTGGTCCTAATGAAGTCCTGCTATTCTTGGCTTACTCCAGCTGTTTGCTGTTCATTTCTTCAGCAGTGGGTGCACAGGTACAGAGAGAAAATTCAGAAATTACATCAAGGTAGTGTGCAAATCATTGAAGGGAGGAAGATGAGAGCCCTGCTCTCCTTCCCAGCTCCTGGGGGAGTGAACATCAAGAGGGAACCCCTTTCCTGCTGCCCTCATCTCTGGGCTCCCCACTGCTTCTATCATTTAGTTCTATTCCAGCTGAGTGGCTCACAAACAGACCCCTAAAAAACAAGGGAGGATCATCCATAATTCCTAAGGGGAGTTTTCAGTCACAGCACAAAGCATTTCCACTGGTTTCAGCTCTGGGGATTAACATCCACTCCCACTTTTTAAAGTACTTGAATTTCAAGCTCTTTAGAGATGCAATGGAACAGAGAACTCGTGAGAGATGTGGGCCTGGATTTTTAATTGTGAGATTGGATTTTTAGGTAGGAGCTGGGGCAGTTGCTGTCAGGCCCATTGGTTCCAGCTGAGAATGCAGTTGATAGTTCTGGGCAGTGCTCCACTGCAAGTGTCCAACAGCATTGCTTGAATAATTTTACAAATTAAAACAAACTAAAACTGAAAACCTGAAAAAAAAACTGAAAAAGGAGGAAAAAAAAAAGTAAAACTGAAACTGAAGTAATTTCCAGAATTAATTTTTCTCAGCTTCAAATTGAAGAAATGCACTGAGACAATCACCTGTTTTTTTTCTTTAATCAATTTGCTTTCTCCTGTTTTCCATAGAGAATTCTTGGGATGATCCTGCTGAGAAATCACAATGACCTGGAAAGAGGGTCTAAAATCAGAGATTGTCCCACTCTTCTTCTGGGAGGTCTTAAGACCTGTAGGGAATTTGGAGTCAGGCACATTTATCACATTTGAGGCTCATCAATGTGGTGTAAAAACCTGACCTGTTTCAGGAAAACACAGTTTTCTGATCAAATTCCCTATATAATGAGAAAGGAAAGGAAAGAAGAGATGGTATTTACTTCTACTGATTTTTTATTTATATCTGAAATCACTATTACTGTCTGATGTTAAAAGTAAAGGATCAAACATAATACGATATCTTTTTCTTCTGTTCTTCACTGGCAGCTCTATAATAGAATATGAGCAATGTTGGCTTCTTTTCAGTTATGAAAATAGTTAAGTAGAAGGACTTTCCAAGGTACTTCATTTTTGATCTCCCTTTTATTCCATCCTATAGGCCTTAATTGTGGCATGCACCACAATGGTCCTGGAAAATGAAGGAGATTCAGAATGATTTAACAACACTTCATTGAAATAGTCTAAAATTAGGATCTTTTCATTTAGAGTTGAGCTTTTTGTACACATGAGGCTTCCAACACTCTTAGGTTTCCTTCAAAAATCTTAGATGAAGACCCACTGAATTTATTGAAGTCTGAGGTACTTGGAACATTATCAAATCTTTTAAAGCTCTTCCAACTAAATCTGAGCAAGTCTGAAGGGAGTTGGAGTGAGTGGAAAAGCCTCATTCCTGCAGTAAATACGAGAGAAAATGCTGTTGACCTTTTGAGAGTGAAAAGAGGTTTTCATAGGTTCAGTGGGCAGGATATAAGACATGAAATAAAACATTCAGCTGTTGTGCTTGAAGTGCTCTGTAGCTTTCTAACATCCTACTGGTGCCAGTCTCCTCAGATACATATTGTAAATATCTGAGCAGTTCATTTTAAGTATGTTCAGGGTTTTCTGCTAGAAATTTTCAAAGCAAACATCAAACTCACAAATCCGTCCATTATTAATTTATAAAATAAATGTCTTTTTTTAATGCTTTGTATGCAATTAGATTATTTAATATATGTGAAATATATTAAGGTGAACTTAAAAATCCATCTCTTATTTAGAGAAATGCCTTATTAATAAAAAAGAGGAAAAATTGGCTGTATTATCCAGCATGAGGTTTCCCCCATGCCATATGGAATAGGCTGTGAGGGAGAGGCCACAGTCTAATATTTTCATGGCAGTACAAGCTGGCACTGCAGTACAGGATGAGGAACAGGAATCTGCTGCAATGTGTACTCTCAGTGACATTTTGATTTTTTTTGGCACTTGTTTGTGTATGTGCAAAAACATCCTGTCTGGTGATAAATAGAATTTTGCTCATAATAGAATGCTTGAGTGAGTACAGCGAGGATAAATAAGTTGAAGATTTTGGGTAACTTGGCTTCAACTCTGCTCTCCTTTAGAAAAAAATCTCTTATTTGTGGCTCCATGAATATCACTGGGCTGCCTACAGCAGTACCAACATTAATATATGTCAGAATTTTGAAGGATACAGAGATTGAAACAATATCTGGATAAATTACTAAGTGAATGGATAAATAATTACAAATAGTTGAGATACCACAGCTCAGCAAGTTAATGTCTCATCAGCTGAACATGATAATTGATTATTTGCTTGGCTTTAGTCCCCTGTGAGTGCTGCAGAAGTCTCTGACTTAAACCACTTTCAACTCAAGCTGAATCACTCAAAAAGTTTCAGCTTCTGAAATGTGTGGTATAAACATATAAGTTTACCAGGGTTTGTGTAAATTACTCTTCATTTTCCTAAATAAAGAATATTTTCTTGCATTTTTTTTCCCTCCTATTACTTTCACCAGTTAATTACAGTGAAAATATAAATTACCTAAACAGAAAAACGTGAATAAAACTAAGAAGAAACCACATATTTAAAAAATGTGGAAAGCTAAGAAGCTAAGACAGAAATAGGTTTCCTTCTCTACATTTGAATGTTTAAATGGTTGGGGAAGCTGAACAGAGCCTTTTCAGTATCATTTCTTCTAAAAAATTTATGGTAAGAAAAAAAGGAATAAAAGGGAAATGTTAAAAAATAGGATATTCTGCAGCTTTTGTGTTACCATTACTCTTTTGCTGTAGCTTATACTGCTCCCTTTTTTTACATTTCTGCTCTAAGCAATAGATTTTTCTTTTGGATCTTTTCACTTAGGTTGAATTCCAAATGGCCATGTTAAATCTTTGAATTTAATTTTTGAACCAGAAGACAATGGATTTTGGTAGTCAAAGAGCACAATACATCTTGATAGTCATAGTTACCTTTAATAATGCAAAGGGCTCGAGTCAAAAATGGAAATTGTCTCATTTAAAACCACAGTGAAAGGTAACTACACCTGATTTTAATCAGTGTAAAAATGAAACAAATTGATATGAAAGATCCTTGATTACTTTTGTAGTTTGGAGTGCAATTTTGTGGCAGAAATAAAGTTTTCCTGTCCTAAGGTCACCACAAAGAGTAAGAAAAATTTGCATTAGAAACAATTCCCCACCCCAATCTGCTTATACAGCAGGAAAGTGAGGCTGAAATTAAGAAAAAAAATACAGACATAAATTTTCTAGGAACTGGTCCTGTATGTATTTTAAATAATTGAAACTAATGGAACTCCTTGCATGATTAAAGACTGATACTGGCAAGGTGCAGAAGTGCATCTTGGGCTATCAGTGCCACTGATAGAAATGAATATGGAGCAGTTGGTTTCTGCTTTTTCACATCCCCAGTTCTAGACTGGTTCAGTGGGTTTGGTGATTACAGATAAATGCAGTATCACTGGAGCTGGGTGTTTATCTTCTTGCTCATTACCTCTCCCTGCTCTTGCAGGCCAGCTTTAAGGTGTTCAGCAATTGTTTTGATGGTATAAGAGCAGCTTAGCAGACCTGAAATTCTGGACAATAATGTTCATCTACACAGCAGTTTCACTATTTTATTAAGTTCTCCACGTATTTTTGAGAATGATTTACAGTTCATTGATTTTGGTATTTCAAATGTGTTCCTTGATATAAATGCTCTTCAGACAGTCAGACAGTTCACATTCATCTCAATGCAATCTTAAATTCTGTTTAGGCACTCAGTGAGCAGTATTCTCAAGGAACTTAGTAAAGCAGTAAAAAAAAAGGAAAAAGAAAACTAAATTAACTACCTGGTTGCTTCCATAGCCTCTCAGGAAACTTTCCCTTCAATGCTTTGGTGGAGAGAGAGCATTTGAAGTGCAAAGGTAAAGGCTTCAAATCAAAGTTTTGGTAAATTGGCAGCTGCATTAATACACAGCCTTTTTATTTTCCTTTCCAAGCTCTCTGATCCATCCAGCCCAGGAGTGGCACATTAAAGAAATTCCCAACCTCAAAAGTGTCTGTGTTCTTCACAAAGCATGTTCTGTTAAATATACTCATGCCAAGCAAGTTATAATGCACCAGTAAAACATCTTTTATGTCAGTAATACCTTTTTCAACAATCATGAGGGGCAGCTGTGATCTAAGTTTAAATAATAAACCAGACACATCTAGAGGATGAGTCAACCAGGCACCTGGAACAGCCCCTGGAAGGGCCTCCCTTTTTTTATATATTGTCCAAAGGAATCAGATGGGCACCTAATCCAAATGTCTCAGCTAAGTGTGGTGCAATTTGGTCTGATTTTTTTAAATTTATTTATTGTTTTAGGTAGGAAAAATATCTGAAGTTGCTGAATTTATAGTAAGCTAAAGCAGGGGGGATTACCTTGTGGTTTCTATCAAGTAAGAGCATGCATGTGGACCTTGCTGTGCCAGGAATATTAATTGGTGGTGACTTGACTGTGTATTTGATAACAAAGTAAATCAAAATCATTAAAAAGTTATCTGGTGATTAAGTGCACCTAAAGCTTGTATTGTTTCACAGATCCATGCTTATTCTCTGAAAGACAGGCTTGAACAAATAAAGGCTATTTCTTGCCATCCTTTAAAAGCTAAACTTGGTTAAAGTCATGGGTTTGTAATGCTGAATTCAATTTTATCCAGATTGCATCTGCCATTGTGGAATTTGCTTATCTCTATGTTTATTTGACATAATCAGATCTTGCTGTGGTGCAGGCTGGCACATTCCCTGCTGGATTGTGGAATAGTATTGCTGCCTGACTGCTGATGACACAGGGCTGTATTTATGCAAGCTTTGAAATACACCACAGAAACTATTAAATTTAGGATTATACCTGATGTGTATCATTATTTCTTTTTAACAGATAACTAATCCTCTGTGATACATATTTAATGCAGCAATTATTACACTTGTACTTCTGTGTTGGTAGTAACACCCAAAACAACTCTACTGAACTCTATTTTACAAAAAAAAAAGGGACAAAAAAAGATTTCTCTGGTTTTATCTGTATCCATCTTGGAAAAACAGAGCACTTTGCAAACATCCAAATATTATCTCGTCGGATTCTATTTAAAGAGTAATTAACTGACACAGAGAAGAAATAAGTTTTATTTTTGCTGATTATATCTGCATTGTTCCTTTCCAGTGGAACTCAAAGACCTGCTGCTTTATAGTTTGGTGGTCATTTCATGACACCCAGCTCTCTTCAGTTACATATTTCTGTCTGCAAAAAAGTAAATGTTACATCTGAAGCCTCGGGACAAATTCTCATCATATTAATGTAAGGGCAGTTTGAAAAAACCACTTAATTCCAATACAGGAAGGTGGCTCTTGCTAAACTCAGTATCATTTGACTAGTTTTTAAAGTCTGTAATTTCCACTCACATTAATGAATTCTAAATATTATCCTGCTTAGCTGTTGTTTCTGGTGAAGATGAGAGTGTTTTGTTTGATGCATGCAAAGAATTGACTACAGAAAATGGTAAATTAATTGGAAGATGTCAGCTCAGAAGAATGTTTTTGACATGAGGGCTGTAAGGCTGTTAACAAACAGACCAACTCATTTGTCTCTTCATTAAATGAAAATAAAAATCACAACATTATGATAAAATCTTGACTAGGAAATGCCTGCAAGACTCTTTGAAGCCTTGGGTTCTTTTCTTGCCTAGGCTTTGGTGCTGTGATTTATGCAAACCACGCTGCACAGAACTGGAACTGAAAGAGGTTCTGTGCAGAACAGATGGATCAGGGCTAAGGCAGGGATGTGCACTGCAGATGAGAACAGATTAATACCACAAGGGGAGACTGGAGGAAAACTGGAAAGATGAGGGCATTTGAACTAATTCATGAATCATTTCCAACTGATAGCTATGCCTTCAGGCACAGTAAGTAATATCAAGGAAGCATATTTAAAATTTTATAAGTTTGTTTTAATAATTAGAATAAAGAGCCATAATTTTGGATGATTTAAAAATATCCTGTATTCCCCCATCCCAGAATGTACCTTGGTGATTCAAATATCACAGTGTGTACTGGGACATGAAATGGTGTTTGGAAAACCCAGGGCAGATTCATGGAGTTGGCACAAAGCTTTAGGGAATGGGATTTTTGGAAGAGCTGTCTGAGCTAGGAGAACATGCTCCTCCACTTGAATCCAAGCCACAGAGATGCAGCTCTGCTGTGTCTGGAGATGTGGTCTGATTCCTAGATCTCATTCAGATGTCTCTCCAAGTCTTTATCTTATCCAAATAGCCTTCAGTCTTAGAGGTTCAGACTCCCCAGAGCTGTGCCAGGGCAAATTAATGTGGATTTAAAGATCTCTGAATGAGATCTTCAGACCTGTATTACAGAACCTGTTTTCAACAGAGTTATTTCACATCTCTAAGTTACTTTAGTGTTACTAAAGGATATTTTACTGTGGGCAGACAAACACATAGAAACAAAGAAGTCCACCTGAAAATTAAAATTATTCTAACATGCACAAAACCATCAGAAACAGTGAAGATATTTGAGAGTTATATAACTGTCCAGCATCAGTGAAGATACCAGTTTTGATTATGGGTTGGCAAGTATGATTCTATGTGTTAGGACATCAAAAACCTTCCTTTTGCCAAGCTCAGAGTGTATGGATGAGTCTGATTACCTACATTAATAATGAATATGTTTCATAAGAGGAAAAAGAAACAGAAAAGGAAGTGCACAGATAAATGTCTAGATGTTCAGCATTCCCTATATGACTTCTCAGCAGATAATTTTCTAGCTATAGAGGAGGATATGAAACACTTGACAGTGAAGGAAGGTTCTGAGAAAAATCTAAAGAAGATGGGTAGTTCAGTTTGCTAGTAAGGAAATAATCTATATGGATTTCTATTCACCAGCACAGAACATGTATTATTCCTCTTGTAAAAAATTATTCCTTTTCAGGCAAAACTTAATAAGAACAGAGAAAGGTATAAAATGGTTCACTTGCCTAAAACCTGATTCTCATCCTGATGATTTCATGATTTCATTGCAGGTTGCAAATCTGGCCTGTTCAATCTCCAATAATGAAGAAGGTGTGAAGTTAGTCCGTATGGCAGCCACACAGATTGATAGTCTGTGCCCACAGGTGAGTGAAGATTCCTGCCAAAAAGTACTTGAGAAGCACTTTAGCACTTAGAAGCATTAGAAGAGCATAGCCTTGTCTTTGTCATGAGATTGCTGCCTGATTTCCACAAACTGTGAAAAATGCATCCATATCTTGAGACCCTTCATATCAAATGGGTTGTAATGCTGTATTCTTAACACAGTCCATAATCTATTTGCACTTTCCCTTGGAAAAAAACCTAAAAATTGCCACTCATCCTCTAACAAACGTGTTTGACTAACAGGTAATTAATGCTGCACTCACATTGGCTGCCAGACCCCAGAGCAAAGTAGCCCAGGACAACATGGATGTGTTTAAGGACCAGTGGGAGAAACAGGTGCGAGTCCTCACTGAGGCTGTCGACGACATCACTTCAGTGGATGATTTCCTCTCTGTTTCAGGTACTGGGGTCAAGAGACTTTTCTAAAAAAGTATTGGGTCAGAATGGATAATAAAACTATAATTACTGAAGCATCATTGATCCATTAGTCAGTCTGTATTGGAAGCTGATCTTCTGTATTCAGTAGGGCCAACCACACCATTATAATTAATCCCTGGTAGCAATGATTGGCTCTTCACCTCCCAGAAAATAGCACCTATTTGTGCTTCTATTCCTAGAGAAGCTTTGTTTCAACTCAGGCACAAAGTAGGATTTTGGCCACCTTCTGAAAATGTGTTCCAGACCTGTTACAGGCTGAGAGTATTTGTAGAAGTTGTTGGAATCCTTGTTCAGCTGTGGGCAAGAGGAGCAAAGGTGAACTTCACAGAATCACAGGATGGATTGGATTGGGAGGGTAAAGAAAGGGATGGAGAAGAGAAGAACACTGACCCTGGGTCACAGTCTGTTCTCCATCCATCCTCCTGGTAAAGTGCTCCAGCTTGTGGCAGATGCATTGTTGTAATTTGATCATACCCAGTGAATGCTGTAGTTGCAAAGTGCTGCATGGCTTGGGTTAATTTCTGCTGCAGAAAACTAATTTTTCCTATTTTGCTTAGAAGGGTGAATTAATTTCATTGTTGTGAGTAAGGACATGGAGTGTGCCAAGAGGACTTTGCTTACTCAAAAGTCTCAGAAGAGCCAAACTTCTTGAGACAGGCTGGCCAAAATGCTTTGTTTAGTTCTACATTATTTTTCTTGATATTTCTAAATTTTCCAAAAAAAGTTTATAATAAAAAAAATTTAAAGAAAAAATATTTATCCTTTTAAAAAAATTTATCCTTTTCTTTTTTTGTCCTCTTTATCTTGTTTGGTTGTATCCTGCTACCCTTATTAACAGGGAAATGGTTTGGTTTAGTTAATTGCACTGCTCTGTTCAACAGCCCTGCAAGTGTTTCTTGCAAGCCATGGCAAGAAAATGAAAATGAGCTCTCTGAACAGAAGGGTACTTCAGAATATGGGAGCATATTGATTTTTATTTGAGATTTGAAGCTGACAAACATTTTCTGGCAGAACTAGTTCTAAGAGAAAGAGATGACCAGGCTGTAAACTGCAGACCCAGTCTATGTGCCAGAGCTGGAAATCTGGCTCGAATTGCTATTTTTGTCTTTGTTTGAGGACTTTGCTTACTCCAAGTTCTTGTATCCGTAAACCAAAAGTAACTTGAATAGATGACAGGGTTTTTAATTTCTTTTTTTCTCAAATCTTTATTCCTTCAAACACAGTTTTGACTTAGACCCAAACTTTCCAAGGTAGCTGAGAAGTGTTATTTCTGTAAAGTTTAGATTCTTTTTTCCTAATTCTTTGCACAGACATCTCTGTTAAACATGAGGAAACAGAAAGCTTGTTACTCTTGCTGTAAAGCTTGATAGCCTCAGCTTACACAAAGTATTTTTATTTTTGGATATTAAACCAGTGAAGCATTCAAAATGCCACTATCTGGTTAAATGTACCTCCTGCAATGACATCTCCTCCTCTTCATACTGACTGTCACATTTGAATTTATGTTTTAATAATATGGTGGCTACCAGAAGAAAGCTGACCATAATTTTAAGAAGTTATTTCATATTCCAAAAGCACTGTCCAAATTCATGTATTGCTTCTTGTTGGGCAGAATTTGTTTATGCCATGGTAATATCAAATTGGTGATGGTGAAATGGAAACAGTGAAGGAAAAACTTCAACAAAGCACTGCGTTTTCATTCTGAGTAAGGAGTGTTTTAAACAAAGAATTTTGCCTTGCAAGTTACTCAGATTCACAGCTCAGGGGACTTTCAGTTTCCATCCAGAGTTGTTGCAGTGTAAAATTCGACATCATGTAAAACATTTCTGAATCCCTCAAATGACCCAACCTTGGAATTTTTAACTGTGAAGATTAATGAGTCATTCTTTTTAGTGGCAAAGGATAATTAACAAAAAACAGTTGGTGAACAGATGAATTCTGTTTTACTACTACTCCAAAGAACAGCATTTCATTTTCAGTTTAGAGGTGTCTCTAGCAGAAAATCAAGTTGCTGTTTAGAGTCACCAAGTGTCTCAGGTTGAGTTTGGTCAAATATGAAATTCAGTCATGGTCTTACTGAAGCTATTTTGACTCTACTGACTGCAGAGAAATAATGCCTGACCTAGTCAGAGTCTTCTTCATGCTTTCACATAATTTATATGTGAGAATGTTACATAAATTCTGATACTGCAGCACGTGAGAGTGGATGGCCTGACTCAGAGCCAGAAAAATAACAATGCATCTCCCAAGAATCCAATAAAGGGTCCTGATACCACCTCCTCTGAGCACAGCCACTGTTGTCATCTCTTGCTTCAGATTATGCCAAGTCACATATAATTACAGTGTGTGTTATTAGAAATTCCCAGCTTATTCTCTGGAGTGAGGGAGATGAACTGCTCATACCCACGTTTTGTGCTATCTACAAAGGACATTTGCTGTTGTCTTTTCAATGTGATTTATTTTCTTTTCTGTCTTGCCTAGGCAAAAATGAGCCAAATATAATAAACATTTATGGGAGAGTGTAAGTTCACCTTCAGAAAATTGTCTAATTGTTTGTTAGAGAATCTAAAAAATATATTACTTTTGCATTCATTTTAATTACAATTTCATTATGATAAAATTCAGTGTGGTGTTTGAAATTAATATGACTGGCTTTCAAGGAATAACAGTTTGGGGCACACAGTAGAGGTAAGATGATGTAGCCCAGAGATAAATATCACAGATTTTTACTGTTACCTGACAATATCACAGAAGGGTTTTGTTTTGCTGCCTGGATAAAGGTAGATATCAATTTTTTACCATACTGACATTTGCCCAAATCAGTAATCTTTGCTGTGAGGACGAGTACAACTGAACGAGCCGTAATTTTTGACTGGATTCCAGAAAACCACATCCTGGAAGATGTGAACAAGTGTGTGATTGCCCTGCAAGAGGGGGACGTGGACACGCTGGACAGAACGGCGGGCGCCATCCGCGGCCGCGCCGCCCGCGTCATCCACATCATCAACGCCGAGATGGAGAACTACGAGACTGGCGTCTACACTGAGAAGGTGCTGGAGGCTACCAAGCTGCTCTCTGAAACTGGTGAGTGTGTTGAAATGCTGCAAGAATTATTGAAATACCCTTATTTAGTCATTTAAAGCTTTCAGTTGATTCTCTGAGATCCGTAACTCAAAGCGAAATCTCTTCTTGACAACAAGGTACAAACAAATAAATTCATGGCCCTGAGTGTGTTTTTTATTCTCTGCTCAGTGCTGTTGCAGAAGTCATACTGACAGGAGTCATATAAGAGAAGAGATTCAGTAACACATCAAGACTAGGCCACTACATCAAAGTTTCTATGATTTGAATAAATAATACACAGCCTTTTCATCTGAGTTGATTGATTATGTATTATGCATCTCCAGCAAATATTACTCTTTGGTCTTTGCAGGTGAATGTACTTGTTGATGACTGAAGTGTTGCTAAACAGAACAACTTTTCTTGAAAAATACATATAAGCAACTGAAAATGCATCATCTGATTGAAAAAATATAAAAATCTACTAGATTGTATAAAATATGTAGATTATATAAAACTAGAAAAGTCTCCTAGATTGATAGAGTGGGAAGAAACATTCTTTTTTTTTTTTTTTTTTTTTTGATCTGTTTTTGCCTTGTCAGAGCAGGGATTGGATTCATCTCAGTGTGGGTGATTAGGTCTGTGCTGGTCATTTTCAAGCCCTTTATATCAGTGCTCTCAGTAATTGAGTGCAGGCAGTGCTACCAAGTGCTCTCATCTGAAAGCAGCAGGTTTGGGTGGTTTTGGGTGAATCATGCTCCAAATTTCACTGACTTCACAGACTGGGTCTCCACACACTGATCAGGTGCCCTGGTGGGAGAGAGATGCAGGGATTGTGGGTGTCTGGAAGTGTCTGAGCTGATCCTCCCCTGCCTGATTGCACTTGCTCATCTGAGGTTTGAAACCATCAAGATTATTTTAGAAGAAATACAATGAAAATTGCACCAGTTCAGGACATATCAAATGTGACTTTTGGACCAAAAGCCCAGGAATTGCCCTGTGAGACGGAAAAGCAAAAACTGTTCTAGCTCTGCAGTCTCTGTGTTTGCTTTTTGAGAACAGGAATCAACAAAATAATCTAAAAGAAACTGATTTGGGGATGATTAAATATTACTCGTGGTATTGTAGCCCTCAGCTTAATGTCAGCCTATTTTTACTACCCAGCAAGAGATCAGTGGAATAAGTACTGTAAATTTAGCTTCTTTTTAAAAGTTTATGAGCTGGTTTTATTAATTCACTGAAGAAAAATAATCTGTTCAGTTTGATGTGGCAAAATAATTTGTTTCACTCTTGTGTTAAAGTCATGTTTTAGCTGAGGAGGGGCTATGAAGAATTATTCCTACCATTAAGATTTCTTTATTAAACAAAGCAAAATGTATGTTCAAGCTTTTTATTGAGCTAAAGTTTGTGACCCCACATTCTATAGATTTTTTTGTCAATTTTTTTTCAACAGGCAGGTGTAAAGTGCCATTATATAGATCAATAATATATATGCACAGCAAATACTTATATTCCATATTTAATTAACTTTTTGATATAATTTGAATTATAACTAAGTGCTATAAACTCTGGACAGAGTGCATCTTGACTACATCAATGTGTTAATGTTGGGATTCAATAGTTAAGAACAAGTCCTTGTTCCTCCAAGTCAAAGTTTGTACTTTTTTTTTATTTTATAAAGTGTAAATAAACTTGTGAGTATTTAAAAAAACCTAAAAATATTTTTTTTACAATATTAAGAACTTTATATCATGTACAAATTGTGTAACAGTAGTTGAGGAGAGAGAATGGACCCAAATTCAATGAAACTGATGAAGCTGAATCAATTTCTGCCAGTTGTGAATGTGGATCATTAATATTAGAGCACAATTTCTATCTGCAGCTTTTCAGGCCATTTACAAAGGCATTGATTATGATTTCTGTATAATTTTAAAAAGTTAAAATTAATGGACTCATTTCATTGCCTTAGAATAAAGTGGTTAAAATGGAATTTAGAATCCCCTGTGCCATTCTGGAATCACCATCCTTGGAAGTGTTCAAAAACCCTGAGGACGTGGCACCCGTGGGACAGGGCAGTGGTGAACTCGGTGGTGCTGGGGGAATGCTTGGACTCCATGGTCTGAGAGGTATTTTCCATCCTCAGTGATTCCAAGATCTGGGTACCTGTGAGAGAAGGGTGGAAAGGAAAAGAGAAGAAAGAAAAGGTTAAAAGCAAGGATAAAGGCAAAAAGGGAAGGAAGTAAGAGGAATCAGAGCAGAATTGCTGTTTGAATATGGGGAGGAAAGCCAGCTGAGACTTTCCCATTACCTTCACTGAGGAGGAGACTGAAATGTACTCAGCAGTTACTTCAAAAGCTGTAAAAACTGAAGGCAAGAAGCTTGTGCTTCGAAGCAAATAAAAATAATTGTCCCTAGAAAGAATCAAGGAACAGGCAATGAGGCCAGATCCAATTTTCCAAGGCTTTGGAAGCTCAGGAAGGGAGACAAAGCCATGGCATTCTTTAAAAGTCAAGAAGGTTGGATTTCAGCTGGGAAAACTGGAGTGGACTTTGCAGGGTTGTGATGAAAGGAAGTGAATGGGAAATGGAAGGGATAAGAGCAGAACAAGTAGGACTGGAATTGGCTGAGAAAGGCTGTGCAAACTTCCCAATTTTATTTTTTTTTGCTCCAGTTTGCACTGGGCTGTCTGGAAACCATCCTGGAACAGCAAGTACAACACTACTTGGGCTTACTCCTGTGAAGGACTTGGGAAATTTGAAATTGTCTGATTCACACCAGAAATTGGAGTTTCAGCTTTTAGCATGTTTTAAAAATACCCCAGTAACTTTGGAACTCACTGGTTTTAAGTAGGCCACTCCAATTTCTGTTTTGACACAATTTTTTTATTTTGTCTTTATCAAAATGGACTAAAGTTGAAAATCAGCACTACTGGCAATTCAGCAATAAGCCTGTGAGAGTTTTATCAGTGTGAGTAGGGCAAAATTTAAAGATATTTATCACTAGGAAAAGGCAGCTCAATGATGTTATCAAAGCTAATACTAAAATGTGGGAAAGATGGATTTTTCAGCAGTGATATGAAGTAGAAGCAAAAAGATGAATTTAAGCATAGCTGTAATCAAAAAAAACCTCATATTGAATCTGAGGGAGAGCTAAAAGATGTAAAATGGATCCTATTTAAAAAATAAATGATGTTAAATTTATGTTTTATGGGAGTTCAGGTAGTTATAGTAAAACTTATGGGTACCATCATCCTGAGAACATGAGATCATTTATCCAGGAGTTTTGATCAAATTATGACTTTTATTCTGCAACAGACTGTAGATTTTCTTTAAAGTTTTGCAAAACTGAAATCCAAAGGTCAAGGTGTCACCAACAAAAAAAAAAAAAAAAATTAATGCATTATTAAAGAAAAGGTACTTTTCAAAAGGACCATAGAACACCCAAGATTGTGTTCCACCACTGCTTGGTTTGAACCAAAGAATTTTTAACCAGAGAAACTGATCAATATACAGAGGCATACACTAAGAAATAATATAAAATGCATTATAAAGCAATTAAATGAGACATAAGAGATGAATAAATCACCACTGTAGCTCTAAGCTGAAACACTATGTTTTTTTCTCTCTTCTTTTAGAGTTTAAAAGTGGAATACAGTGCTAAAGGAGAATATAATGTAATTGATCTAGATTTTCAAAGGCTTTTCCTAACGTCCTGCACACACAGCTTGGGCAAATGGGTAACCATGGGGTGAGTGTTGAGGCCTTTGATGGATTAAGAGCTGGTGACAAGGCACAAGCAAAGCACAAGTGATCATTTCTCAGCAGGCAGAAAGGGAAATCGTGTGACACTTCAGGGAAGTGGTTGGTGTGCATTGCATTCATTTACAGGTGAATAGGCAGCAGCAAAATTTGCCAAAAGCAGAATACTGTTTGGGCTGGTTGGGAGAGAAAGACAAGACTGAGAGATATTTTTATTTAATCTCTCTAGGTAAATGGAACAATTAAATTTTTATTATCTGCATTGGCAGAAAGATTCTGAGCTAATTCATCATCTCAGAAAAACTGAGGCATGGTAATGGCAGCTGAGAAATCTTACTGTTTTCCATGCTCAACAGCCTCACATCATTGCTGAAGATGTTTGGCTGTGCTTATAGGAGGATATTCACTGAATGCACCAAGTAGATATTTCCACTTTGTTCTCCAGAACCTAGAGATCTTCCAGAGATGGAGGCAGGGCAGGATAAGGATTACATAATCAAAGAAAATTCAAGATTTAAATGTGAATTTACTCAGTAAGAGTTTAAAAAATACAAGGGTTATCTATTTTGGATGTGCCAGACATTGTATAATGAATAGTGGGCTAATATAATAGAAATGCCCATTTTCATAAACCAGTATTATTTAGTTACTGCTCAAATCTGTTCTTGAAAACATTTCATGCTCTTAAAAGCCATTTTTTAAAAATAAGGAGGGTGGTGGTGGAAGTAGAAAGAAATTCACCAGTTCTAGAAAATATTGGCAGAGAAATGGAGTGAATATCCATCCACCAACTCCAACAGAATGTTTTGTGAATACAAGTGTGAATTGTACAATAATGTTTTAAAATAAAAGCACTGGTATTCCTTGCATCCCCTTGCCTACACACACCTACATGTTGATATACACAAACTTCTTGCTGAGGCAGGAAGGGTGGTTTGCTTTTTACATAACCTACTTGGTGTCCAACAGCATGAGACTGCTTTCTTGAGGGAATTTTCTGAAGAGTTTGCTTTCATTTGAAATATTAACCTGAAGGGTGTTCTGTTTGGCAGGAATAATATTTTGGGGATTCTCTGTGTGTGTAGTCTTGCACAGGTAGACAGGAGACAGCTGAAACTGGTGAGACACAAATGTCTCTGCAGCTGATGTTTGTTATCCTGCTGTGTCCACTTTGGGATGTACTGTCCCTAATCAATGGCTTCCTGTGCTGGCCAGGAGGCAAACAGCACCTACCTGCCCTCTGCCCCAACATTTATCTTTCTATGAGTGGCAGATCAGTCAGGACAAAGTTGGAAAGTGTGTTTTTCCCTCTATCTAGTGTGCTCTGTCCCTGTGTCCCAGCACTTGGTAACATAGCTCCAGTCATGCCATTAATTTCTGTAATGTCCATCTCACCTGGGCTGCACATGAGCAAATCCATTTCTACCATTCCCATGTCAATCTGATTGGTTGCATAAACCTACAGATGAAGTTGGAGCCTCTGGGAAGTGCCAGAAGATTTAACACAAATGGACCAAAGGGTCAGGACTTGGCCATTAATTCAAGGAAGCCTGAGAACATTGTTTTTATGGGCTGTGGGTAAATCAGTGTTTGGCAGTGAAGGCTGATTCTTCCTGAAAGTCTTGTGTTCACTGCAAACTAGCTATAGAGTGTGGATATTCATTATTTTACAGCAACTTCTAACCATTTCACCAGTATGAGACACAGGGTTTGATACCCAAAATAGAGCTGGGGAAAGGTCTGGAGCACCAGGAGCAGCTGAGGGAGCTGGAAAGGGGCTCAGCCTGGAGAAAAGGGGGATCAGGGGGGCCCTTGTGGCTCTGCACAACTCCCTGACAGGAGGGGACACTGGGGGGATTTGGGATCTGCTCCAGGGAACAGGGACAGGAGGAGAGGGAGCGACCTCAGGCTGGGCAGGGGAGGTTCAGATTGGGTATTTGGGAGAAGTTTTCTTCACCCAAAGGGTTTTCCTTCTCTGGCACAGCTGCCCAGGGCAGTGCTGGAGCCCCCATCCCTGTGTGGATGTGGCACTTGGGGACATGGGGCAGTGCTGGCCTTAGCAGTGCTGGGGAGAATGGTTGGATTCCATGATCTGAGGGATCTTTTCCAACCCAAATATTTCTGTGATTCTATGATGTTATATTATGTAGTATTTCAGTATGCATTTATAAAGCTGTATCTTTTCAATTAGTAGTATAATAGTCATGACTGAAATGTAAATTATATGATATGAGACCAGGATTTAAAAACATGCTGTGAAGTATTTAGAATCATCTGATAAGGAATGTACAGTTCTTCTATAAACAGGCTTTGACAAACACTTTGAGCTAAATAAGGTATCCTATTTCATCCCTTATACATCCTTCAAACAAAACAGAGAGACTGCTGTCTTTCACAGAGGATGTTAGATATCCCTTAGGAATGATCTTTTAAATACCTGTTTTAAATACTTGAACTTCCCAGTAGACTGCATTCTTTCTTCAGTTAAGTAAATTAACAAATTTTTAAAAAATCCACCAAAAACAAGTCAGACTATCACAAAAAACAACAAAAGAAATTTCCTCCAGAGCCCTGAAACTTTTAAGCTGTAACTTTCTGAGTGTTTCATACTATAACCTCTTAAATCTGGATAATGGCTGAACTTTTTTTCTAAGAGTGCTTTTTTTTTTTGTAATGTAATAGATCATTCATGGTTTTTTTTTCTTTCTTTATGTCCTTTGATAATCTTAAGTTTACAATCCTATCCATCATTCTAGATATTTTTTTTTATTTATGTGACACAAACAACTGTGATGTTTTGGAGAAGCACAGACATTTTCAGGGATCCTGGAACTTTTAGACCTTTAGACTGCCAAGTCATCCTTGAATAATCTCACCCACAGCTGACCAGATTTTTATTGCCATTTAAGGGCCACTTAGATAAGGTGCTTGGCACATTAAATGATGTGTCTCTATCAACATGGCCTAGGGAAAATCAGTTTGCATAAGGACAGGCACAAATTCTTGAATGAATACAGAGCTATGAGGGCGAGCCAGAGGGCACAGCTGGGTGCAGTGGGTGCAGGAGAGCAGTCACTTCTCTGCAGCTCAAATATCTGATTTGTCTGAGGACAGTCTGGCTCTAGGGAACCACCCCTGGTTCTTGAGAAGGGTGCTTCCCTTTGGATCCAAATCCCTGCATTCTAAGAGTCAAGTAGGTGCTCGTCTTTTCAAAATGAAGCTCTAACAAATAGCTCTGCTGGTGCCTTTCAAAAATTGTCTTCTGGCCAGAAAAGTGCCCCAAAGATGAGGCCCCTGGGAACTCTTCAATTCCAGTGAGACTGGGATGGAAAGGAGCCACGCTGTGCTCAGCCTGATCCAGAGCCAAAAGTGTGCCAGGATTTGGTGCACAAATGGGGTTGATTTATGCCTAAATTTAGTTGTCTACCTCAGACATCTGGTCTAAGCCAAACACCTCCCTCTCTGTTTAGTGGGCACAGGAAAATCAGAATTTTATCCAGCTGGACCCATGGATTTAAAGTAGGGTAGGTGTGATTAATTGTCTCATGGAAGCACCTACTGTTCTCTGCCTGGTAAAAGGAAAGAGATTTAACACTTTCAGTTGTATGATGTGAGACAAAAGCCAGACCAAATTTCCTGACTCCCATTGATGCTAAGAATTAGAAATCCATGCACCTGAAGGGTCCTTTACCTTTATTGCCTTTTTTGTGTCTTAATTATCCCTTTCTACATTTCTGAGTACTCATATCTACTTAAGATTCTGAGGAATTCAAGTTCCTAAATAATAAGTCCATAAAAGTCCAATAAATCAGCAAGGTATTCATTTAATCTTGCATATTAATGAAACTTTTTGTTCTTATGCTACGAATGAGAAAGCCCAAACTTTTTTTTAAATTTTTATCTCAATAATTTTATTATGTAACCTAGCATTTCTATGTCTGTCAGGGATCTCATTGTTCCCATATCACTAAACAAAATTTGCAGTGATGTTTCTAAGTACAAAAATTGCAGTACAAACTGATTGCCATGGGAGAAGAAGTCAACAGGGAATATATTTTTAGAAAACAGATAATTACTTGATAATTTTATTATGTAGGAGATATGGGTGGGTGGGAGAAAAACAAGAAGAGCTTTAGAGAAAATATTTTCTTCGTGGAACTGGGTGGTTCACAAAATTTCAACTTTGATCAAAGCATGAATTCACACATGGTCATGTGCTGATTTTCTATTATGTTGATAGCAAAAAAAAAGTATAATTTAAAAGAATTCATCAATTAATAAAATTGAAGTAATTTCAGCTTTGCTGATTTCCATTTTTCTCCAGCAGCCCTTCAGCCTAGATTTTGTTGGCACTGGTCTTGCTTTCAGTGCCACTGGAAACTCATCCACAGAAAGGCTTTAAAATCTTTGGTTGGTTGGAATGACAAAGTCAGTGTATTAGAAGTGTTCCTATTAACTTGGTACCTGATTCTGTCAATATTTATGCAGGTGCCTAATTAATTCATGTACTTAGGCTGAGAGATGTTACTGGACATTTTTCACTCTAAGCATATGTGTGACTCTTTTCAAGGCCACAGCTCAAACTAAGAAACCAATGTTTCATTTTTCCCTGGAAGTATTGATTTGCTTCTGAATCTAAAATTTATAGCCAATTTCTCTGTGCGTAATAAATGAATCATTCTCTCTCTGATGCATCTACAAGTTTTAACTCCAGATTCAAATGCATGCCTTTGCCTGAATTTTACCTGTGGTTCTTTGACCTTTGGCACAGGAATATCCTTCTTTGTGTGGTAAAATAATAGAGAAGAAAGACTGGAGGGTTGTTTTTTTTCATGGAGCTTAATAACCTTAACTGAGAGTAATGCATTTCTCAACTCAATTTTCAGTTTTCAAAAACTTCACTGCATTAAATGACAACATATGCTTAGAGAAGCAATAAGTAATAGCCCCCTATTAAAAGTGTTTTTTTCTTGCTTATCCAGTCAAAGATAAGCACTGATGTAAAAATGCGATTGGCAAGCAAGCAATTCATAAAGCAGTTTAATATTTATTCCCACTTTGAATCAGCAAATAATGTTCATGTGTAGTAATGTAAATTAGGGACTAAATTATAGCCAGGTCTGCAAAATCAGAACTGATCAGAGAAGCTTCCACACCCAGTGGAGGTTTAAACGTGGTCAGGGATGAATACTCATGTTCAGGAACATGAATGGAGTGTAACTTTCCACCTTACAACCATTTAATTTAATTTCCCTTGTTTTGTTCTAAGAATGTCACATGTGGCCATGACAAAGTCCAGCTGTGTCATATCTGCTTCCCCCACTGTCACTGCCCTGTCAAGGGAAATATTGGAAAAGCTTGGTGCAACTTCTTTCCACACATCTGGTGCCTGTCCAGCATCTGCTGATTATTCACTGATAATTAAACATTAATTGCTCCACATCATGTTTCATTTTATTTCTGGGTACTGAAATTATGTTGAACATAGTATAAATCTTTCTTCCTTTCTTCTCTACCTTTACATGAAACTTTACATATGGATTATATGCTTGTATCTAAAATAGACAAGTGGTATTTTTTTTCCCCAAATCCCTGGAATTTTTTCACCATTACTGTTTTCCCTCAGTTCTCAAAGATGGTTCAGAAATTGCTTTGATTTTTTTCTTAAGAACTGCAGGGTAAATTTTACTATACTCTGTCAATGTGAACACCTATATAAAAGATAAATTTCCTTGTGCTTATGTAGATGTTCTTCAAACTGTCCATTCCTAATTCAGGCCTGTTGCTCCTACTATTAATCATACCCAATGACCTGACCACCTCTGCTAGTTAGGAAATTTTAGACAGAAATTTAAGGTTAAATTTAATTTAACCCTAAATATTGGAGTTCTTTACCTCCTTTTTAAAATTGTTGTCATTATTGCATCTCTAATTTTACTTGTTTCATCCCAAGATCCCAAAATAATTTCTCTTTTATTCTTTAGGTTTACTTGTTTACATTGTATTTTTAATGATTGCTTTTTGATATTCAGGCTTGAGACTTCCTTATGCAATCATATTAGTCTCCTACTACACTTTCAAGTGTTCTATTAATTAAGGTAATTTGATATATGAATTTATTAAATACTCTTTCCAAAACTTCCATCTCTCTCAAACTCCTTTTCTAAATAAAATGTTTCCCCTCTGCCTGGCAATGTTTTGCTAATGTTGACTTTTATAAAGTTTATTGTTGCTGTCACTTTTTCCTGTTTTTCTAGTGTATCCCAGGAACTTATTGAACATTATCTGCATGGAAAATACAAATCTTTCATCTGTCTATATGAGCATATAGATATAGATAGATATAGATATAGATATAGTGATGTATAAACAAAATTTGAATCACTATATCTCTTTAAAGGTTTCCTCATTTGCATCCAATGTGAAATATTTAAATGCCAGAAACAGAAGGTTTTAAGCTCATGGTTGCTGCCACTTCTTCAAAATGCAAACTATTCTTAAATCATGGGGTTGTTTTTATTTTGCTTTAAGTCAGATACTATAAGATTAATTTAAGAACATTCAATCAAGAAGAAAGTGGGGTTTCCTACTACAATAGAAGTTCCTGGGAAGAATGTCACTGCTCTTGATGAAAATAACACTGGAAATTTCCCTTTATTTGGTTCAGGTTACCAATAAGTGTATTAAAAACCAGGGTTTTAGGGAAAAGATGGGCAAAAAAGATAATATTTAACACCCAAAAAAAGGCAATAACTGTTGTGGGAATCATTTCCTGTTTTTCTAATTCTACTGCCAAAATAGTAAAGTCAGTGATACATAAATTGGATACCAAAGTGCTAGAATAAAAGTGATGTGAATATGATGAAAAGATGGCTATCTGTAAATCTTAAACTTGCATCAGTTACTTAAAATTCTTAAGAATTAATCCAAATGCAATTTTTTTATCCAGGTTTTTAATGAAACATTGCTTATGTTTGTTCTCTATGAACACAGTCCTCCAATATTAATGTTAAAATTATGAAGAGGAGTAAACAAGTACAGGAATGTAGGTGCAGTATAATCAGTGGGACCTGATGCTCATGTTTGTAGGATTTGGGTTTGAATTATTAGAGGACTTTGGGGAAGAGCTATTTTCCTGCAAACATGATGTGCAGAAAGTGATTATACCTTCAAAGCAATCCTCTACAAAATTTGAAAAAACTCTCTTGCTACTTCAAGCAATGCCCTGAAACCATTTACAAAAATAAATATTTGCTTTCGGTTGTATAGTAAATAATTTCATAACACATTTTATATTTTTTTTAGCCAATATCTGTGGCTATGTTTTGCCTTATATAAATGGTGATAGCGAAGAAACTATAAAGATTCTTTTAGGTGTCTTCACAAAAGTATATCCTTGATTTTGCATTTTTGTCCCTTATAAAATTAGTTTTATTTAGTATGAGCTAGAGTATAAATTATGTAAATTAGCAGGCATAATATCTACAGTTTGCTTTGATCTCTTGATACAAATATTAGCTGTGCTCATTACAGGTTGTAAAGCTCTTAAATGAACTTTACTGACTGCTCAGGTATCTTGCAGCCTTTTAAAAGCCAGTAAATCACAGTTTTTGAAGGAAGTTTTCTATTCTTTGTTGCACAATTGGAGGAGATAATACAGAGATGGCCATTTCCATGCAGTCAGATAAAGAGCCAGTGCAGGGTGGATACAAACCCATCCCTGTGCTTGGGAATTTCCAGGACAGCGTGTGCCGGGTCTCCTGGAAATTACCCGTGCCCCAGAGCAGCAGAGAAGGTTCAGGTGAGAAGGTGTCTGATCCTGCTGCCTCTGCTTGTGTTTCCCCAGTGATGCCACGTTTTGCTGAGCAGGTGGAGGTGGCCATCGAGGCCCTGAGTGCCAACGTGCCCCAGCCCTTCGAGGAGAACGAGTTCATCGACGCCTCCCGCCTGGTCTATGACGGCGTTCGCGACATCAGGAAAGCTGTGCTGATGATCAGGGTATGGAAAGCACCTGGGGAGGGAAAGCTGGGATTTACAGGCAGCTCTCATGGCTAAAAGGAACACAAATGCTCCTTGGAATCAGCCTTGTGCTGTAATAAGGAGAAAAGCTTGGTGTTGAAACAGGCGTGACACAGAAGTATATGGAACAGCAAAAGAATTAGTAAATAAAGAGATGAGGTTATTTAGTGGATGAATCACAATTACTATGTTAATCAGCTAGGAGAAGATTTGATCACAACTGCCAATAGATTAAAACTTCATTACTGTTTCCATAGTAATAGCATTCATTTGCCAAGGTCTTCAAAGTTTGTGTAGACTTTTTGTTGTTTTGTGTATTTGTTGTTTTTTTTTCCCCTAATGCATATGTGCTGCCTGGGATGTGAGGTGGATCTGGTTAAAATCTAAATGATTAAATTTTCTTGCTGCTCCAGTGAGCCACTGCAGGGATGGTTTTGAACATTTACCAAGGTAAAAGATGTGTCATTTCAGTGCTGACTAACCAGTTGATTCAATTTGCTTAGACGTCTTTTAATAAAATAAACAAACAAATAAAAGACACCACAGAACAACATCCTTATTGTGATATAGGTGTGTGCTGCTTTTCACTTTTGTCAGCAAACAAAGATTTAACAAAAAAAGCAGCAAACCAAATCTGGTTTGGACATTTCTTCAGCAACTGTAACTGTTATTTGAAACCCAAATTACCTTGAATCTACCCTAATGAAAGCCATGTACAAGAAAGCTCTGGAGAAAATCACAGAGGAGACTATTGAGGCAAATAACAGGACTGAAACATCAGCTGATCCCTTTGAGCAAACAGGTAATGTGCACCTGTGGTCATGAGTGTATTATGGCTCTGATGTGAGACTTCAGGCAGTTGGAACACTCCAAAATTGCTCCATTTTACCCATCTGTCACTATGTATTAACATTTATAGAAAAAGCTTTTGTCAGGCTTAATTTTATAACTGCCAAACATAAATTCCACATTCTCATGCCCAGTGCTCATCCCAGGTGGTCGGAATTATAGTCATGGCTTGTGATGGGGGCAAAGCCATCCTGTGCTCTGGGTGTGCAGTGTTAGAGGATTGGCTGCTCTTCTGGAAGGGGAGAGAAATCTTTGCTTGAGTTATTTCCCTGTGAGGGTGAGGAGGCCCTGGCACAGGGTACCCAGAGCAGCTGTGGCTGCCCCTGGACCCCTGGAAGTGTCCAAGGTCAGGTTGGATGGGGCTTGGAGCAGCCTGGGACAGTGGAAGGTGATCATCCTGGAACTGGATCATCTTTTAGGTCCCTTCCACCCAAACTATTCCAGCATTCTGTGATTCTGGGAAATGAAAGATCTGCCTAGTAAAGGATCTCTGTTTTCCTTTTGAATTTCCAGTTCCTTAGTCTGTAACAACAGTTTCCAGACTTTTCTTAGGACAAGAACAACTGCTTAGCACACTTTAATCTTTTCTAGCCATTTCAAATAGTGATTGTGTCATAGACTCAATCATCAAGTGGGATCTTCTACAACCCCAGGTTTTTCCAGCCCCTACACAAAGTTACAGCTTCCAGCACCCCCTGTACATCAGAGCTATCCCCAAGAGTTTGCCATGAGATGCCCATCCTGGTGAGATGTTTCTAATTTTAAATTTGGAAATTTTAGGCCTGATTACTTGCTGCCTGACTGTTCTGAGTACCTGGACAGCTGATCCCCATTCAGGCTCCTCAGTCTCCTTAGGAAAATCCCAAGTTTCTTTTGCCATTATCTCACTACTTCTTTCCACCTGTTGTATGAAATGAGTTAATGAATTCTGTTTGCCCAGGTTAGGAAGATTTATTTTTGCCTTCAGACAATTAACTTATTCATGGAGCTCAATGTAATATTCCTTACCCAGGCAGAGAACTAAAGCACATAAATGGACTCATTATCCATGTGAGTTAACTGGGAAAATCCACATATATAAGCTTACACATACCAGAGTTTGCTGAATCAGAACCTTATTTGCTGTAGAAAACAAAATTAGTTTCACTTTGAGATATTCCTTAACATTTCTATCTGAACATCTCACACTGAAATGGGATGTATAATTAAAGGGTGAGACTATAAAAGCCTTTAGAATATTTTCATTTAATAATCTTTCAAATATTATGTACCCTTTAATTCAAGTGGTAAAACTTTTTCAGAATTACAAAAAAGGAAAAAAATCCAATCTTGCAAACTTTTTAGAGCATCTGACACAATTATTTTCAGGCAGTGATTGTTCATGTGCAAGCCATGAAAGATTGAATTTATCTGAGATGAGTCCCCTCACTCCAGAGAGTAAATAAAGCCACTTTTAAAATTAATTTTGGTTGGTATTATTACTTTTAGTAAGCTGAAGGAAAGGGTGGATAGTCTCTGTTCTTCTCTCTTTCCCTCAAAAGGGGAGAATTTATTTTCCCTCTGGAGGATAAAGGAGCCTCATTTTTTCATTAAGGACTATTATTTTTATTTATACAGAAGAAAAAGATCTTTTCCACAAGTTAAGAAGTAGTATAAATTAATTTAAGAGGATAACTATAGAACCTACAACTAAAATAGAAAATAATAACTTCATTCCAACACTTTTCCTATTGCTGTGTAGGGATGAAATTGCACTTTGTGTTTTCATAGCTGCTTAGGAAATTCCCTCAGTTATTGGCCAGAAACCTCTCTGCAGTCAGACTCACAATGGCACCTTTTCTCATTCTGATGTGTCTCCAAGGCCAATTTACTGTTACTTGCTGGTTTTAAACATGGCCTTTGCCATTAGCAGCCTCACCTTGGGAGGCATCTGCATCAGCCTGAGTGTTGCATTTGCTTGGATCAGGAGTGCCACTGTTGGAGCCAATGCCCAGGTGTTTCAGTTCATGTCACAGGGTATATTTTAAACATCTGTAAACCTGATTCTTTGGGGTGATGCCTGTAGATGCTCTCTGGGAGCCTCTTAGGACCCGAGGGAATGGCTGGAGCTGTGTCAGGGGAGGTTTAGGTTGGATATCAGGAAATATCAGGATATCCACCCAGAGGGTGGTTGGGCACTGGAACAGGATCCTCAGGGCAGTGATCTGGTTATTAAAGTTGTTAGAGAGATGCTTCTGCCTGAATTAAGGTGCAAACAAGACCATATGCTGAAGTTGATAGCATGGACTTCATTTAACAGTAGTGTGAGGTAAAGAAAAAGAGGGGCAGGGTGGGAGAGAAGAAGAGTGACAGCTTAAACAGAAAATATTATCACTTTGTGGATCCTGGCAGCATCTCACTGATCCTCTTCTGGTCTTCTCAGTGGTGAGGGTCCCACAAAGCACAGAGTTCAATGGATTTATGTATGTTTGGGCCAGCTGGCAATGCCTGGTGTCTCCCTGGGGGGGACAGGTTTGAAACTGTCTGTAGCAGCAAACTCTGCATCTGTGGCATGGCTCTGCATCACATGCAGTTCTCTGCTGCAGGGCCTCAGCAATGAGTCTGGTGGTTTTTTGGGGGTCTTTGATGGTTTTGTGATGGTTTATGACCCCTCCTCTGCTGCCCCTCCCATGAATGTCCCGTGGATGTGGCTCCCCCAGGGTGGGTGGGTTTTACAGCTGGGCCAGTGTGTGTAAGGCAGGGTGGGTGTTCACTCCCTCTGTCACACACCCAAAATCTCTCCTGCCCAAGCCAAGCCAGAGCTGATTCTTCTCCCCTAGCCCTGTTCAGCTCACCTTAAACCTGTCTTTAGACCTGGACTAGTACCACCTTTACCTTTGCTCAAGTTCCCATCAGGAGGCTTAACTCAGAGCAGTTCCCCTCAGGAGGCACATTTGAACAGGGCTTTGATGGTCACAGCTTCTTTATACAATTTTGCCATAATGGCAAAGTCCTTTTTTAACAGTGTTTAAGCCATTAACCATTTCAGTCTCTCACACCAAGCCTGACACGTTCAGGAAGCATTTGGATAATTCTCTCAGGAACAAATTGTGACTCTTGGGGATGTCCTGTGCAGGACCAGGAGCTGGACTTTGATGGTCCTTGTGAGCTCCTTCCAATTCGAGATATTTTATTCTATTATTAACTCCATTTCTATTCTACTCTGCTGTTAAGGGATTTTCAGTCCTTGGGAGAAGATCTCAGCAAAAATGACTGTGGGGTCCTCAGCCCCAACACTTTGGGTGTATCAATGCTCTTCTCCTCTGCCACAGTGGTCAGGTTTAGCCACCATCACCTCTGGGGCAGCCACTGGGGTGAAATCCAAAGTGCTGCAACATTTCAGGTCCTCTGTAAACCAGACTGAGTGCAGAATCCCATCACCTTTTCAAACATCCTGTCTCCAGAGGGTTTTGTGGGGTCCAGTGTTTCCACTGAGTGCCTGCTGCTCCTCAGATAGTGTTTGAAGTGTTAGATTTTACTTTAAATCACCAACAACTGAAGACCTGCAGTGAGAGAGGTTGTCTGAATGAGGCACTCAGTGCTGCTTGCAGCTGAGTCACTCAGGCTGCAGTGGTACCAAAACAAATGTACAAAATAGCATGGAGTTGGCTTTAAAATCAGCTTGTAAAGTCTGGGGTTTTTTTTCATTGTTTTTAGAATTAGAGGGAATTTTCATTGTAAAAAATAAGGGAGTATCTTTTCATCCCTTCAATCTTTGCTCTCATTACAAGGTTAGTTTGACTTGGTGTTCACAGTGATGAAATTCTTGTAATTGCATCTTATGATTTTTAAGTGCATAGCAAAGTGAGGTTTCTATCTTCATCAAGGACATTTGAGTTGGTGAAATATGAAACAAATAGCATTTATAAATCTGCATATATATGCCATTTTATGGCATATACTTGTATAATTCACATTTTCATATTGCGGTTACAAAAGGAAAAAAAAATGACATAGATGGAAAATATTTTCTTCACAGCAAGCTCTTCAGTCAAACAGCCAGAGAGATATTAAAAAAAAATATATATATTCCAATGCCTGGAAGTTGAAAGTCACCACATTCATATTAGAAATAAAACATGCATCTTAAAAGAGGAAGCATATATTTATTGTGTGATTTATCTGGGATTGTGAAAGATTCTTCTTCACTGGAAGACTTCCTCTGAGTTAGATGAATGTTGTGTATAGTGGAGATACTGTATTTGAAAAAAAAAACATAGTCTTGGGAAGCCTTATGGCTTGTGCTACAAAACAGATTAAAAATTATGAAAATGGTTCATTTTTCTGCTGAAATCAATCAGTGCATAAAATCCATTAGTTTTGAATATTACTCTAGCTGTTCTTGCCACTGGTGGCTGTCAGCTCTGTTTGGAAGCTGCCTCCAACCTCAGATCTGTGATTCCTACATTTGTGTAACCATAAATCCAGGTGTCTGCAAGACAGAATTACTCTTTCTGTCTTCCAGCTCGGAGAAATGAAGTCTCAGGCTCTGTTGTCTTGGAAACAGGTTTTGAATATCAAGGTCCTGTTAATTGTACACAAAAATTAGAGTTGTTCTGAATTTAGAAGGCCTTGCTAAGCGTAGTCCTTTAAGTCAAATTCAATATTTTTTTTTTTTTTTGTGTCTAAACAAAAGGGAAACCCTGTTTTATATGGGCTGCATCTCCAGGGGATCAGCTAGGACAAAGCAATGGTGCAACGGTGAAAAGCATGAAAATGTTAGAAATGGCAGCATACAGATAAAAGTTAACCCCACTTCTTCAGCCTCATGCAAAATGCAGCTGTTTGGGGAAGAAAATGAGAGTGTAAAATTCACCACACTTGAAAACATGAAAAAGAGTGAATCTGAAAGATCACTTTGAATTAGATCTCACTTGTACAGAGGGGAAATAGGAAGATGTCTTGTGCCTGTAGTATATTGCTAACAGCTGCATTACTTGCCCTTTTGCTTTGCACTACATTTTCTCCAAGTTCAACATTTATACCCATTAAATTTCAGTCTTTTAAAGACCACGGGTTTTAAGATCATGAATGTCAGACAGTAACAGCAATACATTTTTTTCTGGATATTTCTTCAATAAGTCCTTGCATAGAAATTTCAGAATATTTTTTTCTCTTTAAGAGGCAGCCTCATGTCCCTTACTAGTTACTGTGTTGAGATGTAATATTTTGAATATTACATCTTTATTTCAAGTCTGACTATGAAAGCCTTGGAAAGAACTGCACATTATGTTTTATAATCTTATTTATAGGAGTGGAGATGGAAGAAACTAAGAGGAGTATATTTGGGGTGTGAAAGGGTACTGGCTTTTACAATGATCAGTGAAACTGGCTCTTTGAGTGGACTTGGAGGATGGGGAAGAGCCAGCTGGTTTATTGAAGCTCTCCACCCTGTTCTTGTTCTAAACAGCAAAGCCTAGACAGATGAAAAGCTGAGCCTTGTGATAGAAAATACTCTTTGCTCAGAGAGTTGTAGGATTCTCTTTGTAGCTTGCTTTTTTATGACAGATTTTAAGGTCTCATCCTGCCCTCAGGCAGCTGAGCAGAGGGAACAAAGAGATTAAAGGTCGTTGGAAAACAAGACCATTGGTCATTATAATGATGGGTACCAATCTTTCTATTTTACCTGTGACAGTAGAGAGAAGGTAAATCAATTTTTCATCTAAACTTCTTCTCCTGCCTGTGCTGTTCCACACACTCTTTGTGCACGCTTCTCTCCAGAGGTGCAGACTGAGTTTCATTACCACACTGCCACACTTGGTTATTTCTCCCTCCAGCACTCAGCACCAAAACACATATTTAATTCATCCTCTTCAAGTCAGATGAAGATGGCTGTGTTTTACTCTCCCCATCCTGTGCACTTCAGCGTGCAGCTACAAACAGTGATGTGCACTTGGTGTTGGAAGCCAGGCTGGAGCAGAAATCCCGCCAGGAGACTCCTCTGCATTCCTCAGAGGCTTTGGAGCCGTTCCTGGTGCCTGAGCATCCTCCACACAGAGCTGTAATGACAACTGGCAGTGATTAGCACCTCTGCTAGAAAACTTGACTTGCCTCCAAGCACCAAATGCCAGCCTGGATGATTTCTTCTGTAGTGCTTTGGCCTTCTAGGCTGTCACTGGGGTGATGGGTGCCCAGTAAGGTGGGGATTTCTCTGCAGTCACTGTGGGTTTTTTTTTCCTATTACCTCTGTCATGTATGCTACCTGCAGAACTTGCTCATGGCCAAGCTGTTGTACCAGATACTATTCAACCATAAAATGGAATATAATCTTCCTTCTAAAGATTCCATTTTTTGCACCATCTGTATTAAATATTGTACTAAATAGTGATTTTAATGTCTGTCTCTCTGTATATAAATAATGACATTTTTCCTCCAAATTTTTTTGCTAGAAGGTGAAAAAAAACCAAATTAACAGGTCCATAAATTAATTTTTTTTCTCCTTCTTTCCAACATTTTAAACAATCTGAAGCTTGAAAATACATAACTTGATTCAATCAATCTTCCAAGAAAACCCTTCCATCATTCATAGCACCAGCAGTGGTGGTCATGGTCTCAGGTGGAGGATGAGTCAAATTCCAAAGCTCTGTATATGAAAATGACCATGTGAACTAAGAAGACTACACAGATTATAAATTTCATGTTTGCTTCAAAACCAGTTGACATTATTTACAATTTCTTTCAATGGGAAATCTCTTATTTGCTTTGATGAATTTTTCTTCCAGGATGTTAGTTGCTTTTTCCCAGGTATTTACTTTCTCTTTTGAAGATTACATATAGCTTCCAGTAACATAATAGTGTTAGGGTCCATTTATATATGAAATAACATTATTTTGAAATACTGTTTTGCAGTTGTTAGTGTTTCTAAAAGATATTTATTCCTGGAACTGCATTCATCATATTAACAGAGTTAAGAGAAATTGCAGCAAGAAAAGTTGTGGCAAGGTAATGACAAATGCCATTTGTAAAGAAAACTAGGGTTGAAACAATTTAATTTTTAAGACAATTCAATTTCAGTTCCTGACTGCTGGGGCAGACAAATTCATTTCAGAGGGGAACGGAGCAGCGTTTCCTGGGCAGGCAGTCAATGAAATAAGAGCTCACTGTGCACAGGACTTGCTCTGTGTCCTTTTTAAGCTTGTCATCCCCTCCCTGTGGTTTTCCCTCCCTGTCCCTCTCTGCAGACCCCCGAGGAGCTCGAGGACGACTCGGACTTCGAGCAGGAGGATTATGATGTGCGCAGCCGAACGAGCGTCCAGACCGAGGACGACCAGCTCATTGCTGGCCAGAGTGCACGGGTGAGTGCAGACCCCACGTGCCCCAGCCAGGGCCCAGCAGTGAGCAGCAGCATCTCTGCCTCAGAAAGCAAAGGCAGTGAACTGCAGTCCTCAGGGCTGTCTAAGAAAGGATGGGACCAGGCTGAAGGAGGTGTTGAAGTTTTTTTCATGTCAAGCCTATTTAAGTAGCATTTATTCGAATGATCTTGAGGCTTTTGTGGTGCCTACTATCAGCTTCTTGCTCCAGCTAGTGCTGTAAGAGAAGGCTTTGCAGGTTTGGAATGTGCTGAAACCGTGGGAGTAGTCAGCAAATTAAAAAAAAAAAAAAAATCCCATCAGGGCACCATGTGCTGTATCCAGAGAAATCTTACATTAGTCATGTTTCCCAGTGTGCAAACCTGTCAAGAAGATCTGTTTAAGCTACTGAGTAGTCCCTGTAATTTAATTGTAATTGAAGACATTTGCTACTGAGTCAATGTAATTTTACCAGGGTAATTACATCATGATAAACTCCAGTCACTGTGATTTGCAGCCTCAGCTTGTGCATGGGGATTGCAAATTAAGCTGATGAGTGCTTTGGGGGTCACAGGTGCTGGGGAAGTGAAGTCTGTTAACACTCAGGAATATTCCTGCTAACACTCAGGATTATGCCACCCTCTGATGAATGTTCACCTTTTACTGAATAGGCTTCTCAGCTCAGATTATTTAAAAAAAAATTAGAATATAATTTTATGCATCATGAAAATATATTTGACTGGAAAGAAAGGCTTTTTAAAACAACAGCCTTTTAACGTTTTCCAGGAGAGAACAAGTGGGAAACTGGGAATTATCTGAATGATTTTCATGGCTGTTTCACACAAGCCTGGTTTGTTCTGATGTGCTAGAAGTGAAGCCGTGGACTAAATTAAAAGCATCCTCCCCACACACTCAAATACCAGCAAAAGTTGGTAGCTGGAATGGGGATTTCTTACCTTGGAGTCTGGAAGAGGATTTGTAGGGCTGAGAACCTAAAGACCAACAGGCAAAGATGCTGCAAAACCTTAGAGGATCAGGACAGAGGAGTTTAAGCTGCTGTGCTTGAGGCTTGACACTAAGGTTTTACACTCTGAAAAGAAACAGCAGAGTAACAGAAATCTGAAAGAAGCTTACTCAGAGGTGTGGGAGAAATGCAAGGCATGGATCCAGTGCAATGGGCAGAGATTTCTGTTTGTCTTAAAATTATTTCCCTGAATATATCAGAAAACCACGTACCAGAAAAACTAGAGTTTTATTGTGATATCTCTAAGGCAAAAAATATCTGGATTCCTTACTGTGAGACTGGCAACAGAACTGTTCTGGATGTAGTTGACCATCTTTTGTATTTTGTATTTTGTTTGAGATATTCAAAGTATTGACTACTAAAGCAAATCTCAGGTATAACAGAAATGAGATACAGTACAGATTATTTTGTCGAATTTCAAAGCCTTTCTCATCTTTTTGGTTACATTTAGGAGCTGGTAGCATGTCATCCTTTCTTGATCTGAAACCCAAGTAAAGACTGCAGTAATTTTTCTTACTAAGAATCGAGTTCACCTGGAGATTTAGGAGTCTTAAAGTCTATTACATTTATTGTGGTTGTTATTACTGCTGTACTTAAAACCTTCTGCTTTGATCAGCTACACACTGTATAAACATAATATATCATAAAGACAGTTCCTGAATGACATAGATTGTAATGTGGTACAGGAAGCAACAAATCATAAAACACCTAAAAGGGAAACATTTTAAGCAGAAGCTTCCCAGTCCCCAGTCTGGAGTGCTAAGCAAAATAGAATTTTATCTGAACCTTTTCTGTGGAAAAGATGCAAACCACTGTGATTTGTGCAATGTAATGGATTTGTTTAATATGCTTACTCCATAAGGCTGTTAGTATTTCAGTAGAAAGACTTGTGTTGGTCTTCAGTAGAAATAAAACTGGAATTTACAGGTTACATTTGCTGTAGGATATGGCTGCTTTGAAAGGACATCAGCAGCTGGAACAGAAATATTAAAGCACTGTTTACCAGTTTAAAGTGTGTTCAGGTGAAGCTGCCACTTGAAGAAACCACAGGCAAGTCATACAGATAAACTTCCCAAATTGCACTACTCCTATCACATTCTCTTAAGTTCAGTTAATTCCTCAGTTCTGTTGTTTAATGTGCATTTTATATATTTATTTATTAGCTTGACTTGCACTTCATTTTTCTGTGCAAAAACTATTATGCTAACATTTGAAACTGCTGAGTTACATTGATAAGGCCTAATTAAAACTTGTCTTGAATTTTAATTTGATTAACTTGCAAATTTCTCATTTTCTGATCTACTGTGTATAACCCTTTTTAATTTCAGTTTTGGAAAAGGTCAATTACGAATTTTCAAAAGCCAAGAGCATTTTAAGAATATGTAGAAAAAGACTTCAGCTGATTGAAAGTGACATAAACAAGAAAAAAATGTAACGACACTTAAGTATGTGTCACACCCCATTAAATGCATAATGTGGTCTTCAGAACCCCTAGGGCCAAATAGTAGTTTAACTTGGAAATCATTATTCAAAGTGTCCATTTGATCCTCAAAAGTAATTATTATAATTTTTTAGGGTTTCTTTGGAGGAGGGCAGGAACTTTGTGCTTTGTTCATGCTGAGGCAGATCAGTACCAACCTGTTCAGTGCCTTTTTGCATCTCTTCCAAGAGAAAATGAGAACACTAAATATAATTTAAAAGATATGGTTGTTACAATTCACTTCAAATGTATTGTCTTGTGTGTCATAGTTTATTTTAGTGTTGTAATAATCTGAAATCCTCTATATCTGACAGAGGATGAGACTAAGGGAGACACAGCAATTCAGTCTGCCTTTTCCCATAAATGTCACTCATTTTATTCTTCCTCATAATTGAGATTTAATCCTCCTTTGTCAGCTGGTGAATAATGACAACACCATAAATATAAATTTTATCATCTTGAAAGTGCAGAAAGAGGCATAAACATGCTGTGATTGTGCTTTTGCCTGTCCTGACAGAAATCAAATGCCTACAGGATTTTGCTTGGCATCTTCAACTCCCATAAAGAGAAACTCAAGCTGTTGGGACCACTGTAAAGATGCAGTTTGTAGCTTCCTTTTGTTCATGCCCAACTTCTCTTCTTTCTCCAGGCTATCATGGCTCAGCTGCCCCAGGAAGAGAAGGCAAAGATTGCTGAGCAGGTGGAAATATTCCACCAAGAAAAGAGCAAGCTGGATGCAGAGGTGGCCAAGTGGGATGACAGTGGAAATGACATCATTGTGCTGGCCAAGCAGATGTGCATGATTATGATGGAAATGACAGATTTCACCAGGTAAGGACAAAATAACCCCAGCTGAGGAGCTCAGCTGTGCCACATCTTCCCTTTCCTGCTTGATTTGGACCCTTCTGAGATGATTTGCTGTGGTTTTGGGGATGCAAAGCCAAGGAACACTGATCCTATACACTGCCCTGGGTATTTGTCCAAGTGGGATTAATCACATGAAGTTTTTGTGCTATTTGCAAGTCTCTTTTATTTGCAGATCATTTTGTATTTCAGCAGCAAAGTTAGTCTGTGACCTTACAGACACTCAGTGACATTTTGTTTGGTACCCGTCCAAATGCATGTGCCTCTCTGAACTTTCAACATTTCAGCACAATTTGTGTCAATCAAAAATAATGGCAAAACTATTTATATCACTTGAACACTGAACTTCCTTCCAAAAAAATCCCAAATGAAATGGAACTGGTTTGATCTAATGTTTCATAGGAGTGTGTCAGTAATGATTTTTTTTTTGCTTTCATTTCTTTTGTCTGTTGATGTCTTATTCTTCTCTAATTTCAGGATGTCCAAGGGCCATTCATTAATGATACAATGTAAACAGAATTATTGTATTTAACTGTGGTCATATTGTTAATCACACCAGGGAGAACAGTTTACAAGATTCTTTAATTCCAGATAACCATAGTAAACTAAATTCTGTTCAGTGTTTATTTTTTAAGTGGGTTCAAAACGTTTGAATGGCATTTATCAAAATGCGATTACACAAAACAGGAAGAAAATTTTCCTGGTTTTCTTCAGGATTAAAATCCATTTCTTCATCTCTTTGTGTTGCCCCATCCCTGGAAGTATCAAGGCCAGCTGCTTTGGTCTTGCAGGAACCTGGGATAGTGGCAGGGGTTGGAACTGGATGGAGAGAATATTTTACAGAATTTCTTTAATACAACTACTTTGTACTTGTAGTTTCTTGGTGTCTCTGATCTTTCTGCCAGCAAAAAATACAGTGAAATCTGCAAACAGTGTCATTGTATCATGGAAGGACAAAAGGATGGCCTAAAGCAACAGCCCAGAATATGCACAGTTTCTGCAACCTCCTAGACAACCTTTGATATATTGAACATGGAATTAAAAGTTTTGTAATTATATTTTCTAGCATCAAAAGGACAAAACTAATTTGAGAATGAGATTCAAACTACTGACACATTTGAAGTAAATAAAAAAAAAAAATCAAAGTGCACCTCTGTCTGCATCAGATTCAATAACAAGTTGTTTAATATATTCCATTAAAACAGAAACAAGCCCTTCACACCTTTTTGGTTGGCTCTAACCTCAGCAGTGTTAGAATAGAATAATTTTTTCGAATGCATGGTGTTGTGACAGTCAGAGCTGCTCATTTAATTAATGTAGAAGCTCATGAGGTCACCAAGAAGTATTTTTGCTGCAGTTTCAGTTCACCAGAAGTAGAATACTTGCATGTCATCTGTTTAAGGTGGTAATGAAAGCCTGGAAAGATTAAAGTAGAAATATGTTTCAGCATGTTATCCTTGCCATTATTGATTAAAAAACATCCAAAAACAATGCAATGTGCTTAGAAAAAATGCCTTCTGTTTCATCAAAAAAAAAAAGTTTGATCATATTGTGATTTTCCACATTAAAAAATGGAAGATGAACTCACTTCCAGTTGAGACTTTCTCAGGAGCAGCAGCAATTTTATTGGTACAAGCAGGATTAAAGTTTTGAGTCTGAAACAAACTCAGGAAAGTCTGTGGAGACCTTTTGTCTTAATGCATTTTGGTAGCTTAATGACTAAAGCCAGAATTTTATGCATCAACTTAAAAATATAGTGAAAGATCAGGCTTAAATCTAATTATACATGTTTTAAGTGTAACATTCAAGAATGTAAAATAATGATTATGCTTCACCTCTCTTTATTTTCAAACAAAAAAATCTACTTAAAAAAAACCTTTCTAAAATGTGACATCCTTGCCCTAGACATGATGGGCTGAACATTTAGCACTGGCTTGGGAATCACATAATTTTGAAATAGTTGTGTATTCCTGGAACACCATGGGCTTAATGAGCACTTAAAAATGCATATACTATTAAGTACAGCTCATGTGCTTGAAGGCACCATCGGGCTAAATTGCCAGTGAGGCATTTTGTAAGGGAGAGGAGATACAGCAGACAGATTTCTTAATCAAGCTGCACTAAGAAGTACTTAAAAGGCAAAATTGTAATAAATTAAGAAGACATTTGTGTTACTATTTTAAAATGGAGCACTCAACAGGGTCACTAAAACTGTTGCTTTTGGTGATTTATTGAGATTGTGGGTAATTGTCTTGTGTTTCACAGAGGGAAGGGCCCCCTGAAGAACACATCTGATGTCATTAATGCAGCCAAGAAGATTGCAGAGGCAGGATCCAGGATGGACAAATTGGCACGGGCAGTAGCTGATCAGGTAGCCCCAAAATGAGCTGAAATATAACCTAACCTCTGTGGATGAGTGACCTTTTGCAGGAAAAATCTGTCTTACCAGAAAATTACCTGTTGAGAGTCTGGATCCTGATCTTCCCATTGGATAGGAGTTGGTTCTTCTAGACCCATCAGCATTTAACAGAGCAAAAGAAATGTTTTAAATTTTTTCTTTAGAAAGTCATAAGTGAGTCTCTCCAAAGCTCAGAAATGCCTGACTTGTTCCCCAGCCTCATTTCTGAGCCTGTTAGAATTAGATAGAGACTCAGGTTGGAAAAGACCTGTGAGATCATCACATCCAAAATGTATTTGCTGTTAAAAAAGCAGTAGGGATTTGGATGCTCCATTGCTTTTGCCAACTGCCTAGGAAACCTTAAATTCTTTTTGACTCATTCTTCCAGCAATTTTCCCTTGATTTGGCACTTTACTCCTTCAAGGTTCTCTGACTCCCTGTTTTCTGGTTTGCCTCAGTGTATTGTGCATGTTGTGGGGTCTGTGTCCTCACATCCTTTACCAAATTTGTGTCACAGCTGGACAGATGACATTGCTGTATATATATATTTTCAGATTGGATTATCTGTGTATCTGGAGAGCAAGAGGAAGCATTGTATAAAAAGTCAAGAACCAAATTTCAAATCCAAGTCCTACATAGCTAATTTTAGATTCAGGCAAATTAAACATCACTATTTTTCCCTTTGTAAATTTCCTATAGTTTCTTTCATTTAATTGTCATCAAGAGAAAATTTGCTGGAACTGATAATTTCCTTGCCTCTAGTGTTTCTCTTCAAAATTTGAATGTCATTTTCTTCTTCAAGTAGCAGTGTGGTAGTGTGTAACACACCCTGCCAGAGTGGCAAAAACCCCAAAACTGCCCATTTTCCTGTAACCTCAGAAATGTTGGGTTTAGATCTTCAGCAGCAGCAGCAGGCCCTTTTGCTGTAGTTAACTCATTCCAGTCCTTCAAATGTAGCATCTGTTCATTTTAACTCAAGAAAGAACAAATCCATCTGTCAGCTGATGAAATTCCTAGTCTGCAGTATTTGCAGAGGTGGAATATTTTAAAAAGAGAAACAGAAGGAGACTTGTTATGCTTAGAGTGCCTTGACTTGAGTCACATTTTAAGTTTCAGAGGACTGTAACCCTAATAATAAAAAGTGAAATTATTTTGAGAATGAAGTATTTGTTTTAATGCTTGCACTTTAATGATATTTCACAGAACTCTGGAGACCCTCATGCAATATAAACTTTTTATGGACACTTGCATTTTTTAATTATTGTTCCTATGAGAGAGCCTTTACATTTTTTTTACTCCAAGGTATTTATATTTAAAGCCTTTACAGCTCTGCAGAAGTATTGCATTCATTCCTTTCAGTTCACAGACTTCAAGAACTGAGTAAATATTTTTATATTAAATTGGCACTGGTAGGGAGGTGTTTAAGGGATTAATACCTGAAAGGTGTGGCAACTGTCTGAGGAAGAGAGGCTCTGTAGCAGCCAGAGTGAAGCTCCAGCTTTGTTTATTATTAGTTTTAAAGTATTATAAAAAAGCCAGATGACTCCTTTTTGGGGTTATAGACAACAATATACCCAACTACTTCAGCATGAACACATCCCTTGCCAGCATTAGCTGCTGGGACCAGAGCAGTGATCTCAAGGTAGGAGCTGTGATGTTGTTGACTCATGTGCATTTAATTCTATCAGTTTTTCTTGAAATGCTCTGATATTTTTTTTTTTTTAATTGAGCATAAACTCTGTAAGGTGATAAAAAGGCATATTTGGAATCTTTGTTCCCCAAGCTATGCAGGACCATTGTCAGTTAGGCTTTTCTGGTAGCCCCAAAGAGTATTTATGGGAGACAAGCTGTTAGCACTGGACCCTTTTAGCTCTGTTTCATCAGAGTGAATTACTGAGGCCTGCTCTCCTGAGGCAAGACTTTGAATATTAACTACAAGGCTGTTGTTTGTTATGCTGTTGATATTGTCAGGGATGATGCAGTTTCTATTAAGAGTCCCAGAGACTATGAATAAATTGTACTGGGGCCCTTTCTGGTTCTATTGATTATGAAACTCTCACATCCAGCACATTCTACCTAGTCCAATCCTCTGCATGTCTGCACAAATGCCAGGGGAGCTGCCAGGCAGACAAGAGTTGGCATTAGAGTGGGGGCAGCCACTCAGAACTGGGTTTATCTGGACATTAACTGGTCCATATTGGATGTTAAATTGGATGTCCAGCAGGCAGTCTGGAGTTTCAAGTTAAACCAGGTCTTTTGGCTGCTCTGTTCAATTCCATAAATTAATGCATAATTTTCAAATATTATTTTCATAATGCTGATAAAGAGGTTTCTCATTTTTCAGAAAGGGAGTGCATCTTTAGGTTGCAATTCATAATTCTTGAGTTAAATGAAAGGTAGAATTGAAGTTTTCACATTCTGTCTAGTACCTCATGTAAAGACAAAGTGGAACAGATCCACCTAATGCACACACACTATCTGACTGTCTGTAATCTCATAGCTCAGCTGATCTAATCAGTCCTTGTGCTGTCTGCAGTGCCCAGACTCAGCCTGCAAGCAGGACCTGCTGGCCTACCTGCAGCGCATTGCCCTGTACTGCCACCAGCTCAACATCTGCAGCAAAGTGAAGGCAGAAGTTCAGAACCTGGGAGGAGAGCTCATTGTGTCAGGGGTAAGCTGGGATTTGTGTTTAGCCATTTGTTTCCCATGTAGCACTTGAAAGGGAGCATTCTTGATTTCAATAATGTACAAAACAAAAACCCACTGATTCATAAGCAAGGTTGTTTTTTTATAAATTCTATCACCATTATTCCAGGCCTTACAGTAACTTGTGTAGAGCAATTTGATTTTCCAATTACCCTTTGTTTATACTAACCTTGTAGAATCTTCGTTCTTCCAAAAGAAAAGTAATTTCATAGCCTAGAAAGTCATTGCCAAGCTGTGAATATTATAATTATTTGGAGCTTTTGTATATTTGCTCATTATAAATCTTCCTTCCTTTGTTACTGCTGGTAATTTCCTTCCTCTGTGCAGAAGCCAACTCTGTATGAAGTGCATATTGTTAAGATGGTGATGACTAATGGGATTCATTCACTCAGGTTCCAATGCACACTAGGTTTAGCAAAAGACTGGAAGGCCAGCAAAATATTTTAAATTTTGATGCATATGCTGTTTATCAAGTACTGTTGCAAGCACAGTGATTTTATACTCTAATACCACCCAGTTACTTCAGTTGTTTTCCATGCACACTACAAACTTCTTACACACAGCCTTTTGGAGAAATAAAGACAGGCAGCAGTAATATTATAAGCAATGAGTTTTTACATTTTTAAATTTTATTTTTTTTCCCTTCTCCTATGTTGGCCTTTGAGCCTCTGGGAGTATGCTAGAATCAAGAAGAAGCAGTGACTACTCTTCATGATTTTTTTTGTTTTCACACTAGTTTAGCCCCATGACACCTTTTGTTATCCTCTAACTCAAGTACAGACCATATGTATGTAAATTTGTAACATACTCCACTCTCCTGAGTGTTTTCAAAACAACAGTGATTTGTGAGACCTAAGATGCTCAAAACAAATTGTTACCAAACGTTTTTGTTTGGAAAAAGCACCCTTTCATTGTTTAAGCCCAATCAAGTATGAAGATTATTAGGACAACAAACTTGTGCCCTTCATTCCATCCATATAAGATTCCCCAGTGGTATCACTGGCCTTCCTCAAACATATCAGAAGTCACAGAAAATGTTCTCAGTCACATAACATTTTTATTTTATTTTGCAAAGCACTATGGAAGGTCTTAAACATTTGCCAGGGTTTCTTGGATCAGGCATTCTGAAGTCATATACACAATCCTAAAAGGAGCTGCTTAAAGGTTCCTGTATCTGTCCTGCAATTGGTCTTCACTTCTTGACGTATGTACGTGTGTAATTTTAATACCTTGGTCTTCCCACAGCAATGAACAGATCCTCTTCCACTTTGGTGACGCCAGCGGCGTGCTCTGTCCTTGTGTCACTGACAGCTGTAACTGCAATGATCCTTTCTTGCCTCCTGCCATCTGGGTCCAGCCTCTCATACCCATTGACTTGTCATGTTCATCTCTCTGAAACTATTCCCCCAATCAGTGCTTCTCCTGGCTTGGCTTTTGTGGTTGTGTGTGTTTTTTTCTGCAGTCTCTTTATTCAGTGTTTGTGGATGCTGAATAAGCCGTTGTGAGCCCTCGCCTCGTTCCCAGAACATCCCCATTGTGCAGTTATCAGTGCCCAAACCACTTGGGTTCATCATTCCAGTCTGGCATTGCTGGCACCCGCTGCTTCCCAGGCTCCATCACCATTGTGTTTCTGTTTGGTGGGGTTTTCACAGTCAGTCTCAAAGGCAAAATGAGCTTCAACCAAATTATTTGGGTCCGTTCCAAAGACTTGGTAAAACTGACCTACAGCAAATTTGAAGGTTGCCCAGCTTGCTTCTTCTGCTGGTGCTCTGAGCAGGAGGAGGTGTAGTGAGTTGAGCTCCTGTGCATCCCTTTGTGAGAGCATTATCTTGTGATCTGCCATGACCCAGGCAGTGCAGAGCTTTCCTGGCAGTGTTTTCTGAGCTGTTGATCTTCAGGGTGCTGGGTACTGTATGCTCCTTTGCTATCCAGAGGTCTGGTATCCAAGTGCACATCCACATCTGCTTGTCTACTTGCTGCTTCTGCTTCCATCTTCTTCTTCATTCTCTCTTGGATAGCCAATTACAAATAAACAGTATTTTATTTATGCTAAAATGAAATACCATTATTTGGCAACTTGCATACAGTACAATGTTAGAAGTACCATAGAAATCCAGAACTCAAGTTTCCCAACCTATGACTACAGAAGTAAGTTTCTGTGATGATTGTGCTATATTTAAGTGTTTTGACGTAAATATCAAGCACCATGACAATTATTACAATATTATAATTTACTACTGTGTTTACAAAGAACCACGAGACAATTCAGATTGATCCAAAAGATGACTTCAGAACTATTATGAGAGTAGGATCTCTGCTTGAATTTTTTCATTATTAAGACTATTAATCAATATTTATAAATGAAATGAATGTATGCATATGTATGTTTGAATCTTTGTGTGGGTGTATGCATATTTATATATAAAGGAAAGAGACATAAAACCAATTAAAAGCTAAAAGACAGATGAAAGCCACCCCACAGTTCTTACAGTTTTGTTAGAGAAAAATATGTTGCAACAACTTCAAAACTACTGTGTACATAACATTTAATGTGCCGTATGTCTTTTGATGAAACTTCTATTTCTTTTTTTTCCCCCAAGATTCAGTAGTTCAGTATGGTTTACCTCTGAAAATAAGCATAAAGCTGATCTTGTTTGCTTTTTCCTCTGTAGATTGTTATGATTCTAGCCTAGCATATGAAGGGTCCTTTTTGGCATCAGTGACTTTGCTGCAAATAGGAAAGCAGATCAAAAAGTAAGAAAATGTCACAGTCCTGAATTGTAAATTATTTCAGTAAAGAACCCACTGTTGTTTTCCCTTTTCTTTCTCCCATTCCTTTTTCCCTCCACTTTTTTTTCTCCTTTGATCTTTCCCATCAGACTCCCTCCATGCAGATAGCAAAATTATTTTTACCAGTTGTTAGACATGGCAATTGGGAGTTAGCACACATCAGCTAATTCCTCATTAATATTAAGAGAGCAAAGAAAATTTCTGTCTGTTGGCTTGGCCCTTTACGTTCCAAGGTGAGACTCTTAATTCCTGATTCCAATGGAGTTTTGAAAAGTAAAATAAGAAAAAACCCTAATACCAGTTCTTCACTGAGGAGCCCTGGAAACCTAAAAAAGATTGCAGGGAAGAAAGTAAGCAAAAATGGTGAGGAGAATAGATAAAACCAAAAATAAATTAATATAAAAAATTACAAAATATTTTAAAAATATTTTAAACTGTGTAGATGATAGCCTTGTTCCTAATAAAACTCTCTTTGACCTTGGTCCATAAACAGATATATGTTTCTGTAATTTTAGATTTCAATATTCAATTTCTAGTCCCCCTCTGAGAATAAACAACCTCCTTTTAATGAAATTATAGAGTAGAAGCACTTCAAAATAATTTGCTTTGTCTCTTGCTTTGGTTTATTTAAGGTAATGCATATTTGCTTCATAATCACTTGCAGTATTGTATTGGAATGAATCCTCTGAGGTGCTGGGAGTACACTGCTCTCAGTAAAGTAAAATCCCATTTACATATACTTAGCTCTTGCTGATGGCCTTGCCTTTCTGTGGGAGCTACTTTTGTTCAGTAGAGTTGCTTTTAATGATGTTTCTTATTTGGATAGAAAAAAAAATCCTACTTCTAACTCTGGGGCTGCTTTATTTTTCTGTCATTCCTGTCTGCCTCTTGTTAGCAAGAGAATTACAATAAAACAAATCTCTACATTCATTTCCTATTCTAGAATAAATATCCACTTGTTCTGCTTACTGCTGCTCAGAAGCTGATCAGCTCATTTACCTACTATCCATTTAGGCTTGCATTTTTAAATTCTTGTTTATGTTAGTAGATTTGCCACAGTTTTACCTATAGGATTAGATTGAACAGAATTTAAGAAAATCCCTTATCCAAGGCAACTCCTTATCATGTTCAGGTTTGATTTAGAGCCCTAGAGATAACATCAGCTGCATTATCAGAAAATTTGCCAGAGTCTTAAACATCTGAAGCAGACAGATATGCAGTGTCATACAAAGCAGCAGCCACATGCCTCTGAACACTGTCCAAAAGTATGGAATCAGTAGCTAAAGCACACTCCAAACATAACTTTAGCTGGATCCAGTTCCAGTTATTTTCCAAGTCCTATTTATCTTAATAAAATAGGCCCAACTGTGACACCCAGAGAAGGATTCCTATATTCTGCTGAAGATACAAGACAGTGTAGTTAATATGGAGAATTTACCAAGATTGTGAGTTCTTGCTTAGTGAATTGAAAGGAGGAGTTTAGCAGGAACAGGAAGGTGAAAGGGCTGGAGCCACCCCATTAATTTTGGGTAGGACATGATGAAAATTGACAAAACATCCAGACTGGGAGGGTGGATACATAAAAGTATGAACACATACAGATATACTACAAAATAATTATATGTTTGTTTGTGATCAGTTATAAGGTTACCAGAAAGAGCCAGTCCTCATCAAATCTGAATGAGCCTCATTATTTATCAGGGAATAACAATGAGCATTCAGCAGTTATTTCAGATGAGCTCACCAGTGGTTTCTCTATCAATTCTGTCTATGGATCTTTTAATAAAAAGGGTTTCCATGTTCTACTTTTCTTTTAAGTAAGGCTGAATCATTCTAAACTCCCTCATACTGTAAAAGCAAGTTGGTATCATGTGGGCAGTAAAGTATCAAGTTACTATCTATTAATTCTATAGACTCAAATCAAAATCAGGTAGTTTGAGGTTCACCTGTTACTAAAAGTGAGCAAGGCCATCTTCCACTGAATTTGGATTAAGAGCAGTTGCTTAAGAGCCACTGATGAGGTTGTTTAATTTCCCTGAAACAGAAAGCCTTTCTGGGTAGTTTTCCTTTGTTTAAAGTTGGCAGTCAGAGAGAACCTTTGCATTTAAAATGTTGAAAATGTGTTGATTTGGAATTTGGTAAATTTAATTCTCCTGGACCAAGCAAGAATTGTGGATTATGTGAAAGAAAGGTTCTTGATGGGAGAGTTGCTAAATTGACAAAACTGTTGGATTCCTTCTCATCAAGATTCTCAGGAGTGCAAAAATGTTACTCAGATAGCAACAAAATGAATTTTGCTGTAAATTTATAACAGAAATGGAACTGCATCCAAAACACCATGGGCAGCAGGGGAGGGGTGGGATTCTCCCCTTCTTCCAGGCAACTTGCCACAGAATAAGAGGACACAGTCTTAGCTGTGCCAGAGGAGTTTCTGGTTGGACATCAGGAGGGATTTCTTCACAGAAAGGGGTGATTAGACATTGGGATGGGCTGTCCCAGGGAGGTGTGGAGTCACCATCCCTGGAGGTGTTTAAGGAAAGACAGGACAAGGCACTCACTGCCATGGTGGTGCTGGGCCATGGGATGGACTCAATGAGCTCAGAGCTCTTTTCCAGCCTCACTGATCCTGTAATTCTGTAGAAGCAGAGGGTGAAGAACAGCACTTAGGAAATAATAAGGAAGTAAGCCAAAGAAATAGGAGATATTACATGTTCAGGGAAGAAAGCCAAACCAAAACCAAGATAGGAGTATGAAATCAAAGAATGGCAGTGTTGGGGAAGAACTGAGATGTAGTCAGGACCATAAAGTTAGTTGAACTCCACAATAATCTCTACTTTCCTGATATAACAGGCAGGGAGAGAAAATAAAAAACTCAGGGTCTTTATTTTGACAGGACAGGAAGGCTGGGGCTGGGTTGTTAAAGGGAGACCTTGATCAACACTTGAATATACACTGTATATTCAAGTACCTCATGTCATCTGCTTCAGGAGACATTAAAGACACAAAAAATACAGAAAGGTGTTTTAGCTGGACAGTTTGGGATGGAGATATATTTAAGTAACCTCTGCATAAGTGTTTGTATGCAGATACATTGATACATGTGAAGGTAAAGTACAGCCATAGTAAGTGTACTCAGGTCCAAAATATATGGCTATGTGAAGAATATATACTTAAACAGGTTTGGATAAACCTTTATGTGGAACAAGTCTGTTTGAACTGACTAATTTAGGGAGTCTCCAACTCCTGCTGGCACAGAATGTCCCTCAGTCCAGTGTCCATGAAGGGACTACCTGATGATGTGGTAACATAAAAACTTCATCATCCTGACTCTGAGTCAATTTAGTACTCCTAAAGGACAAAGGCACCAGTGAGTTATGCAGGTTAATCAAAATGAGTGCTGATAAAATCCCTCATGGTCATATATTCATTATATATGATGCATTTTACAGAAGCTCTGTCTTAGGGCTTTCTCAAAGTTAAAACACTGAAGGATTCTTAATTATCCTATGAAAAAGATGGATAAATTAAAAAAAGAGGCATAAATAGATGTACCTCTAGTGGCTCTAAAGCTGTTTTCAATCCCTCTCCCAAACATTTGACACTAATAGGAATTTAGTTCATTATGTGTAGCTTACCTGTTGCATCCCATTGAAGGGAGCATGGACCAGGAGCTCAGAGAGTTTATGCAGTTGGCTTCCTTGGAGGGATTCAAGCCTGGAGTACAGTGTGGCAGATCTGATGTTGGTAATCAACTAATTTCAAGTTAAAAGTTACACAAGTGTCCTCCAGAGGTCTCTTTTAAGTGACATTTATACAACATTTTGATTCAGCCAAGTGAAAGATGCTGCAGGATGTTTTTCCTGTGTCAGGGAGTTCACAGGGTTTTTGCCTTTTTAAAAAGTGCTGGATTGGATGATAGTGCATACTCTGAGCTTTGGGCATCAGGGGGATCAGAACTGTGATCCACAGAAAAACTTGTGCAGAAGCCTCTGGAAATGTTAATTTATTTTCATTTTTGTATGACTGGTCCTTCAAAGAAGGTGGATGGTGGCAGACAGAGTTTATCTAAGGAAAAGCAGATGAACAAAGCTCAAGACACAACTGAAAAATCCAACAAGAAAATATTTTTGTGCAATAATCTCAGTTCTTTTGAAGTTCCAATTTTTTTATATAAGGCTATTCTTAGGACTAAGAAAACACCTCATTTTATATGAATGCATGTATAAACACACATAAATATGAAACTATATATCCTGCATAAATGGAAAAATGTTCTCTAGGATTTAATTTGCAAAGCAAAATTACACTGCACTTGTCTTCATTAGAATATATTCATGGAGACAAGAAGCACACATACCACCTCTATGTCTACATTCAGTAGGTTTAAATTTAGACAGGTCAGACTTTTATCCTTATTAAGAAGCATTTTGGCTCCAAGGAACATGCTCTTGTGCTTTTTCAAGTGTCTAATATTCATGCATTTCTGAAAATTAAATTTATTAAAATTTCTCATTAGAACAATTTTCTGCAAAGAAAAGCATTTCTGATTGCAAACCATATTAAGCTATTTAATTCCTTGAAATCAATACAAAGTGTTACAGATTCAAGATTAAGACTTAGAACAAATATGACCATCAAAAAAGGTTAGAGAATTGAAGGAAATACTATTGTATGTACTTCATTACATACTGCATTTGCTTTAAAAATAGCAGGCACTCAAAAATTCAAAGCTCTCCTGCTACAGTAGTTACAGCTTCACTTCAGCCTGCTTTCCTATTCCAAGAAAATGGGAATATAATGGCTTTGTGATACACAAATTATACCAGCCCTACAGTAATTAGCAGGGCTGAAAAACCATTCTAACACACCCTAAGATATGGTCCCAAAGGATTATTTCTGTCAGAATTACTATAAATAGAGAGAGGACTTTGGTGCTATCTTATGTTCACTTGTTTTTCTGTCTTATTGCCTTTAAAATAGATGATTTGGGACCAAGTGTCACCATTTTGTATTAAATAAGAATTCCTTATCCTGGGGCATTCTAAGTCTGCCTCCCTAATGAACAGCATAGATTTGATAATAGGTTCATCCCAAGGCCATAAATGAAAATGAGATTTGTTTCGTTTCACATGGAATTACAGGGACTGAATTTCCATAATGACAGATTTAACCCACAATAGGAGATTTGGGCTTGTGTTTCTTATACAGAAGTACATCTTGTATCTCTTGAAATTATTTAACTCCTTGAGTTGGAAAGTGGTGACACTAAATCCTGCTTCTAAAAGTACTATCAGATGATGCTTTTGCAGATACTAAAAGAATAACAGCTAAAGTTCAGACTCATCAGTTACTTTGACTGTAATTGTATTTCTTGACAACCAGAATTTCAGATGAGTAGGGCACTCATAGAACTATTCACAAACAAGGAGATGTGCCCTCAAGGGAAAACATCAGCAGGTTTTTCCAGCCTGAGCAAAATTAACTGCAAATACTGAACGACAAAGTTTTTAATAAAACAACAAAGTTTTTAATAAAATCCACAAAAGAGACATGTTTCCATTAAATAAGGGAGATCATAATGGCCTTTAGGAAGAAAGCTAACTGAGTGAGGAAAGTTAAAAGTATCCTCTGAAATATTTACTTCTACACTAGGGACATATTATTATTAAAACTACTATTTATGTAGCTCTTAGAAGCAAAGGAAGAATAGCTCTGTTATCACATCTAATCTTACATGACTGATAAGCAGCTGCTTCAACAAAACGTGCTTGTTTTGTATAATGTGATTAAGGCATTGATATGAAGTCAAAGTAAAAAACTATCTGGTATCAGAAAAATCAATCCAAACCTCTTACAGTTAGATATTCTCAAAAGCTTTCTTTTAACATCATTTCTTTCTGATTCTGACTAATACATCATCAAAACCTTGTGAACTGGGTTACCAGGTGGGTAATAGCATGTCTATAAACCGAGATGGAGTATACAAGTAATGTGCCCTAAATCTCATCAAAGCCCAAATTAGAATTCTGTAAAACTGGATTAGAGCATCAATATCTGAGCCAAAAGACTGCAGAAACATTTCCATCCCCTTTTTATACCTGCAGCTGGCTTCAGCATTTGCATTGTCAAAAAGTTAGAGAAGTTACAGCTTTACTCAGTGTCAGGTAGGATGTTCCATATTTCATCATTCCTTGACTCTGACAGATAATGTACAAGAAGGATTTTCCCACTTATCCATCATGCTGATGCCCTAGAGCAGCTGGCCCTCTTAGGGTCAGAGGTGTGTCTGTGTTAAGCTCTCAGACTTTTATGATATGTGTCACTTTGGCATTTTTACATGGCCTGTTCCAGCTCTCGTTTCAATTCCTTACAATCCATCCTTTTTTGCCTTCTGTGTCTGTGCCAGTCTGGGTAATGCTTCTGCAGGGTTGGTTCTCTGTGCTCAAACTTCACAGACAGCACCCAGAGGTAGCTGTGTGGTGCCTGCCTTTCCCACCACGTGTTCATCCTTTTAAGCAAGAAAGAAAGCACATTGGGATTTTTTTTTCCATCAGATCGTTGAGGTCAGACTAAACATGGACCCTTACTTTAAGTTGATTTCTGGTGCCTGGGTGCAAGTGATTAAATCAATTACTTGACCAGCATTTACATAGTTTTCTTTTGCTGTTAGGCTTAACTTGCATCCCTTAAGAAAATATTTGGTATTAAAATCTTCGTTTACTGTCTCTTTGCGTTTCCATGCATTCATTTAATTAATCTTAATTGTGTTTCTTGGAGCATTTGGAAGATTTCTGCACTTTCTTGAATGTATATTCATTTTAAAAATGCTTTCATGAGGTGTATTCGCTTCTCTGCTTTTATTCAGTAATGTGTTTAAGTCTATGTACACAGCTCAGTCAACTTTGCTCTTCACTTACTATTCTCTTTTTCAACTACAGATACACTAAGCAGGTCAAAACAAGATTTCAGATTAAAGTAGTGCAGCCCCAAAATACCATCTGGGGTATAATCTGCCACCCAATCTATTGAACAGTTTATATCACATTATCATGGTGGAATTTTCCATATTTCTCCATATTTCTCCATGCTTCTTATCTTTTTACTGGAGAATATCCTTGGCCATGCTCAGTCTTCCAGGATTTAATTTTGTTTCTTCCACATGTTTCATCCCAATAAAAGACAATTTAACTCTTTATCTCTCCAAACTTTATCTCTCTTTAGAAGATCTTAGAACTGCTGTTATGTGTGTAATTTTTATGATATTTAAGGTTATATCCTCTGAACATCTTTATCAGAAGGAGTAACCTTGCTTAGGCTTCCTGAGGTCTGGTGGTCACAGGAGTTCAAAATATGTTCCTACTTTATTTGGCAAAAACAAATGTGGTGCAGTAGTCCAGACATAGGCTGCATAAGTTATGAATTCACTGAATAATACTTGGTAATTTTTACCATCAAAGCCTTTAAAACTTGGATTTTTCTTTTCTCTTTAGTAGGTCATTAGACATAAATATTAATAAGGAGTTGATGCAATACAGGGGACCAGAGGAGGTTTTCCTCCTCTCTGTCTTCAAAAGTGCAAATATTTTGTAATTAAGATGATGTACAGAGAAAACAGTTAAATTATAAGCAGCACTATCATCACTTAGCATTCCTCAGCTGCAGCCTAGTTTTGCATTGTGTTCCTGCAGTTACATCTCATCTCTAACAGCCACAAAAACTCTTCATGTCGCCCACTGGGCACCCATTTGTTGAGTTTTTAATTCCACAATGCACTGCTTTAAAGCAGCATCTGCAGATACTGCAGGATAACCACAATGATAAAAGTTTTGAAGGTTAAGAAGGAAAATGCTTGACTCTGTTGTTGGGTGTAGCGACTGATACTAAACATGAGTCACACACTTTCTTTTTTCAGTAGAAGGAAAGGAGAGAAAAACAAAGAACACACTGAAAGAGCAGGGAATGCACATTAATCAATATTAAGACAGAAAAACTAATCATTATTAGATTACAATTCACATGAACCTTGTAGCACCAAAAAGCCAGAGAGAAAGCATCAATATTAACTCCATGTGCTTATAATACATACCCCTAAAAGACATTTCAGGAGTATTTGTTTTTCCTCTTCCATAAGGCAGACTCTGACACTAGCAGTCTTTACTGGCACTGAATAGCCCCCCATTCTCTAAGCAGTTTTATTTAATGGAGTTAGGTGTAGCAGCAGAAAAAAAAATACTATTGTGTTCGATTTTACTATATAGCTAGGTTATTAAGAAAATCCCAGTGGATAATATAACCAATTATGTTTACTCCCAAACTTGCTTTTCCAGAATTTGGATGATAAAAATACCATTTACAATAGACTGAATATCCCATTTTAAGTCCTCCAGTTTCAGTCCTTGGGATGTTGTTTGACAAAAAAAAAAAAATGTGCCTCAGCCTATATAGCTGTCATTGTCTAAAAATGTACATCTTTAAAAACATCACCTCTTTACAATTTTATTGATATTTTCTGGAACTTGAAAGTGTGCTCTGTAAATAAATGTATGCCCAGAATTTTTATACTTCCCTCACTTGTTCTTTCAGCACAGTTTGTCAGTTCCCATTTCCAATGCAAGAAAACCATAATTGTGTATCTGACCTCCCACATGCAGTGGTGTGGGAGGCCCAAGCCCCTGGATTACTCTGCTCAAGGGTCAATCCACAGCTGGGAATTGGATGTTTATCCCACATGGGGCAACACAAGTGTAATTCCTGTTGCAACCACTGGAATTTCAGCTGTTTGCACTGGTGTTGATATTTGTGTGCAGTTTGGCTGTACAGAACCACACACAAAATAGAATCACTTATCAGTCTATTGACCAAATTCACGCCCAGTCTGATGTCAGTCAGCATTTAATTGGGATAGAGCTTTCTGTCCTCTCTGGTTGTCATCAAAAAGTGCCAGAATTGTTCCCTTGTGAATCAGAAGGCCTGTGGGGCCGTCAGGCTGGGGCTGTGCTGTGGGAAGGAGTGAGGAGCCCCCCAAGAGTGGGGTTACTCATCGTGGAGGTGTCCTTGGCCAAGCATAGCTCCTTCAGCACACGCTCCCCTCTCTCCTCACTCTGCGCACAATATTTCTCTTGCTCTCTCTCTCACTATCTCTTTTCTGTATCTCTCGGAAATCAGACTGGAGTTCAGAGCACTTTCACTACCTTTTATGAGGTAGAGTGTGATGTCATAGATGGGGGCAGGGCTAGTCAACTTTCCACCCACCCACCCACCTGTGCTGAGGGAGCTACGCTTGAGACTGGAAGCGGTGACTCCTCAACGGTGAGTAACTCCTGCCTCATCTCTGTCTTTGTAGGTTGGGGGTGGAGGGGAGACACATGACAATGGGGGTTTTTTGATAGTTTCTCTTATTTTTTAATTAACCACAGGAGTCACAGAGTTAATTGCATGTGTTGTCTTAGTCACCTGCAGAGAAGCGATTCCTCCCTGCCCAGATGTCCCCAGAGTTAACTTCGCCTGCAGAGCAATGGCCACGTTTCTCTGCACAGGTGGTCCATTGGCTGATGGTTAAACTGATCCCTCAGCGTTTCTCTTGCCCTGTGAAAAGGCAGGCTCTGGTCCCCTTGAACTCAGTGGCTAAACTTCCATTAATTTAATTACAGTATTTAATTATGGTGCTGGGCCATAATTTTCTGAAACTTCTTTATGATTAAAGATAGATGTGTTATTTATATATTTATCATTATTAACTGTGGATAATGACTATTTATTTTATTTTTTTATTTTATTTTTTTATATTCTCTATTACTGCTTTTATTCACTTTATCCAGAATATTTATGAAGCTGTGTGTTGACAATAAGCCAACTATAAGACCTTTTTCATAGATGAAATAAAATTCAAAGGTAAATTGTGGAAGACATAAAATGAAGCAGAAAACCCAGAAGAGATGTAACTCAGACTTAACCTTTGAAATTATAAATTAAAGCATTCGATTTTTTTTTTCTTTGATAAGAACTTGAGATGGGCAGGGTGCTGTCTGGATTTCTTGGTGTGTTTTTTGTCTCACTACCTAAATGTTACAATTTTACTTTAAAGCATTGTCTTGTTACCTATTTCCCTCAGCCCCAGGTATTACTGCTTCACTGTTTTAATATCCCTCAGCATATTAAAAAAGACAAGATGGACTACGAAGACCTTCCTTTCTTGTTCTGCCTCCTGGGTATCTTTTAAAGCTGTCAAGATGTCAGAGCTCTCGTACTAAAGGGCAGAAGAAGGATCATATGAAGATGTTGGGCCCTAGGGATACTGCAAATCTTGCTGTTCTTGTTCATTTAAAGCTCTTTACCAGCTTTGTGTGGGGTCTGGTCATATCCCAGTGAGAGGCACTAAAAGGCAGCAGCATGTCCTCAATAAATCAAAGAAAGGGAGTGCAGTCCCAGCCTGTTCAGCAGAGGGGGTTCAGGGTCTGATTGATGAAGCACTTCTATCTTCAGGTGACTAGGTAGCTTTGAGCAATTGGATAAGGGTGCAGACCATTCCATCTTCTGGTCAGTGGCATTGTTGGGAATTGGTCCATGGTGATGGATAGATATTCCTCCCTGATGACTCAGGGATGCTCTTTCTATCAATGCACAGGACATCTAAATGGAGTTCAGGGAGGGTGAGAGTCTTCTTTACAAAGCTACCTACCAAAAGTTTCACAAATGGTTGTTTCCCTCCCTGTCAAAGAGAAAAATAATGACAATATAAAAATATCTGCCTGACAGGTGTTTGCTTGTCTAGCTTTGAATAATGTGCACAAGGTGTTTTATTGCTACTGTTTATTCCTTTAGTAGATACCAAACACTGAAATCTCCAAATCTTCCTTTGCAAAGCCACAAACTTGCCTAGCAAATTTAGCTTCCCCAGCAATTTTTAATCTTTTTAGGAAAGGAAAAGGTAAAACAGGTTAGTCAATCCCTAATGTTTCACTGGGAAAACTTTATGGGAATTGCTGCTCTTAAAGATGATTTGAAGTTTTTTCTTTTCAGAGGCAAAAGCACATCCTTTGCTGATGAGTTTATCAAATTGCCTTAGCACATAATTATTCTTGCATAATGCAGGAGACTTCAGTTTTTGCACAGAACTGATAAAACAGAAAGAGCAACTGTACAGTACCCTAATCTGAATTCAATGATACAAAAGTGTTTTGCAGGCATAGAGAGAGAAACTCCTTTTAAGAGTGATGTAAATATTGGGAAAAGGGAATCAGAATTGGTGTCATTCAATAACAATGGTGAGTTAGAGACAGTGACCAGCACTGAGGGGATGTCCTGGAACAAAGATGTCAGCAGATTACTTTGAATCCAGAGAAATTTGCATTCTAATTTATCTTGTAAGATGAGCAAATTAGCAGTTGGCTGACTTCTGTCTAGTGGGGAGTTTGTAGAGGGAAAAATATTCCAAATTACATGAACTGTTGCAATAATTAACCTTAAATCTGTCTGTGCCAATTCTAATAACAAATTTTTGTCCAGGTAACCCCAGGCTGTGAGTTTGGCTGAATATCTTAATGCTGGGAGAATAAATACACTAATGTTACATTTGCTAAGCTAATTCCCCTATTAAATTATTTTACTGGCAGCTGACTGAAAAAAATTAAAATGTCTGAAGTGCACAGATTCCTACATTTTACAGCCTAGGCTTAAATATGTATTCAGTCAATTACAAAGTTTGTTTAATATTATTTACATGTACGTTACATTAAATTAAATTAGATTTCAGCTGATTTTATTTAGTGTTTAATATGAAAACTTTTAAAGCAAATATCTGAAAATTTTCTTCCAATACATGCTAATTCAAATGAGTTAAATCTTCATAAATTATTAGCAAACTAAAAGTTAATTTTTGATGCAGTATTCTTAAAAATTTTATGCACTTTTATACAATTTATACAAAATTTATACCATGAAATTTATATATTGCAAAGCAAGTAGTGTATAGTCATCTCAAAACAAATCCAATATATTAACTAGTCTATTTAGACCTATAAACTTAAGGAAATCAACATTTAAATGAAAGAATTATTCCTCAGTCAAAATGGAAAAGGGTGAGCAATAGTTTAATGATGTAAGATCATCTGCAGGGATCAAGCATTTTTTTCAGTATGATTAAAGCAGCTATGTGACATTCCCAAATTTTTCTCTATTTGCCAGGCTGGTTTCTCTTACAAGTTGAATTAAAACTTTGTGGGTTGGTTCTTACCTTCTTTTTCTCTGTGAGAAGTGAGGGAGAGCTGTGAAATGCACCATCTGTTCCCAAACCGTGTCAGCTGGCAAAGAGATGCTTCTCCCCCTGCCCTCTCTTGCTGCAGTTTGGGCTGGTTTAACACCCTTGCCTCAACATGAATTGTGTGGATTTAATCTTGTTTAAGCAGGAGAAGTCACAATGGTGATGCACAGCATTCCAGAGGACTCTTCATGTTGATTTAAATTGCAGTCCCTTTAAACCTCGACCTCATCTTGTTTAAATTTACAACACAAATGCTCTGTAGCACTTGAACTGAATGTGTGGCTGCCTAAACACCCCAGACTTTCTGATCCTGGGACAGTTGCACTCAAAGACATTAAATATGATTCTCTTAAATCATAATCTTTTGGATTTTTGTCAGTCCCATCTGAATGTCTCAAAGCAAACACATGGTGCACCCTGGTAAAACTGAAAACAGAAGTAAATATTGCCATTATTTCCTTTCTACAAATCATGCTGAGCCACACACAAGGCAGAAAACATCTATAGAATCATGATGGGTTTCAAAACACTGCATACACCTTCATGACTCAGTTAATGTTCAAGACCAGTGTTTCTCTGTCTTCCATTTGGTATTCTAGTTTCCACTCTGGATGGCCAAATTAAAATAAAACCAAAAACAACAAAACAACCAAAAACAACAAAACAACCCCCAAAAAACAGATGAACCACAAATACTGCTGTCCTCTCCCACCCCCTCCCCCTCCCAAAAAAAGGGGAGAAAGACTTCACCCAAGTTAAGTATGGTTTGAAAAAGATAGAATTAGAAAGAAATGTTGCAGTAACAGTGGAAGGCTGTCCCACTCAAGTGTGCAAAAAGATGAGAGTAAGTCTCTAGTGTGATGGAAACTGATTATTTTGTTATTCAGAAAGATTTTAATTGAATTATGAAGAGGTTTTTGCTCTCATCTCTATTGCTGTGTGAATACTGACTCATCTAGCCAAGTGTAAACATCTGCATGAGATGTTCACTCCAGCCTTCCCTTATGTGGAACTCAAGAGCCAATTCCAGAGGGCAGAGATTCTTATTTCAGGTAGACACTGGCAACTGCTTAGAGTGGTAATGCCTTAAAACAGACAGAGGCAAAAGCAGTGAATTAAACATGTGTATAATCAGAAAGTTTAGCCTTAGACTTTCTTCAAGGGTTTATATTGATATGTAAGTAAATTCAACTTTCTGTTAACTGATGCATGATTTTTTTCTGAACAGAAATTTTTAAATTGCTTATTAAGGAGCATTTATCTGTATAAATTTTCTATGTTGTTGCTCTGATCTCTTTAGTTTCTGGAGCTTGGAGAGATTTGTATGTCTTGTAGTTTGTGGGTTTCGCCCACTTGACACTTTTGGGGACCAAAACAGAATTAAGGAAAACAGTCTCAAAAGCATTCATTAAGTTGTTTGAATTCTTGGACCACTAGGTCATATCCAAGGACAGGGGGTTTTTTTCAGATGTTGAGCACCTGCCCAGTTTCACTGTACTATCCTTAAAATTCTAATGCAGTTTAGGATCTCTAAACTGAGTTTAAAAGGTGGAGTGCTCTGGCCCATCTCCACAGACAAAGATCCCATGAAAGATCTCAAGTGTTCCATGGTTCCTGGTCTTCTTCACCAAGCACAAAAGGAGTCTGGAATCTTTTGGTCCAGAACCTGGAATTAGGTGGGTTGAATGCAGGACAAAACTTAATTTGTAGAAATGAAAACTCTGAACACTTTGGCTCAGTCACCAAACACACTAAATCAATGGATTTTAGGAGCAGCCCTGTTTTTCCTGCTTTTATTCCTAGGGAAATTGCTCAATAAGAGGCATCCAAAAAAATTCTGGGGGTTCAATTAACACCAGCCAAAGTGGATTATGACTAATATTTAAAGACACTCAGTTTGAGTTTTTCTGATGCCAACTAAATGCAGTCAAGTCTGTAGGTAATCATGGCTACTGTACACTATTTAAATGTGAACTTCATAAGAAAAGAGCCTCTGCAAATGCTTTTTCATTTTACCATTCTTCTGAAGTCTGTGCCTTCATCTCCTTTATGTAAATGCTGGATTAGTGGTAAGATTTGGAGATGTGGTTAAATTGTTTTGTGGAGGGATGGTTGTCCTGAGGTGGAAAACACAGGAACCATTTAGATTATTTGAATAATTGAGGATACCAGATTCTTCATTTGTTGCTCAGGGAAATGCTATCTAAAGTACTAAACTGCAAAGGAAAAGAGACTCCAGTAAAGTCATAATCCCTAACACAAGTATTTTCTGAAGAGGGTAGTACTAGACTTAATTATTAAACATTAAAAATTTAGATATTAAATAGATATTAAAAATTTGTCAAAAATTGATATTTTTTTCCTCCTTTTCTACAATTACTCTTGTTTTTTCCCCCCCATTTAGATAGGACACCTGCTCTTGTAGCAGTGCAAATGGGATTGCCAACATCACCTAGACAGGTCATGGATGCATCTGCATGTGTACAGAGAAGGCTGAGAGAAGATACTGTCAGACCTGTCAGAGTTGCATGGTCACAGGGACAGAAAAAGCAGTAATAACAAATTTTCACATGGGAAATACCAATTAGATATAAGGTATAAAAAAGTTTTAACTGAATTTCAAGTGCAGGGTAGAGTTCTCTATCCCAGAGATGTGAAATTATCCATTCCTGGACATACTTGAATTTCAGCAAAATCCAGAACAACCTCATGTAATTCAAATTTTCAACAGGGCGTTGCACTAGATGACCTCAAAAGGTTCTTTTCATCCTTAAAGAATATTTGCATAATAAAACATGAGTAACAAAAATGAGCCCTTAGAATTCAGAGAAAGATTTTATTCATTCCAATTTATTCTCAATTTGCTGTCATCTTTACTTGTTCTTTTCCTCTGAATTACAATGGCCTTTACAAATGTTTCTGTTTTGTTCTGGTTTCATTTGGTTGCAGTAAGTAAGAACAGGTCATTGTTGCCTGTTTTAATGGTTTTTAATGACACTTAGAGTTACCTGAAGTTAAAAATGTAATGAACAGATGCATTTACAAATTGTTTGTTCAGTAATTGAACAGGGAAAAAATTCCTTCTAGTAGGGAGCTCTTGTTACTTACTGAATGTTGTTTAACCATTGATTGAGTTGGCCAAATAAATAGAATAGTTAATAATGAGTAATTTACTTGGTATAAAATTCTAGAATTTGCCTTAGAAATTATTTGTTATATATTATAAAGCCAGCTCTATCTAACTGAAATAGGACATTCCTTTGAAGACTATTGTGGAGTTTTGATTTTTTTTTTCTTTTTTTTTTCTTTTTTTTAATTTCATTGCACACTGTAAAATTCTGGAAGGTGCTCAGGGAAACAAACAGAAAGGAAAGTTCTCACTGATTGAGTTGAGCAACACTGGAAGGACCCTCAGCTCCAAGAGAGTAAAATCCTTTTAGCACATCAAAAATGATCAATATCTTGAATGATCTAAGCCTTTATCTGCTTCTACAAGACATAAAATATACATGAGCAACAGCAGGCAAACATTAGGAAGCAAGGAATAGTTGTCCTGGTATCATCTTCCATTCTAAAACAAGATTTATTTTATTTTATTTTATTTTATTTTATTTTATTTTATTTTATTTTATTTTATTTTATTTTATTTTATTTTATTTTATTTTATTTTATTTTATTTTATTTTGTCTGATGTGTTTGATGCATTGTTTCCAAGCCCTTTCCTGGGAAAAGGCAGCTGTGCCCATGGAGCACTTATCTTCAAAGTGTCCCTGTGCTGACCTGGCAAGCATGACTTTAGAGATAGGAAAGAAGCTGAAGGAGCAGATTTGCCTCAAAACCTGACAGATCCTCACAGCTGAAGACATGGGGATAAATCACATACAGATACTGCTCTGACACTTGTAGAAATTAAAAAAGAATTTGGGGAAATAGCACATTTTTCAGCATTGCTGTCTTAAATCCTTTATGCTGCTTTTCATTTTGTTTTCTTTGAGATAAAATCAGGAGGAATAGCAGGAGATAACACATTTACTCGTGTAAAGCATAGAGTGTTTCTGTGCTTTATTGATTTTTTTTAAAATCCAAATCTCCTGCATTTTATCACTGAGTAAAATTGCCAGCCAACCAGACATGATTTGGATTCCTTTCAGTTAAGAATCTTAGAAAGACATGTTTTTTCTTTTTATTTTACCTGTTCTCTAGATAAAGAACAAAAGATTCCCTCCTAAAACTCAGCTTGAAAGAGCACTAGATTATTTTGGGCTTTTAAAATGTGTTTCTATCTTCAATTTACAAGTCACAACTCATGGAGATGAGCAGCACAGATTAGTTAGTTAGCTGGATATCATCTATTTCCTCTTCATTTCAGATTTAGCTGCAATTGGATATGATAATGGAAATGTGTCCTAATGGTTTTGACAGAGACCTGCCTGTGCTCTTCTGTGACCTAAGGTTCAATGTTGTGCCTTGGGCAGACTTCAGGCATGTGAAACCCTGTGTAAATTAGTGTAAATTGCTTTTTTATTGGGCTTGATACTGAATTTTGACAGACTTCCTACTCTGATTTTCTTCAGGAGTCCTCCTGGCAATATAAAAAAGTTTTAGTTATAGTTGGAGTTTTCCTCTCCCATCAGATAGAGTTTAGACTTCACCTTGCTGCAGACATTTTATCTTGTTGAATATTAGCTTTAAAATCAGTCATACAAAATCCTATTTCCTGTTAATCATCCAAGAACTCAGAGCAGGTTCCATGGGGCAGAATGGCTTTGAAGCTGTAAATGTGGTTTGTGCCAAGTTTGCTGCAGGTTCTGTTGGAATTGTGATGGCCATTAGACAATCCTGCTCTTTGTCCTTGGCATCATCCTCCAGACACTCATTCTGTGCAAAATAAGGAAGATTTGGAAGAAAAAACCCTCAAGTCATCGTGGCAGAAAACTCATTCTCTTGTTTCTCAGCTGTGGGTTGATGTAGAAAATGTTTCTATCTCTACAATCAACCTTAGCAAAGAAAATGTGTGTTATAAACATCTGAATTTGTGGAGTGCAATCCTGTCCACATCCACAAAACCCCTTTAGATTTATTCACTGAGGATTTCTTCCTTATCCTGAAAAGTTTGTCCAGATATTTTGGCATTCAGATTGTTGTGAAATACTTTAATTCAGCAACAGACTCTGAAAGTTCTGAGACAGTGCTGTAGCATGAAAAAGACTGCTAAATTTTTTTAAAATTCAATATTTTATAGGATTGCTTGTCCTTACAGAGTTTCTGGTGAGTGGTAGGAATTGTACTGGTTTGGCATCTTTTTCCTCCTGTGAAATGGCAGATAATGAGCAGAAAAAGAAAATTAAACATTTCTGAGAGATTTTTTCATTATGGGTCAAAATAATTTCCCCCATTAAATTCTGAAAGGAATGCAACAAGATATTAATTAAATGTTAAATATTGAGAAAATAACCTACATTATATTTGCTAACTACACGAAAAATTGTATTTTTTTAAATAGCAATAGTATTGGAGAAATAGTTTATTCACTGTAAATGCATTTGTTGAATAGGAAAAACCAACTAGTATCTATCAAAAATTTAAAAATGTAATTTCCACCTTTGGGACCTGAAGGCTGGAGAGACACCAGTAATAATTATTTTCCAGAAAGATAATTAAGTAATTATTTAACTTTCAGGTGTTTCCAGTTGTCTTTTTGTCATTTCACCATTTCAGTTGTTAAAATACGAGCTTTCACATTAACTATTCTTCTCAAAGCAAATGAATTAGGATATAATTTTGTCATTCATCCTTTTGCTTTTAAAATACAAAAATATTTACTTGGAACAAGTAAAGCAAATGTAGAATGCATTTCTATTATGCCTGTTTACCTTTTACTGGGGAATGTCAGTTCTGGGAGTATTTTCATTTGCTCTTGCTTTTGCAAATTAGCATAGAGCATTTGGTAATGTGTTTTAAAATGACAATAGTCCATAGAAGAGAGAAGATACCCATAGTTATTGCTGCATTTTTGTGCCTTCTGCTGTCCTTGGACGTGGCAGCCTTTGTTTAATGCAGCCAAATGGGCTTGGGAATCCCTTGGGTTTCTTACCTGTAATTGAAAAAATGCAGATGAGCATGGTTATTCAGTGGATTGGGCACCTATAAAACACAGCTCCCCTCAGAATGAATTAAACATTCATCATGTATAAAGGGGTAAGTTAATTGCAGTCAAATGTGAAAACAAATAGTTAGGAAAGGACAAGTACAATACAATCTTCTCTGTGTAGCTACAGATCAATTTTTTTTTTACATTATTGTGACCACATTTCATTCCAGACAAAGACTTCTTTTGAGAGAGATATTTTCAAGTGTACAGGATCGTTTTCTGCAAATGGACTGCAGCTAGCAAGAGCCCTGTGAGCATTTTGAAGTGACTGACTGAAGCAGCCCCTCAGCCTTTGCACAGCAGTGCTGATACAGAGCAGCTGTCTCCTTCCATAGGGAACAGAGCATCTGAATAGCAAACAGGCCATTCCTGCATTGGCTCTCTCTAACAGGCTCATGTTTTATGCATGAAATGTGCCACAGAAACGTAAGACGCCATTTCATAAATAAGATCTTTTTCTTGCATACCTCTTGTAGGTATGGATTTACTGTTGAGCACAGCTGAGAGGAAAATGTTCTGTTGCATAAGAATACAATCTGAGAAATCTAAACTCCCTGATTTACCATCCAGGTTCATAATTGCATAATTGTAGCTTTATTTTTCTCTGGAGACTTCTGATTGACTTTTGGGGTGTGATAAGAGCTGTACTTTGTCCAGGAAAGCGTGATCTTCCTTTGGAAAGGAAAAAAAGCAAGGAATTCACCCAGAATTCACAGAAAGCCTTAAGGGCTTGGCAGTGCCTAAGCCACCTGCTAAAGGTGTACAAATCAAGTCGTAGCCAAGAGAATTTGAGGAGCTACAGGATCTGTTTCAATGTGTAAAATAAATTATATTTGCTCCTCCCAATCTGTACAAAGTGAGCCAGACTAAACTCTGTTGATCAATAGCTCCTAATAATTTTTTGTTTTCATCCCTTCCAAGGTCAGTAGGGGCTGTTATCATCTCAGCTGCCTTCCTGCATAACTGATGCACAAGTTCCCTGAATTGATGTGCACTAAAAATGTCCAGTAGTTAATACATATTAAGCAAAACCATCCAATATTGATTTCACAATTTCAAGAAATAGAATCAATCTTTCATGAATTCTTGTGATTAATTAATATAACTGCTAAATAAATAATTTCAGGTAATTAATAACTAAAATGACCTGCTTCACCTCTCAGCCTTTAAGTTTTGCTTAATCTTTGCCTAACCTGGGGAACTTGAAATATAATCAGCTTTGTTACCATGTACTTGCTGATTTCAGTCAACTCATTTTTCAGTTACTCACTTGAAAGTGGGAAAAACAGAGCTGGCTGGCTCTTTCCCACAAATGATGTTTTTTGGTATGGAGTTTCTTTAAGTTTTTTTCCCAGTTCCTCAGTATTATTCTTGCATTGAGAAGAGGACTCAGGATCCCATAACTGTGGACAGACAATAAACTGAATATGATAATTGAACCTGTTTAATCAGTCTCCTCCTTTTTGTGTACTCAAGGAGTGATTGCCTGGGATCCTGCAGAGAATAAAGTTCCTTATTGTGTAATTAGGTATCATCTGCTGTAGATCTGCCCAGAATTAAATCTACATTTGTGCTTTCTGCAGCTAATTAGATTTCAATCACTTGCCCTCTGCATGACTTGACACTTCCCAATTGTAATCTGCAAATTTCATCAAATGAGTTCTTTTCCAAGTTTTTAGTAGAAGTAGTAATATTGTTAAGCCTCAAAATGATTTCTTCAAGACTCCACTGTGAAATTCACTGTTGAGCACTGATATTTTTTGTGTATTAACTTCTGGAAGCAGCTGCTGGAGAATCTGGAATCCTTCTGTGTATGTCTTGTTAGTTTTGTGTCAACTGAGTTTTTAATCAAACTGTCATGTATTACTAAGCAAAAGACCTTTCAAAGTTCCAATTATACCCACAGCATTATTTTAAGCAATTCAAAGTTTAATCATACCAAAATATGATGTAGGTTACTTTGAAAGTATTTTAACCCACACAGCCCTTTGCTTACCATTAACTGCATTTCTTTCCTCTATTTTTATGGAGTCTGTCACAGACATTGCATCATTTAATTTGGGAGTGCTGTCAGCTGAGCTGGCCTATAATTTCACAGGTCATTTTATTTTCATTGCTCAAATATTTTGAGACTAGAAACTATCTACAATTCTTTTGATGTCTTCACCCACTTTTCAAGGTTTGTTAAAATTGGCACTAATAATATAGAACATTCTTAAGCAACCACCTCTTTTAAAACTACCCATTCTGTATCCTTACTCACTGGAAATACAGATTTTTTTTCCCTCAATTTCCCTTGCTTTTTATGGATATTTATTATTATAAATATGAAGACATGTCTGGAAGTTAGATTTTCTCCTTTCTAAAACATGAAGTAAAATTCTTCCCCATTGCAGCAGTGTGACAATGCAGGGAGAACATCTCTTTTCATTGCTTTACTGTTAAGGACAAAAATTTCCAGCTTTATTCCCCCATTTCTTCAGCTATTATGCTATTGCAATTGCTGGTTATTTAACTTAGATTATGTGTATATGTAAAAGAAGCAAGAAATCTTGGTTATCTCAAGATTCTGGAAAATTCTGCAATAAATTGCAGAAGAGCTGATAAGCAGCTCAAAAACTCCTCAAAACCTGAAGGATTTTCTCTAGTGGGAAGAAAACCCTGAAATTATATTCTTGCCAGATATTTTCCAACTTTAATTATTCTAAGTGACCAGTCCCATGTAGTTGTTCTGAGGTTCTTTATGAATTTTGAATTTTCCTCAGCATTCACTGTTCTTACAGTTTTGTGGGACAGTAACCTAAGTTTATCTATTATGGTTGAGAGATTTTTCTTTTTCTCCTAAAAGCAGGCAAACATATTTTTAAAGAGGTCTAAGCAGCAGAACACCATTACTTTGTGCAGGAAGTCAAAGGCTCTGTTGGCTGTTAGGGCCAAAATCCATCATTAAATCTATAATTCTGTGGGTATTGCAGGGAGAAAAGGTTGCCTTCTGTACTGTGAAGTAATTTTCCTAGTGGTGCTTTTATTTGAAATGTTAATTTTCCTTCTTATGATTTTTTTATTATTAACATACTTTTGGAAAAGTGCATATGCTTCTGTGCCCAGTTTTTGTAAGGAATTAACACACTCAGGGCTTGATTCACTGCTGCCTCATTCCAGCTTTGTGCCAGTGTGGCAAAGCTCAGCTTAGAGCTGGAGCAACACAGTGGTGTAGGAAGATCTAAATGTTAATTGGAATTGGATGTTCATTCAGTTTAAGTTTTCTTTACTGAGCCATAATACAAGCAAGGAATTGGAGGCCATAAGAAAATCTCTGGAAATGCTTAGGTGGCCAACTTGGATACATGGAATGACCACCAGCAGATTTTGGAGAACACTCACACAGTGTGTGTTTTTGTGGGGTTTTATGTCTCTTTTCTGGTTCCAAGACTTGGAAGTGTTTTACAAGATAAGTGGATATTAGGGTCAAAGACTGAGTATCTGCATTTTATAATGTGATTATTAATGGGGAAAACAGGGAGCTCTTATCTGCTCTAACAGCATATTGAAACTGAAGAGAGTTAAAATGGCATCAAAATACAAAATGGGGTTTCCTAAAAGGTGTCATTGCAGCCTGCATCTGATCTTGAAGAAGTGCAGGATTCTGCATGCCCTTACCACTGCAGTCCATAAAATTACTGATTCCTGTGTTCAGAGGTGTAGACTCAACTCTGTGCATAGGTTTAAGCATCTAATTTTGGTGCCCCCTCATTTTAAAATGCTTCCTTCTGCAACCAGAATTCATTCAGGAATGTGCAATAGAGGCTCAATCCAGTCAGTTTATCCACACTGATTATGAAGTAAACACTATTTGATGGTATCACTTTATATTCAATATCAATCCACCAGTGTTTCAAAAAGAATCATTTAACAATGAATAATGCTTGATTGTAGATCTCTGTAGTAAATTAGAATATCCTAATTTAATAGAGTGTGATCTGTTATTTGCCAACAAACATACAGATTGCCTTATAAATCATGCAGCAGTGTGGTTATAGAATAACACTAGACTGGATTATATTTCATTACTCCCTATTGAACAGTCATGTTTCTGCCATGTAATGTAATTTTCCATCTTTTAACTTCTTTTCTTTTACTAAAAGAAATACAAATTAGTCTCAAGGAAAAATATTTACTAGGGGCAGGCAATTAACCATTCATTTCAGGGAATGGCACCACGGACGTGAATATCATTAAAATGCTTTTTTTTGGGTTTCACCTCACTGTATGTAGCTGTTTATGTATTTGATGAACCAAAATGAGTTTAAGGCCAGAGCAGAGGAAATAAAATACCCCAGGTAAGTAGAGATTAATGTGGTTTCAAATACAGGCTCTCTGTAATGTCTGTTTTTGTTCACATCAGTCACTGACACTTCAGAAGTAGATTTCTCCTGAACTTTTCTGTTAATGATTCAAAATGCTTGAGGTGAAGTATGGTGTGGCTTTTGTTATTGCCTTATGTCTGTTTGTCCTACTTACCTTTGTTAGCACTTATATTACAGAGCCATGTGCTCCCCAAATAGGGAGCAGGGGTGGTTTGGAGTGACACAGTCCATTTGCACTAATTAAAAATAACTAAAAACTTACTGAACATGTGGGTGGAATCAAAGAGGTAAAGTTATACTACATCCCATATCATTCCTACAGTCTGGGAAAGACATCAATAATTGAAGCAGCTTCTATGGTATATCTGAAAGGCTTTGTCACAAAAAATGTGTATCCCACTCTTCAGTATTTTAGGAAAGGCATAATTGAACATCATAAATGGTAACCTGGCTTGGTCCAGTCCTTAGGAGCATATTTTTAGGACCTGTCACTTTGAGAATATCCACTTGGATCTGGAGAGTGCCTGATTGACACCGTGGAACATTGAGACATTGCCTTGGAATTCCCCATTATCTGTTGAAATAATTTGAACATTTTGGCCAGGGGTATGTACTTCAGTGTGGGATGGAAGCTTGCTGGCTGGGAGTCCCAGTGTTTTGAAGCTCAGCAAGTCCTGAAGGGCTCTTACATCCCAAGGACACCCAGGAACCTGAGGCAGGTTTGTGCATGGGAGAAGCACAAAGGTACAAAAAGCCTGGTAACCACAAAGTAACATTCCTTGAGACCATAAGTAACTCACACGTTACAGGAGCTGCCAAAACCTGCAGTTAACTGTCTCATCTTTTCATTTCTGTAGGGGTTTGAGAACCTCCTTTCATCTTTTCAGATGGGATTCTCTAACAAGCTCAGTGTTGGCCTCACACTGTTCCTGTATACATTACTGGGGGTGTAATTCTGGGCTAAACAGGAATAATTAGAACAAACTGGAACACTTGGGAAAAATCCCTGTTGACCTGGTTTGCACTTGACATGCAACAGTAAATTTTTAAAGGTTTAAGTGAGAAGTAAAGGGGTTTTTATAAGAAATCAGAAAACTTCTTAAACTGTAGAAAAAGAATGAGCAACCAATAAAACCCCACAAACAAACAAAAAAACGACCCACATACAGCACAAGCTTTTCCCCTAACCTAATTTAAAAATCTAACGTGAGGTACCACAGTCTTACCTTTAGTGTTCAGTGCACAATGTTGCCAGAGCTGGATACTCCAAGGTACCCAGGGAAGAGGATTTGTTGCATCCTTAATGAGATCTGGGAGGATCCAGACTCCAGTTAGGAAATGGCCCAGTGATCCAGCCATGGAATGACCTTGCTGTGTTTTTGTTTTGGAGTAACCTTGCTATATTTCATTTTGTTTTCTGTTTGTAGCTGGACAGTGCCACTTCTCTCATCCAGGCAGCTAAAAACCTGATGAACGCTGTGGTCCTTACAGTGAAAGCATCATATGTGGCTTCTACTAAATATCAGAAGGTGTATGGCACTGCTGCAGTGAACTCTCCAGTTGTGTCTTGGAAGATGAAGGCCCCCGAGAAGAAACCTCTAGTAAAGAGAGAAAAACCAGAAGAATATCAGACAAGAGTGAGGAGAGGATCCCAGAAGAAACATATTTCCCCTGTACAGGCCTTAAGTGAATTTAAAGCTATGGATTCATTCTAAACCACTGAGCTTTACCAGGAGGGTTTTTTATTCTTTTTTGTATGCGTACCTGCCGACTTGTGTGCGTCTGGCATGGGGTGGGGGGACAAAGTGACAATTTGCATGCAACCTGAGACTCTATTCCAGTAAATAACTCTCTGCAGTGCCCAAAAGTCAGGGTGTTGCCTTCTGTTGTTAAGTGGACTTAACTCCAGGCTTCCTTTTTAAACTAAACTATAGCATTAAATTGGCCAAAGAATTTGCATCATGGGGGTATTCATGTGGAATAAATAATAAATTCAAGTCTAAGCCCCAAAATTTTTATGCATGCAAGAAACATTAGGTTGGCAGGTATATTAAGTAGCAGGAATTGTAATGGTAGACCATAAAGCTTGTATTGCTTCTGTTGCAGTGCAAAAATGTACTAGCCAATATGCTTCAATGTGTGGCCCAATAATTAAATGATAGAACTTTTAAGTCATCTTCATTATAGTATGTGAATTTTTAAAACAGATTCAAACTAATTCATCTTAAAAATGCTTCTTTTGAACCAGATTTTGTTCTTTATATTCTAGTAGTGTTATGATTGCTCACATTTCAATTAATCCCATTAATATGACCAGAGGTTTACTTTTGCCAATGGAATTCCTTATGGTGGAGTATGAAGCACAATATGGTGATTGACATTGCCTTTTATATTATGATTATTATTCTGATGATGATTATTATTATATTAGTAATAGAAGACCTGGTGGTGGAATGTTTAGAGACACGGAAACTGACAGTGTGAGAATTTAGAGGCAAATATGTAGGTGTAGCTTGGATTACAGGTATCTGACATACCATTGTAACCACTAACTCAATAAACTCATTTAACCTTGGAATCCTCAATCTGGCTCATCTCCTTTAATGCATAGATATCTCCTGAATCATAGTTGATGTATAGAGTTACTAATTCTGCCTTGTGATTCCTTTTTTATTCTTAATTTCTGTGAATTTTCTCATTTTTTGATAACCAGAGTAAGCCAAACATAGTCAGGGAGTCAAAACCAGAGTTTAAATCTGAGATAGATTTAATCCTCAATACATACGTGTCATGTGGGATGAAATTACTTATTTAAATGCAACACCTCAGAACAGTCATAAAGATAATTCAGTTTATTCACTTGTAAGATTGGCATTTCAGAACCTTGAATCATCTATTGTGCCACACTTTACAGACCTATACAAAGTCCACTGCACAAATATCTACTTTTATTCTCTTTTAACACCAACAGTTACTAAACTACAGAGCCTGTACTAGCATTATCAAAAAGCCTGGGTGTGTATGTAAAAGAAAAATGATGAGCATCTAGTAATTTTCCTTGTAATTAGATACTAGCAAGTTAAGGGAGCATTCATGGCCTCCCAGGGGATTTGAAACACTGATAAACACTGAGTTACACCAATACTGACAAGTGTAGCCTTGCAGAGTTTTTGGAAGATGTTTGGATGTTGTCTCAGATACTCTGATTATTCCTCAGAATAGCAAAGCACCAAATTTTTTCTATTGCCCTCCTACACAGTCTATGTAAAGAAATGTGCTCTCAGAGGTCTTTTAGGAAATCACTATTTTTGCTTTGTTTAGTTGTACTGTGTAATAAAAGCAGTTCCCCAATCAGAGCTGCAGAGTGTAGACAGGAGCAAAATACATGAGATGTGGGGAAGTCCTTGCAGAGCTTTCCCTATAAAGTCCTGGAGTCTGGCACAGACTGACATTGCTTGTGGTAACAATTAACCCCCTAAAAGTAATTGGGATCTTTACAAATGAGATTACAGAGACAGAAGACAGATATAGAGTCTAAAGACAAAAATAGCAAATAACAGACAAGTAAAAATGTCCTGGCATCCTGCATGAAAAAGGAAAACAGGCAATTTGCCTGGATAAAAGTAATAGCTCTTCTTCAGAAGTGTTTTCCTCTAAAACTCAGATGGATTAACTCAATGGTTGCTTTCAAATTATGTTGTTGCTCTAAAAGTCATCTCAAATTTGGAAAAGTTTAGAGGAAGGCATGTAGTCTAATGGAATCTGACCACGTGGACTCTCCAGGGCTGGGGTCTCCATGGGTAAAAATTATAGTGAAAGCAATCTGGGATCAGTCACTCACCCAGAATTGTGACTGTCTGTGAAATGAAGGAAAATCAGAGTCAGTGAGGGAAAAATCCAGAGAGATTTTGGGTAACTTTGTCCATGGCATTAGAGTCCTACTTTTGGATTGTTTGCCTTTTGTCCATCTATGCTCCAAATATCTTCATATTTAGATGAAGATCACACAATAAAATTTAGTGTTGATAAATGATAAAGTAATGCACATGAAAAAATGATCCAAGAGCCAACCAGGATGTGCCAGTTCAGTGCCCAGCTCGTGCAGTGAAGCCAACAGGGTGAGGACAGGTTTGATAGAGGAAAATATTGGGTGCCTGTGTTTGAATTGTTCATGCAGATTTTATCCACTCATCTGAAACAAGGGGTGGAAAAGTACATGAAAACATGAGAAGCATTACAAAATCTGGAATTGCTGTCATTCAAGGAGAGACTAAATCAGGTAAGGCACTGACAGTTGTGAGCTATGTGGTCTTTAAGGTCCCTTCCAAGCCAAACCATTCTATGATTCTATGAAATTATTAAATAAGCAAAAAGTAACCACTGGCCCTTAGAATTTAAAAATTCCACTGTTACAAAGTGAATTGTCAAACAGAAAATTCAATATTTTAAAAAAAAATCTTTTTTTCCTAACATAAGTGAATTGTGACAATGTCACAAGTGCCTCGATAATTCCATTAATTGCACCCATCAAGAATTCACCCCACAGACTTTCCATCTTGAAATCTTGCAAATCTTACAGATCTAGAATTTTGAGTGTAGTATAAAGGGTAGGCATAAAGAAATAATGTGGATTTTGAAAATGTTCTCTACAGACAGTCCTCCATTGAAAAAAGGAACTCCACAGCTTTGCTCAGAAATCTGCATCCCTTTCTCACCTTGTTTCTCAACCAAAATGTGTGGGTATCCTTCCTGTGTACTTACCACCTGGAAAATGTTCAAGTTGTACCTCAAATGCAAGAGAAGTGAATATAGTTATGTATTTCTTAATCACAGAACTTAGTTATTTTTAAATAATTTGCTTCCAGCTGATAAATATACATCAAATTACTGTTTTGAAGATCAACATGAAGGTCAGAGAGGTCTCCCATAGCTGGGGACAGTTTCTAGTGTGGTTTTAAATTCTGAGGTCACTCTTCTCATTCATATGCCAGGCATTATATTTTCTCTGTGAGAATTAGAGACCCAAGTTACCAAAGTCAGTCAGAAATGTCTGTTACTTTTCATCTGTGGCCATAAGAAGAAGGCTAGAAAAAATTTTTGGCTTTCCATATTGATAAACTTCCCATTTGATAAACTTCCCATTTTGAATTTCCCATTTTACTAAGCCACAGGAAAATGGCCATGAAGGTATTTCAATTTATAATACACATCTTCAGCAAGGAGACACTTCCTGAATGAAGAAGCCAGAGAACACAGAAAATCTGCAGATAACTTTAAAGTAATATTCCTAAGTTATTTCCCCCCCCTTACTTGTTTATTTATTAAATTGAGAATCTGAAAGTGAAGAGTTAACATAGCTAAATATGTATTTTAGGTCAAGGAGCTACTGAGCAAAAGAATAGAGGTTTGAAGTGCAGCAAAATAACTTAGTCCCTTACTCAGCACTTTTTAATCTTTAATTCCCACTGATCTCAATCTCATTATTAAACTCACACATGGGTTTAAATGCTTGGCTCCATATGAGTGATAGTTTTAAAGCTGAACAAATGCTTTGGGAATAAGGGAGCAGGGGATGAAGCATCTGCAGAGATTCACTTGGATCCAGTGTTTTCCTGCTACGCTGCCCTCAGAGTGTGAAATGCTGATCTACAGTTCAGATCTTTACACCTTAGAAAGAGGTGGACCAAGATGTGGAAACACAGGGAAACAGTCCCATGAAAACAAAAATAATGTGTGGATATTTTTACATCAGGTGCTTTGTTCTGTATCTCAAAGACAGCTGGTCAAAGCAAGTTCCTGTGTCTCTCTGAAACTCAATACAGAGGATGGATATTTATAGACTTAAAATAACATTTCTGCATATAAAAGTGCAGATTTCAGTCAAATTTTCAAGCAAAAAATTAGTAGGTTTGGGGTTTTTTTTCTAATGAACTCCCTGGTATGAATCTGAATTAAAGGCATATAATGGAAATAAGTCAATATTTCTCCTTTCACTCTTTTTATATATACACTTAGTTGTTTTTATAACAAAGCCTCAGACCAGACTGGGCTGTTCAGTTAATTTGTAAGATGATGAATATGTGTGTGGAGAAGGAAGGAAGCTGGAAGAGACAAAAAGGATGAAGAGACAAAAGGATGAAGAGACAAAAAGGATAAAGAGACAGAAAGGATAAAGAGACAGAAAGGATAAAGTTTTTTGGTTCAAAGTTCAGCAGGAGTTTGCCCAGAAGTGCAAGGTCAGGTCTGGAGCTGTGTCCAAGGGCAGGCTCATTATCCCTCCTCATCCCAGCAGGGGCTTCAGGCACCTTGGAAGCTGAGCACACCCTGATCTTGCTGCTGAGCTGCACCTGCACAGATCAGGAATAACCAACATTTTTTCCTGTTTCTCACTGAATGACCAAGTGCATCCTCAAGCAAGGGTTCACACATTTCTCCTGCTTTAGATATTTTTCCCTTTATGACTCAGTTAACACCAAGTTATGGAGAACTTGACAGCTTGATAAAAGCTGTGGGAGGTAGAAATGTATTTTTGTGCTCTAGTTATACCTTTAAAGGAATAAATATTTAATTACTTGAGGAATGTTTCCTTCTTTTGATAATGTTAGGTGGGGTGTCATAGGTGAGTAGCTGTTACTCAATCTTATCTTCTCCCTTTGGGCAAAATTTCAAAGTTCCAGTGTTGTTTGGTAACTGCTGCATAATAATGGGACTTGAAAAGAGTGGAATCACTGCAGAATGTGAAATGTTTATACTTACCTGCTTTATCCCAGCTCACTAAAAATTAAACACAAGGAAGAAAGAGAGATAAAGTAGTGCTTCTAAAGCCTCCTAGAATATTCAGAGGTAATGACTCTACCAGACGGATGTGTTTGATCTATTATTTTCTTTTCCTGAAATAGTTCGTGCAGAAATTATTGGGAAAAAAAAAAAAAAAGGTTATTTGGCCTGTGTTTCAAAGTGGTTAAATTAAATTATCTCTATGGCTCTGTTTTCTCACCAAAATATAAATTTGGATGCTAGCAGGGGGATAAATGAAAACAGAAATCGCCTTATAAATGTTATTCTCTCATAATCTATTTGAATATTTTTCTATAGCTGCAACTATTTTTAATTATGTATACTCTGCCTGCACAAAAATTTTCAGGATACAGAGAAATGACCAAAAATCTGACAAGCAGAAATCTAGTCCCCAGGAAGGTGTTGCATTTATTTAGCTGGAATATTGCACACCAATGTCCCACCAGACCTTTCTGGATGGCATGCACTGAGTTTTTTAAGATCTCTGCAGATCCCAGTGCCTGAATTTGTATATGTATATATATATTTATATGTGTGTGCTTGGGCCCCTCACTCCAAGGCACACATTGAGGGACTGGAGCTGTCCAGGGAAGGGAGCAGAGCTGGGGAAGGGTCTGGAGCAGCTGAGGGAGCTGGAAAGGGGCTCAGCCTGGAGAAAAGGGGGATCAGGGGGGCCCTTGTGGCTCTGCACAACTCCCTGACAGGAGGGGACACTGGGGGGTCGGGCTCTGGGAACAGGGAACAGGGACAGGAGGAGAGGGAAGGGCCTCAGGCTGGGCCAGGGGAGGGTTAGATTGGATATTTGGGAACATTTCTTCATGGAAAGGGGTGTCCAGCCCTGGCACAGCTGCCCAGGGCAGTGCTGAGTCCCCATCCCTGAGGGGATTTAAAAGCTGTGTGGATGTGGCTCTTGGGGACATGGGGCAGTGCTGGCCTTGGTAGTGCTGGGTGGGATTGGATGATCTTAGAGGGCTTCTCCAACCCAAATGAATCTATGATTTTCCATTTATATACATATATATATATGAACCCAGAGAGAGTTTTTAGTGGGTTCCTATTTAGTTTTGGGTTGGGTTTGGGCTGTGTCTGATTCTGTTATACCCCAGGCCCCTGGTGTCCCCTTCTTGGCAGCAGCACAGGTTCCCAGGCTGGAACCTGCAGGAGCTCCAACACCCTCTGCTCCTTGCCATACACAGGTGCCATTATTAATGAGGCTGTAAAGAATATCCATTATTTGGTCCATAGTTGTGGAATAAATTAAGATAAATAAATTAACACTGGATTTTTTCATGGAGGTATGTGAAGCCCACATGTGACTGAGGTTCTTCTGTTCCTTCAGAGCTGTAAATCTGCAGAGTGCACAGCTCAGGGCTCAGACAGCTCTGGGGGCTTCCCCTGAGTCAATTTAGTTGTCCTGGGAAGAACAGCTCCTCCAGCTTTCCCCAGTGCCCTGATCTAAACTGATTTGGGTGCTCACACAATTTTCTATATTTGGGGAGCAAAGGGCAAGGATTTATGATCTCCCTTCACTGACAGTGATGTCTCAAAAATCCCACACACACTGTGGGAGATCCCTGTCACTGGGAGCAGCTTAAACCACAGGTTTGTGTTTGTGTGGATTAGGGGAAGAATTCCCTGCCTGAGGGCACAGGGTGTGCTGCAGGTATCTCAAACATCAGCTTTATTGTACACTGAAATGAGTCACCAGTCCACAGGAAGAGATTGTAGCTTTTCTCTCTGTGTGCATCTTCAAGTGCTCCTACTGCTCATAGAAATAATTTTTATTTTCCTTTTGCCTACAACAGTGACTTTGTAAAATGATTGTGGGGAAAAACCCAGTTTACATCTGAGCTCCTATTTTGCATGGACACATGAAAGAAGTATCTGTGGGAAGGAGTGATACAAGTTCATAAATCACAGGTATTTCCTGGAGTCACAAAAAATATATTGGATAAAACCTTACAGGTTGCCTTTTCTCTTTCTTTATTTCTTTATATCTTCTTACCTGTTTTGCATTATCCACTTCTACCTGATCTTTCTTTTTTCTGAGTAAAGTTTCATCATTTCAGCCTGAAGAAGCTGGAAGCATCTCTCATATTGAAGGGGATGTGGATCACTCTTTCACCCACTAAAATTCTAGGGCTGGGATTTGACTTTTTACTCAAATCCATCCTTTTAATTTTTTTATTTTTTTTTCTTTTAAAAGAATCATGAAAAGGGAGTTACAGTCCATATCTCTGTGACAGCTTTTGTATGAAAGCAATCACACTTTGTACCTTGAAAATTTTCCAAATCAGGATCTTTGGGAGGAGGAGAAAAAGGATTTTGCACTGGCATGTCTGAAAACACTATGGAAAGAAGCCTCAAAAAAACCCAAAACCAAAACCAAAACCAAAATAACCCAAAAACCAAAAAAACCCAAAAAACCCCAAAAAAACAAAAAAAGAAAAAAACCACAAAACCTGAAATAAAACAGGAGATGGTCAGGTATTGACATCTTGAAGTTCTATGACTAATTCCTTGGAAATAAGTGAAGAAATAGGTTAAAGTAACTTTAGATATGTATTTCTTTGAATACAACTTATTTGATGTTAAATTTAAGAGAGATGTAAAGGTGCATGGAGTGTTTATCATTTAAATTTTAATAGATCTTAAGGAAGAATGTAGGAAACATGGGGATTTGATTTATCTTCAGTGTTTCTCTTCACCCCTTTTCATCATCCCAAGGATTTTTCATGGTGAAATTGCAGTCAGATGACCATATTGTGCTTACCCAAGCTGTTTCCCAAGAGGGTTTCCCATCCCACTTCGTGTAAATATATGCTGTATATTAAAGAAGAAAATAAAACATGTTTTTAAAGTCTGTAAATGTTTTATATCAATTTTCAGATTGAAAGAGACCTAAACCACTGTGTCCCCTGAATAAGATACAGATATTGGAACCTCTCACTGAACCTCCATAACCAGGTTGATGGTAAAAAAAAGAAAACTGAATTAGTCTAAGTCTACACCCACTCAGATAGTCACATGTAAACCTGCAATCTCTGTTAATTTTCTAAAGATATTTCACTAGTAAAAATATTTTTCTACTGTTGTGGGTTGCATTTTGAGACACATATTGTTACTGCATCCTACTTTATCACCATCAATTTTTCAGCTAATTTTTATTGTGTAATTCCTAAGAATTTTATGAAAAAATAAATTATCTGTAGTGGGTAAAGCACAAGTCCATAGAAACCACTCAGAAAGATTAAAAAAGGAAAACTAAAAAGGAGCACCCTAATACATATTTAGTTATCTATCTCTTGATTTTTCCACATATCAAACCTACCAATATTATACCACAAACCAAAGACACAACACCTGCAGCTCCCCTCCTGAAAGGGCTGCCCTCCCTGGTCCCCATCCTCCACTGTGAAACTCTTACATCTTTCAGATTTTGTGGATTGTGGGAAATTTTCAAGCCTCAGTCTGAAATTAGAGGGTACATGTAAGCTGATTTAATGGATAAGATTTTCACACCAGGGTTGTATTGGCCAGGCTGAATCTGGGAGAATTTGTGAATTAGCTTGATTCATGCCCCCAGATCATTTAATTGTGCACAGCCAGGCACAAGGATCTTTTAGCTGCTTCCCTCACCACACAGAAAAATAGAGCAGAAATCTGCTTTCAGACTCAAATATAACAGTAAAAGACTGGTGTTTGCTTCAGAAACTACTTCAGAAACTACTGCCTTGGTTTAATAAAAATGTGAAGAAAAACTCCTAAAATTACTTTTTTTTTTTTCCTTAGTCTCCTTCTCAAATGTCTTTCAAACTTGGGGAAGGGGGGAATAGAGAATGAGTGAGAGAATTACTAGGGGCAGCTCTAAACCTGTTAATTTACACTGGTTTTACTCCCAAAAAAGTCTGGCTGAGAATGTGGTTTGTTAATTGACCTGTAGAGCATCCTGTGTTGAGCATACTGAGTTGTCTCCTGATAATGCCCTCCTCATCAAGGCTTATTGCTGATTAGGGAGGGAGGGTGTCAATTAAACTTCCAAAGAGACATGGAAAGGCTGCAGCTGGTGTGGGAATGTTGGAGTGTCCTGAGTGCTGCAGAGGGCACGCTGACCTTTGCTGCCCTGGGCCTTGGTTGAGATAAAAACTGACATTTATCCATGAAGTTTAATTGCTCCCCTGGAGCTTCCCCAGCTGAATGGAGGTGGTTCCTGGCTGTGAGGATGTGGGCAAGGTAAGGGATGGATTCACATCCATCTGTTTGGTTTGGGGGCTCACAGGTGATGGCAGGAGCTGCAAAATCTCTCTCTTGCATGTGACAAAGGCAGCTTGTAGGAGGTAACCTGAATTTACAGCACTTCTGCATGAAAATAGGAGCCAACAGACCTCATTCAGAGTCAATTGCATTTATTATTGATGAAGTATTTTAGATTGCAGTGACATTTTCTTTTTCCTTTCAGGATTGGTATTTCTTACTTGGGAGGTTTTTCTACATTATTAATTCAATCCTACAGAGCACCTTGCTCTTTTATTTTCTGCTTTCACTTTCTTCTTACTCCTTCCAACGCTGTGGGATTTTAGGTTTGCAGTCAAGCTATTGAAAACTCTGTTCTTGCTTCAAGAATACTTCAGTACTGATTATTTTATGACTTATTTTTTTCTCCTACCTCCTCAGCATTTTGTTTTCAGGAGGAAGCATCATTATTTATATTAACCTCATTGGGTGGGCATCTTATAATTCCCCATTGTGATGGCATCAGGAAGTTTGTTTTTTTTTTTAATGGCCTGGGACAGAGGAAAGGTTGTCAAACATGTTTATCCTTTATCACACATTTCTGCAAGAGAAAGCTTGGGCTGAGTGCTTCCATATCACAAAGGTTTTAATGGTTTCAGAATTCTCATGGATCTTCACCTCAGACTATTCAGATGGGCTCCAGGCCTCTGTACTGCCTGTGGGATTTTTTGAGATGTTATCTATCTTGTGCCACAGAACATGACTTGGAGATAACCAAACTGGCTGTGCCTGAGCTGCAGCTGAAACCAGAACCACTAAAACAGCCCCACAGCCTTTTTCTGAGCAAGTAAATCCCTGATAAGAAGCATTTTACAATGGCTGAAGAAGTTATCCAGGGTTTCAACATGGGAAAGACATGACTTTTCTCTACAGTAATCTTTTATAAGGAGATTAATTGTAAAAGTCAAAATTCATTATGACATAATATTTCTGAACAAAAATGCAAAAATGTCTTGAGCAAACAGGATAGTCATAAAAACCCCCAATATGAACAACTACAGCTGGTTCCTTGAATTCAGGCTTGTTTTCCATCCATCACTGGATTTCTGACTGGAAACTCCTCAAAGAAATTCCCATCCCATTTGCTTCAATGCCTGCCCCTCTCAGATGCCCTTCTCTGCACTATGTGCTGCCTCCCTTCTCTTTCTCCTCTCTTCTGGCTCTGTTCTGGAGCCCATTTCCCTTGCTCCTGAGAGCATCTTCCCCTCCCCACCACTGTTCCCAGGCAATCTCTGTCTATTCAAAGCTCTGCCCCAGGTGTTGTAGGGTGAGGATGTGCAGCTCTCTCTCAGCTGTGTGATTTAAGATTGTCCAAAGGCAGGGCCATCCCAGACCATGTCCAAAGCATTATTTGTCAGAAGCAAAATGTTCCTTTTGGATTATGTGGTGATTACCCTGAGAGAAGGGCTGATGGCTGGCTCTGCATTATCCTGTTAGGCTGCACTCAGCAGTGACCTGAGACCCTCTTTGCTAAACCAGCTCAGTTTGCTGCCTGGATACAGGCTGGAACTTGGCTGGGACACCCCAGGAAAACACCTCAGGGGCTCCACACTGTGGATGAGCAATGCAGAGTGGGAGGAGAGGAGTCTACTATTTCCCTGCAGCAATTCCATACACTTCTGGGCCACTTTTCCCTGCTACTTCAAATTTTAAACTGGATTGCTGCACTCCCTCACTTTAGCTCTTTTGGGTTTTAGGGGGGTTTAAATTTTTATTTACTTCCTGTCGAAGTGTGATTGTTCAGAGCAGGCTTTGATGGGAGAGATTAATTTCCATGTTTTTTGTTATGGGACTTGTGTGTTGTCTGAATTGAAATTGTGCCTTGTGTGGCACAAGTGTTACTGTGGGAGCCAACAATGCAGCACTGGCCCTGTTAGCAAGAGTTTCCTTTGCCTGGAAATCCTTTTTCTCCTGGGCTTTCAATCTGTCATAGACAGACCCCAAAGAGCTCTTGTGTTTGATGCAGACACTAGAATTTCTCCATTTTTAGATTTGTAACACTCACAAAACTTGCTTGCAGACCACTATGAAGAAAATGTGTGCTGAGAAACCTTAAACTGTAGGGTTTTTTACTGCAACTAGGGCACAAAAGGCTGTATTTGGACATTTAGAATAATAATTTCGGTTCGGTTGCATTTGGAGGTACAACTCACCTTTCCCCAAGATGTCAGATTGCTTAAAAAATTTACAGAAGTCTGGCAGATGTGGGAACAGGTGGTGGAGGTGGTGGGGGAAACCAGACCATTGATGGAAGGAGGTGTGGCAGACAAGTTTATCTGACCTCTGCAAAATGCTCAGAACTTCTGCTCTGAATGGGGGAGTTTTGGGTTGATTTCTGTGATCAGGTGTGGAAGTTTTTCCTGCTGCCTGTGCATGTGCTGAGATGGGCAGTGTGTGTGGGATGGCACAAAGCTCGGTGAGGTTTGTTACCCTGCTTGCTCTGCCTTTATTCTCACTTCTGGCTCCTGTCTCATTAACCTGCATGATCTGACACCGTGTCTGTAGGAGGCACAGAACCTCTCTCCCTGTGGAAGCTTCAGAAACCGATTTAAACTTGACAAGAAGTGGTGGAGGAATTGCAGGAGCCTCACTCCTGAAGTCATAAATGTATATCAGTGAATAGGAACTTCATAAGTATGCAAGGGAAAATCTTCTATCTGCAATTAATTCTGTATTGAAATCCATATATTGGCAGATTAGACACCAGTAAAATATGGATAATGCTGAAGCAATGAGTTACATCACCAATGCTGAAGCCCCTTGTGAAGAATTTTATCCAGAGTTTATATTAATCATTTTTGAAATTGTCACAAACATCTTTAATTATCTTTTGTCTGAGGTTCTGGTAAGAAACTGTGTATCATTTTGTAATACAAGTGCTCCATAACTGTGGATCCTTGTCCTGTGTAATAGCATCAAAGTGACTTTATATCCCTTATGTACACAAATACAACAGGAGACAATTCAAAATACCTCCTCTTTATCATAAATTGATTATAATTCTTTTGCCAAAATGACCCTCCAATCATAAGTTAGCTTAGCTTACTGATATTGAATAAATATTTTGTTCTCATACACCTATTTTCTCCAACAGTAGTGATTTGACCCCAGCTGAAATTTGCACCAGTAAGAACATGTTTTCCACTGTGTCTTTTTGTTTTGCTTTGTTTAAAAGAAGGAAAGGGAATCTTTCTTTATTTACTTCAACCAATCTAAAATTAATCTATGGCAGCTGACTACTTTTTTGGAATCCTGTTGTCGTTGTAATGATTTTATTTTATTTATGCGTTTATTCTTTTTTTTTTTTTTTTTTTTTGGTGTAAAATTTAAAATGCTAGCCCAGATCTTCCTTTAGCATCAGTGACAGGACTGGGAATGCTTGGCCCTGGGATGCCTGGCTGAGGCACAAGCTGCAGCACCCTGGTGACTAACCCAGATCCTGCCCTGGAAATGCAGGGTAAGGGGGTGGGAAGCTGTTGGGTGGGAGTAGCTGAAGGGCTGTTTGGCACCAGGGCAGAGATCCCTGGCACACACAGCATGTTCCCAGTGCCTGCTCTGCCTTTTTCACTGGCATTGCATTCAATGGGTGGCTTTAAAGCATCACCAGCTCCGTGAGCCTTGAGCTTTTTGGATTCTCCAAATGTGAAACCACTTGAGAAGTGACTCAGACCTCCTGTGTCCTCTCCAGAGGAAAGGGGAAATCACTGGTGTTTAACTGGAGTAATGTAGCATCTGGCCCAGATTCATCCACAGTTTGTACTTCCTTTTTTTTTTTTTAAACAACTGTAGGCTTGTACATACCAGTTTGTGAGACTATCTTTTTAAGCAAGTATGGGGAAGAGAAGGCTCTGGGAAGAGCTTCCAGTGCCTAAAGGGCTCTGAGAGAGCTGGAGAGGGACTTTGTGCAAAGGATGGAGTGGTGGGGCAAGAGGGAATGGCCTTAGGCTGAAGCAGGGTGTATTTAGATTGGATATTACATGGAAACTCTTGGCTGTGAGAGTGGTGAGACAGAGGTTGCCCAGAGAAACTGTGGCTGCCCCTGGATCCCTGGCAGTGTCCCAGGCCAGGCTGGACAGGGCTGGGATCAACCTGGGATGGTGGAAGGTGTCCCTGCCCATGGCAGAGGTGAAACAAAGTGACCTCTAAGATGCCTTGCAACTCAAACCATTCTATGATTTGTTGATTCTGTGAATGTGGTCCTGTATTCACAGCTTTGGTTTTAGCAGCAGATTATTTGAGTCAGTGAGTTTGGATAAGCAAAAAAAAAAAAAACAACAAAAACAAAAAACCCCCAAAAAAACCCCAACAAAAAAACCCCCAAACATTAAACAACCTAAAGCTTCTAAGGTATTCAAACTGCAGGAAGCCCTATTTATTTGACAAAGCCTTACTAAGAATTCTAAATAAAAAGATCCTAAAAAGCATTCTTATGCAAGCACAAGGAGCATATTTCATCAATAATTGATGGCTGAGTGTTTAATATTGGCTACAGCTGTTCTTGTGTGTATCTTTTTATTACTTCACTGTGACTCCACCAAGAGTTCTGATTCTCTCTGAGGTCTTGCTGCAGGCATTTAAACTTACTCTCACAAGCATGCCACAAGTACAAGGCACAGAGCTAAAAATAAGCATAAAAATAAGAAGGAAATCAGAGATCTGTGTTACCAATGAGCTCCTGTCTGTGTTAAAGTTGGAATATTTAATAATAACTCCTGAAACACAGAGCACCTTGACATCAATGCTGTTAAATGTCAAACAGGGGGAATGCAGACAGGTAGAGAAAATGAAGCCTGGCAACCATCAGGTTTCTGTATTTTAAAACAGTTCAGATCAAATTGAGGAGGCTCTTGCCATTCTTCTGTTCCCAGCACAGTTAGAGATGACTTGTGATGCTCCATGCCCAAAACAGCCACTGGCAGTTCTGGTCTCTGCCTGACAACCTCTGGCCCCTGTTGGACTGAGCCTGGATAATAATTATTTTGAAGGACAAGATATTATTCAAATGATGCACCATGTGAACACCTCTGTCATAGAAGTGAAGAATAAATTTACCATAATATTTTAAGAGCCAGAGGTGAAGGGTTCAGTTTATGGAATATATGCAAGGCTGGAAAGATTTCTGTGCTCCACATCTTCCCACTATATCTTTCTATAACTGAGAGCAAAACTCTTTACTTCGATGCTGTGCCCTTAAATAAATTCCTCCCTCTCTCAGGTCAGTTCCACCTTAAATAAATACAAGATATATGATTTTAAAATGTTACCTGCTTTGAATTGCCACATTTTCAAGCAGACTTGGCTAGGAAATTGTCAGTATTTACTTTGAGAGTAAAAATATTTGTTACATTATTTCATAAATATTTTCTTAGCATGCAATTTAGGGGGGAAAGTCCAATAACTACAGTTTCCCAAAATGCCAAATTTATTTTCACTCACAATAAGAAAAATCTATACTGAGGCTTTGAAGGGTTACAGTGAACAACTGATCTTTATGTTGTCAAACATTAAATCCAAAAAAGCTTTCTTTGGAAAAAAACCCAAAAAAACCCCAAAACCAAACTTTATTCTTTGAGAAAAAAAATAACAAAATACAGTTCCAGCTTGGTATGTTTTGAGGAGAATCAGACTCCTCCACAAGGACCATCATCTGATTTAAGCCAGAATAGCTGCACTATCATCAGAAAATCTTTCTAAGGTCTTTTAAGTTATTACCTGGTAGGACTTTAAAAACAGGATGGTTTCTGTGTTCTTCACTCACAGTATTTTAGGCAGGACTCACCAGGCTCTGCATACTGGAACACCTGCCCAATATACATGTTTAAAAGAGCCTCATTTTTGGAAGCTGGCCTTTTTGCCAGAGTATACCCTTTTAAGAGTAACATTTTCTATGCTGTGTGTTTTTGAACCAGAGGGAAAAAATAGTCTGGACTAATTCTGTCCCATTTGAGTGACAGAATTATTGAGGTTGGAAAAGCCCTCTGAGATCATCCAGTCCAACCCTTCCCCAGCAGTGCCAAGGCCAGCACTGCCCCATGTCCCCAAGTGCCACATCCACACAGCTTTTAAATCCCCCCAGGGATGGGGACTCAGCAGTGTTGCCAGTGCCAACATTTTTTGTGAGGAATTTTCCTCAAATATCCAACCTACTCTTGTTCTAAATTGTTATTTACAACAATTGCTTGTTATAAATTCTTACTATGGGTTAGAGATCGTTCTGATTTTGTTTTAGTCCAAATAGTGTGTGATGGCATAAAAAATGCCTTGCAGCAACCTCAGTATGCAAAACTGACGCCATACACTTTAATAATGTGCAATTTTGTGAAAGGAGGTATTAAATTAGCTTGATAGGATCACTTTGAAAAGAAAATGTGATTTACAGCATCTTGTTTTAGGTCTTTATCTGCTATACCTTGTGTCAACCATTATTTTCCTCAGAACCAGCATCAGGCTGATGTGCCTGTGGTTACTTAGTTTATCTAAATATTGATTTATCTAAATACCAACACTCTCTCCATTTGAAGGATGTGGATGCAGGGCACATGGGACTGCTGTGTTTTTAGATTTATTTTTTTCCAGGATGGGAAATCACCCACATTCATCTGGGCTAATGGGGACACGTAAATCTTGCAGTCAAAGATGGCACTGCTGGGTGCAGCTCAGCCCCAGTTCATTACATCCTCACACACAATCATGAAATATGTGAGATTAACCAAGCCCTGGGAAATGCCTCTTTCTCACTCTTGGTGATAAAGGCAGTTTAGGATGATTTGCTCATAGGTGTCCACACTCTGCCAGCTCCTCAAATTAAATACTGTTCAAAGGAAGTAAATAGGACAATGGAAGGATACCAGAGGCAGCCAGCTGAGCAATATTTCTGAGGGAAATGGAGTATGATGAGGAGGAAATCACAGGGATGCAAGTAGACAGAACATTACTGACAGCATATCTTTAATGTGGCAAAATTAGGCAAAACTCATAGTTAAGATATCTGACTCTCTGCTACCTGCACCACCAAATTTCTGTTCCCAGGTTGGTCTAAACTATGGGACAACTTTTAATTGCTTAAGCACAGATATTTTTTTCAGCAATATTCTCTTAATCCACAAGTATGATGGAATTCTGGGAATAGAGCATGGCTGCATTTAGAGGAAGTTTTCTGTCAGACTTCATCCTCTCTTTCTGTCAGCAGCTGGGCTGAGCAAGGGACACAGGAAGGGGACACATCCTCGTGGTGAGGCAGGGAGTAAACGAATTTTCAATCTCTACCTTCAGTTATGTGATGCCCAGCAAGTCACTTAAACCAAACTTTGCACAAATGTCATTAATTGAGCATCCCTCACTTTCAGGTCTCTCACCTTCACATCCCGGGTGGTGACTGGCAGGAGTCTGAGCTCCTGCAACAGCAGCCAAAGTCCCTGAGTCTGCTTGAAAAAAAAACCCCAAACAACCCAGGATATAGGGATAAGTACCCTGAGAAAATATTCCAGGTGTTTCAGGCTGGACAATCTTTATTATTTGCATTTACTTGACTTTAATCTCTTTGTGTTTCAGCTGCCCCTTGGTAGAATGGACACATGTTGCCTCCCAGCAAGGGTAATTTAATTAATATTTAAGTAGTAGTTGGTTTCCGAAGCGATGAGCACACTAGAAGGTACAGGAAGAAATTAATAATTATATTTTTGAAGCTGGAGTTGACTAGGGCAGAGTAAATACAGGAGGGGCCAGTAAACTGAAAGATGAATGTCAAATGGTAGCTGATTAAGTGAGCACTGTCCTTCCTGCTCTGAGGATGAGGTGTGAAACACAAGCAATTAGTTTTCTGTCTGTCCTGAAACCCAAGAAATCAGATAACTGCAAAACTGGACCACTTTTTCAATGCAATGTTATGGTGAAAGCTTGCTTTAGAACGTTGTGCTACCCTGGGAAAATAAATAACTTTTTCATACTAAAATGATTCGAACATTATTTAGAATTTCTTCTTTCAACTGGAAAGGAAGAGAAAAAAATTGAACAAAGCATTTTACTCAAGAAAACACATTTTCAACACTTTGAACACTGGAAAGAGACACTGACCAAACTCCAAACTTTTCTCTATTTTAGTATGCAGGCCTCCATGAAATCCCAAAAGAAAACATCAACAGACACTAAGTTTATGTATTAACCTCTGTGCACAGCTGAGCACCTGGCTTTGTGTCCCTATGAAACACAAGTTTCTGTCTCAGGTCATTCCTCACGGAATAATGGAATGGTTTGGGTTGGAAGGGACCTTAAAGATCACCCAGTTCCCACCCCTTGCCATGGGCAGGGACACTTTCCATGTTCTTGTGATGTGAAAAAGAGCAAAGCTGAGTCAGGTAGTAATGGAGGCATAAACTTTATCCTATGATCAACTACTGGAACTTATGGTGATGGATTTTTGGGAAGGAAGATGTACTTCAAATCCCTGATATTTCGTATATTCAGCGTGTTTGTGAAAATAACTCTGTCCTGGAATAATTGCAAACAATCATGATGATATTTTTGTAATTAAAATGCAAATGTACAAAACATTCTCTGAGGGTAAGAACAATGTTTCCTATATAACACTTCTCATCAGTGGCATATTACTCTTCTACAAAAAGGAGAAAATAAGCAGAACCATTCCCTTTGTTTTACAGATACATAAATTGAGGTCAGGTACATTACAAACAGTACAGACAGCAGAAATTGAAATATCATAAAATGCCATTTCTACAGTATCATGCATCATAAAAGTAGAATAAAGAAATTAATGTTCATTGCTCAATTCCATAAACCAGGAATTAATAAAACTTACAATAGATTAGACATTCTCTCTGTGCCAATTAAGCTCTCATTCTTGTGTGCATTATCTACCTGCAAAAAAAAGATTGAATTGCATGCTGCTATCAGACTTAATAGTGCTGTTTGAAAACGTTCTCTCGAACAGTTCCTTTTTTAAAAAAACTTTTGCTTTCAAGTTTCTGACAAAAAGAGGGTTTGGGATTGGGGTTTTTTGGCAGATAGAATTAGAGAGTGTTTTTTCAGCTTTCAGAAGTAATGCTGCATATTGGTCACAGCCACATCTAAATTAGTTAAAGTAGAAAAGTACTAATTTCTTATTTCCCTTTCCCTGAAAACATATTATTTTCTAAGTGTTATAAACAAAGATGTTTGTTTCATCTGTCAAAACTTAGATTGGCAGATAATTTGCCCATTTTCTATGAAGAGTATCATGCACAAGAACCATCATTTTTGGAATTGACCACAGGACTAAACAAGTTGCTTGTGTAGGGTGAAATGTCAAGGCAGATGCAAGCAGCTTTGCCCTGGGAAGCACAAGGCCTTATTTGAGGAGGTAAAAGCTCAGGATGAGCAAAGGCTGAAGGATCTGCTCACTAGCAGAGATACCCGTGAAGTGTCGTGACTAATTGGACAAGCGACTCTGAAATTAGCATTTGCTGAATGGTTTAATAAAAATCAGCGTGGTAAGAAAAAAAATAACAGCAATTACTGAGTTGCATAACTCCCAGGAAACATCTATCAGACATCACAGACTAGCTGAAGATGTATAATTTAGCATTCCCCTTCCTCAGAACTGCCTGTTCTTGCTCAAGATGGTCTCTCTCCACCATATCCCCCATCTGCTCCACCCCCGCTTCCTATCCTGTCTTGTTGCTTGTACACTTTTTTATAGATATATTTTATTTTTTTATTACTGCTATTCATTTTAAGGAATCAATATCAGTCCTCCAGTGGAATCTTCAGACTGCTGAGGGCCTCTGCCAGTTAAACAGTGATTTCAAGTCCCATTAGCTTCAAGTCACTGGTTTCCACTTAATCTTATCTAGCCAGGCCATGGTACTGCTGTCCACCAGTGGTATCAGGGCTTGCAATTGTGTGCTGGCAGGGAAATTTCACTGAGGAATCCCTTCTCTGCAGAGCTGCTTTAATATCCTGTGCACACTGCTGATTCTTAATTTATTTGTCATCAAGGGAGTAAAATGTCACAGTCCCAAGACAGTGAAGGAGGGTGACTGGGAGACAGCAGTGTGTCCTCAGGTGAAATACACCCTGTGTATATTATTATTGCTGTGATGATGATGATTATTATTATTTTTGCTGTTGTTGTTGTTATTGTTGTTGTTGCTGCTGCTGCTATTATTGCTGTTGTTACTGTTGTTGGGTTTTTTGTTATGTTTGCATTTATTTTCTTGTATTTTTCTGTTTGTTATTTTTAATTTCATTTGTTATTTATATATTTCTTATTTATTTAGGTTTTTTTTTAATATATATTTATGTGACAGTTTGTGTTGCATTTTAGGCTATAGGAGAGCAGTGAAAAGGATAATGCAACATAGTTCCTCGTGCAATGAAGAAGCAAAAGAGAGAGAGAACTTTATGTAAAGAAACACTACACGTATGTATAGGGTAATATGTGCAAAACAAAATAGAAAAGACTCATTGGTCCAAGAAGGCAACACCTCTCTGAAAACATGCTTTCTGCAAAATATCACGAGACACTCACATGGCTCTCACACACCCTGCAGGTGTATAATTGTTATAAATTCTTGTCCTTGTAAAGCCTGAGAAAGGCAAGGCTTCAAGGCTGTTTTTCCCAGCAGCATCCCACAACAGTTTCAACTGGGGGTATTTATGACCAGGATCTTGAGGAAAAATTATGAAGACTTGGCCAAGGTTTCCACGCTTTGTGTCATAACTCACCACTGGTGTCAGGGGCTGCAGAGGAGCTCCCTGAGGTGCAGCTCATGCAGGAGTTCTGCTGAGGATGGAGAGTGTAAAACCCCTGCCCCAGCCCTCTGGGTGGTGAGAAAAGCAGGATGCAGTGGTCACATCTCTCCCTCCCAGCAATGTCTCCCTTCACTCCAACAGCCCCAAAGACTCTTGATGCTCCTTAACTTTTCACACTCTTCCAAAAGATCTACACCTCACAACTCCTGCCTCTGACTTTTGTAAATAATTTGATCATGCAAACTACTTGATATTTAATTTCTAGGAATTGCTCCTATAAAGATATTTAAGTCACCTAAGATAGGACTTTAGTCTGGGTTGAAAAATCTAATAATACCTTTCCTGGCTCAAAGATAGAATTGGTCTTTTAGATGAGATTCTGAAGGGGTTATTTGCTGAATTTAGATACTTTAGATAAAATAAAATCTTTTTCTAATGGAAACTGACAATCTATGAGCACATAAACTCCTTGCATATCTTCAGAGGTCTCAGTTACCAACATTTCCAATTTGAAAGCACATCCCTCCTAGACCATACAACCTCCTCTTTAAATGTCAGCAATTTGCCACTTTCCAGCCCTCACAGGGAAAACCACCTTTTACAGTGTGTGGATACAGCATGTATAAAATAGACAGAAGCTTATAGAACCTGTTTGTGTTTTATTGACATTTCTGACATGTATAAAATTGCTGTAATATAAAGAGGGTTAACCACAGTGTTTAGCTGAGAGACTGCTCAAAGAGTGACTGAAAACAACTGCTTCCTTAATAAGCACAGGCAATTAAAAGGAAAAAAAGTTAAAGGAGAGGAATCTTATTTATCTGATAAATAGGTTACTAGAGGGAAGCTGATAAGAGGGGGGGGGAAATCATTGACAGACACGAGTGGAAAAGTAAAAACCACTGAATTTTCAGTCCCAGTCTGACAGCACCACTTGTCTTGATGGTTTGTTTGGGCAATTTGGTCTGACAACAAAATTCTAGTTATGCTGAAAGAACTTTTGTGACCTGCTATTACAGCTCCAAGTTTCCATTAAACAGTTGCTCTTTGCATTCCCCTGCAATTTGTAGCTCCTCATTTTGACCACAGAAAGAACTCTTCTGGTTGGTTTGTGTTCTGCATGATAAGGAAAATCTTACACTTGCCATTAGCAATGGGGCAGGACTAAGCCTTGAGGACACACAGATTGTTCTGCTCAGCTTTTTGTTGGATACATGGAGTACACAGGGAATAAAAAATTGAAACAAACTCCCATATTCTTACAGCCAGGTCTTTCAACATGAGTCACATTCAGTCACAGACTCATTGAGCCTGGAAAAGCCCTATGAAGTAGTTAAGTCCAAACATTAACCTGGCACAGCCCACCACCAAGCCACGTCCCCAAGTGCCACCTGAGGGTTTGTTTTTGTGGAAAAAAGTGAAAATAGGTGGAAATAGATTATGTGTAAAGCAATCTGGGGGAACTGCATCCTCCAACTAAGCTGATGTAAAATGAGGAGTAATAAATAACACTGGGGAAAACGAGAGGCTCTGAAGAGGAGAGCCTCCCTGTGCTGTGCTCAGGGGCTGGTCTGTCCCCTGTGGGAAGCTCTGGCTATTCCTGTGCACTGTGGGAAGGTGGTGGCTGCTGTGGTCTCCTGTCCCTGGGGGAGGTGAACAATTGCTGGCATCACTGGGATTGGTTCTGCAGAGATTTTGTCCTCCTCAAAAATAAACCCTGTGGTATTTTGGAAAAGGAAGCTGTTGATGGATTCAGATATTCTCCAAACTTTTGTTGAATGACCTGAGCATTGTCCAAGTCTGATGTCAGGGATGAGGTTTGCCTGACCAAAGAGTCAGACTCTACAGATATTTAAATTATTGCAGTGAGTCACTGAAGGCTCTTCTTTTAGCAAAAGAAAAGAAGCAGGTGACTGTAGGGTGCTGCTAGTTGCATCCTAAAGTAGACAACTACCTTTGGGCGAGAAGATCACACTCTAAAAAAGTTATTTTTGCCTTTGACAGAAAAAAAAAAAAGGACCCTGAGGTGACTTGCTCAGGTGTGAAGGTATATAGAGTTAGGAGATGTGAATCCTAATCTGCATGCATTTGGAAAGAGAATATTAAGGAATGCAAAGGCAGGTGAGGAACTGACACTTAATGAAAATAAGAAGTTAAAATAAGATGACAAAAATGTCAACATGTTTTATCTTAAATAAGAAGCAGGAGAATTAAAAAAAAAATACTGTGAGTTTTCCTGCATGCCAAGGTTGTTTTGAGATGGAAATGAACTTTGTATCAACTCTTCCACTGAAGGATAAATTAAGCTTGATGAGCAAATAGATGAGTAAAGCATGTTCCATCTTGTGAGAAGAGTTTTGCTTTTTCAAGCCTTTCTGCAGCTAAGGAGGCCAGGATTAGCACTCCTGCAATGTTTTTTTAAGTAAGTCCAGCATTTCCTAGTGCAATATTTTCTAAAAGATGAGAGGAGTGTGAAAATTAAAAAGAAGAGAGCTTTATGCCAGCATTTAAAGAGCTGCTTACTTTACCCCATGGAAACAACACATGGTTCCCTGTGTGTTTTCTGGTGATTTTTATAGGACAAATATTTCTCAGTCTGCAGCCTAATTTGAAATATCTTCTTCATGATTTTATCTATTTTTCTGTAATTTTTAAAGATCATAAATGTCAATATTTCATGTAATATGTAACAAACACGTATAAAAACATATTCCTGCTCACCTCATTATTAAGTACTGTAACAGTCTCTCAATGGGAAATCAGGCTAAGATGCTTTTTGAAAATTGGTTGTTGGTTAAGAATACTGTTGCTGGAAATTATTCTGTTAACATGAAGGAGAAGAAGAGCACCTATTAAAAATGTGCTGAAATAGAATATTAGTAGGCAGATGTTCTAAATTAGGGATATCAGGATGGATAAGGTTCTGCTTGATAGTATGGGGCTGAATTTAGTCATATTTCACAAAAAAATATGGTAGAGGTGTGAGAAAAAGTCTGACAATTTAAATTAGAATACCTTTTTCCTTGTTCTCTTTATTCTTACTTCCATACTGTATAAAATACAGTAACATTCCCTGGAGCAGAAAACACAAATCAGAATTTTCCCAGATGAAGTCATGAAGCAGATAGACTAGAGATTTAAACTCTTTCTCTCTCTCTCTCCCTCCCTTCATCTAATCTTTAATTGCATTAGATTAATTAAACCTAAAGGAAGAGGTCAGGGATATCCTTTCCACTTTTCACCCTGGAATATTTATAATCTGGTGTAGTCCATTCTCCTGGAGAAAGACAAGGGTTTGAATCCTCTCAGGGAAAATCAGGCCTTTATTCTGCACCCTGGCAGGGTGCATTAAGTTCTAAACTAGAAAAAATTGAGATAATTTTCTTTTCTGAGTAAGAACAGGAGCTGAAGAATAAATTCAGCATCCAAGACTCCGAGTCACACAGCCTGGGAGGGACCACTGGAAGGCAGCAAGATTTGCCTTCTGCTTAGGACAGGCCATGGAAATTGCACCTAACTTATAGGCTAGACCCATTATTCAGAAGAGAAATAAATATTCATGCATGGTATCCAGGATCCTCTTCTTTTTAAAAGAATAACATCATTGAGATTGCTCAAAAAAAATCATCTTTCAGGTGACCTAAACATCACAGTCTTTTTCAGATCATTTATTACATAGTGTGCAACACATGCCTTTTTGAACACATGTCCAAAGTGTTTTAAGCTAACCAAAAGTATTTCTGAAAAATCTGAAGAGGCACTGAATGTATGTACATAACCTACACTATTTAATATCCTTTCCATGATGAAGAAAATCTGTGAAGAGTTACTTCACAATCAATATATTGAATTGGCTTGTAGTTTTACAGAGTTTGTTGAAAGGAGTAAATATTTTCTTATCACAAAATTTAGTTGCCTTAGTTATTGTGTTCTGTGTAGAACTAATGATTTTTATTCCTGTAATGGCTCCAAATGTGCAAAAAATCAGGTTTCATCTCTGTCAGTGATCTCACAATCTGCAGAAGACATTTTCAAATTGATGTGTGAACAATAATACAGTCAAAAAAACATGAACAGAGCGTGACCAGAAAATTCAGAAGAGCTGAGAGTCATTCATGGATATCCAGAAATGCCTTTTTGTCTTTCTGCTCCATTTTCTGTGCTTTTTTTGTATTGGAGAGTTTGGGGATGCTGTTCACAACCTGTGCACTGCCTGTCATCACCACTCCCATGGTCTTGATTGAAGACTCCAGGTGCAACTGCAAGAGAAATAATAACAAAAACACAACACCAGGAAAGGGGCAAAAGGAGGAGTGGAAATGTGGGACAAAACCAGGAACTGATTTTATACTGTTCAAAAATGGCTGGGTTTCAAAGTACAAGTAAAGAGGGGAGGAAAAAAAAAAGCAGCACAGATGCTACTTGGAAGGAAATACAATAATCTTGTTTAATCCTGAATCACTGTTGCAATCAATTCAATTTTGTAGGTAAGCTCCCATGGCACATCTATTCCAAGAGCTAAGGAGAGACAGAGCTGAAATATCAACAGCCCCAACAGGAGACCAAATTTTCTCTTATGATGAAAATCTCTGCTTGGAGAGTTCTCAGATCTGCATGATCAGTGTGAAATTGAAATTACCCCAAGTGATTTTGATGAGCCACTGTCTTCACAGACAAACTATTTGATGTTAATGCAAGAGAGGAATCAGAGTCATGAGACCAAATGAAAGTTTTGGGGGGAGGGAGTAAGATTTTTTTTTTAAATTCACTATAAATACATGTGATAGCATTGAAAAAAAAAAGCAAAAAAACATCAGAAAAAGAGAAGACTAGAAAGATGAGCAGGGTTGGGCAGATATACAGGATTTATTCTTTTCACAACAAAAGAAGAAATGAACAACAGCAGAAGATAATGTTCAACAGCACATCAAAAGCTGAACTGTGTGTGTATCAACTGAATCCTTCATTTTGAATTAACAGAGTATTATATTAAAATGAAAGGGATCTCAGGCACTTTCTGTAACTCATAATAACAAAGTTCCTGCCTTTAGTGGGATGAGATCTTTTAATCTTACAGGGCATTCATGCTGACAAACAAGCCAACCCACCAACATCAGCCAGCTCATTCATCTCCTTATTAATTTGCGTCACCAGCAGCTCTGACTGAAATTGAGCCATTCTGGGATCAGGAGCTGCTGTTGGGCAAGGTGATGTTTGGTGCTTTCCTCCTGCTGGGGATAATAATATTTATTGAGCTGCACTTAACTCTTCCTTCTCTGCCTTGACTTTTAACTGGGGTTCTCCAGATTTTGCACTAAAATCTGTATTTGGTGTAGCAGGAAATGTCTCACCCTCTGAACGTAGATTCAAGTATATGTGAGGGTTTTCTTTTTTAAGATCAGACTTGAGCCTTCCTAAGACTGAAGTTTTTCAGTTTCCAGAGCTATTATTTACCAGCCTAGCACACCGAGCTGTCTGTAGCCTTCACACTGTAAGGTCAGAGGATATTGGCAATGTGCAACGAAACTGGTGGGTTTGTTCAATTTTCATCTCAATTTGACAACAAGATACATATTTTTAAAGTTTGTAAAAGTACAAAAGACCTTGAAATACCTCTAATCAAACCATGGGGACAGTTGATGGAAATGGTTTTAAACATTTCTGAGGGGCCAGGAACAGTTTTTCTGCCCAGCAAGCAGAGCTGCAGCCAAATTGGAAACTTGAGGAGTTCAAAAACTTGGTCCTTGCTTAATCCCTGCTCTGGAGGGTAGAAAACTGTGCCAGCTACTACTTGGCATGGCTTAGCTCTTACATGCTCACTCAAGTTGGATGAGCTCTATGAGCTGATATATTGGCAAGATGGAATCAACACTTTGTGTGTTTTTTTTTTTTTTTTAAGTGATTTTTATATGGTCCAGCCTCTGTAAAAGAAAATATAAAAACAACCTTCTACTGCTGACGGATCCAGTAGTATCTGAAGTCGTGGAAGTAGGAATTTCACAGCTATTTGTTTTGGAAATAGGATGGCCAGGAAAATCTGAAAGTGTTCTTGCTTTCAAGAAGAGCCCTGGTTCTGATTCATAAGGCTGTGGCTCTTGAACGACTCATGCCAAAGCAGTTTGTCTTCAGCATTGCTTGCATTTTGCATGACATATTATAGAATTGTAAATTGACAATGTTTTCTCCTACTTTTAAGATAATTTGAAGTTTGGTTTGGTTTGCTTTGTTTGGTTTTTTTTTGGGTTTTTTTGTTTTTGTTTTTGTTTTGGGGTTTTTTTTTTTTTTCTTGTCCTTTTATTATCTTTTAAATATTTTACTACCTTTTTTTGTATTCTTCTTTAGGTCAGAAATTGTAAGTTCTGCTTCCCAGATAAGCAGGACAGCAGAGTTTGTGCCATGCAATTTATGCTCTAGTTGGTCTGGGTGACCTAAACTTCAGCATGAATGGAATTTAGGTCTGTGCCTGTATCTTTGTAGTTACAGCACACAGAGATATTGTCTATTATGATATTTTCTATTTGCAATTGCAAAGGACCTGAATTGTCAATGAGTTTGGGTGCATGAAGATAGAAATAGGGATCTAAAAAGATGAAAAAAGCAGGTAGATATCCATGTTTGTCAGGTATTTTAATGTTGCTCCTGTCATACAGCAAGATGCTGATACTCTGAAAAATCTCTTCAGCTGTGCCCCAACCAGGTCCTTTCCAACCCAAACCATTCTGTGATTATTCCATGATGCAGGGCTGTGAGCTGAAGCATCCTAATGTTAAGACTGGAAGCCATCCTGTGCATGAATAGGAAGTTTAATGTGCTTTTCTTTCTTTGGCTGCATATGCCAAGAGAACCAGCAGCCCTGATCTTCCTGAAACATTTTGGTGTAAAGTGGTTGAATGTGTAAGTGTCTCTTTAGAAATTGTCTTTGAATCAAGACTTACCTGTTCAGTGTGCAGTAACTTTCAGAGACACTTTATCTCCAGGTTAATACTCATAAATACTGATGGATTTTAGAATAAGGCTGAATGGCATGAGCTGAATGAATCCTTGGTTTCTACTCAGGCGTTCCTGCAGTCTGGTGTAATCAAGAGGTTACTGAAAGAAATTACTGGGTCAGAACACACCAAATCAGACCTCAATCTGTGACTGGCTTTTTTCACCCAGGATGAATCAAATAACCCTTCTGAAGGTTGCAATATCACAGCTCTTGGAAAAAGGGATGCATTACACTTGTCATTCTCTTAGATGTTCTCACAGGGCCACCTAGCTTAACTTGTGAGTGGCAGGGACAGCCTGGGACAATTTGGCTTGCCCCTTTGGTGTGCCCCTTATCAGCCTCTGTGGGACAATTGTATTCATCAGAAGAGAATCCTGTTGCTAAAAGCCAAACCCAAATCACTTTGGAAAAACTGGAAAAACTGCCATAGGCTTTTGGATCAAACCCCCTGGTACAAGCTGGATGTAAGAAAAGCTGCTAAATTCAGATGGAATTCTTTTCATCCAGATGAAAGATAAACTCTTACTCAAGCTGTGAACTCCCAAGGGGAGAAAAATGAATAGAATTGTTCAGACAGAAGGGGCTCAGTTGTGCCTGACCCTGTGTGGGTGCTGGGGAGTGGGAGGTGGGTGCAAACAGGCTTTCCAGGCTCCCCCAGGAGAGCCTGCTCCAGGCTAGACACAGTTGTGGTCCTTGAGGTGAGGGAGCCCAAGAATTGGCACAGAAGAAAAGCGCCTGGAAAAGGGAAGGGATGTCAGGATGCAGAGTGGTTTACCCCACTGGCAGATTATGAATCCTTTAAAGCAGGGCAGCTGCTGTCACACACTGGGTGTGATGCTGGCATCAATAAATCAGCTCAAATTAGCACATGCTCAGATTTGCACATGAACTGATTTGCCTAAGAAGATTGGTTTCTGTGCTCCCAGGAAGCCTGGCTGGGATGGAACAGGGCTTTCTGCACAGGGAGAGAGATCAAGCAGCTGGATGTGAAAGGAAACAACTGATAAAAACTCCACAACATATTTTTAAAAATATACAGTCTTAGATGGTATACCAGCATGTGTGTACTACTGCTCTGGGAGGATGCACTGCCTGCTGCAGTGTGGAACAGGAGCCCAAATTAAATGGTCCCAGTGTATGAGGAGGACAATGTGCAGTGTGGGAGGGCAAGGGCTTTAAGCTGAAGAAGGATAGATTTAGATTGGATGTAAGGAAAAAATTTTTCCCTGTGAGATTGGGCAGTCCCTGGCACAGGGTGCCCAGGGAAGCTGTGGCTGCCCCTGGATCCCTGGAAGTGCCCAAGGCCAGGCTGGATGGGGCTTGGAGCACCCTGGGACAGTGGAAGGTGTCCCTGCCCATGGCAGGGGACGGAACAAAATGGTTTTTAAGGTCCCTTCCAACCCAAACTATTCTGTGACTTTATATATCCACCACAGCAGTAAATCCCAGCTTGTCAGACTGGGAAATGTGCTTCCTGCTTCTGCACCTCTGCACTGGTGTATAGAAATGAGCTGTGGATGCTTTATTGATCCAAAGGATTAGAATGAGGCTCTCAAACTTAGAATTGTAATTGTAGCAAGAGGTGAGTCAGCACCATAACCATATTTTTATGGTTATGGGGTGAATAAGGCCAGAGGTGGTCAGTGAACCTCACTGAGGGTGTTGATGTAAACTAAAGCAAAACATTTGGTGCTACTGGCAGTTCATGGGCTCTGCAGCAAAGATAGTTTTTCTCTGTCCAGTTGCTATATTTTTCCTTCAGCCTTTTGACCTTTATAATCAACAAGAAAAGGCCATCAATTCTGCCTTTTACTGAAAGAACATTTCCCTTTGTCACTGAGAGGGAGAAGTCAATGGGCCATTTTTTTCCTGAGCTGGCACAGCTCCACTAACCAATATTTTTTCAATGAATTCAGGACCTGTGATGATTGATTTACCCATTTAATGACAAAGCAGGCAAGTACTGTTATAGACAATAGCAGTGAAAGCTTCAGTGTACTTAAGGATTGATCTGGAAGGACCATGCTGAGAAAGCCATTCTTTCTTTCTCCATTTTAACTTCTTTCTCCTGTTGAACCTGCTGCTCAGTGTCAGCTGAATAGGCAGCTCATACATGGAGATGTGCAAAAAACCCAAACTGTGTCAATTTCATTTCAGCTGACCCCCTTCAAAAATCTGGTTGTGTGTATCCTCTTTTAAACTAAATCATGCTGATTGTGGGTGGAGTGGAAAGGGATGTCATGTCACCATGCAAAATTGAGGAAGTTTGCTCGGAGTACATCAAACAAAAATGTTTTGGCCTTTCTGATGTGCACAGTTTTTTTCTTACTGAAATTGCCTGAGAAATGTGATGTATCTTTTCACACCTCTGGGGTCAAACATAGTCAGGAATTTTTTAAGATCATGCCATTGAACCCGAAAGTTATATAAGATAAATCGTTTAAAATCATTAGAAAAACTTCAGTGAGCTTCAATGATCTTAAATCTGTTTCCTAAGATGAATCTTTTTATCAATGGACCCACTCCTTTCTCTGCCTAAGGTATAATGTTCTGAAGTATTTGCAAATTCTATCAGTGTTTCTTTCTTTTTTCCTTGAGCCAGGGCTTAGTCAGAAGCCTCAGCCATTTGCCTTCAGCCCTAACTTGCAAATACAAGGAATAAAACTTAAAGACTGCAAAATTTGTTCTGACTCCAGCACAGCCACATTTTTTCTCTGAAATGTTGGATCTTTATACAAGCAGTAGAATCAGTGACATTTTGCTGTGTCACTAAATCCATGCAAGCAGAAGTAACTTTTGCCAAAGTGAAGAATATGAAGTTGTTACACACAGTTAAGCTTTAAGAGTTATGCCAGAACAATTCTTTGAGTCTTTCTAAATCCAGCTGAAGATGGCATCAAATTTATCTTCCTAGGCCTTATGCAGGAGGATAAGACTAAAATATCAAATCTGTCTCTGAACTAAATCTCTATTTAGCAACCAGTATTCTGTCTATCTATACAATGTGCTTTACATACATATTTATATGTACATCTGTATTTTCATTGAAGTGGGCTTTTAAAATTTATTTAACCATATAGGTTATATATCATGGGCTGTTGAACAAAAGACTCAGCATACATATTTAATTTCCAACCAAATAATTAAAAAACTATACACACAGATTAGATATTTTAAACCATTTAAAACCATTCAGCAGTCACATTTCCTGGAAGAATTCAGGCTGCAGTAATATAATTTGGTTACAGGAAGACTGTATTTGCTGCTACTTATTATCTGTTATCCCCAAAAAATACTATTTTAAAGGTGTTTTTTTTTTTGTCATTCCCCTTTAGAATATTCTGACAGAAAAATAAGTTATTTGAGGAACTCCCTTTATGTGCTGTACGCCCAATATTTTTGCAAAAAATAGCAACATTTGGATTAACTGTATTTTAGAATTTCCTCTTATAGTTAATTTTCCCAGTTATTGCACTGTTTGTGTGATTTTTGCTGTATCTTTAGGAAAAAGAAACCTTATATGTTTACTTATACTTAGCTCTTGACATGCATTCATTATGTTCACAGTGAATATCATTTTCCTGTGTGGGACTGGCATAAAGTAGAGCGAGTGAAGTGAAGCCTGGAAGATGAACACAGCCCACTGGGTGTTCCTCTCGTGACACCAGTGGGTTCTCCCTCCCCTTCCTGCCCCCTCTCTCACCCTCCCCTCCTCTCTGTCCCTTTGAGCCCAGTCCTGTGGGCAGCTCCCTGCACCCAAGGTCCTGTGGAAGCAGGATGGCAGGTGGCATCCTCAGGGAATCATGGTGTTTATGGGTGGTGCCAAAGGCTGTCAGATGCTGGAATGACCCAGCAGCACTGCTGAGGGTACAGAGAGATGTTATTTAAACCCTGAAAAACAATCCCCTGAATGTGTGCTCTGAGATCATTGTGGAGCAAATTTGGAAATACTGCATGTGAGAGAGATTCCTCCTTCTGTTGTCCCTTTTCCATGGAAGTTATGCTGTAGCAGCATCCCCATGAGCTGCTGTGAGCCCTGCAGAGGGTCTGCACTACCTGTGCCATATGCAAGTGGTGCCATGACTTGTCCTTTGGAGGTTCCTGCCTGTCCCACTGCCTGCATGGCACCAGATTTACCCCAGCCCTGGAAATGCTCTAGGCCAGCTGGGATGGAGGCAGCAGCAGCTTGCTCTGGTGGGTGGCATCCCTGCCCATGGCAGGGGATGGAACCAGGTGATCTCTAAGGTCCCTTCCAGCCCAAAGCATTTTATGATTCTGTTTTACTTCAAAAAATTCCAGAAAGAATTTATTAGGAATATGATTAGGTGGGGTTTTATTTGTTAGTAAATTAATTTCCTTTGGCTTGCCTTAATGAGTATTACAGATAGGCTAAAACTAAAGTAATTTTGAGTCTAGAGTGAAACCGAGTAATTTCAAACAAATTTATAAAAGACTGCAAAAATCCCCAATTGGCTTAAAAATTAAAACAAATTTATATTAATAACTAATTGTTAATTTTAAGAGGATGCTAGACATATGGAAAGTGGGAAAACAAAATTTTAGTTACATGACCACAAAACAAATCAATCCTATTCAGTTCCCAAGTGGTTTAGTCACACCATTAGAAAACAATTGATTTACCTTTATTTGTGTCTTTATTTTTGGAGTTTCCCTCTCATTTATAACTGGTTGCTGCAGTTCTCACAACTCCAATTTCACTCCATCTCTACACAGAAAAACTCCTACTGTCATATAACTATTTCTGAAATGGATACACTTTGATTTAGCAAATATGTTCATGTATCTTACAATCACGGAATTTGGCAAAATGTATTAGGTTTGCATGTGAGACTTGAAAACTTCTGTTCAGACAGACAAGGATTATTCTGACTGAGGTGACAAAAATGCCAGATTTTGACCAATTTGTAGTGTAGTATTCAGTTTTCTAAGTGGTTCTCCACCATGCAAAAACTCACTGGCAAGATCTGCAAAACTTTTCAGACAATGGCAATAAAAACTTCAGGAAGTATCTGAAAGGACCATGATGAGAAAGCCATTATTTCTTTCTCCATTTTAATTTCTTTCCCCTGCTGAAATAAGATCATTATTTTTTACTGGGAGCTGGAGATCTCCCTCATCAGCTGGTTTCAAATGGCCACAAAATCTGGTGCTTCCCTTCCAGGAGCTGGGGCTTGCAGCTGGTGGTACCTGCAGATCTGCTTCCTGTGGTTCAGCTGGAATGCAAACCCAGCCCAGCCTCTGTCAGTGGCAGAGGTTTTCTGTGAGTGCTGCCCCTGCCCGAGACACTCACAAGTGCCACATTCACTCCATGGTCTGAAAGAAATGTTTTCATAAAAATTACCCTGGGATTGCTTTGTTGGATTTGACTCATCAGTTCCTCATGCAGACTTTCAAATAAATAAAACATAGCCTGGTATTACTTAATACCATTTCATACAATTGGTGAAAACTAATTTGATGATCTCGTAGAGGGATTTCTTGTTTCCCAAAAGAGCCAACAGATGACATCTATCTAATTTGCCAGTTAAAATTCGTACATGCAGATTCTGTGAGAAAATTGATTTGAGCTCACTTGACTATTGAATGAGATTCACATCAGAAATATACTGACTGCATTAGAATTGCCTAAACTTTCAAACCACAAAATACATTTTGCCTCATTTTATTTCTAGAAGAATGACACAATAATTTTGTGAATAATCAACTCTTCAATTTAGCTGCATTTGCATCCTGTTATAATAATTAAAATTGTACCCTTCTATTTAGATTACTTGAATGGAATAATAATTTCTCAGCCCAAGATATAAGTAGATCTTTCTCCTTTAATCCCAAACTTCAGAAAATAGGATTTTATAATCATATGTGGGTTCTATAGTTCTGTTCAATCTGCACCTGGTTTTTTCACAATGCTATAATATGGGTACTTGAAGACCCATGAATAAAATTCAAAGATGTATTATTTAAATTGCTCTTTATGGAAGACACCTTTCCATTAGACTATTCATTGGAAAGCAGGAAGTTTCACCAGTCTGCATCTTAAGTTTCATTTCCTTCAAAATCTTGTGCTTGTTGGTGGCTGGCAGATAATGCAGAATATTGTACAGTAGGCAGTTATTTTATGCATGGCATCAAGGAAAGCTCCTTAGGAAAGTAGGAGGATTTTTATATATATTCTTTAATACTTATCTATTCACTATTTAAAGCTCTTAAGTCTAAAGACTTAAATACTTGCTTTGTGTTCTTGAATGCACCTTGATCTGCTTATGGCTCTGGATAGCTCATGGCTGTGCTGGTCCTACACCCGACCCTCCAGCACCCCTGGGGTCTCTGCAGTATCTGCTCAGCTGCAGACTCCAAGAGACACCCCCTGAGTCCCCAGCCTGGAGGAGAAGGGGTTTCTTGGTAATCCTTTTGCTCCATCCATTTTTCTGTGCAGCAGCTAAGCAGGGCAAAATACAGAAATGACACACATATGTCTTGTCTCCTCCACTTTGGGAAATTTCCTTCCTTTTTCTCTACCCATGAGTTCTCTGCCAAGCAGCAGAACTGATACCTCACCTCTCCAAGTGCAAACCAAGAGGAGGATCTCTGCCAAGCCCAATCCATTATAAAGCTTCAGCAGATCTGACACATATGGGTTGATGAATCTTCTGATGTCTCCTACTCTCACTTCTCACAACAGCAACAGGAGGAGATGATTGTCTCAACCTCCCCAGTTTCAGCGCACACAACTATGAGCCTGCTCTAAAATACTGTGGTGGTTAAACTGATATTATACAGAGATTTGTTTTGGGAATTTAGGTATATAATTTATAATTTATAATTTATTTGGGAATTTTAAGTATATGGAATAGCTAAAAGGAGACCTGGAAGATCTCAGCAGAGCAAATAACCTGAATAACCTCCTATTCTGTGCTTTGGACACAGCTGTGGCCACCACACAAAACCCTAAATGGGAGTAGCATTTTGATATTTGTAAGAGAGCTGTGAACAGATTTTATATAAGGACAAAACACTGCTGCAGATGGCAGGAATGGCCAGCACCTGGTGACAATGGCAGGCACACTGCTGGACTATAAAACAATAGACCTACCTTGAGAAAATGCTTCTTTCTGCATCAGTAATCAGAGCTAAGGAATAAAAAAGCTGCAGGGTACATGAATATTCTATGATGCCACAGAGTTCTTTTGCACATTCATATATATTATAATCCTGTGTATATGTTTGCACAATTAAATAACTTATAATGGCACATTAGAGGAGAGAGAAAATTAAATATCTTTTTATCCTTAGCCTCACTATATGAAAAACTGCATTAAAAAAATCTCAGAATAGCTAAGATATGAAATATTCTTATGAAGTTCTGTACACCTGGTCATCTGTTTTATGAAAGATATGAAATCCAGTGTGTGCAGAATCCAAGCATCTGTAGCACATTAAAAGCAATACCCACAGTAGTACATAATCAATTACTGCTTTCTGAAAAACGTTCTTGTCTAGCAATCTGTACTGGAAGCACAATCTTGTGTTTGGAACAGTAGGAATGTGTCAATTTTTGATCCTACTGCAGATTTTGAGGATGATTACAGATCTTTCTTTCTGTATCTCAATCGTCCTTATAAAATGGGGATTAAAAAGTTAGCCTGTCCCCAAAATGCAATCAGAGAACACATATATGACATCAAGATGGTACAAACACATTCTCTTGATTCACCTGATTCATTGCCATTTTTAATCCATGGAAACGACACTCACATTCCATGTAATTTCAAATTTTATTTTTGTCTTCTTAAAGAAGTTTTGAGTCTCAAGTCTTTGCAGTATCATAAATTTCTATGGTATTTCAAGAAAGTAAAAAGGCTTAACCTGGATTTAACTCTAATTTTGTACAGTAAAAGAAGAAATATTTTTATATCATTATGGCCAATCTGGAAAAAAGGGGGATCCTATTTCAAGTATTTATTTCTGTCCTAATTAATGTATAAAATTCCATGCTGAATTTCTTTTCGAGACTGAACAAACTTGAAGACTTTTCTTCTAGGACTGTTCTTACTTTCAAACTTGACATACATACCCCTTTTATGCCTTGTGTATTTTGTTATGTTGTGTTATAATTGTCATTAAAAGCATGTCAACTTGTGCTGAATTTTGTGCAAACCCAGAGATGCACAAAACCTGCACTGAGGAATTTTCACCTAAATAAGCAAGATGGGCAGAGTGTGAATAGAAAAGGGCTGGTCATGGTAAAGAGCAAAGGCTAAAGGTGCAAAAATGGCATTTTTGGCAGAGGAATAACTTCAAGAAAAAGGAAACAACATGAACAGAGCAGAATTCCCTGGGGAATGTGAGATGGGGTGGCCCCAATGAAAAAAGAATGAGAACATGAGAGAAAGAAAAAGTCAGCCAACACTGCATGCACCACTCTAGGAATCAAATATTTGCTTTTTTATGCTAATTTTCCTACAAGGTGCAAGCTCTTTTTCCTCCTCTTCATGTTTATGTTCACCTATGACAAGGCAGGAAGAAAAGGTGCCAAGTGTTAATATAGGTGGAATTGTCTTTCAGCTCCCTGTGAAGTTGGCAGACCTACTGGAAGTTGACATGGTTGTAACCAAGGAATAATGTTGAATAATCACCAGAAAGTTACTGGAAAGTTCTAGAAAGAAAAATAATAATTTAAGCAAGGAAAAAAGTCAACCCTATTACTTTTGTATTTTCATTCTGGCACCAGCATAATTTTTGAGAAACCCACTAGTGTGCCTGCTAGGATACAGACTCCCAAAAACATGGTTATCTGGCTATTGTTGTGCTATAAATAACAAAATTAGAAGTTTGTGATAGCTAATCTCTGAGGTTTCTGAGGGTTTGTTTTATGATTTGGACTCAGTGGGGCTAATTTGATGTGGTTTGCAGCTTGCCAAATGACTGCAGTTGCATGGCACTGAGACCCAGCTACCTGCAAAGCTTTTCCCAGCTGGAAAAAGTCAGCCCAGCCCTGGAGCTTGCTTTGCACAGGGGCTGCTGGGTTTGTGACTCCCACCCTTGGCTGGAGGCCTTTCCCAGGCAGAGTTTGCTGAAGTCCCTGAATTAATTGGTGTAACAACAGCTGGGTTTATTTCAGCTGTGATGTCAGGCAAGATAAAGTTCCCAAAGCCCCTAAAATTCCACGTAGACAATCCAAGCTTTAGGCAAAAACTCATACCCTGAAACCTCTTTTTACCTTCAAAGCTCAGCTGGTACAAAATCCCATCTTAATTTAGAGTCATCTAAACCTCACTGAGGAAAAGACTATTATAAAGCTGCTGTAGTTAAATATCTGGTGAATTCAACTTCTTCTGTCTGCATCAGACTCAATAATGTTGTTTCCTGACTGTCCTTGTAAATCTGTCTGTCCAGTTTTTTAGAACTTTACAGGATTCAGTCTGGTTTTGAGCCAAAGCTTAATATTCTTGTTGACTTCTCTGAGCTGAATTTTTTGTGACAGGTTTTGGAGAAGGAAGGACAGCCACAGGAGTGTCTGCCTTCTCCCCCTACAATAAATACAAATGTAGGCATGCTAATTCAGGGAGAAATATCTCGTGGTATGATTGTAGCTTGAGGTTTGGAGATGAAAGAATTAGGATGAGCATCCTGATAATGAGAGAGCAGGAGAGAAAAAGAAAAGATCTGGGACTGATTGATCCTAAAATGCTGGTTCAGTCCTGAGACTGAGCCAGTTCTTTGATATTCAAGGAAAACTGTATCTCCTCTGCAAAAATACTAAATGAAAGATGGAAAAAGAAAATAGAAAATATGCATAAAATATCATACAAATGTGTTTTGAAAGGGAATGCAAAAAACCCCCCAATCTTAATCACCCTCTACCTCTATTCCCTTTCAGCAAAATGAGGACAATGTTATTTTTCACAAAATCTCAGAATGACTGAGGTTGGAAGAGACCTCTGGAGATCATCTGGTCCAACCACCTGCTCAAGAAGGGCTCCCCTTAAAACATTTGTCCAGGACCATGTCCAGATGGATTTAATTTTCCACAGAGATATTTTGAAAATTAATTAATGTTTTTGAAGCATTTGGTTACTATAGTAATAAGCACCACAGAATTCAGGAGGAAATTGAGAAATTGAAACTCTCCTCTCTGTGGAAAGAAACATAAGAGAATTAACATGAACTCATATAATTAGGAAAATATATTATAGTGCACACTGGAGTTCATTGTCTGATTTTTGTGACCTTGGTACAATTTATATGTTTATGTTTTATAAATGCTCTAGTGGTCAAACTGGCTTGTCTTGACTATAAAATATTCTCTTTATTATTTTAGTTAAGTTGTATTAAGGCTTTGTGAGAACTCTTGGAGTGCTTATACATGAATAGCAGGAAATAATGTTCTGCTTTCCCTGACATTTTGTTATGTGTGTAACATAATTCTTGGTCAAGTGAATCAATGAACACTGAATACCTTGGCTGTTGTATGAAGAACATGAATCTCATAACCACTCCTGCTGTATTAGCTGAGATTTCAGCCATTTAGACTCATTCCTTTTCTCTTTTGTCTGGCAGTATTTCTATCAAGCCAGATGAACTTTGCCCTCAGTATGAGATTGGAAAGTGTTTAATTAGGACCAAAATGAATGCTGCACCCTACTTCTCAGTTTCCATAGCTTCTGTTCGTTCAGTGCAAAAAAAAAAAAAATAAATAAAATAATCCTCTCTCCTATTTTAGCTGTGTTCTGTGAATGAACAGAAGGGAAGTAATAACACTTCCTAATCCCTCTTCAAGTTAAAATGAGGAGTATAAACCTGGACTTCCAGAGCCTTGCCCTCTCTGATTTGTTCTTGCTTGTTGCTTCTTGCCATATTTCTTGATTTCCAAGTATGGATTTTTGTATCCCCCACCTCCACTTTTTCTGTTTAGGAAACACTGATCTGAATCCTTACTCAGCTACAATAGTTCTCCAACTCTAAAGAGATTTTTTTTTGTTGCTGTTGATTTTGTCTTGCATCAGACATGTTTTGAATTTGGTAGGTTGTATTGGTAGAGTTGCTTTAACATTTTGAAATGCAATGAAAAAGTTAAACCAAGGAGGACCATATCCATCTCCATTTTGTCACAAGCTTGTTCCATTTGTCTGCATTTGCAGTGCTCTCTGCTGGAATATCTTGATGGATCAGGCAGGTGGGATGGAAGAAAAGAAAGAATTCCTCTTGAAATGTGGGGTTTTTGAGTCCCTTAAAGAACTGGGAGGAAAAGGCATAAGACAGTCACTGGTATATGAGGAGTGACACTTTAATGTGTAAGTGACACAGTTCTCTCCTGGGTGGGATTGTCAGTCTTTTATAGAACAGATTGCAGATTACTTGAGCTTCCAGTCTCAGCCATCACATCAGGGCAAAGTACAAGACTCTATTAAGAGGATGATACTTTTCCTTCCCTTTTAACCAGCAGTGCAGGAGGGTATTGGCCAGTGCAGGAGCATGGTCACTTAAGGGCACCCCAAAATGAAGCAGAAAATTGAGCAGGTTTGGGTCAATCTACTGGGTGTTTTTACTGGGCACTGAGGCAATCAAAACAGGAGACACAGAATCTCAAGGTCACATTTTCTTTATGCAGCTCTCCATTGTGTAAGAACAAGAATAATAAATCTCTGAGATTCTGAAAGCTGAGGGTTTGGCTTCCATTCAGCAGCCATCCATCTCAGAGATGTACAGCTCACATCACCTCCATATCTGAATGTCTCACATCCTTAATGTATTGATCCTCCCAGAAATCCTCAGAGGCAGAAAAAAGCCATTTCCCCTGTTTTAGAAACAGGGAATTAAGACACAGGACATAAGTCCTGAAAGTCATAGAGCAAGTCTGTTGAGGTGCAGAGAACATAACCTGTCTAAAAAGTTGTGAGGCCAAGCCCAACCCATCCTCCTCTTGTCCTAAAGGAAATTAAAACCTCTGCTATGGTTCAGACTCAGTTGTGCTTTTAAACACTTGCTAATTAAAAAAAAAAAAAAATAAGGTGATTTTAACTTCTAAACCATCACACGTTTTTATTTTTTCTATCAGCTGTATAAATATATTCTTGTTTTCTCTGCTTCAAAAACGGGCCTGAAAAATCTTTCATCTTCTTTGAAGGCCTTTGGGCTTTTTATGTGCATATTATTTCAGAGCTCCTTCACAAATTATCTTTCAGTGATATAGTTTAACTGCTTGCCATTTCCAAAGCAGGAAAAAAATCTTGATCACATAGAATGCAATCAAAATATTTTTCTTTTAATTTGGTAATCTTTCTTGAGACTATATTCAGTCAAATTAAGATGTAACAGTTTTTACATAATTCTTATCTCTTCTTCATTACACCCCATTATTTGGACACCCACGTAAATTACTATCAATTTATTACAGTCTTAGTAGTTACAGAGATAAGCCAGTCAGCTGTGTTTAGCTGAGAAGGTTTAAAATTAAATTCTTCAGATGAGTTGAAGATTTTATGGAATTATCATGAGTCTTGTTTTTCAAGACAGACTAAGCAACCTGGGGCTGGAAGGTCCTGTCTGTGAGGGTTTTAGTTTGATAACAATTGTCCCTTAATTCAGCCATAAAGTTAGAGGAATTTAAAATTGATCAGGAATAACTAATGAAGACTGAGATTTTCTTCAACTATTATTTTTGCTCAGATTTTAGAGAGAATGGGGGTCTATAAGAATCTACTTTTTCCTTGCTCCCCCTTTGACAGTGTTTGGGAATTTGGCCATTTTATATAATTCTCCATTTTTAAGAAACCCTCTATAATAGGGACATCAGTGAAGTTATTCATGCCAAGTATTTCCCTCTCTGTCCTATATCACAGGTTCCTGAATTATAGACATGTGCTTCTGTATTAGATTAGAGGGGAAGTATTCAGGCTGAGCACCTTTATATTCCAATCCTCACTTAAAAAGCATTGCTATTCTGGAATATACTCAAGGCTGGCTAATTTCAATGGGACTGCCACCAGATTAAAAGTAAACAAATAATGTGCTTTATTGAGTTAGGACCATTATCTGGTTTCCCACTAATGCAATTCCACCAAGTTAAACTAATTTGTGACAATTGAAGGGAGAGAAGGATCAGTGTCAAGGTCCCACATTGCTCTCCAAAGTCAGTAATTTACAGGGGAGTGGGAATACTGGCAACAAATCTCCCAATGCCATTAAATTCTTTTGAGACTGTGGTCTGAAAGTGAAGTGGGAGTTGCCAGGGGTGAGAAATGTGTAGGGCTTATGGAATTAAACCTGGTGATGGTGACAAAGGATTTTCATGAGCAGACCTCACTGTTTGGGCTAACCCAAATCTGCAGAGAAACGTGGAGACAGGCTGTGTGATTTTCCAGTTGTGTTTTCAAAATGATAAGGAGTAAATGCAGGGAGTTTTGGTTGTTTGGTTTCTGGGTTGGTTTTTTTGTTTTGATGGAAATAAACTAAAGCTGAGTTCTCTTCATCTTGCATCTTTGAGGCAAAGTTTTGAAAGGGGTCACAGGAGGCAAGAAAGTAACCACAAAACAGGGGAATAAACATCTTTTATATAACGAAAGGAAAGCAGGAAGAGCTAAGGAGCATTTCTGAAGTGAATTTACACTGATAGAAGGGAAAAAATTGTAAGGCAATGAACTTTGAAGGAAAGTTCAATTACAGAAACAAAGATAGGTGGGTACCCTGTAGATAAGAACATGATTCCATAAAAGAAATTCACTAGTGACAAAACACTTCCCTGCAATATAAAAGAAAAATAAAATATTTAATTGTTTAGCTATAGAGAGGGTGTTGCTAAGAAAAGGACTGACTACAACCCAATAATTTCTACTGAATATTTGGTGTCATTATTTATCCATATATTCCTTCAAGAGGTTGCGTTTTCTGTACCTCTTTCTTAATTAGGTTGAGAAGACTAAAATTTTCATGCCATTGGATGAGTTCTGTCCTGGTTTTGCTGGAAAGGTCAGCTAAATTTGGTTGAGATCAAAGCAATGTGTGCAGCATGGCTGGTGGAACAGGAACTGAGATTTTAAGTTGCCGTTCCTTACGCTGCATGAGTTCAAAGATGGCACAAGTCAAGACACTGATCGTGACGTGAGTTACTTTAAAAGAACTTTGAAAAAAAAACCCTCTTCCACTGTGATACAAGCCAAGAAACAAATTTGAGAATTTAGATTTTATCACTTCACAAATGATATAAAATTCTTTTTTATGTTCTTGCCCTGCTGAGTGTTTTAAAGCCCCTCTGAGTTTGATATATTCAGTAGAATTAACAAGATAGATTTTTTTATTTTCTTTTTTCCTTTTCTCTTTCAAGATTATGTAGTGAATATATTTAACAAAGCTGACTAAAGAAAAAAGGAATAGAAATCACACCTAGTTTAAAAATATTTGTTTACCCTCCACCTTCTTTCTGAAATTTGAAAGCCATGTGAAAGATCTAAAAGTAGCTGTAAACAACACAAGGAGGAAACTTTTATGAAAATTTCCCTGGTCCCTGCCAGTTGAAAAGAATGAATTCTAGCAGGGAAATTTCATTAGCACTTGAAAACCTTGAGTAGTTCTAAGATCCAGTGTAACCCAGGTTCTTAGAGCCATTAGAGGCCTCGCTCCTCCTGCTGCACTCCTGTTTAATAATTTTTTCCTATTTTTCTTCTTTTCTCAGGTTACATGGCATGGATATACCTGCTGGTATGCAAATGAAATTTTATGAGGTATTACATCAAATGTCTGGCAGATTCCAGTGGGGCTGTGAGATACAAAACAGAAAGATCTGAATCTCCCTCTCCCTGTCTTCATTAGCAGAACATAATTTGCCTATCATTACTTTTTTTTTTTCATGAGTTCAATATTGTTTCACTAATTATCTTTTAGAAAAATATAAATAAATTACTTCTAGAGAGAAGAGACTGCAATCAGCATTTGTTCTATAGAGGAAGATCAATTCCAGATTTCACTGGGCTAATTCCTGTACAAATCCAAAGCAAAATGATGTTCCTTTTGCTTAATTTGATTATTAATTACAGAAATATATAAAAATAAAACCTATGTTATCAGATGTTTGAATCTCAGAGGACAAGGTAATTTTCTACTATCTCGGCCAAGAAGACTCCATCTTATTTTTGGTTTATTTATGTCCTTCCAATAAACCACAAGGAGCTGTTGGTGTGAATTTGTCCTCTGGACCCTGGTCATTTTTGCAGTCTTTATTACAGTGCCTACAAGGTGTCACGGTGAAGGGAGGTATTGATGGGGACATAATAAGTTTTTAAAGAACTGTCATAGATGTTAGCAAGAGAGAGGCTCAAGACAGATGAGATGAGGACAAAAAGTCGCTGAAGAAACTTCACAGAAAAGGAAAAAGAATTCCAGAGTGTTAAGGTTTGATTTGCTCTAGAAATGGAGAAAAGAAAGTTGAGGATCATGGAATCATGGAATGGTTTGGGTTGGACAGGATGTTAAAGCCCATCCCATTCCACCCCTGCCATGGGCAGGGTCATCTCCCACTGTCCCAGGTTGTTCCAAGCCCCATCCAGCCTGGCCTTGGGCACTGCCAGGGATCCAGGGGCAGCCACAGCTTCTCTGGGAAATCTGTGCCAGGGCCTCCCCACCCTCACATGGAAGAATTTTTTCCTAATATCCAATCTAACTCTTTCTGTTTGAATGCATTCCCTCTTGTTCTGTCACTCCAGGCCCTTGTAAAGTCCCTCCCCATCTTTCCTGTGGGTTCTCTCCGGGTACTGGAAGGCCACAGTGAGGTCACCCCAAGCCTTCTCCAGGCTGAAGAGCCCCAGTTCTCTTGGCCTTTCCCCACAGCAGAGCTGCTCCATCCCTCTGATGCCCTTGTGGGTTCCTCTGGACTCACTCCAGTGAGGGGGGAGAGTTTTTGGAGACAGAGCCATAAACAAATCACCCCTAACTATGAGGAGGGATAGGGAATGAAGTTGCCCACAGCACAGGAACCAGGAAACTCCTCTGCTACAATTGCAGCACAGCTCTATGTGAAATACAAACTCACATCTCAGAGTGAGAACTCTAAATGTTTAATTAAGGCAGTAATTTAAGGATCATTGCCATCAGGAAAAGCTAACTGTCTGTCCTTTCCACAGCCACTGGAAAATTTCTGACTTGGTTGCTCCTGAGGAGGTGGCATCCTTCAGTGCTTTGATTTTTATTCTCTGATGTGAAACTACCACTCTTTTCCTATGGAAAAGGCAGGAGAGATGGTACAAATCTGCCCAAGGATGGAAAGTTGGTTTGTTTATTACAACAGGTTTAATCTATTGCACATAACTACAGTAATGTAACAACCAGGTTATGGCCAGGGAGAAAACAAGTACTGGGGCAATCAGCATGGACAGCCTGTAAAAAAAAAAAAAAATTAAAAATTGCCCATTTGTCCCCTGGGAAAAAGAAGGGGAAGAGAAGGAGAGACGTGGGTGTTATGCTGGCAAAGGTCTATAGAAGAAAAAACAGGAGAGAGGAAGGTTTTGTTGTTCAACTATTAAATTGAATATATGTAATTAAACTTTATTTTTTTAAAAATTGAACTTCTTGTTGAACTTGTTGTTTGCAGTTAAGCTGTAATTTTTCTTTCCTATAATTAAGACTGTAGATGAGAGGTTAGACCTCTTAACTTTCAGAAAATGCTTTATTGTCAGGGATAAACATATGTGCAGTGAGAGGAAGGTCTAACTGCAGAGAAGTTTGAGTTCTTTCACTCAGGTGTCTTTGCACATGCTCAAGTTACTCCTAACTTGCTGTGTGCACTTTCCTGAGGTTCCCTCTCTGTGCAGGTGTTTCTGTGCAAACAGTAAATATAACATCAGGTTTCTGTTTGATGCTTTGTGCAGAACCATGATTTGAAGTAGAGAATTTGCTTTTTCAAGTGAGGATTATTAGAGTGGTTTTTTTTTTCTTGGTGCTTCCCACTTTGATAACCCATACTGTCATTGCCAGGAGTTCTTAATTCCCTGTAATCAGCCTTTGGAAAACACACAGGATGTGCACATATATGCTCATGGTGCTCCCCTAAGTTTTGTGCCCCAGTAAAAGTGGGGAAATTGCTGTTTGGATGTCTCCTCTGAGGGCAAAAGCTTAAAAGGGCCTTTAAGGTGTGGCTCCCACTAAGAAACTATTTATGTTTCATTTTTTCTGAAATGAAATTTCAGAAATTTTTCTGAAATGCCCCATGACTGCTTGGCCCTAAAATCCAGTGAGGGTAATTACCTGACTTTCTGAATTTCTGAGCTTGAACTCTTAGTGGTAACATCACCTTACAGTGAAGTCAGAAGGGACATCCCAGTGATCAGGAGTAGTTCAGGAAAAAGTGTATTTTTGTACTGAGAGTGATGTCAGGTCTGAAAAGGGGAGCTGGTGGGGCTGGGGGAAGCTATAGCATCAATATATCACTGTACTGCTTGTGGCAGAGCCCCATTCTGAAGGCAGTAAGGAAAGCAATACATCATGAGGTGGCTCTTGAATTTTCTCTGAGTCTCTGGTGTTATATTGCCTGACCCCCAAGACTGCTGATGTGTGCTCTCCTAAGATGCTGCTTTCATCCCCAGCTGACCTCTTTTCACTGCACCTCATTTCACCTCAGTACATTTTGGCATAGTCACTCCATTTAGAATTTTTTTTTCTTTCAATTGCATTTGATTTTATCATATATCCTTTCCAGAGTGTTTGTTCCACTTTGTTCTTTGATTTTAAATTCTTTTCCTTTCAGAAAAGGTGATGAAATCTTGTGATTTCAATGGAGATTATTTGGGTGAGGCTTGGTCCATTTCTGTGCATTTAATGCCATCCCATTCACTTCTCTTGTTTTCACTTTGTTCCAGAATTTTCTCTCTTTCTTTTGTAGCATTTAATTCCTCAATTTACTTCTCCTGTCTCTGTGTTTACCTTCCTTTCCTCATTTTGGGATTTCAATGTGAATCATTTTGGCAAGTTGCTGTCCTTGTCACTACACCTCATTTTATCTCAGTACATGTGGTTTTAGTCACTTCATTTCCAATTTTTTTTTAAATTGCATTTCATTTGGTCATATCTTCTTTCCTCAGTGTTTGTTACACACTTCCCACCAGTATTTTCGAAGTTGGGGAGTAGTTCAGATTTAATCAATGGATTAAATTGATTTCAGATTGAAATTCAAGTAGAATTATGTAGAAACTTGTGTTATCAGTACTACAATCTATTCTCTCTAAGGTTCAGTCTGAGGGTTGGTGGGGTAACAGCATAGGTGACAAAGAAAAATATTATATAAAGCTCATTCAAACAGACTTAAATTTCAATATTGAATCCAATTCTGCATGTTACAGCAGGTTTCAACTCAAATAGTAATGCTAAAAACTAAATATAATAAAAATGCTCATAATTTGATTATCACAAAAAAGTAGGATAAATATTTCAAGGAAGCTTTTAAAAGGAAAATAATGCCTATAGTGAGATTAAACAAAAAAAAGAGATTTAAGCATAAAGGAGAAAAACAAAGCCAGAAATTGTCAGTGGTTAAAAAAACCACAAACCTTTAAACTCAGGGAAGGTGGGAATGTCTACAACAGTAAGATTTAAGAAGCTACAAATATCAGCACTACAAAATCAGTCCAGAAGCAGAATCTCACTCTCTTAAATCTTTCACCTATAGCTGTCATTAGCAGCAGCACTTGAAACGTTAATGAGCATGCCCTGACACAGCAGCCCTGGGAACTGCTGCCATTACTAAATTAAAGGTGTAGAAAAGAGGCAGAGACCTGTGTCCTGTAACTTCGTGCATCTACTCTAACCTTGTCATCCAGCTCCATCCAGAGCTCTTGGTGACACAGCAGCACTGGCACAGGGCAATTCAATTTTCCTCTGCTGCCTTCCCAGAGCCATTGGAAAGCTCGACTATCAGCTAGTTTTCAATGAATCCCACTTTAAGTGATGCTTGCAAGGACATGTAAACCTTCCATGGCTCTTTGGGGAATTGAGTGCAAATTTGTTCCTTATGCAACTCAGGCAAGCACATCATTTTTCGTAATGGGGCCATAGATATCAGAAAATTCCTGCACCAACCTGAGAAAGCCACTGAGGGTTTGAATGGAAATGAGGTGGAGAGATGCAAAGCATCTAACTCTGTTTGCACAGGCTCTCAAAATTTTGTAGTTCACATGGTCAATGAATTTTACAAAATTTTAAAAATAATCATTTTTTAGTTCAATTATGCCAAAAAAAAAAAAAAGAAAAAAAATCCATATCTAAAAGAAATACACATTCTGATTTGTTTTCAAGAAAACCCCCAAACTGTTAATTTACTCTTTTCTTTCCTTTGGTTCCACCAATCTAAGTTGGTTCCATTAAATTTGTTCCACCAGTTTAAATAAATAAAGAATTGCTAGTCTTCTGCAATCATAGATCTCTTCTAACAATATAAATATTTCTTAACATCTACAATCCTGCTAGTGACAACTTTGTGTCCAGTTTATTATTGGATATAAAATGCTTCAAACACTGACCTGATCTGATCAGCATCAGGAGTTGTTTCCTGATACAGTCATCTCTCTGCTGGAAACCTCTGCTCTCTATCATAATTAATCAAAGCTTTTAAAAGTCAATGTAATTAAGAGCAAGGCAGTTCTAATGGACCCACTGCAAGCTGTCTGCACTACATCTAAATAAAGCAAGCAGTCAGTCTAATCATTTCCTTGGCACAAAGGAAGTTGTCTGACCCTTTTCTTGTCTCTCTCCTCTCCAAAAATGTGTGTCCATGTGCTCCTGCTATGCTAGACATTGTTTCCCCCATTCTAGAGAGAAAATGAGATGCCAAAGTGCTGATTCACTAGGGGAAATGACCTTGCTGGAAAGATGAAATTTAAAAACTAACCAACCTGCCACTGGTGAGTGTCCAAAATAAAACCTGCTATTTGTGAACCTCTCAGGATAAGATGTACTTCAGCAGGAATGGATTTCTGCAGTGTTCCTTACAGAGAGAGGAAAAATCATTGCTCTGTTGTGATCATTTGTTTTTCTACTGCAGTAATGCACTCAGCAGCCAATCTTACATCCATAAACTTAATGCAAGTGAAATTTCCTCTGGAAGTGTTTCTAAGGCGAGCTGGTAGGTGGATCTGTATGTTATGGATCCATAACACATATTTGACATCACATCCTCCAGCTGGAGGCACATCAGCCATCAACCACACGATGATTTCTGCAGGATTTGGGGACTGAGGTGGGAGCAAAATGAGATATGAAGGGAAAAGCTAATTGAATGAAAGCTAGTAATGAAACTTTGATGAATTTGGCAGGAAATATTTGATAATATGAATGATTCAAGATGCTTTAAGAGGACAGTATCCTAGAGTCATAGAATGGCTGGGCTTGAGAGGGATCTTAAAGACCGTCTTCCCCATGGGCAGGGACACCTTCCACTATCCCAGGGTGCTCCAAGCCCCATCCAGCCTGGCCTTGGACACTTCCAGGGATCCAGGGGCAGCCACAGCTTCTCTGGGAACCCTGTGCCAGGGCCTCACTACCTTCAAAATAAATAATTGATTTCTAATAGCCAATCTAAATCTTCCCTTCTTTCCATTCAAAGCCTATCCTCTAGTGCTACCTTCTTTTGTTTGTTCTTTAAAACTGATTTGACCTGGTTTAACTTCCCTCGAGCTTGCTTTAAGTGATTGTCTGTATCTTTTGGTCCCTGTCACCTCCTGGCAATGCCCACGTCCTGCCCTTCCCCAGCACAGCCAGACAATGTGCTCTGTGTTTGTGGAATGGCCCTGACCCAAAGCTGTTCCTCAGGACCTGCTGTGGTCCTGTTGTAGTCCCTGACAGCCAGGCATGACAGGGGCTTGCTGGAGGATGCTGCACAACTTCCATCCCCTGTTTTCACTCTTTTCCTTGTTTTCCCTGTTTTCCTTTTTCTCCCTGACAGGTGGCTCTAAGCAAACCTGACTTAGGTTGGGCTGATTCAGCCCAGGGAAATGACATGGACTGTTTGGAATTTTATGCTTCTCAGAATTGCTCTTATTTAGGATATGTATTTAAATATGAGCTCTCAATTAAATTGATGAAAACAGATCATTCCAAACTATTCTGAAGCCTGAATAGATGTGATATGTTAGATATGTTCAAGGTCTGTATCTCCTTTGCACTGGAGGGAACTCAATAATCTTCCAAAGCCTTCCTAAACTTTGATTTTTGTGTGTTTTATTCCTGCTGCTGATAGTGTTTTTTTCTAACTGGCAGAGCTGCACACAGGAAAGCTCTTCAGTAACATCTTATTTCTGTGTTTCATTATCTTATCAATGCACTCATACATAGGAACAAAAATATTTGAAATACAAAGTTACATTCTATGCTACAATGTGATCACAGAGCATTTTTTTCAAAGAACATTAAGGACTTATATTTTTAATGCCTTTGGCATTTATTTCCCTTATGCTGTGTGGCACAAGTCTGATAAAACTTCATGGGATGCATTTCAGCTTTAAGATATTTCTGTGAAATGTTAACCTCACTCAGAAACCCAAATGAATCCTCACACTTTGTTTATTTGCTCTTTATTGGCAACAATAAATAGCAGTAAATGTGGATGTGGGTGCAGAGGTGTGTGAATCCTTTAGACACAGCATCAGTGAAGCCTTTATGCTGCCTAAAGCTCCAGAATGTGACAATTGTCAGTGTGTACACAGACAGAGCCACAGGAAGGTCACTCGTGGTGTGGATGAGATTTTTGTATGGTTTTTGGCAGATGAAGATAGATTGCTGATGATTACTCTACCAGTTTTCACAGAAATCCTGTCAGGAGCACATGACTAGGCTGAAGCAGAAATATGACACATTAAATTATAGTATGGTTCAATATTTAATTACTGAAGTTGGAATAACTGCCTTTTTCTTATTATTAATTTTAAATTCCTGACCCCTTTCTTTTTTCCTCCTTTTAAAATAATCCCAGTAATTAACTCTTCATTTAAAATTGAGTGTCTTGGATGCAGAATTTTTTGCCTGGGAGTTTCTGACTGAGAGCTTGAGGATGCAGTCTCAGTTACACAATTCTTTCAAATGCTGTTCCTTCTGCCTCTTCACACTCTCCAGCCCTCCAAAAGAAACAAAACCACCACAGATGAAAAAACAACACGTGACAGCCTCAATATAGACATTTCATGACCTGAAAGATATTATGGGAAATTGCTGCTTTTTTACTGATTAAAGTAAAAATCTTTTAGGCTCCTGGGACATAAATAAGCAGTGAATGTGGAAGCACACCAAGATTATGATATTGTAGACTGTGTTCTCTTTCTAGCTCACCAATAAGAATAAAATTCTGATTATAGCAATGAATTCCATTTTCTTAGTACAAAGAGACTGTTTTAATACCACTGCTGTTATCAGGAAAAAAATTAAAAACTTAAATTTAAAAGAGCATAGCACAGACCCCTTCTTTTATTGATTAGCACAAGTTCATTAGGTGGAGTTCAGAATATTCTGCTGCCTTCCCAGAGCATCAGCAGAGACACTCACAGGTTCAAAAAAGAGAAAATACCCAGCTGATAATTAACAATGCCATGCAGATTTTTCCACCCAAGCAGCAATTGTTCCTGATGTTGGAGGCATTGGAAGCTGGGGGAGTGTGAGGCCAGAGAGCTGTGCCAGCAGCTGCTGGGGATGCTCTGCTCTTCCTGTGTGATTGAAGGTGCCTGTTGATATCAGAATTTATTTCCTGAGTGCTGCCATGTTCACTGCCACCTGTAAAAGGTGGCACTTTTACAGTCCAGAGCTGCAGGGCTGGGCAGGAGAGCACAGCATGGATCAGCAGGCAGTGAGTTATCCAAGAGGGGTGGATGTGGTCCCAGGAGAAAGCCAGGGACTCAGACTGTGGCAGGTGCCTCCTCCAGCAGGGCTCAGCTGTCCCCTTTCCAAGGAAAATGGGATTTAAATAGTTAGCAATAATTATTGTGGACCTTCCTCTCTAGGAGACCCACCTCTTTCCCTGCTTTTTCCAAGTGGGTTGGACTAGATGGTTTTTAAGGCCTCTTCCATCCCAAACTATTCTGTGATTCTCCATAAAAAGTGCATAATCTGCAAGAACAATGTGTTTGACCTCCTCAGAAAGTACAGGCAAGATATTATTGCCATATAATTTGTGTTCTTTAGCTGGCAGAGTACTACTTCCAACAGTCTTGGAAGAATATAAGGGCAATCTGTATTCCACACTAATGAAAGCTCTTTGTTGGTGCCTTTCCAGGTTATTGTTTTTCTTAACAGCAAAAGAATATTGGCCTGGGGAGATAAGAGCCAGTTAAGTGAGTACATGGCTTCCAAAGTTAAAGAATATCTTAATCCCTTGCAGCACTTGGTAGAAGCAGATCACTTGCACATCCTTTGTACAGGGGGAAAGGGAAGTTTGGACAAGTGGAAAGTAATTGCCCAAGGGCACCCTGCAAAGCAGAAAGTAAAACCTGAGGTGTTTGTGGTCCTGACTAACCAGCAAACTGGCAGAGCAGCTATTTTGTGAGGGCAGAATATTTATCTGCACAGGGTGGGATTCTTGGAGTGATCCTGTGCAGGGCCAGGAGTTGGATTTAGATGATCCTTGTTGGTCTCTTCCAACTCAGGATATTCTGTAGTTCTGCCTCCAGCAATTTTATCCAATTTGCTTTGGTATAATATAGTTAATATTGGTCCTTTGATATGTCTGAAACCTTATTAGACCACAGGAACAGAATGCATGTGCAGGGATGGGGTAGAATCCAGTTTTCCTAGATTTAGCCAGGAAAAGGACTGGAGAAAGAACTGCATCATGAGTACAATAACATTATGTGTGTGACAGAAGGCTGCACACTCCTCACTTTCCATCCTCATCCCACCATTACATGTAACCTTGATACAAGGCATCTGCAGCTACCCAGGAAATTGCTACTCCCAGCATGGGCAGAGCAGGCAACTTCTAGCAATTATGAACTGTGTTAATGATGCCAAGGGATGAGCTGGAAAAGGCACTCTCTAAATGAAAGTGGGCAAAGTTACATTCCTTTGATAGCTATGGCTGAGCATCTACCCAGCAGCATCCAGCCCCTTGCAGCTCTCCTGAGTTCCTTCCCTCTCCTCAGACTGAAATAGAAAACTCAAATTTATATTAATGCACTTGCTCTGCACTGCTGCAATTATTTTTAAGATTCTTCCACAAGCCAAGTCACTTGTGGGGACTGTGAGATTTTGTGTTCTCCTCCATTGCCCCCTCTCTGTCTGTATGTTTGGGGTGGGGGATTTGCTCCTCACTCAGGAGTGCCCAGGGCAGGCTCTCACCAGCAGTGCAGCATTAAGATCTGCTTGGACAATTTCAGACCAACTGACTGAATTTGAGACCAACTGTTTTCCCATAACTCATTTTAAGAAGTATTTTGAAAGTTTCCTGACTCTTTCCTCCGCTATATTTAGATTATATTGTAGGTTTTTAAATAAACCTTGGTAGCAAAATATTTACAAATCATTCTTAAAATGTCTGTAAGTCCAAAACATATCTTTGGTTGTTTGTCAGAAAAGCTTATTGATTAAGAGTATGTTCTCTTGAATCACCAAGGTCTGTGTGAAAATTGGCTGCTTTAGGATTGCCCTGCTTGGTAATTTTGTTGTCTAACTTGCAATTTATTTCCTGTGTCCTGGTCCATTTTTTTCAAATTAATTTCCAATATTATTTCTTCAAACAAGCATTGGACATAACACAACAGCAAAGATTAATATTGAACAGCTTCAGTAATCTGGAATATGACCAGGTCCACTGAAATTTGCTCCAGGCTTGACTTTGAAGGTTTGTGCCTCTGTTCAGATCTCTTAACATCACCAGTCCCTTTTTTTAAAGGATCCTTTGGATTATTTAGGATCATTTACTTCCAGAAAACACAGATCATTGGCATTCAATGCAGGTAGTAATTTAGATTTTGGTAAGTGTTAGTGGTGTATTTTGTATTTTGTAAAGATCTTGAACTGCCACTAAAATCACTTGATTACATACAGTAAAACCTTAAGTATTAGTTTTAGTCTTTATTTGAGAAAATGTGTGAGGTAATCAGTATTCTTGAAATACTTTGACATTTTAAAAAAAGGTATCCTAGGGATTTGGGTGTGTTTGTGTGGGATTTCTCACACACATATACCTTATCAAAGGATTTTAGGATTGTTTTAATCTCTTGTAGTAACAAAGTAACCTCATTCTTGTTTTCACTCTCTTTGAGACTCATCCTTTCTCACTGCCACACAGCTTATGGCTTGCACACAAATTCTGTTACCTTCTCTTCCCCTATATATATTCTTTTTTTTCCTTGTTCCAAAGTGTAAAGTGTTTCCTGCCACTCTACAGGATTTTTCTCCCCTAATGATATGGAGGGAGATAACTACTCCTAGTGCTGACAGAGGTAAGAGTACCAGGATAAGTAATACCTCAGCTGCAGAATGATCTACTGCTAGTGGGAGTAAACTCCAGATTCATATCCCAAAACACTACTTAGTCTATCAGCACTTCTGCCATTATCTCCTCGGCCACAAATCCAAAGTTTCAAGGTCAGCTGTAACTGTATTGAAAATCTAGAGGTCTAAGAAAAGCCCAGTGAATTAACAACCTTTTTCTGCCTGGATTTTGTTTCTGATCTGAGGCTGCTCAGACACCTCCATTTGGCTGGATCAATGCAATGGGATAAGGGTAAATATAAAGCCTACACAGATAATGTCACATTTTTGGAGGGGAGAAGTAATTTTTGAAAAAAAAAAAAAATCGGGTATTTTAGACTACAGAAAGTACGTCAGAAAACATTTTTTGTTGAGACTTCACTAATTACCCATGTGCATGAACAACCATTACTATTGGCACCATGATAACTTTATCAGAGCAAGACTGGTTGAATCAATTCATTGAATCTGGATTTAATTGTTCCAAAATCTTAAGAAAAAAAAAGGAGTAAAGGAAAAAAAAAAAGACATACTTAGGTTCAAAATTCTACATTTAGTTATAAATAATCAACTCTAATATGGATTGACTTAAGAAGAAAGCGGGAAGTGTGATAAGAAATGAAGAAATGTTGCCTCTGAAGAAAACTGGAAGGATCTGGGTTATCTCTTGTAGAAAAGAGGAGACAAAATATGTAAGGTAAGTGCTACTGCAGAGGGGGAAGAAAAGGATAATGGATGGAGGCTGGTGACAAACTCAAGGTTACAACTGATTTGTTGGCCAAACTTTCCTAGTGAGCTCGCATACACACAATCTTGCAAGCTCAGTGCTTTATTTACTGCATGGTGTAAACCTGTCTGAAATAAATTTCCCACTGGTATCAAGCTCTGAGTCTCTCAGCAAGGCAGATCATCTTTTGCTTTGTTCTTGTTTCCCAGCAATCTATTAGCATGAGGTTGGCACTAATGCTTCTTCCTACACATGAGATAAGGGACTGTAAAACTATTGTATGAGTAAACTGTTCTTCTATTCATATCCATCAATAAATTTGGAACTGAAGTGTACATGCTCAAAGTAGGTTTTAACCTTCATCTTAACTTTTTGAGTAGCTTTTTGCATTAACATGCCATAGCTGTCTCTTAGTCTCACATCACTATCTGAATTTAAGACTGAAAGTACATCCAGTTTCAGCAATTGCTTGTCACTCACCTGTTGAAATTTGCATTTATATTGCTAATTAATCTGAGTGATTTCTCTTCCCTAGCACTGTGCCCACTACTGTACTACCCTCATCTGAACTGACAGAAACCATTTTCCATAATAGGTCAAGAGAGCTCCAGAATAAAATCCTTTCAGCTAATGCAAAAAGGTTTATTGGAATTTTTTTTTCCTTTAGAATTGCAATGCTTTCAGCACTTTCTCATTTTCGTGTTTGCTCATGTTCCCTGGAACTTGGTTTTAGATGAAATGAATGCACACTGGATGCATGCCTTTTTCCTTATGACCTGAAATTGGCTTTAAGCAGCCATTTAGGAGCAGTTCTGATGAAACTTTAAAGGCTGTATGTGCTTATGTGCTCATGTAACCTGTCAGACCAGTCATTTGAGCCATCCAGGGTAGGGGGTGAGCAGGTGGAGCAGCCCTGGGGGAAGGACTTGGAGGTGCTGGTGGGTGAGAGCTGGACATGACCCATCTCTGAAATCCTCCATGCCCTGGGCTGATCCCAGGGTGGGCAGCAGGAAAAAGGGGATTCTGCCCCTGTGCCCTGCTCAGGTGAGACCTCACCTGCAGAGCTGCCCCAGCACAGGAGGGACCTGGAGCTGCAGGAGAGAGCCCAGAGGAGGGACCAGGATGAGCAGAGGGATGGAGCAGCTCTGCTGGGAGCAAAGGCTGGGATTGTTCACCCTGGAGAAGGGAAAACTCTGGGATGACCTCAGTGCAGCTTTCCAATGCCTGAAGAGTTCAATAAAAATGGACAGAGACTGTTCACAAGGCATATAGTGATTGAACAACAGGGAATAAAAACTGAGAGGAGGTTTAGACTGCATATTAGGAAAAAAATTGTTCCCTGTGAGGGTGGGCAGGCCCTGGCACAGGGTGCCAATAGAAGCTGTGGCTGCCCCTGGATCCCTGGAAGTGTCCAGGGACAGGCTGGACAGGGCTTGGAGTGACTTGGGCTAGTGGAAGATGTCCCTGCCCATGGGCTTTAAGGTCCCTTCCACCCAAACCATTCTATGTTTGCACCTTCTGAACTTAATTTGGTATTTCAGATATAGGGCCTCAATAGTCACCCAGAAGATTGCTTCTCTGACAAATTTTCCCACAGTGCCACTTTGTGTAAGAGTCTGTATTGTTCCTTCTGATTTCTTATTTTTAGCTTTTTAGCACCACATATTGATACTATAGCACAGCTTGGTATCCCTCCAAAGAGATGATCATATTTAGCATTTATATGAAATGGGAGAATCTTTATCCCAGTCTTGAGCTCTCTGTTTTAGATGAGCTTTGAATGACTGAAGCAATGCCTGGGAAAGGTACAGGTTTTTTATTTGCTGCAAGGCTGAAGCTGGAGTCCTCTAGTGTTAGAACAATCTTTGCAGGCAGCAGAGTGGTCCTAGAGTTATGGCTAAAGCTGGACATTTAACACACATTGCAGTGTCTGGGATTTTCTTTGAGCACTTAAAGATCAGAGATTAGGAAAAATAATAATTTTAATTTTCTTTTCACTTAACTCTAAATAGTGTATTTTGATAACAGCTGACATATGGAAAGCTGGGGGGGAAAAGGGCTTTGAAATGTAAGTAATGTTTGTCAGAAATAGAAGCCATGCAATGATATGACAATATCCCAAGCAGTTTGCATGGTGCCTTTACCATAATATTTGTTTTGATTTGACTGCAATAGAGAACACCCATCCACAGACTCTGCCTGGCTTGTCAGTTATGTAAAATCACAAATCCTAAATCAAAGCCATCAGCTCCTTTTTACTGCTAAATATCAGCACAATCAACACTACCACCTGCAGACACTGTCCTGTATCTCAGTCCACTCTGCTGAGGCCAGTGAGCAAGAACAGCCTCCAGAGTTAACTACAGGTCTAAAGAAGCTGTTGACTACGTTTATGGATTCAATTTGCATGTATTTAATCCCACCTTTAGTTCACAGTTTTGTATAGTCTATGTACTGCAATCATACAGAAATTAGGTTGTGAGGGAATATATAAGGTCTGCAGTGAAACCTCCTGTGCAAAAAAATGATTAACCTCAAAGTCAGAGTACAGTTCTCAGAACTTTGTCCAGTTGAATGTCAAAACTTTCCAAGGATGAAGGTTTAAACCACTCATTTGGACCTTTGTTCTGGCACTTAAGCAGTTAGTGGTGGCCTTGGCAGCATTAGGGTTAACAGTTGAACTCAATGGTCTTAAATTTCTTTTCCAACCTAGATAATTATCTGTCTCTAATACTTCTTCCTCAGTTTTATTTTGTCTCAATGCTTTCTGAGACACAATCACTTCCCTCCTGCTCCTCTATTTGGAGGAAAGGTAGGAAATTGGAAAAAACAAATTTCTATACCTGCAATGGCAATGAAGGACCCACACTGTAGCCTTGGGGTCCAAGAGAAAAAATTCTTGTGCTCACACATCCTGTTGATATCAGGCTGTTAATGAATGCCATGCATATCAAGGGAAAGATAGAATTCAAATGTCCTGCACAGATAACTGCATGGCCCAAAAGCTGTCTGGAGATGATGGCTGTGGAAGAGAATAAATTAACACCTATGATGGAAAAGCAGCAAAATTGGAATAGCAGCCCCACTCAGAGTCATCATGTCCTCTAAGTCTGATCATGATTATCCCTGCTTCAGATCCAAGGCTCTACATCTGAGCTACAACAGAAGCTGCATTTACTTGGAGAGAGGGAAGTGTATTTAAAAAAAAAAAAAATCAAATATGTTTTATATGGGATATATATTTGGAATGAATTTTCTGCAGAAGCTGAGAAAGCAACAGTTTTGCCTAATAGATCCTCCCAAGGGAACTGTGGCTCAGAGCAGTATCACACTTGTGTTCTTCTTCACAATGGAGCAATCCTGGGAGCAGACAAAGTGCACAGAGTGAGCACCTAGAAGAAAGGCTTAAGTTTGCCCGGGATAAATAGCATTCATCCAAAGCTAAGGGAGAGTTGTTTCGGGTGGATTTCTCTGCTTTTTTTGTTCAACTTCAGTCTGATCACAGCTCGAGCTCAGAAGAGGTTTAAAAGCTCTGAGAGCACAGAACCAGCCATCCTATCATCCAGCTTATGTCAGCTTATTTTGATTCAATAGAAGCATTGGAGACAGACCTGGTACTGCTCTAAACTCTTTGGAGGTGCAGTTTAGTGCTCAACCCTCCTTAACAATGTCCAGACTTAAGAGCTGAAGGGAAGAGAAAGACGAGGGGAGAAAAAAAACCTCACAACATTTTCACTAGCTCTGTGAATCCATATGGTTTCTGAGGCAAAAAGATGCAGTGCTCATGATAGTGCATTTGGATTCCTTAAGAAAAGCATTTCCCTCTTGGATTGATCCCATGGTGGAAGTAAGGCACTGAACTTATTTTTAGACACAAAGCGACTGGTTCACAGACACCTCGTTTAATGAGTTTCTGTGATTTACTGCAACAGGGGCAAAAATCTCAAGTGCAGGGCTGTAAATGAAGTCTCCTGGCTGAGGAAGTAATTCTGTCACTGCAGTGCCCATGTAGGTTAATTCCTAAACCCAAAGCACTGAGGTGTTTTCAGAAGCGGATGTCTGTAGGAGGGCAGGCTTTCAGAAGCAATCTATGTACCCAAAGCTGTGAGGAGCTCCCTGTTCACTTCCTGATGCCCTATAAAACATTTCCTAAGCACTCTTAAACAATTAAACATTATCTGCCTCCTCTTTGCAATCCTCAGGGCCTGCAATAAAGCACATCCACATGTTGACCAAAATCTGGGCCCTTAACCTGGTAAATAACTTCCTGTGAAGCAAATTCTAAGCACAATTTGGGAGTCATGACATTGCTGAGATAATTCCCAACAGTTTGTAAACAGCTACAGCCACACATCCTTTCCAGAGCTCTCAACTTTTGGGGCTGTAAATGTCAGCAGTAATACTGGATTTAGCATAGAACAGTAACCTTAGTCTGTTTGACTCTGTCTGGGGCTCATGAGAGAGGTCTGTAATTATTTGTAGACATTTTTTTGTCCACGATTCAGACTGTAGCTGCTTTCTGCACATTTCATCTTGCTGGATGTTTGTGGACTAAGCCTCTTAAAATATTTGACACATCAGATGGATGGTTGTGAAGTCTAAAAAATATGAATAATACCTGGTTGTTTGAAGCCACAGAATAATGAACAGAATTCTGAAAGAAGCAGAAGGTCAGAAAATGCTGGTATCTGATGTTTTATACATGCAAAACCATGGGCATAGCAGAATTAATTTCTTTGGGCAGCAAGGCAAGGAGCAAAGGAAAGAGCAGCTTAGATGGGAGAAGGATGAACTGTGAAATAAGCAAGCTTAAAAAAAATAAAATAAATATTCATGGGAAAGATGTTACTTTTAACATTTAAAAAAAGCAAAGAATGGATGTATTTTAATATGTTGTAGGGATGACTGTACTGCTACAGAACAAGACACCTATCTGATTAAAGGGTGTCTCTTAAGGCCCAAATCATCCAAAATATAGAATAAAAATAATAATTAAAATAGCACATTCAACTTATTTATGCTGTAGAAGCTACATAGGTAATGGTCAACAACATACTGCCTGCAGGTGCCTGCAGAATTTTAACTCTGTCCTCCTGCACACACATTAAAATGGAAACTTAACTGGCAATTCCTCTTGAGCCCAGGTTATACAACTATTTCTTTCTTATTTCATACAAAAGATGTAAGAGCTTTGTATTCAGCAGGGAGCAGAAGATTACAGATGCAGCCTGTATAATGTTCTCCTCTATTTTGATCATACCTTAAATTCTGTAGGTACTAAATGAAGGGATAAAAACAAAGGCTCTCTATGTCCCCAGCTGCTGAAATCCATGATCAATGGGATCTCTCATATCATATTCAGCAGCACAATGTTAATCAAGGTCACTGTCTCTTTTTATTTTTTGCAGTGATTAAGGGTCATGTCAGAGAAGACGTATTTCTTTGATTGTTTATGGTATTCACATCTGATAGGGACTAAAATCACTCATTCCCAGCCTGATGTTCCAGCCTGAGGCAGTTTAAATGGATGCTGTGACTTCAGCAATGTTTTTAGTTCAACTTTTGCTGTATGTGTGGGATTTTCTGAGACACACTGGAGTTTTAAGGATTATATGTTGCCAGTGGGATAATTCCCTTGATTTGTGTGTTTTGTTCTTCCTTGTCTCCAGCAGTCCAAAATCAAAGTTTGAGGGTGATAAACAGAGTTTTCCAGGTGTCCTTTTCTTCACCTGGCCTTAAAGGAAGGTCTCTGCTACACAGAATTTCTGAGAGGGGGGAAAGATTGTGGCTGCTATATGCATAAGGAGTTCATTATTCAAAATTCACAGCTAATTGGCAGAATAACACCAAAGGACAGTTGGCTATTTTAACTGCTACTGAGAAGTCTGTGGAAAATTTTTCAGAGTCCCCTAAAAAATGAGAAATTGGTGTGAATATAGCAGAGAGGGCTGGAGGCTGGAGCACAGGAATGAGAGAATTTGCAAGGGGAATTAGAGCATCCTTCCTTCCACTGCCTACGGTGACATGGAGAGAAGACAGAGAGTCTTGGGATTTTACAATGAAAGGTCAAGAGGCAAAGGCCACATGTTTCAGCAGTGGAAACTCACACTGGATTTTAGGAAATTCATTTTCCCTTCAGCACAGGTACAGAGGTTCAGCAAGTAAGAAGCAGAATCACAGACCCTGCAGATTTTCCAAGCTCCAGAACTTCCCGAGAAAGAGAGAAGACTAAGGGGAATGGCCTCAGACAGGAAGATAATAGGTTTTAATAAGATATTAGGAAAAAATTCTTCCTAATGAAGGTGGTGAGGCACTGGTTTTCCAGAGAAGCTGTGGCTGCTCCATCCCTGGAAATGTCCAAGGTCAGGGTGGACAGGGCTTGGAGAAACCTGGGATAGTGAGAGGTGTCCCTGCCCATGGCAGGGGGTTGGAGTGACATGATTTATAAGATCTCTTCCCTCCCAAACCATTCTGTGATTCTGTGACTCCATGAAATCTGATTTATCTTTGAGTTGCTCCTGCTTTGAGCAGGAGTTTGTAGAACAGACCTCCAGAGGTTGCTTCTGGTCACGACTGCTGTCTGATCCTGTGATTCTGGTTGTGTGTAATCTCTCCTGGGGAAAGGAAGATCCCCTCTGAAATAAAAAGTGACATTAGATAAGCAATGAATGCAATGGGTTTTAATTATGAGGATGAGAGCAAAGGGCTTTCATCAGCTCAGTTCAGAGTAGTTACATATGACACAGTTCAGAAGTCAAGACAACAAAAGTTTCAGGGATCTATAAACACCCTGGAAATCTCCAGGAGCTTTCCAAAGCATATATCTTCTGTTAATAAACCGAGCATTTCTAATTAGTGTAAGTGACCACAAAACTCTAACCAAGGAGCACAAATTAGTGAAAGCACACAGCCTAATTTAATGACTCTCAAAGTTATTACCTGCCTACACGAAGCCTGACATGAGGAGAGTACTGAGTGAATTATGTGGATTGAATGAGAAATGTGGTGGGTCTGTGCCAAGGGGAGGAATGAGAGGGGAAGAGGGGGGAGTAGCTCATTTACCCCGATCAGAAATCCATATGCTTGTTAACCAGGCACTGGCTACATCCCAACATGAAAAATGAAGTTTACATTGTGTGTGTGAACCAGTAATTTGCATTGATTTGCACATGATTTGTGTCTAATTTGCTAATCGTTAAACTCCATGTGATATGTAAATAGGTAGAAAGTTAAAACCTCGGCTTTAAATTCATTCACTTTGACAATTTAATCTGGCTGGCAGGAGTTGCCTTTCCTCACACAGTCTGGGGACATTGAAGGTCACACTCCATGAAACACTTGCAAAAAGGCCTTTGTCTCATTGGTTCCTTCTATTTCTCCTGTCCAAAGACAGACAACTTTTCCAGCAGTGACCTATGTTTTTAGGATTTTTGAGATGCTTAGATTATTCCACAGCCATTTATATGACTTGTGGGCCACCTGTATGTAAGACTGACCAATACAGATAATTATCCCTTTGAGATCCCTGAAATATGGGTGGGATGCAGAGCAGAAAATGTAGGAATGACAGAAGTAAAAACAGCTGCTTGAAGGCCCTGCAAGACTGGTGTTAATGTGAGCAGGACCAGGCTGAAAATCTACAACCAGACCTTCTAAAATTTCAGATAAACATGAATTGGTTTATTTTAAATGTGCTTAAATGCAAAAGGAGGATCACTGTATAGCAACATTAAACATAAAAGAAGGTAGAAATTTGGTATGGTGTTTTTCTTAGATAGAAATAAGAGGTGGCTAAACTGAGATATTTGATATTATCAGTACCTCGACTATCTTGGGTGATTTCAGGATCATGAATGTTGGTATCAAAGCTGGAACAAAAAAAAAAATGAACAGGTTTCAAAAACCCAGTGGGTTTGACCTCCTGTTGAAGAAAGGCTTGTCAGCAATGTATGAAGTGTTAATACATTTAGTTGGCTGTAGGAATATGTTAATGTTTCCTGATGCCCTAGGAGACAAAAATGGTATGTAAATGAAGTTGTTTCATGTATGAGTTGTTTAGTAATTTTTCTTTAAAACAAAACAAAAAAATTGATCAAAAAATTTTAACAATACAAAAAATCACAGTGTAACTCAGTGAATGGAGCACTGGATCATAAAATAAGATAATAGTTTTATTTTCACTTGTTTGTCATGAGTTTATAAATCCCCAAACTGAACTATAGGAGTAACTAAGTATGACACAGGATGGAGAAGAGGTTTCAAAGTGGACTCTGCAGAGCTAATGAAGAGCAGTCAATAGATAACTCATCAATGGACCTAATCCCGCCCCAGTGAAGCCATCAGAAATATTTGTCCTCACTGGGTGCAAAACCAGACCTTGGAGGGTGAGGTCAGTTTGAATCCTGCCAGCAAAGCCTTGTGAGCCCCTGGCTGAGCTTCCATTCCACTGCCCCGAGTCTCTGCAGATTGGACTACCCATTGATTTAACACTATTTGGATGATCCTATAATGCAAATGCTGACCTTGACAGGGGAAGGTTTTCACTTTCTGACTTTTTGGTTTGTGGTTTCCAGCATAGCAATTAATGCATACTTAGTAGAATCCAAAATTAGTCACTCCTGAAAGTAATTATGTGCTAATTATGCAATTATTTTATTTTATATAGGCAGCAAAAAATTTTAAAGTACTTCAATTATAGTTTCTTCAAAAAATCAAGTCAACTACTACTTGACTTAAATAGTAATTTATAAAATAATTTGTCACTTGACATTTTAAGACTTATGGGATTTTTACAGCATTCTTATTGTGTATCTAACAAAACCATTTTTCTTTATCTGCTTTTTTTCCCCCCTAGTATTAGAAGTTTGAAGTGGCTTCACTTTACCCACCTGTCTGAAATTAGCAGATTATATGTTTATATAAATTACTTATTATCAGATTAGTATATGTTTGCCTGACTCCTAGCAGATTTGGTGCAGTTGGAAATAAACTTATTAAACAGATTTGAAGAAGGGAGGTAAAATTTTGTGTGTAAGTGAGGCTGATCAAATCAAATTTTTTTATGTACCTGCTGCTTCATTTCCTCTTTATGCTTTTTTAATCTGCTAGCTATTGTTGCTCCATTAGTCAGAAGTGGCAAATGGAGAGAGATAAGGGTCAACATTTAATGGTGAGAATTCTGAATAGACAAACAACCCGAACCAGTGCTTCCAAGCAAAGAAAACCAAATAATCTCAACTTGTTTTGGTTGGCCAGCCAATGTTCCCAGCAGCACAGCCTGGCTGATGTATGGGCAGCTTTAAACCAGGCACAGCTCCCCAGGAACAGTCCAGATCCATGACAAGGCAGCTGGAGCATCACAGTGGCTTTCCCTGTACTGATTATTGCAACAGGGAAAAGATTTTGAGAACAGAGAGTGAGGGAAAGCAGTAGGAGATGGGACTCCAATACACAGGATTTTCTAGTTCAGCTCCTTATGAATTTAGTTCTCCTTTAAAAGATGTCTCCACAGTGCTTTATCTCCATAAAAATATTGTTCCACACAGTATCTGCTGCGCTCAGAGGGAAACTCATTTGTGTACAGGAAACAAATAGCATCAATCAAATCACACTTATGACCCTTTCTGCATAATAATACAATAATAGGGGTCGGATTTAGAGTTACTCAGACTACACTGGCAATTAAGAGTTCAAGTGAATTTGAGTAGCATTATTGTAAACAATATGGAAAGACATTCACAGAAAAATTACAAAATAATATTGTGCTATTTGATAGCTGGGAATTTAAGGGCAGGGAGGGGTGAATTAGAAACCTGAGATTTTAAGTGCTTGTTGACTCTAGCACTGAGTAAGTCTTTGTTGATACTAAATGGATTTTTATCAGTATCAAAAATCAAGCAATATTAAGGTGCTCACGTTTACTAAAAAGGGTTTTGCCAAAACCTTCATAGATCCTGTACAGAAAAGCTCATCTTTGCAAGAAAGCTGGCCTCTCTCCCAAAGGAAGAGTTTTGATCACCCTCTTGAAATGTTGCCAGTTTCTTGCATCTATTTGCTTTGGATATGGTCGCTCTTTTGAAAGTTTTATGCCATTCTTGTCAGTAAAAGTACAGCTGGGGAGAAGAGTGAGCTGCTCCTGGAGTCCTTGATCCCATCCAGCAGCTGTCAGTGCAGACAGTGCTCCCTGAGGGGATGTCTCCTGTAACCCAGCACTGCTTCTTGCTCTTCCCTGGAGGAGGTTGTGGTGGGCAGTGGGGATGTCTGTGTGCCTCATCCAAGTTTTAAATTGGAAGAAACAGGCTCTAGGGATTGAATCTTTATCAGCTGCTGCATGAAGAGTTGTGTTGTAGGGAGTGTGCTGATACTGAAATATGAAAATATTCCCTAGAATTTATCTTTTCCTTCAATGCCTTCTGTAATCAGCTCCCTTCTTCTGTTGTTGCCTCCCTGACTCGTGCTGCTGTCATTGACTGGCAGGCAGAGACCACAGCATTGCCAATTTACATTTGCAATCAATAGAGTGCTTTGGTTTTCAATTAAGTTATTAACATGCACTTGATAAACAACACAGTTAACTTTCAGCTGACATTTATGACTATGTACTGGAGCAGAAACACTTAAAATTTGATTACACAGAGCTCTTCCTGAATGCATCTGTCATATACAGGTATTTACATCACTATATTTTGGAAGGTTCAGCATTTATTGTGAACCTTAGAATCCCAGAATCATAGAGATTAGAAGAGGCCAGCAATGGAGACTCTAAAATGTCTCTGGGCAATCTATTTCAGCATTCAATCCCCTTCCCAATAAACTAGATTTTTTTAAACATTTAATTGAAATTTCCTGTATTTCCACTATATCCATTGCCTCTTGTCCACTGAGCCTTCTCCAGGCTGAGCAGCACAAGTGATCTCAGCTTTTTCTCATGTGACAGATGCTTCAGTCCTTTAATCAACACTGTGACCCTTCCCACCCCAAAACGTCCATGAGTTTTCCTTGTGCTGATTAGAAGGAAAGGATCAAATGTCTCATCATTGCTGTATTTTCAGGCTTTTTGTATTTTGGGGAAGACAATTTCTCTTCCCCTTATTTCGTGTTCTGATGTTGAAAGCATAGAGGAAAAAACTTGTCTGTGTGTAAATGGCCATGGAAGGAATGCTGTGGTGGGAAGAGAAGCTTCACCTTAAGATTGCAAACTTAAATCCTGGTCCTGGAAAGAAAAAGAAAAAATGTCTGGTTTTGTAGCAGATGTAGGATTTCAAAGCTGTCAACTTTTGGAACTCTCTTACATATTTACATATTTACTTCTAATGATGATGAAAGAAAGAGTAGTGAAGTAGAATGAAAAACCCACCTAAGAATGTGAAGCTTTTTTTCAGGAAGCATCAGAATAAAGCATTAAATCAGAAAAAAAGTAATCCAGAGGACAAGGAAACCAAGCAAATTTGATGCAATATGTTTTAAAACTTTTTACAGCAGTGAACACATAAAACTGCACTGAGCATTTCAATTTATTTTGAAGTTTGTTATTTTGAGGTTGCAAGATAATCTCTGCTAAATAAGTACTCAAAAAATCATGGATGTATGTTGGAAATATTTAACAATTTTCAATACTTAGCACACTTTTAAGAAGAATAAAATAGAATATCTTGTTAATTCCTTCTGGTATTATTTTCCCTTTATATTTTTTTTTTTGAGTGCTAAGTAGACCAGGATTTGAATTGTCTCACAGTGGAAATAAGTTATTATGCTGCTCACTAACATAGATTTGTTTAATTTGCTGAGATTAATCATTCAGATGTGAAATCAAACATTCCACCTGCAGTTCCTGTTAAGATATTTGGCTTTTCTCTGCTGTTAAATGTTTGGGTCTTGCATCTTCTTATCTAAATAGTAATTAAAAGTTTAAAGAAGTGCATTCCTAGATGCAAATAGATTTTGTTAACAGCAAAGGAGAGATAAAAATGGCAGTTGTGATACAGATTATTTTGCTTTTGGAAATTATGGGCTGATTTACATGGAAAGAGTTGATGGCATTGGCCGCCTGAGAAGGTGGGAAGGATGCACACTATTACTATTGACATTTTGGAGTAAGGAATGGCATTATGGAGTAATTAAATTGGCCAAAGGTCTCTGAAGAAGTTGGCAATAACCTCACATTTCCTGGATGTTCATTTCCCAGCTGTAAGATCATCTTTCATGTCAGAAATAAATTGCCTTTTTTTTTTTTTCATAGAAAAACAAAGACATATTCAAATGTGTGAGTGAAAAGAAGCTCCTTTTTTGTACAAAGCTAGATTTTCTCCCCATGATTAGTTGATACCTGAACTTTCTGTTTTTTTCCCCACTGTATTTTTAAATTAAAATAAAGATTTAAAATTTACTGTACTGCAGGGGTTTGCACCGAAAGTGAAAGAGGAGACAGGGTCTTCTCCTTGGAAATTGTTCTCTCCCCAGAGCTAAAAGGACCCCATGCTTTCATGATCAATGATAATCTGTAAGATATATGTCTGTTCTGCTGAGTAACTTCTGATTTCTTTAGCTTGGTCTCTTAATCTGTTTTTTACTGGGTATTGATTTCAGTTCACTTCTTTTCTGGAAGTACTGTACCAAAGATTATCTTTCAATAGACTTCAAGCATGAGTGGCTTAGTAAAAGTCTCTCATCTTATTAGAGGTTTATATTCTTACAGCAGCTCTCTTTCTCTTGTAACACACAGGCTGGTGCTGCAGATATATCTGTAAAGTCTCTCTTAACTCTTTAGGTAGCTGCTTGCAATGACATTGAAATCTGCACATTATTTCAACAGGAAATGCAGATATTAGCTTCATGCTCATATTTTGCTTCAAATTTTGTATCAAGTTTTTGTTAAGGAGATTTGTATCAGAAGAGTTTCGGAAAAAACTATGCAATTCTTGTTTGCAATCTGCTGGGAAAGGCTTTTTTTAATTTTTTGGTTTTTTTCAAAATAATGTAGGATGGTGGACAGTGGAAAATTAATTAGGAGGATTCAGTTATAATCAGACAGACTGATATGTGGCTAGATTGTGTCCAGGAAAACATTCTAATTCCAACATAGTATTTCCTTAGTCTCAGGTAAATTTAATTAATTTCAGATGTGTCTTAGAGTGACTGATGACAAGTCCCACACTGGGGACAGAAAGGGACTCAACATCTCCAAATCAAACAACCAGAAATAACCATTTCAATTAGGGGTGAGGGGCAAAATTCATGAAAGCACCAAGGTGCTTGGTGTGCATTTTGCTGTCCAGTTGTGATTCTTAGTAGTTATAACCAATTTCGAAGGTTTGTCTCTGTGGCTCAGGTGTGATTTCCCTTCTGCTCAGGTCTGCTGTGAGATCCTGTCCCTCCAAGCCTGCCTAACACTCAGCTGGAGTGAGCACTGCACACCTGACCCTGTTGGAACTCCAGCCACCCCAGCTTAGAAAAGATCAAAAATTTCATTAAATCAAAGCAAAGCTGAGCAGTGTCACTGTGCAAAAGAGATTTTAAGGTTCTTTGGAGGAATCAAGGCATGAGCTTGTGACATGGGAGGAAACATGAGTTCAAGCTCTCTCTTCTGGCAGTGTTTTCTCTATGTAATGCAGAGAGTCATCACTGGATTTCTGTGAGGTGATTTAGTGCAAGGATGCCTCTCTCTGGCTCCCAGACAGTTTGGGCAATTCTGCAGCTCCCCTGTACTAACAGAGAAGTTTGGGTCCATAGGGTTTGATCTTTCCAACGTTGAACTCTCAAAACTCCAGGAAGCAGCAACCCTGGGCTAAAGTTGGGTGACATTATGGGACAGCATCCCAGAGAACATCAGCTGGATTGTATGCCTGCAATTTGCCATGTGGACACCTGAGTCCCAGAGACTGACCAATTGATACCTATCAATTCTCATATCTGTCTCTCTGCCAAACCTGGAAACTGTTTAAAATCACTTTATCATCAGGACACAGTGGCTGTGTGATAAAGTCTCTTCAGATGTATTAGTCTGAGAAAGCAGTTTTCACGCCTGGATGTACTTGTAGCCTTTACACAACTCTTATCAACATTTAGAAAAAGAAAATACAGCAAATGCAAGGATCTCCTGTCTTGGACTGAAACATTGGGAATTCTGAAAGTCTTAACAGAGCAAAGGCTGGATCACAACTGTGGGACAACTGTGTATCAAGTAAACTAAGAACACCAGTTGTCATGATCAGTAAAACTGATAAGGAGAGGAAAAGCTACTGTGCAGCTGTGAAGAAGGCTGGACATTAAGCACATGCTCTGTATGATGTCCTTGGGCAAGTGTTTCTGTTCTAGAAATCCCAGTAGCAGTCTGGGTTCTTTGCTCTGATTTAACAGTTGCATAAACTGAAAAAATCCCAAATGTCTGTGCTGTGATGCCTCTGCTGAAAGACCCTGGAGGGTGCTAAGTCGGATTAAATTGATTTAGTTTTGCCTATAGGCCTTTTCTTGGAGTCAGAGAATGAATTCTAGTAACAATACAACTGCAGAGCAGTAAGCCCCCACTGCAATGCAACCCTCTTGAAAGCCTTTTGGCTTATTAACAAGTAAGAATATAAATTTCTTGAATAAGGAATAAAATACAGTTTACCCACTTGAAAACCCAACTGCTTAAAGAAAAGAGAAAAACCAACCCAAACACCGAGGGGTTTATTCAGAATTCATGCAGAATCCTAAACTGATTTGATCAAAGAAATAGCAGTTATTCTTCTTTCTCACTTTCCTCCTCCCCCGTAGAATGAAGACAAACAGTGGAGAGGAAAATCCTCATCTTTAATTTGAACTTTTTAAAGCCCTGACAGATCCATCTGCTTCATTCTTTGTAGAAGAAAAAACCCAACATGCTAATGATTCTCACTTCATTAATCATTAAAAAACAAATTATCTGAATTCTACCACATCACAGAATATAATACACAAAAGATTTCTACATATGGTATCTTGCTCATAATTAATGCTCCCATCTTTTGTGGAATTACATCAATCAAGAATATTTCCCTTTGCCAGTTTAGGTCATATTTCTTAATTTATAATTTTATTTTGTTTATTGGATTTGGGGGGGGTTATTGGTTTTGTTTTATTTTTTTATATTTTTGTGCTTTCAGCATAAACTCTGTCTTGGAACAATCAGTTTTTAGTGAGTCAATGTAGCAAAATCAGACAAGTCATGCCCGATGACATATTCTGGTTCTGTTTGTTCTGTTTCATTAAGAACCAATCTTTGTTCTTAAAGTTTTTTTATAAAACCTCTAATTTTAAAACCAAAATTCTTAAAGATTACTGAACTCTTGTTATGTATAACAAAAATTGTGATGCAAGAGTATCTGGTTTGGGGATTCAGAATGAGACTAACTCAGATTAAACTGAGAGTCTCACTCTGCCTCACTGGGCAAACACCTTGATAAGAAGGTAAACAATGGATGCTACTGCTCTGATTTCAAGTTTACTAATTTCTCATCTTGAGACTTCCACCATAAAATAGTTAGTTTTGGGTTTTTTGGTAGTTTTCTGCTTGGGGAAGTGCACTTCACAGAAAGGAAAACAAGCGCATGACCTCTTATCTCTTACCTGCTAAGCATATAACAATATATACTAAAGGAAAAAATGCAGCCATAGAGTCACAGAAATGTTAGGGTTGAAAGGGATCTTAAAAATCATCTGGTTCCAGCCTCTCCTGCATTTGTCACTATCCCAGGTTGCTCCAAGCCCCGTCCAACCTGGCCTTGAACACTTCCAGGGATGGGGCAGCCACAACTCAGTCAAACTTCACTGTGTTTCTTTTCCAAACAGGAGACCATAAGTCTGGCTTTGTTCTTTTAGAAAGAATAATATTTTTGAACAGAGAGGACCAAAGAGCTGGATTTATTGACAAGCTCTTCAAGTTTAGAAGAATTTGAACTGTGAAAAGTAAACCATCACCATACCTTAGGAGAGAAAAAAGCACCTCATGACATTTGCACTAGAGCTGATTGAAAATTACAAGTAATTTTCACAAGCTTCATTATCTGGAATATTAATTGTCTGGAATATTCATTGTCTGGAATATTCACTACCACATCTTCCTCTTCTCATGCCCTGGATTAGATTTGTTTTACTCTGCAATTTACATCAGAGGCATTCCCAATGGGAATGCTTCCTACCTCATTCCTCTGATCCTATTACCCATTTTTACCACATGCCTGTGAGATCTTCTTTCTCACATCAAACTGAATATTTTTTTTTGTTCATTTGTTTGCTTTGTGCTGTTTTGTTTTTGATTTTCTTTTTGTTTTTGTTTTAAGGTGCTTTCTGGGCTGGCTTCTATTGAGCTTCTTAATTTCTTTTAATATGGTGCAAAGTAGTAATTCTAGTCCAATTCATTTTCCTATTTCTTCTTTTTTACTTCTCATGCACAGTTTGCACACAGAAGCCAAATGAGCAGAGAATATGTACTCTAACTGTGCACTGAGCTCTAAATAATTTCCAGACTAATCCACATAGTGTTCATACCTGCTCATTTTTTTGTCGACTAAGTCTTATTTAGTGAACATAAAGTTCTAAAGGTTCAATATTTTAAAGGAGTTCAGGTGTTTTATGTTCTTGATCGTGTTCCATATCCTGTGTCCTCTGGATTGCTCATAAATCTGGGCTGGTTGGTTGCCATTTTCTCAGTGTTTCACTCCAGTGAAACTGCAGCCTTTGTGGGACACAACTGGATAGTTCATCACATTTCCAGTCCATTTGAATGTAACATCTGTCACAGAACATGGGACTGTTTACTGTCCTCAGCTGAATAAGACATTCATAATGGGGGGGAAAAAGATTTTCTTGAAGCTGAAGAAGCTTTTTTCTTTTTTTTAATTGTCACAATAATCATAGACTTGGTTTTGATTTCCTGATGGGCTGAGCCTGCCTTGGGAGCAGTAGCATCAGCTATTTCCCCCTTATTTCTGGTTTTTGGAAGGAGGAGACAGGAGAGGAGGGGGGAAATACTGGCATTAACTCATGCCTGTCTCTAACAAGACTCTGAGGATGGGAAAAAAACAGTAAAGGAAAATGTTTTACTGCCCTTGATAAAGAGACCAGGACATTTACTGAAATGCTATTTCAGCTTTTCTCCTGCTACCCAGCAGTACATGGGGATAAATGCAGTCCATCCAAGAAGAAAGTTGGTTATTTTGAGTTTCCATTGCTTTTGAGGCTCTAGTTGTGAAAATTTTTTTTCATTTAATATGCCCGTGGGTTGTAAGGTAGGTAGATATTTCCTGGGATGTTGCACTAAGCTCTCTTCTTCAACAGGTAAACATAAAATTAGCAAACTCCATTTTGAAATTAGTGAAACTCTTTATCCTTACCTTGTCAAATTATTCAAATCTTTGTCTCCATGCTCAAATCTATTATCTTTAAGATTTCACATCAACATAATTTTTATGGCATTTATTTTGCTTGAGGGTATTTTTGTTACACTCCAATACAGTTATGGAGCCTGCTAGCACAGTTAAAGATGATATAACCTGGTGGTCACAGCTGCTATTTAAACTCTGCTTTAAATATTTTTATTTCTAAACCAGTTATTTAAAAATTATATTAAAACTGTGCTTGAAGACACCTGAGTTCACAGATTTGTATGTCAAGGAAAAGGTGTGATGTCTTTGACTGTGATGTTTTTCATCTCAGAGGCTGTGGATCCCCAGTGGTGGATCCCCACTCTCTCCCCACACGAGAGCACCAGGAGGAATTATCATTCTCACTGCCCAGAGTTTGACCTGTCTCCTAGCACTGAATATATCTTAGACTATTTTTTCTAAGATGTATTCAGTCAATCTAGTTTCCATATTCAAGAAATAATTCTTTGGGTTCTTTTCATATATTTTTTTCCTCATTGTGCTGTCAGTAATGAAACTCACAGAGATTTCACAATCACTTTGAAGAGTTCAGTTGGCAGACAGGCATTTGATATTGAGTCCAAAATCACCTCCACTGAATTTCCAGCTGTGGTTTTCTTTTTTTGCTGTGTATTTTTTTGTTTTATTAATGGAGTCTGTCCCATCTCTGCCACCTTATAAATTAAAAATCCTTTCTTTTCTTAATGCTCAGTTTTGAAATGCACAGGGATAGTTATCATCTCTCCCCCCAGCCATCATTCAGCCACACTATACATAATTAGTTCTTTTAATCTTGCTAATAATGCATCGTTTCATTAAGAGCCAGCAAGACACTTATTATAAAATAGACTTTCATTCATTTCAGCAGAACTATGTCATGTCCCAGAAAACCACATGTCAGAGCAGCCTTAAGTGTCATCCTTGCCAATTCTAAAGGGGGCAGTAGGTCCTGCAGGTAATAGAAGAGGTTTTGCATAATGACAGTTCAGCTGGAATCACTGATTAGCTCAGTTGGATTTCCTCCCTGCTTGGTCTGTAGCTTGACAGACAATCTGGGCAGAGAGAATGAACACAAAGTGCTTGTTTTCCTTTTTTTTTCCTTTTTTTTTGGAGAAGACAAACATATAACACCAGGTTTGGTGGTATTTATGGTATGAACTGTAGGCATACCTGAGCTCTTCTTTGCCCTAGACATTTCCTCATGCCTCTTGGCAGAAATCCTCTCTATGCCACATTGCATCACTTCTCATGGAAGTTTCATGTGTAAATGCCAGACAGATGTGCTGTACCTTTCTGCATATAGACAGGATGTTCATGTCAGAAAGAAAATAAAATATTATTATATTTAGAATCCGTTGTGCTTAGATGCAAGAGCAAGACTAGGAAGCATCACAGAGACAGATTGTGTGCAAGTGGGCAAAAAGATAATTCTCCTTACTCTCAAACTACTTGCCTGAATTCTTAATTCAGGGGTTTCTTTCTGTTCAAGATCAGGATACAAACAACCTCTGGCATTCAGTGTAAAATCATGGAATCACAGAACAATCCACCAGACAGATTGGAAGGGAGCTTGAAAGATTACCTAGTCCAATTTTTGGAACCTGCATGGGGTTCTTGAGTGCCCTGCCCAGTCACCTCTGAGAAGTGCCAGTGATGGGGACTCTACAACATTCCTGGGGTTGTTCCAGTGGTTGATTGTTCTCAGTGCAAAAAATTTCTTTTGCATACCTGGATGAATCCTCCTGTGGTACAACCCGTGCCCATGGCCCCTTGCCTTCTCCTTGGGCTCCCTGAGAGCCTCCACCCTTTTTGTAGTCACTCCATAAGTACTGGGATTCTGTGATGAGGGTCCCCCAGAGCTGCCTCTCTCCAGGGAAAAAACCCAACTTACTCTGTCTTTCCAGCCCTTTGAAATTTTTCAGGCCATCTCCAGTCTGTCCACACCTTTCTGGAGTTGTGGGGTCAGAACTGGACACCATACTCCAGGTGAGGGCAGTCACATTAAAAACCAGTTTGTGTTTCTTTATGAAAAGAATTTATTGGGTGATATAATTGCAGATCTAATAAGATGGATTTGCTCATGAGGATTTTAAGTTTTGTGGCTTTTTTTTATGCCACATCATTAATACATATCTTTTATATGAGTGAAATGCTATTCATCACATGAAATTCTTCGTGTGTGAATGTGTGTTTTAGAGTTTTAAAGTCTCTCTCCTGTATTCCTCAAACTCAAATTTTTTTTGTCCTCAGGGAACTATTTTGTTTCTGTGTTTTTGTAGCCTACTGCTGAGTGGAATGTAAGACTATAAAGTCTCTGTGGAAATTTTGCCTTGTTCATTATTCATTACCCTTGCCACTACTGATGGTGACAAATGTCACTACTTTAATGGCCATCGTTACCCATTGTCATAATTAAGGGAGATCATTTGATGACACCAAATATAACATTCCTTAATGCATCAAATTAGGAAAAGATGTCATGACTAGGTACACAACTTCACCCATAATTTTTAAAGATGAATTAATAAATTAAACACTTTATCCTCATTAATATGGCAACACCATCATTTTAAAAGTTCACAGGGACAAAGAAATAGTGTGCCAGATGGTAGTTTTTTCTCATTTCCTCCCAGTTTGGTGATGATGTGGGAAGATGTATTCCTCCAACACTTCTGGAGGCTTACTAGAATGTTTCATGATTGCCAATTATGCCTGGCTTTTGTTGTCTGTACTTCTTTAAAGAGTCCATCAGTCAAGTCATCCTCAAGTCAGTGTAGCTCGATCATTGCTATAGCTGAGAAATGTTTCCTTATTTAATGTTTCCTTATTTAATGTTTCCTTATTTCCTAATTTAAGTGATGAGCATCTGGATCTGATCTACAGCAGCTGGTCATGAGCCATGGAGCCATGGAGCCATGGATGGTCTGGCAAATATCTCAGAAGGCTGAAGAAGTCTCTGGACCACTTCTTGACAAAAACCACACTGTATGAAGTAGCAGTGCTCTATAATAGAAATGGGAACAATCCTGCTTAACAGAGAAAACTAATGAAGGTCTGGTCATGGTGTCAGATTCTTCCATTTCAACAGGTGAGGTCCACAGCTGAGAAAGATTCTCCACCTTTGTTGGGCAGGTTTACTGGATGGACACTTATTTGGGCTGTGTGCTGATGATCTTGATGTTCTTTGAGATCTTGTCATCAGTGATTAGATATAAGAAGGAAGTTTTCTACCATGAGGGTGGTAAAACAGGCTGTCCAGAGAGGTGGTAGATGGCCCATCCCTAGAAACATCAGGTTAGGTTGGATGGGGCTGTGAGCAACCTGGTCTAGTTGAGGATCATGGAATCATAGAATGGTTTGGGTTGGAAGGGACCTTAAAAACCATTTTGTTCCATCCCCTGCCATGGGTAGGGTCACTTGTACTAGCCCAGGTTGCTCCAAGACCCCATCCATCCCTTGGACACTTCCAGGGGCAGCCACAACTTCTCTGGACAACCTGGGTGGTGCCAGGGCCTCACCACCCCCACAGGGATGAAGTTTTTCCTAATATCCAATTTAAACCTATTGTCCTTCAGTTTGAAGGTGTTCCCAAGGTCCCTTGGGGATCTCCTTGCAGGGTGCTGGAGTAGATGACAAGTCCCTTCCAACCCAAAGCTTCCCGTGGTTCTGTGGTCTGTGCTGACACAACAGAGTGTGTTCTGATCATGGGAGTGTGGATTTCTGTTTGATGGTAGGATCAGGAAGAACACAACATATGGTAAGTGGGCACAGGGGAAGAGATATTTAGACAGAACAGGAAATGAAAATAAAAGATTGAAAGATGGGAAATGAAAAGATCCACAGAGAGTGGGTCAACATGTGAGGAGAAACATTTGGCAGCATGTGGAAGGAGGTTTAGCCACGGATTTTATTGGCTTTGTGACAGGTTGAGGACCTCTAGAGTCACTGGTAGAGTAGACAATTTGTCTAAGCAATGGAGAGCAGGTCACCTCATCTCTTTGCCAAAAGAGAAGACCTTCCTTCTCAAAGGGTGTGAGGCTGCACTGGCAGTGAGGGTGTGACACACAGATCTTGTTATCAGTGACTGAGAAAGAGCAGGAGAAGGGATGATAAGCAGCAATTAAGAAGAGGATAAATTTTATTACTGCTCTTGAGAGAGGAACCCTTACCTCAGAATAATTGTTGGAATACTGACATTGTGTGCAACTTGTGGAGCTGTGTGTATGGTAACAAGCTGGAGGATTTCTGTCTGAGTATTAACAGGTACTGACTTTTTCAGTTTGTGAATCCAATGAAATCAGTGCAGTGGCCCAGCTGAAAGCTAACTGGCTACCTCTCAGTCATATTCAGTGATACAAGAACAAAAATGTCTGTATGTTTGCAGTTCTGATTTAATACTGAGCCTAACTGCTGACAGCAAGGACTACTCAAGGCTTTAAAATTTTAAAAATTATGCCCTTCAGGACTGAAAAATTCTGAAAAGGTTTTTTGGTTTGTTTTATTGGTTTTTTTTTTTCAGGACATACAGTCATTTTTAAAAAAAATTTATTAGGGCTTGTCAGTAGATCAGTGGGCAGTTAAACCTGCTGATTAGGATTCATAAATTGTAAAAAGTGTTGCACTTTCTACAGGTTTTTCTTTTTTCTCTTTGAGTAAAAGGAAGAACTCTTTAAGAACACTTTCAGCCTCAAGGACAGAATACATAATTGTGTTCATGAGATAAATCTATCACAATAGGGGAAGAATTCCCTTGTAAATACTAAATGTGAGGTATAGGGAAAGAAATCTTTAAAAAAGGAAAGATTAAAGCACAATCTACCTCCCCATCTCACCCTTTAGTCTCAACTTTCACCATAACTTAAATCAGAAACCTGCATAGTGGGTAATCTGTGTCCAGCCATCTCACACATCTCACTGACTCTCAATCCATGCTAAAACATGACAACTCTGCATTTCTGGTGTCCCATAAAAACATAAGAATCTCATAAGGAAAAGGAAACAGACAAACAAAAATGGCAAACCAAATAACCTCATAAAAGTATTTTTTTCTCAAGAGACCCTCATTTTCACCCTCCTTGTTTTGGAACTGAGAATTAGATTAAAGCACAGCTGTGTACTTTACAGTGAGTCTGAGGGATGTTGAGCTCTGCTCTGTTCACACCTAAAGAAGCACAGGAAACCAAGAAGCTCCAGATCAAAAGACCCCATTTTTCTTCACTGTCATTCAGGTAATGAATATCTAATCTTTGTTGAATTAATTTATCTGTCCCAATTTTTCTTAAGAAAAAGAAAGCCTTCAAACCACCAAACAAACAAACAAACAAACAAACAAAAAAACAAAACAAAAAAACAAAAACAACAACAACAAAAAAAACCACCAAAAAAACCCCCCCCAAACCAAAAAAAACCACCACTGCCAATGAGTGAAAAATTCTCTTTGGAGACTATGTAGAGTGCTCCTTGAAAGTGTTTTTAGCATTTTAAATGTGGTTGAGGCTGAGTCCTGATTTTAATTCTTGAGATTCAGTTAGAGACATGGACATCAAAGCTGTGCACCTGCAGAATGCAGGAGGAGGCTTTCCCTTTCCTAAAGAGCTACTGTCCATTAGATAAAACAGGGTGATAACAATGAACAAATTATTTCTTTATTCAATATTTCTTTATGTTTCCATCAATTTGCAGTCAGCATCCAAAAAGCCACATTTAGCTTCCTTTTGCCTTAAGTATAACATATTCCATCTTTCTCAGTGGAATCCTTTTCAGGTTCCACTTCTCAGTATCAACTTAATTCAAGGTTGTTGGCCAAACACTCTGCCACTACACTGAGACAATACAAAGGAGATGTATCAGTGGAAATCTTGTAAAGTTATCCCAGTTTCATTCCATGTCAGTGAATTTATTAATTTAATACATTTTAAACATTTTGTCTGCGAAACACCTTTGACAAAATACCATCGTGTGGCACTGAACATTCAGTAAACCTAAGGAAATTATCTCACCTTGCACCAGGTAAGGCTTAGGTTAGAAATTAGAAAAATATATTTTCACAGAAAGCTTTGGTACAGATTGACAAGGGCAGTGGTGGTGTTGCAAAAACCATGAGCATATGGCACTTGAGGATGTGGTTTAGTGGGGAACATGGTAGTGGTGCTGGCTTGAAGACTGGATTTGATGATCTTACAGGCTTTTTCCACATTTAATGATTCTATGACATAATGGTCACAACCTCTGCACTGAAAAAAAGAGTGGGAATCAATTGGATATGGAAGTTCAGATTAGTATAAATTGAGACATGGATAGTTCTGGATACTTGCTTCTCAGGAAGGTTCTCAGGATTATCCAAAGTTACCTTCACAACAAACTCTGACTATTTCTGTGACTCTGTATTGAAAAGTCCTGTTTAATACAAGGCTTTTGGTGAGATGAGTCTCTGCTCATTTCTGAGACCTGTAACACTTCACTGACTCTTTAGAAGGGATGGCAAGAAAGAAAATCAATTAATGCAAAACATCTATTTTAGCAATTTAATAGAATTTAATATAAATGTGTCTCTCAGAGCTGCCAGGGTGTCTCTGAGCACTTCTTGTTATAGGCAGCTTAAGACAATTTTTATTCAGGACTGAAGGGAAGGTGTTGGATGTGTGAAATTCTTTCCCTAGCTCTAGTGCTGAGTTGTCTTTTAATTTCAGTGTATCAGTCTGTAAAGTGGCAAGTCATGATAATTTACTTCTCAGGAGTTCTGTAAGATTTCATAAATATTTTCAAAGAGTTTTTGAGATGCTTGGATGAAGTGTATGATAAAGTGAAAATGAGAAAATGTCCAGAGTTCAAGTGTGCTTCTTTGTTGATGTTTGATGTTGTGATTGCTGTGTTTGGCTCAGGTTGTCCAATATTCTGCCTGGCTTGTGTGCTGGAGCCCACAGCAACTCTAATGCCCACCTCAGTTTAGTGTCCAGTTTGTGTGCTTCCCTTTCCAAGATAAGGCAGATTGTGTATACAAATAACATTTCCTTGTTTGTGAGCAGGTTCCTTGTGTGACTGAGGAAAACAGGAAATGATGGGAGCAGTTGGGAATTGATGATGGTAATGAGTAAAAATGCAAAATCTCCGACCTCCTGAAGAAGCTTTACTACATGTACTACTGCCTGCATAGCCTTGGGAATATTCTTTATGATTTTGTCTTTCAATTTCTCTTACATTAAATGGAGATCAGCTTTTTTGAGTGTTTCTGTTTTGTTTATTTGGGTTGGTTTGTGGGGTTTTTATATTTAGATATCCCAGCTTTATACTCTTCCTAAATGATGTTTTCCATGATGAAGAAGTGGTCCTCTTGTTTTTCAGGATGCTGCCTCAAGATGGAAAAAATTTTCATGTTTTTCCAGGTTCTGTCATAGCAATGGAGCATAAGGAACCTGCCTGGGAAAGCAGTGCCAATACTTGTATCTTGTATCTGCAGACTTGTGGGTATTCTGCTTTGAACTCTTTTTTTTAAACCTCTTTTCCCTGCTTGAACAATTTAACTTGATGCCAACTTTGCAATATAATTCATCTTATAGCTCCAGATAGATTTATTCTTGAGTGCTCAGAGTGTGATCTTTAAGCACTCTGAATAACAGACCTGAGCAATGCAGTCAGAGTGGTTCTGTCACTAAAAAGTGAAATTGTGAATAAAAGGTTGCTCTTGGCACATAAAAGTAAGACCTATGTCCAGTGATATTTGTGCTTGAAGTATTACTGTGAGCTGATAATTGGAATGCTGGTCTCCTCTAGAAGGAGGTGCTTCACATTTGTAACCCAATATTATCTTTCTAAGGGCTTAATATTTTAAGAGTTTTGAGCTGTATTAGATTAAATATTTTTTGGAGGCTGCCAGCCTTATTGTGATTCCAGAACTATAAAGTACTCTGCAACTTGCTTCTCATTTTATGCCTCTGTTTAGTCATTTTTCAGACAATAACACATTGGCTTTTTTAAAGTTGATGGCATAATTAGAACAATTAAGTTTAGCATGGCATAAAGCATGCTAAAAACTGGCTTGACATTGGACCTCAAAGGTAGTTTTAAAAAATCACTGTATTGCCATGTATTAGTGATGGTCTGCTCATTTCAGTCCTCCAGTGACTAGTTATAAATTCAATTCTACCCATATATTTTATGATAATTTTGGTGGTTTTGGCTGGGTTATTTTATTTTGCTCCCAGTGGCTGGTGTGGGCTTTGCTTTATTAAACTGTTTTAATCTCAGCCCACAGTTTTACCCTCCTGGTTCTCTCCCTGATCCCTCTGGTGGTGGAATGAGTGAGGGGCAGTGAGGGGCTTGGCTGCTGGCTGGGGTTGAACCATGGCAATAATATAACCTGAAATTACAAATTATGTAGTATTCAAATGCACATACAAGTTTGAAGATTTCCTGGAGTACCAGAAATTGCTCAAAAGCTTGGGGAGTTTTATAATATCAGTGCAATTAGCTATATAAGACTTAGATCAAGTGAGAAAATATCTGATACTGGAAGGGTCCCTGAACCAACAGAAGCATCTTAATATCCAGGAACTCAACAGCAGGAGCTGGACAAGTCCTGGGGAGGATACAACAGAGCTTTTGAACAGTCCAAGAAAAATCCAAATGTTCTCAGTTTAGGATCACTGTGAATCAAGAGCAAGAGATTTTCTTAAGAGATTTCACCATTCAACTATAACATATTGAGGCTGGTGCTGAATTTGGACAGACTTTGAGGCCTACACTCATCAGTTATTAATAATTCACTGTCTGCTTGGAAGTCCTGCATAAAAAGAAGACCAAAAAGATTATGTAGTGTGTTCATAAATGGAATCAATCTTCTTTTTAATAAATTTATATCAATATATCTTCTTCAAAGATTGCACACAGATTTGAACAACTTCAAGACTTAAATTATTACTTCTTTCATTTTAACAAATTTCAGTAAGAAATCTTGCCTATTGGAAAGTTTTTGAATTCATGACAGGAACTTCCATATTGAGCAATTTCAAAGCAGGTAACAGTGATTCTTTAGGGTTTTTATTAAACCCAGCACTAAACTTCAAAATTACAGTTGTACCATCAATGCAATGCGACACAGCACACCGAGAGTGTTTTTAGTTTTCATGAAAGATTTCATAATATATTTTAGATCTTAGTTTTTGCATGGTCTGTTAATGAATGGAGCTTCAGGTACGAAGGGCAGCATTTTGCTTTGAGTAGCCATCTGTTATGGTGTGGCCATTGTGGCAGTGACTCATTCTGGGTGGATGAGGTTTGTGAGCCCTGGGATTCCTGTGATCTTTCATCTGCACATTTCATTCTTTTATGGAACCTACCAAGTGTCTGGAGCACAGCAGTACTTGGATGCCTGTATTGTTTTCAAAGACACTCACAGATTTGCAGAACCTTAGGCACATTTTACAATCCTGCTTTCCCTCTGGGTTTGTGGGAGGACTGAGAAAAATGTTGAAACTCTCCCTCTTTCACACAGAATCACACTCTCCTGATTCTGCAGAGCAAACCTCTTGCATATGTTTCCTATATGATTAACTTCTTCACCCATGATCCACATTTTTTTAAAAAGCTCTACTTTCCTTTTTTCCTGGTGCTAAATGTCATCCAGGATCCCAGCATTTTAAACTGTGGGACTGATAAATGAAGCTGAACAGGGGGGCTAATTCTGATGCCTTAAACTGGATTTGTAATCTGTGACTAATTAAATACCTTGTTGAAACCAGTAGGCTTGAAAATAAACTGTCAGGATCTCTGTGCCCTAACACATTTTACCATTCCAACCTTCTGATTATCACCAAATCAATGTTTTGCTCACTGAGGCTTATGCCACTTGATGAAAGTTTGAACCTGGTAAGCTACTGTAAGGTGCAACCTTGTTATGAGCTACTAATGACCTCACAGGAGGCCAGGTTGCACTTTTCTGGTCACTTAATGCTCAGTGTTTGAATGAAAAAAAATATCTACCAGGGCTTGGACCCACAGATTCTGGAATAATGTAAAAAAAGCAGTTGAAGGTAATTTTTCTGTTGCTAGACAGGCAAGCAGGTACAAAAATACTGCAGAGTAAAATTTTCAAGCTGAAAATTTTAGTTAGTTAACTATGGTAAAATCCACTCTTTTTATTTTCACTTCAGATTTTCATAATTATAACATTTCCTTAATTAAAGAACAGTTTAAAAATACAAAATAATTTCAGTTCTCTCAATTCACTCTGATAAGTATAGCTCTAGGATTTAAAGGAGAGCAGTGCCACTTGCCTTGGAACTCTTTTCTACACTTTGTGCACAAAATGTAAAAGGTAAAGTTAAAAGGAAAGTTTGCCTGCAAGTTTTAGCTTGCTCCATAAAACCTTGGTAGATTACACCCAATCTGAAACTGTAGTGTTTTGTAATAAGGCAATGGCACCTAAGAAGCTTTGTGTAGCTTCCAAGGAAAAATGAGGACAGCAGGTCCTTAAGTTACAATAGAAAATACACTACAAAGCAGGAAAAAAATTGCTGCATTAATGTATACTTCTTCAAACACCATTTTACTTGGCTGTTTTCCACAGCAAAGCAGGAGGGAAATGTCTCTTTCTTCTACCCTGTAATTTAGCTGGTTTAAAAGAGGGTTCAGCTTCAAGATTAGCCACCTAAACCAGTGGCCAGTGTGGGCACATCTACCAGTTTAGGCTAAGTTTGTGTTGTAGCAGCAGGAAATCAAATCAGCACAGTCAGTGCAGGCATTCAGGTCTCTCACAAGAGGTTTGGTGAGCTCTGGAGCTTTTTGGATTCCACTGGCTGATCTGTGGTGGCCTGTGATAGGATCTGAGGGAAAGGCTGGAGCTATGTCAGCAGAGGTTTATGTGGGATGTCAGGAAAAACCTTCTTCCCCCAAAGGGAGGCTCCAGGAGGGTTTGGGCAGCACTGCCAGGGATGCTCAGGGTGGGATTGTTGGGGTGTCTGTGCAGGGACAGGAGCTGCACTGGATGATGCTGGTGGGTCCCTTCCAGCTCAGGATATTCTGTGCTGTAATTCAGTTTGTCACACATGCATTCCCCAGGAAAAGCCCTGGGATGTCCACAGGGATGTCCATGAGTCTTTTCCAGATGTTGCATCTTGTCTGCCCACCCCAGCACCAAGCTAAGGTTTGAGCATGTTGGTCTCTGAGCTGAATCTCACTCTTTGTTTCCTTAATTCTGTGTTTATGTAAATCTTTTTTGTCTCTCTAATTAGACAGCTTTGAAACTTGAGAAAATGTATTTCAAATTGCCATATAAAACAGACAAAAGTGGGCCAAACTAAAGATGTATATTCTTTCAAAATACTCCTTGTTTTTGTATGAGATAAACAATAATGTTTAGAGGATGAGGTCCTCATTAAAATAGCAAATACAATGCTCTGTGCAAAACCAAGGCAGTACTGACTAAAAATAAAAAAATGTTATTGCTTATAGAGAAAGTAGTAAGGAATGAGCATTGCTGAATAAAAAAGATTCAGAAAAAGAAAAAGCTATAGTTGTTCTGGGAAAGCAGCCTAGCTAATAAATGAATAAACACATAAAAGGTCCAAGCATTTAACTCAGCAAATGAAGGTTGAGACAACTTGCTGCTGTTCTATGTAAATTCATCCTCTGAGACTTCTGAAAGTGAAGGGCACTTTAGTCCATCAGAAAAAAAAAAGAAGTATAAGAAACTGTATAAAACACACAAGTTTAACAATTAGCATCATTAGTCATCAGAGCAACAGCTCTTATAATTTATCTTTGGTCTGAAAATTAATGACTTCCTAAAAGACATTTTAGGTCAGGTGCAAGTTTTTAATTTTGGTGTAGCAATAGCTTGGAGAAAATTTTCTAGTAAAATATTCAAAACATGGAGTTAATGAAGTGGCTAAATTGTGATAGTTTACAGATTAAAGGGGGAGAAAAGATACTTTTATTGTCAAATAATCAGATTATCTCTTCTGCCTGCATAACACATGACAGAAATTGCATTAGTTAGATTTTTAAGAGCTAGATAAGATTTAGCTTATTGCCAAGAGCTATTCTTTCCTTGTTTTCCTGAATTCATTTTTAAAATGATTTTTTAATCAAAACCTCTGTTTTCTACATAGAATGTATATTTGCTTGAAAATGTTCTAAATGGTAGAACAGCCATCTAGTATTTCAGTTTAAAGCTAATTGCAAAAAGAAGATAAGCAGTGATGTATCTACTTATCAGATCTGGAATTGTAAGTATTGTCAATTATACAAATTTCTGGCTTTTAAATAATTTTGGGCTAAAAGAAGGTGAGAATATAGTAATAGATGGTGTATATTACTAGAATATAGTATTTTTGCTATTTGCATATGCACATTGGCTACCAATGTGTTACTTTGGTTATTAACATTTGCAACAGAAAATTTACTGCTTTAATGTATTATTTCAGAAACCCCAAGTCAATTTGTACATTAAGAGATTGTGTGACTGGCACCATATTTTTCTGTATTGCAAGACTATTCTTATCAATTTTCACCTTCTACTTTGCAATTCAATAGGAAAATGCAAGAAGGAAAGAATTAGGTAATGACTCTATCTATTTTTTAATTCCTGTATACAATAAATCACACATAGTGAAGCATCCTAAAGAGATAATTAAAATTGGAATTAAGAAGTATGAAGTGCTTCTTTGGAGAAGAAATAAGAATAGCTGGAAAAATAGTGATTCATTAGTGTGATCCATAAAGAGAAAGTGGAAGAAGAAGGGGAAAGAAAAAGTCTCAACACCCTCTTCTGATAGGAGACTTATAAAAAAATCTACTGACTAATGGTGGTTTGTGGGACAGATGGATGGAATTCACTTGCTATATTTCTTGCAATTATTTAATGCCACAGGCATATATAAATAGTATGTATTTATTTTCCCTCCTGCTCTCCTTCCCTCATTCATAAGCTCCAGCCCACCTCCAGTTTTGACTATCTGAAACCAAAACTGCAATCCTGAAGTTCAGCTGCCACTTTACCCCAGATTCTCTTAAACTGTATTTTCAATGGTTATTTTCCCAAACCTCTGAGTTCTGTTTCTTGGCATGACCAGACCCTCAAAACTCTTGTGTCACCAAAGACATGGATGTGAACACCCCACCTCTGGGATACTGTCCTGCTGTAGGAAATTCACCTGCTGGAAATTGTTTTCCCTTATGTGTTTGAGTGTGGATTAAAAAGAAATAGTGGGTTGATGGTCATGGATCAATTTCAATACATGCTGGAGTAGATATGGACTCTCTTTGCTACACCGATACTTGAAATTATCTTCCTTCTCACTCTTTCTTTTTGGTGGGCATCTTACACTTCCTTCTATTTTTTTCTTTGAAAGAAAGGCACATCTGCTGCTGTGATATTGAAAGGTAGATCACAAAGACCTTGCTTTAGTAAATGGTTTTTGCTGTTGGTGCCTAGTGACAAAAAACCCATCTTCTATTTGAACTAAAGTCCTGGAGAGTGATTGGATTTACAAGGTAACCTATTTTCAGTGTAGGACCTAAAGTAAACCAGTGGCAGGAAAAAAACTAGGGAGAAAAAGTTAAAAGTCAAAAACTTGTAAATTTTTATTTGCACTCTAATAAAGAGTAACTTGAATTGTCTGACTGCTTTTACACAGCCAGAGAATGGTTCTCTGGAAACTGGGGGGAAAAAACCCCGAACAAATAACAACACTAAAGACAATTGAAAAAAAAAGAGGAGGGGATGTGACAGGCCAAGCCACAAGAAGTGAGAAATAAAGGTTGAGAAAGATGAATTAGAAAGTGCCTCTATTTCAACAGAGAAATTCTTTCCACAGTTATAACCAGGAGTCTATAAAAAATTAGTAATTAGAAAAGAAAGTGAAGAAGAAAACCAAAGGAGGCAGGTTTTGACCTAATAATATCAAGAAGCAACACAAGGACTTACAGTCCCCTGTGGTGAGACATAATGTTTGAAGTATCTCGCTTAATTATAGCTCTGCTAATTTGTAGTAGTTGTTAAATAAATTTACTGTATCCTGTAGTCTTTGATAATGAAATACTGGTGAAATGGCATGAGGCTTTGTTTTTGTTTCAGAGTCTCACAGTAAGCCAGAGGAGGCATTTGCCCACATGGCTGAGGATGCTCTGCTTGCTTTTGTTTAAACCCTCCTTGGTGAGCTTACATCAAAACATCAAAAGGGTTTTCTCGGTTGGCAGCCCAAGCAGATTCCTCATGTGGGTAATGAAGGTGAAGTCCCCTAAAATTAGGGCTTCTAATATTGAGCATGGTGGTACATAAATCCTCATCTGCATCTCATATTTCATTCTCCAAGACAAGAACTGTTTTGCAGCAGTTGTGCACTAATTTTGGAGTCACTTTGGATACACCCTGGAGTCACATCGACAGCAGCATTTGATTGCCAGTAACACAGGCTTAACTGCAGGAGTTATGAATGGGGAAGTGCAATTAGGTCGTGGAGAAGAATTGTTCCCCCTGGTATCTCCTCATTTTAAACCAGATTCATTTAAGGTGAAGCTATGCCTCATTGTTCTTTAAACAGTCCCAAGAGGCTCTGGCAGCTGGACTAAGCAGAAATTCATCCTGATGGTAACACAGTGATCAAAGCACTCTGGGATGGCTGCATGCTTACCAACTGTATTTTTACAAAAGCATTATGTATGTACTTTATAACCAGAATAAATGTGCTGGCAACTGAAAACTGGAAGCCTGTTACTGGAAATTATTTTTGCAAACTGTACTTATCCAGCAGCAATAACACATCTTAACATCTGCTGTTACCTTCCTGGAGTGTTTGGAGTTAGCTATTTCTAGGAACTTAACAAGCCCAGTGCCTTGATCAGCTGCTTTCCAAATCACTTTATCATAGCAGCAATTCTTTAGGGAATGCAGCCATGGTGTGTCATAATGCATTTAGCAAATGACAAATGCAAATATATTGAAATGCATATGCAGAGGAGGAAAAATGCATTTCCTGGGCTGGATACTCTTTGGACTGTGAAAAAAGTCTAAAATCAAATAAAGGCCTAGAAAGTATCTTGTATAAAACCCCACCAAAATCACTGTCTGTGGAAGGAGATGGAGTAGGTGATGGTTATAAAATATGTGCAGAAATGGGCTGGCTTCATCAATGTACTCCAGCTGGTTTTCTCTGAGGGTAAGAAACAACAATCCCAGTTAAATTAATCTTGTGGTTGATTTGCATTTTTTGACTGAGACAAAGCATCTCAAGCAGCAGAGTATTCCTTAACTGTTTCTGTCTGTGCAGTGCCTGGATCCTTGCTTTGCCCCTCACAAAAGTCCCAGTTTTTCTCTTTCATAAATTATTTTCAAAACCAATGAACAAAGGCAAACAAAATCCACTAAATTCTTAAGCTGATCATTATAGCTCTTATCTAAGAAAGACTTTCTGGGATTTTGGACTTAGATGCTCTTCAGTGGTGACCTAGGGCCATGTTAAGATAAGTCTTAGAAGATCTGTTTTATTGTAAGGGAGTCTTGGCTCTCGTGTTCTTGCTTCATCCTGTTCCTGTTCCTTGTGGTGTTGTTTCTCATGTTTTTTTGAACTATCTCTTTTCCTCACCTCTCCTATGCCTTATCAGCCATTTTAAATATCTATATCACCAACAAGCAGAGCTAATTTCATCTAGAGACTTTATCACATCCTCTGTAGAATATTGGATCTTTTTTATATTTCATCCACTTGCTGCAGAGTTTAATATAATTGACATTATCACTGAATTACTGAAATACAGATAAAACCATTCTGCATTATAAAGTCATATTCTCCTGATGTCCTTGCTTGGCAGTTCTTTTGGGGTGGGCATGGCTCTGTTTATACATTTATATACTTTTTATAAAGAGTGTCTGCAATGCTTTTGAGAAATCTCCTCCATGATAACTTTCACAAAGCATTGGTATGGAAGGCTTGCATTTTCACTTTCTGTCTTCCACTGCTGCCTGTATTCTATGAAATTACTTCAGCTTCCAAATCTTGAAAATCTGCTGCAGCCTTGGAGCAGAGATTATATTGTTTTCTGTAAGGCCCTGAGTGTACCTGATATTGGAACTGTGTCCTCTTAGCATTACCTGCTCATGGAGGATTTTTCAAAAGGAAAGGAAGGAGCACTGTCCTCTAAACCTCGACCAGTCCAGCTGCTCCTTTCATGACCAGCCCAGTTGGATTGGCAAAGTCATCAGAGGAATAGATTGTTCAAAAAGGAGAAAAAAGATTGGCATAAGCCTGCTCAGTTTTCTTATTGTGGTTGAGCTTGTGCCCCCTTGGACAGGCAATTTCTTCATGATTCAGAGAGAAAAGTCAATGGCTTGTGTGACTGTGCTGAAATATCGATCAACCAAGGCAGAGCAAATGGCTTTCATTATATAAACGCCTAAAAAGTAACAGGATACAGGTCTGCCTATGAATTATAAAGTAATGACATATGTAATAATAATAAAAGTTTACTGCAGTACTGCAAGGATAACTGTGGAACAGCAGCTGTGGCATCTTATGTACACATTCATAGGAGAAAAGTGAGGCTGTGGCTCTAACCACAAGCTGAAATAACTTCCAAATATTTACCCATAGGTCTATAGTAGCATTTCTTTTTAAAAAGAGTGTTGTGTTGTCATAAATAGAGCATGGAATTGTTATTTCAGTTCCCTAAACAGCCACAGTTGCTGCTGATTTATGAAGACCAACTTGATTTCCTTTGTATAAGTAATTAGCAATCTGTTCCTAGATTACTGGATTTATACTTCATAGAGTTTATATTTCCAAATCACTTTTTCCTTGGAAGATGCCAATGTACTGTATCTCTTTTAGCTGGCTGTAACTGGGGTATCTGACCTTTTATCCCTTCCAAGTGTCTCCCTCACTGATGAGGAATGAGTATGATGCTGGGGCTGGCTGGGGTTTAATCACAATACAGATTTAGGACACGTAGCAGGAAAAAGTCAAATGTTTCAAGAGGCAGGTGCAAAGCAAAGCTCTCTATGCAGTGTGTTAAGTGTTCTAAAAAACTTGAATCTACATTAATCCTCTCTAGCTTTCGAGTTCAAAAAAGCAAAATGAATGTGAAATCACCTGAAATCAGGTTTTGGATATCCCTTTTTCACCACTGTAATTTTGCAGGTCATAGGTTTTAGCAAAGGAAATTGAATCCTGTAAAGCATTAAAACAAAAAGAAGACAAAAGAATTTTAATGAAACTATTAGGAAGTTGTGATAAGTATCAAATCAAAATTATTTATCTATCAGTCCTCCAAGCCAGCAGGGAGGCAAAAACTATAAAGATCCTATGTCTTAGATAAAGTGGTAGATTTAATGTAATTAGGAACAGACATTCTCAGCTGGGCAGAGGGAATTAATGTCTGAGTGCAAAGAATCTTGTTGAGGAGCAGACCTTTACATGAATGAGTAACTGAGGGTCAGCCCATGATTCTGTGCATTGCTGAAAAAATGTTTGGGGGACAACCTTTATTTTAGAGTAGCTCCAGGAAGCCAAATCCTTTGAAAATATGTGCACATATTAACCTGTTAGAGGACATCAGTAGTCATGAATTCAAAGGCCACAGTCTCACAGACCTGATTGCACTGAAGGTTATTCTCAGCAGGATCATCAGGTCAGGTCAGATTGACAATGTCTCTGTTTCATGGCTAATTGCTGCATCTGCTCTCTGCATGTTTGGAATCTGGGCTTGACTTCTGATATCTGTCAATGCTGTTGTAAAGGAAACCACCTCAAGTTGCACCTGGAGGGTTTAGGTTGGATAAAAGGAAAAGTTTCTTCACTGGAAGGGTGGTGGGGCCCTGGCACAGCTGCCCAGGGCAGTGTTGGAGTCCCCATGCCTGGAAGGATTTAAAAGCTGTGTAGCTGTGGCACCTGGGGACAGGGTTTAGTGCTGTGTTTGACAGTGATGGGTCAAAGTTGGACTCAGAGATCTTGTAGGGCCTTTCTGACCGAAACATTTTGGTGAATTCCAGGCATTCTCCAGGAAATCCTCACTCCAGACCTTCCCGGCACTGTGTCCGTGCTCCAGTGCTCATTTTCACTCAGCAAACTCAGAAACACTGCTGTGACAGCTCTTCCTGTGATGTTAGACCCAACAACCTGGATCTCAATAGCAGCATAACTGAGGGAAAGTCAGAATTAATTAGCTCCAAGAAAACCAGAGGTGCAGGTTTACCCAGCTGATATGAAACATGTTGTGATCCTTTGTCAAAGATCATGAATCTACTAATAATTTTATATGTCTTCAGGTATGCTTATTAAAAGTGATAAGTGGCTATTGTGGGCAGAATGACTCAGTACACGCAGGCTCTTTATGCAGGAAATAATGCTCTGATTATTTTAGAAATATACTTTAGTTCATGATACAATTTGATCATTCACTGAAAACACTGACTTTTAAAGAGGTTGAAATCAAACTAGAGGGTAAAATGCTTCAGTTACTTAAATACCAATGATATAAAGAGATTATTGTAGCAAGAGGGCACTGGGCTACATAAATTAACTTTTTGCCAGGAGCTGAGAAACCCAGCTCTGCCATCACCACTATGTGTGATGGAGCCCAGTATTCCTGGAGTTTGCTGAACTCCTGCCTGCCCCTCAGGGAGCAGAGAATTAATTCCTCACTTTGCTTTTCCTGGAGTATAAAAATAGATGTGTTGGAATACATCTATATTGATTTTTACATATGTTGTGTTCCTATTCAGCCAGAAAATGTAGCAATTGGAACCTCTATGGACATTTACATGTTGAAAATGTTTTTCTTGTCAAAGTTAGCAACCCAAATAGTTCATGGCAGTGCTACATTCACGAGGATATCAGAGGGACTGCATCCCAACACATTTTGACATTTAACTCAGTTGCAGAATCAATGTAGACAATCCTTTCCCTTCTTAAATATCTTGGGAATAATCCTGATAGTGTGTCTAATAAAAAGGAAGTTCCTCCAAAAAAATATTCTCTCCCATTCACCATGATAAAAATAAGAAAATAATATTGCATTTCTGACTGTTTATTATTTATGCTGAAAATTCCCTCCTTCACAGATAAGCTTGGTTATCTTTTGTTAGTGTTAGTTTTGGAGTGGAATGTTTGTGAGTAGGCACATTTTACATTTGCTGTGCAGAAAATCGGGCACTGAACTGATGTGGCAGGGAGGATGTATATTTAGCTTGATTAACAACTGGAACATATTGACTCCAGTTTCTGCTTTGTCTCAAGTTTTTAGTGTGACTTTTGTACAGTTTTTTCTGTCTGTGCATGCCACACTCCATCCTCACAAATGGACAGTGTGGGTAGATTTCTTTCACTCCTTTGTTATTTAAAGTGTGATGCCTTGTTATAACAATGCTCCAATGAAGCTCCAGTTTTAGTTTCTGTCACTAGGTAAATCCCAAATACTGTTTGCCTGATGTGGGAAATTTGAAGTGGTGAATTATGTTCCCTTTCAGACCACAGCACTGGAACTACAACTTTTCTTACTCCATCTTTAGTCCCTCTCCAAAATGCTTAAAAAGCTTTACCTTGGAAACTGGCAGGAAGAACAATATGAAAAATGGACTGTTAGAGCTTCAAATTAGGGACAGCATTAACCATACTCAATTCTTTTCTTTCATAGCAGCACATTAGTAAAGAGTCAATTATTAACTCTGATACTTGATTTATTCCAAGATTTTGAATGTATTAGAGGTCAATGTATTTAAGTTTTTTGTTTTTTTAAACAATTATTATTTCAAGTGGAAATTAGGTTCTCAGAGGTTAAATAGATTATAATAGATCCCAGCTCCTGGGCCCATGCACAGCTATGTCAGTAGGATTTGTTGTAACTCATACCTTCAGAGAATAAGAATTAAGTGTAATTTTCACTTTTAGTTAATGAGATTATATGCTGTTCAATAGGCATTTTCAGTGTGATTTGATAGTGAATTCTTACTGAGAGATTCAGGCTTTGGCTTTTATCAGGATGATTTCTTAATTTGTGATCACTTCTTTTTGTGCCATTCCAAATTGAACTCGCATTTCTATTTTGATATGCAAATTTATCATCAGAGACAGTATAGTGCTTCACTTATAAGAATATTAAACTTATAAGAATAGTAGACCCAGTGAAATCTCACTAAACAACTGAATAAAGTGCAGGGAGTTTGTAAAGTATAAATTTTATTTAAGTGGTAAACATGTGAATTGTATATTGTCCCTGGAAATGTTCAATAAATGTTCAAATGTGGTGATTAGAGACTTGAATTAGCAGTGGACTTGACAGTTGATGGTTGCATTTGATGATCTTAGACATCTTTTCCAACCTGAAAAATTCCATGGTTCTGTGACACTCTAATTCTATATATCCTAAAAGGGAGTGGAATGACACACAGCCACTTGCAATGTTGGGGCAAAACCTCAATGTATAAATGATCCTGGGAGTATTGAAAACCTTTCAAAATTCAGTATTTATTAAATTAAATTTTTGTAACCTGATAGGGCTTTTATTGTCCTGATTTCATTGAGGTGTAATGATGCAGGAATCTTGATACTTATGAGCTGCTTTTTGTTTGTGTGAGGATGGATTTTTTGGGAAATGAGGCAAATATTGAGGAAATGGGTAGAATAGTTTGATTTTAAATTTTTTTTCACTTTGACTGATGATTCCCCATGAAGGCTTTGGTATTGTGACATTTATGATCTTTGAATCACTCCCCATAACACTTTTTAAAATTTGTTTATACTTCCAAGCAGAGACTTTTCCTGATAGTTTTCCCAGATATAGATATATTATTAGAAAAATAATCCCTATATTCCTGCAGATGCATGTAGAGTTCAATAGCCAGAAAAATGTTAGAACTGGAAATATCTTCCCACTGGTTTGTTTTGTCCTAATACCTCTTTGGTCAGTGTCTGGCAATCTTTGTATCCAAGAAACAATATAAAAAGACTTAAAAATCTTCTACCTGTTAACTGATTGTAATATATAAAGGAGAGATTGATTTTTCTTCATAGTTATAAATGATTTTCAGAAAAATGAAAAGGCTGTTTTGAGGATCAGTGTGAAGCATTTTGACAATCCATAAGTTGGAGGTTTTTATAAGTAAATATAAACCTGCCAAATTACAAGGATTCTTTGTCTTCAATTATGATAAAAGTTCCAATATTGAAGTAAGAATCAAACTTATCTATTTTCCTGAATCAGAACCTGAATTAAAGAGAAAATAAGTAAATTACTGCAAATATATAGCAGAAAGCAATTTCCTCATGAAAGATTTAATTGAACTTGGTCTCTGGGGACAGCAGTATTACATTGTCTCAATTTAGGAAGAAATGAGATCTTGCTTTGGAATTTCAGATCCTGCCTTTATAATTTAACTTTGGCTCTAATAGAGAATTTAATGAAGTCTTGGAATTTAAAAAAATCCACCTCCTTTATCAGCTGAATCTACCATTATCCTACAGAAGTGCACTTTTGTGTACCATGGATTCTTGGAAGGGAAGAAGGAAATCTGTGGATTCTGACACAATAGGAAGGTTTCTCTTTGGGTTTGAGCCCTGCTAAAACTGTATCTAAATTCTCATCTGGTGTTATCTAAAATTAACTTCAAAGGAGAAAGAAATCTTAAAGTGCATCAGGTAAGGATCTCCCTGCAGGATAAGAGTAGCATCTTACAAGCAACCAGGGCACTTCAATTTAAATATTGCATTGTGCTGCAAATGGAAATTCCATCACATAAAGTGGGAGCTGCAAAAGAAAAGGCAGTTTGCTGCTTGACAATTTTACAAATTATTTAGATAATTATTTGTTGCTGGGGAAGTTAATGTCAGGACTGTTTGGTGTATAAAGTGGTTTCTTATGTTGTTGGTGGCTTATGTCAGAGTTGTTAGCTCAAGAAAAGAGCTGGAGTAATGGTGTGTTCTTATTATCAATACTTATTATTTATTAAGGCTGTCACTGTGAGTGATGCATAAAAAATACAAGGCAGGGCAGGTTTTTCCTGGTAAGACTTGGATGAACTCATTAAATAAATCCTGTCTGAGCCAGAAATTGAAAATTAAGAAAAGGAGATGGAAAAAGAGAGATCAAGCATAGTCAATAAAATTGTTTATTCGAAGTGTGAATTGTAAATATGGACAGGTGGAGAAGCTCTACTGGGCAGGTTGATGTGGGAGTTGATAAAATCCCAGGTGATGAAGAGGAAAAAGGAAGAAACAGAAATGCTAAACCAGGGTAGAGATGCTTCTTTACTGTGTCCTGCATTGGCTGATGTGTTGCAACATGATTTCCTTGTTAGCCATAAACAACAACAACAAAAATGTTGCTTAAGTTTACAGGAATAGAAAAATATTTAAAAAACTTCCACTGAAATATAATGGAAAAAAGAATTAGAGCCATAATTCATTTGTATATTGGTGGTGTTTCAGCTTTTTTTTTATTGCTGTATTTCCTACAGATAATATTCAGACTGAACTCTTGGATTCATCAGCTGAAAGCTTTTGGGAACCAAGTTTCCCAGAAGCATTGTTTGGAGTAATCATCAGACTCTATTAACAGAACTCTTTCATAATGAATTCCTGTGCCCCATATAATTTTGAGTTGATTTTAATGGAGAAATTGTTCTTGAAAAAGACTGTGAAATGAAAATCTTATTGTTATTCTGAAACAATTTCTGAATTATGATAGCTCTATTAAATAGGTTTAATGCAAATTAACTAAAATCAAGTATTCTTGAACCTGTGTGACTGTATAAAGCCACGTATCTGCAATTTTGAAATAACATCACTTGTCATATTCCTTATGAAGATAAATCTTGTGTATAGAAGTATGACAGGGCATCTGAACAATTATAATTATTAGAATATCTTTTCTATTGTCCTGGAAAAAAAAAAAGCCAGTCTTTCAGAACATAATAATTACTTCTAACTGCAGAGAGGTCTGAAAATTTTGACTGTTGGGCTCCACTCCCCTCCCAGAGGTGGGAAGATGCTGCCAGAATTCAGGTGTTTAGAGAAAGCAGGTTTAGAAGAGAGGGTTGGCCAGAGCATATTTGAAGGTGATTGTGAGTTCCTTTTGCAAAGGCCCCAGGGGAAGCTTGCAAAGGACTTTAAATAATTCACATGGCAAAAATGCATCCGGAGAGCTTGGAGTCAATAAAGCCTCCAGCTCTTTATGGTGCTTTGTGAGTGAGTCCTGGAGGATTAATTCAAGCTCCCAGAGGCAAAGGCACCCCATTCTCCATGTGCTTGGGTGCAAATGTGAGATAGCATGTGGGACTCAGCCCCCGAGAGGGAGACACAATAAACCCACAGCCAGAAAGCTGCAATAAGAAGTGGGATTGGTTCCTTTAGCAGAAATAACACTTTTGCTGCCCTGCATTTCACGGGCCTACATTTCTGATGTGAATAATTCTGAGTAGAAAAATCGGGATAGTGCAGAAGTCTGTGTGGGATGCAAGATAAATTTGGGTCTGTAATGAGGGACAGTTTGAATTATGAGCCCAGTGTATCAGCTGTAAAAAACATTTTTCTTCGCTGCACAAAATACAGAAGTTTCAAAATGTTTTCCACCCAACAGTGTTTCTTTCACTTTCTGTTGATGTTGTGGGTTTATTATAAGGAAAAATTTTGCAAATAATGTAAAAAGCTTTGAACAGAACACATGACTGGTTTCCCACAGCCTATATTCAAGGGAAATGAATCCCAGCTCTGACCAAGCAAATATTTTATATTAAAGATACAACACTTCAGCAGATGCAAGGAATGTACAAGATAAATCTGTTCACATAATTGAAAATTATTTCTCTTATTAGAGTTAAAGTTAATATCCAGGGATTTTTTTCATTTTAACAAGTTGGTCTAAATTTACTAAGAAAAAATGTGAATATCTGACTTATTAAAAATCTAATCAGAAGAAAAGGAACCTGTTTGTCCATGAATTCACCATTTAATCTGCACTGTGTAGCCCAGATAGAAACACTAGATATTTGAACATGGATAAAAGGCTTTTTTGCTACCACTGGTTATGTATGTCATAACCAATCATCCAGTGACCTGCAAATTTTGGGAGAAAAGAATAAACCTCAAGACAACATCTTGAAATAGGGTATGGAAAAATGTGATCATTGCCTGTCACTTTGCAGTGTTCTGATAGAGAACTTCTTAAGTGATTGTTCCAGTTTGGAGATGGAGCTACAAGTGTACAAGGTGTATTTTCCTGAAAAAAACCCAAAAGCTAAACAAACCAAAAGTCAAATAAACAAACAAAACCAACCAAACAAAAAGCCCCAGTGATTTGACCTCTACCTTTTTTGCTTTGTGCCCTGGTCCCCCAAGACATGGCATCTTCTAGGAAGAAATTACAGAGAAATTCCATTTTCAAGGACTTCCTGCTATGGAGAAATACTCTTTTAAAGCCTTTCAGTACTGCTTCTCATACAGCTGGGAAGATTTACTATCAAGTTAGTGAAGAAATAAATGTCCAAATCTAAGATATCCAGTACAGAACCGGAGTCCTGAAGAACATAGGACTAGATATTCCAGAAAAAGATACAAGAATTTCACACTAGGCACAAGTGTAACTAACTGCTCTTTACATTGTGTCTTCTGCTAATCTCTAATATCCAAAATTATATTAAAATTAAAGGATGGTGCTCAGGAACTTCTCAGAACTTTTAACATGAAGTGCTATAACTCTACATGATTTTTTAGTCTTGCTGATGTCCAATCTCACCAATGTCCAGTCTTTATTTTGGTCTGTTAAACTGGAGGAGGTTTTGTTTGGCTGTCAGTAATGCTCTGACACTGATGCTCTGTGTGGGTTAGAGCTGAGGTGGGTTTCTCTTGTGCCTGTAGAAAGCCCCATACTTCATCCTTCAAGTGACTCTTATCCATCACCCTCTTCATAAATCCTTTCAATAATTAAATAAGAATTTAATAATAGGATTCTTTTTTCCAGCAGCTTTTACTATAATTGTGTCCTGTATGCTGGTTCACACTACTGACAGGGTAAAGAAGGGGAAGTGTGAGAACCAGGAATGTAATTTCATTTAATTTCCCATTGAGCAGTGCCAGGGAGAGGCTGGAAGAGAAGGAGTCACGACTGCCAAAAGCCTCACAACCTTCTTTTTCTTCTGTCCTGAAACTTCAGTGTGAGTGCAAGATTTTGATGGGTCAGGTCCTCAGCTCAGCTGCCAGCAGAGGGTAGGAAAGCTGGGAGGTGGCAGGTTCAGAAGCTGTCCCTGGGTCTGAGAGACTCCTCTGTCTGTTTGGCTCCATCCAGCCAGGCAGGCAGCCATTCCCATTCCTTATGGGGAAGCAGCTGCTGCAGTGAGTCACAGCCTGGCTCCCCCTCTGAAGGCACAGCTCTGGTAATGAAGGGAGCAGGGAGTGCTCTTGGCACAGAGGTCTTTAGTGGCTGACGTGGGCAGCACCCAACTCAAAGCAGAATGAAGTGCAGATATCACTAACAGAGCATCCACAAGTGGCACTTGCCTCAGAGGAGAGGATGCTGGGGGAAGAGGATGGCATTTGGTGTAAAGCTGGGAGGATGTCAAGATTATTCATTCCCTTTTGGGAGTGATGGCAAACAGCATGACTCAGGGACTGGCAGGATTGTGGGGCTGAAAACAGGCTACCTTTGGCTCCATCTGTGTTGGACTCTGACACAGCATCTGGCACTGCTCCTCACAGTCTGGAAAGCTTGACTGATCTGGGTAGAAAGAAGAAAGTTAAAAATATCCAGGCTATCCATGAATTTCCCAGAAAGCCTAGTATCCTGCAATACACAGAGGAAAGGAGTCAGGAGATACCAAAAACAGAATCTTTAAATGGCACCAGATGGATAGTTTTGACCAAGAGATATTAGGTCAAGTATAGAGAGTAGATTATATGAATTTGGTAATTTAAATCTCTCCCTAGTCAAGAGACCTGTAAACAAACAAGGCAGAGAAGGCTAAAATAGGCCAGTCATGTTTGAATTCTCAGGCATGAAATCTAATCTGGAAATCCTTTATGCATGAAAAAAAACCCCAAATTGCCTGTCAAGAGCAAGCCTGTGTGCATTGTTGCCAACACCATACTCAGAAAGGAAATCTGATGGAGCTGGTGATTGTTAAAAATCAGAATGCAAGGAAAGTTGCTGGGGTCAGTATTAGACACTCATAAATCACAGAGCACTGAGAGTTACAGAACTGTAAGTACTAATTCATTAAAGTTGTATGTAATGAAATTGCTGGGGAGGAATTTATTGTGGACTCCCTATTCTCAATAAAAAATGGCCTCAACCACATCAAAAACTGTGTTACACAGAGCAGTTTTAGCTGAGGAGTTTTAATTTGACATAGTGACAAAACCTACTTAGATTTCAAAACATCAGAAGTACAGTGAAGTCTGTAGGAAGGGAAAACTTTATATTCTCAGTAAAAATTTAATCACTAATTTAAAATATAGCAGCTCTGCAAGTAACTCATCATTATTGCCTGGTCAGGTTTGTTTTGTGCAAAGAATTTGTGACCAACAACAAAATGTGGGAATGTTAAAATTAAACCAAAAGAAGTGAGGAACTACAACAGGCATTAGCATTAAAAAATTATGATACAGGACATTTTAAAACCAGATTTGCCTTTCCCCAAGTCTGGAGTTCACAGGAAGGGGAGGACTGCTTGTGTTTGTGAAGAAAATTAAGACACCTGATGGGGTCAGCAGATTCTGTCAGATGGAAATGAACTGAATATGTTGATGGCAAGGGCAGGGGTTTGCTCAGTTTGGGAAGGGGTGGAACTTGTTCAGGAAAAGCTTGAGAAGTGGAAGTGGGAAAACAGCTGGCACTGCTCTTGTAGGGAGAGAGGATGGTCACTAATGGGGGCAGCTGCTGATGCCCCTCTGAAGAGTGTCAGCATGAGAAGCAGGCTGCAGGTCCTGTGCCTCTGCAGGCTGCTATCCTGCTGTAAAGATGATCCAGCTTCCCTGGCCTTCAGCATGGAGGGGAAAGTAGCAAATCCTAACAAATTAGCAAACCAAGGAAATGCATCACAAACATTGAGGGAGTTGGTCAAAGGCCCCTCTGGACTGAGTCTTGAATCCTGAGTTTGGAAGGTTACTAATTTCAGTATTGAAAAGGGCTAAAATGGATTATATGGAGAAATAAACTGCATCAATCAGTTGATTTATTCTAGATAACATCTCCTAACTAGTAAAATGTGGAGGCAGACACCAGCAGCAAAGAACTGGAAGAAAAAAGCCCCATAAGATTAATGTCAGCATAGCTTCAATGAAGTTTTTTCAAAACAAGAGCATGTTTTATTTGACAGAATTTCAGGTCTAGGCAAAAAGGTCTGTTTGTGATAGAGAAACTTTGGCTTTCTCAGAGCATTGATGTATGACTGGCTGTCATTTGAATAAAAGAAACTTTCCATACATAGAATGAACAAAGAACATTAGATGGATTAATAACTTTGTAACAGACAGATCTCAAATTAAGTTCTTAATCAGGAGATGTCATTAAAGAAATTATTCCTCATGGGTTCCTGTCCTTTATCCAACAACTTAGATCTTGTCAAACCATGAGTACAGCAGACACATCTGGGGTATAAACAATGTTGGTGTGATCTGAGATGCCTGGAAAAACGGTCACAGTTCACCAGAATTTATTCTGATATATTTGGGATGCAGTGATACATTTGGAAATACAGAACTCAGTTTTTCCTTCAGGATAGGGAAGTCTCCTGGAGTCCAGGGATGTAGAGAAGATTTAGGAGTTGCCTCAAACAGTCATTTTTCATTTCAACAGACTGCAACAATTGATTTTCCAACAGCAGACTGCAACAGCTCTCCTTTTGTGTTTTGTTTTGATTTTGGTTTGGTTTTGTACTCAGGAGAAATTTTCAGGTGTCAATGAATTCTTGAGACCTCGGGGTTAACTACCCAGACAACATTTCAAACAGCTTTTGTGCATTGGATCTTTAGATTGTCTTAGCATTGAAAAATTCTCAAAAGAAAGTTATTTTCAAAATTAGCTCTCCCCCATTCTTCTCTGTTGTGCTTTGTGGTATTTTATTAAATTAGTTATTTGTGTGTAAGAGAGAGGAAGGGAAGACTGGTTTGAGAACATTTACAGCTAAAGAGAAGCCCCACTGAATTATTTTCCTGTTATTCTTTATGCAAAATGGGGCTGATGAAGGCACAGCAATTTGACAGCCTCTTACAGCAGTCTTTACAAACCATACTGAAGTAATGATCAGGCAAATTGCATGAATTATGCTTTTCTTTCCACAGAAAGATGACTGCATTATTCCTTACCATGGATAAAAAATAACCTACCTACTCATTTCAGAGAAAAAGAAGAGAAAAAAAGGAAGAAGGAGAGGAGGAGAGGAGAGGAGAGGAGAGGAGAGGAGAGGAGAGGAGAGGAGAGGAGAGGAGAGGAGAGGAGAGGAGAGGAGAGGAGAGGAGAGGAGAGGAGAGGAGAGGAGAGGAGAGGAGAGGAGAGGAGAGGAGAGGAGAGGAGAGGAGAGAGGAGAGGAGAGGAGGGAGGAGGGAGGAGAGGAGGAGGAGAGGAGGGAGGGAGAGGAGAGGAAAGGAAAGGAAAGGAAAGGAAAAGGAAAAGGAAAGGAAAGGAAAGGAAAAGGAAAGGAAAAGGAAAGGAAAAGGAAAAGGAAAGGAAAGGAAAGGAAAAGGAAAGGAAAAGGAAAAGGAAAAGGAAAGGAAAGGAAAGGAAAGGAAAGGAAAGGAAAGGAAAGGAAAGGAAAGGAAAAGGAAAGGAAAAGGAAAGGAAAGGAAAGGAAAGGAAAGGAAAGGAAAAGGAAAAGGAAAGGAAAGGAAAGGAAAGGAAAAGGAAAGGAAAGGAAAGGAAAGGAAAGGAAAGGAAAGGAAAGGAAAGGAAAGGAAAGGAAAGGAAAGGAAAGGAAAGGAAAGGAAAGGAAAGGAAAGGAAAGGAAAGGAAAGGAAAGGAAAGGAAAGGAAAGGAAAGGAAAGGAAAGGAAAAAAAGCCTGTATGTCATGCAAAGAGAAATGACCCTGACTACCAGGAAAATCGAACAGGAGGCACCAAGCACAGCTAAATCCCAGGCAGATGTGAGAGCTTTTTGGCTGGCAGGTGAGCTTGACTCATACCTACTTCCTAATGGAAATGGTATTTATACTCCATCAGTCCCTTCAGGAGTTCTGGTAGACTTATTCCAGTAATTCTACCATTATAATAAATTTGGTGAAATCTTATTGAGTCCCATGGCTCTTGCTGAGAGATGCAGAATGGGGTAGTTATTGCTGAATAGTGAGCAACCAACTGGATTTCTGTTATCCTTAGAAGGAAATTTTTTTCTCTTTTCCTGTATTTTCATATTAAGGCTGACAGATATTCAGCTTGCAAACCTGTGGGGGTGAAATGGGATTGTTTATGCCTTTGATCCATAGAGGATGACTAAATGGATATCCCAACAGGAAAACTACTACTAAGATATCCTAAAAAGACAAAATCTTCTGACAGTGTTTTACAGTTATAACTTGCCATTTCCACTTTTAATTGCCTCTCTTCAGCACTATGTGGGAGCTCCTCCAGTGAAACCACATCAGGACCCACGAATATGGTAAATCTATAAATCTGTGCTAATTTCATAAAGCAATGCTGCTCTCATGCGGGCACAAATCTGAAGCACCTTTATTGATTGCAAGTGCTCCAAATTTAAACTTGGACATCTCATCCTCATTTCACTGCTGCTGGAACACTGCAGGCCATTTCTCTTTTTAATTTCTTTCTGTTTGAGGGATTTGGGTTTTTATCTGGCTGATTGCAGTGGCAGTGATTTCCCTCACACATCAGGTAACAGGTATCAATACTAGAGCAGAACCAATAAAATCAGTGGAGCTTTTATTTCAAACCAAGTCTGTCAACACAGAAGCAGTAACAGAACAGAAGGAAAGAAGGAGAGAGAGAGAGACAGAGAAATAAAAGAGAAAGAGGAAAAGAGAGAGAGAGGAAAAGAGTAAGAAAGAAAGAAATGGAGAGGGAAAGAGAGGAAGAGAGAAGGAAAGAAAGAAGAGGAGAAAGAAGGGAAAAAAGAAGGGAAGAAAGAAAGAAAGAAAGAAAGAAAGAAAGAGAAAGAAAGAAAGAAAGAAAGAAAGAAAGAAAGAAAGAAAGAAAGAAAGAAAGAAAGAAAGAAAGAAAGAAAGAAAGAAAGAAAGAAAGAAAGAAAGAAAGAAAAAAAGAAAGAAAGAAAGAAAGAAAGAAAAAGAAAGAAAGAAAAAGAAAGAAAGAAAGCTGCTAAAAAGCCTTGAATATTTGTTTATATTTACAAAAATTTGGAGACGGTAATGCTTCAATATCATGTACAATTTCACCCTATTTTGACAATATTTTGAGTTTATTCAGTGCTTAACTCTATTTCTTTGACAGTGCAATCATTTAGGAAATAATGAGATTGCAACAGGTAAAATTGGATATTCATAGCAAGAAGTTTTTATTCTGTTCCTGGATTTCAAAATGACCAGTGTCAACCTACTTCACTTGTCTTTGCTACTCAATGCAGTTGGCTAATTAGGGATGCTGACTTATCTTTTCCTAATTATTTCTTTATTCAAAAATTGCAACCAGTGTTAATTAGTCTGGCTATATAAAAACAACAGTTTCCAACTGGTTTGCTTGTAGCTCCATTTACTCCCTATACAGAGAACTCGTTCTTGCCCTGATTTTAGCATGTGCATAAATGTGCCTTTGCTTCTAAATAATTGTTCTATTGGCAAAAACTTCATTAATTCCCAGAGATTCCCTCGTGTGCAGAGCTCTGTATGCTCTGCCCAAACACACAGATATGGCTGCACATACGTTCAAGGGGATTTTTAGCTTTTTTGCCTTTTTTTAAAATACTCCAACCTTGCTGAGGGAGACTGTGATGGTTCAGTTTTTATTCAACTTCTTGCCAGGGACAGATCAGGGCTGGAAGCTGTTTTTTAGATATTTCCACTGGGCATCCTGTTTTCTACAGGGTGAGGATTGAATGTGCTGAGGAAAACACTCATGCTACCTTCTCCTCATCCTGTAAGGCTGGGACCATATCAAGGGTCTTATGTTATTTATTCTTTAGAAAATTAAGTGGTGGTCATGCCTGACTGGTGGGTTGAGTGGTCTGAGAGGTGAATTTTCTCTCTGAGGATGGTTCTGCAGCTCTCCTGGTGTCAAAGTTAGACTGGGCTATAGCTGGGGAAGGAGAGGTGGAGATTAGAGCAAGCTAAGAGAGCAGAAGGAGCACAAAGGAGAGACAGAAAAATCATGAAAAGCAAGAGGAACTGGTTTTCCAGTAACCTCATTCAGCCTCTGGAGGTGACTGCACTGATGTTTCCATTGACACCCATTGGCAGTCAAGCCCCCAGGCTGGACTGTCCCAGTTGTCACCTCAGGCAGGTGAACTCCATCTGAAGCCTCTCCTGGTGCCTCTATTGCCTCCCACATCCAGCTGGGAGGCAGCAGAGCTGCAGGTCCCTCCCTGACCAGGGTGAATGGAGGTGCAGCAGCACAAAGGGCACGGTGGGATCCCAGGCCGACCACTCCACATTTCCATTGGCAGCTGCCCTAAGGCCACACTGGGTTTTGAGCATCAGAGGATCCTTTGAGGGTGCTGATGGTAGATGCAAGAAGTCTGGCAAACTGGTTGTATGACTCATACTTTTCCTTCTCATCTCCACAGTGAGAGTCATTATCACAACCAGTTAACATTTTAGGGTTATTTTCTGTGAGGTTTGGCAGTCAGTATTGGTATTCCTCAAGCCTTTCATTATTAACTGCTCTTTTGTACTATTGGGTGTATTTTTAAGCATCACATCTGACACTTTTTCATTTTTTCCTCCAGGTCTGTTGTCTGAACCTGACATTTTGTTTAAGCTTTGCTTTTCTCCAATTCTCCCTACAAGTAAATTAGTTTGGAACATGTTTAATGTTATTATTCTTCACTGAATACCAGGTCCTTTATAAACTCCAGCTTCTGGCACTATTCTGCTTTTACAGAGCCCTTTACATCACCTATCTAACACTACAATTTAATTGGTTTCCAGCTCACTGCACATCCCTCTCCCTCAGAAGCACACACACAAGGCACTGACACATGCACACATTTATTTCCCTCCCTGCTCAGGCTGAAGACTAAATATGAGAAATCCAAGCCTGCTGCAAAGCTGAGCCTGTTGGAGCCAGTGGACCTGGTACTGATGGGGATATTGATTTTCTGCAACTTCCAGGGAGGTAGCAACAAACATTTTATCATTGACTGGACTGTGTGTTCTTCTCAAGTCCCTGCTGCACTCTGCAGCTCAGATAGGGCTCTGCTCAGCGTGGGGCTGCAGATTGCCTCTTCATTTTTGGAATTCAGTCCCTTACCTGGAGACTGAAGAATAATGTCTGCTTTCTGCTGGAAATGCAACAGGGAGTTTAAAAAATACATTTTGTAACAATTCTTAGTTGGAATCCACTCTTGTAGGATGTGATTTTATTTTTAATCTTTAGTGTAGTTATCCTCAGAATTAATGTAACATGGGACATCACCTTTATCCTCCAATTTACTGTTAAAATTAAGACCTTCAAAGTTACAGAAGCATCTAATTCCAGTGGGAAATCCCATTTAGGTTTAAGCTTTAAAATCTGGGATTAAATTATATGTTTGCATGAGTTTGAATCCTGATTTTCCTCTATCTCAAAGTGGTGCTGAACATGACCAAAGTCTTCTGTGGATCAAGTAGCTTTCTTTGCATGTTGTCAAAATATCAGATTATTGGGATTTGGTTTCGTTTTTGTTGTTTGTCTTTTTATGTAATACAGGTTGTTGATTGGGAAAATAGAATCACTAAGGCTAAAAAAGATCTTTAAAATCAAGTCCAAGCTGGGCTAGGTGGACCAGAAGCTAGAGTACAGCTAATTTTTTTCTTCTTGTACCTTTTTTGATGAATGGAATTTCTACCTCCTGATTTCATATTTGCCTTGGCAAATTCAAACACAAATATAAGCCCTCACTTTCTCAGTCATTGAGATGGGTGGGTCACCACTCATCAGTGTTTTAATTGGGCAGTTAAATCCAACATGGGTGATCTGGAATGAGTAGCAAGAGATCTTCTAGGTACTGGCCTGTATCTGTTATGAATAATCAAAGACATGGAGGAAAAAATGACCATGTTTTCTTGCTTATGTCCAGTTTTATTTCTGCTGGAGGGTAAGACATTCCTTCAGATGTATGTAGAGAAGAAGGAGGCACCGCACATATAAGAAATAATTAATTTTCTTCCTTTTAGAGAGCAGTCTGGGGCAGTCAGAGGATGTGTGGGTTAAAGGAAGACAGTTTCTGCCAACTACTTGATCAGGAAACAGTAACAATTAGAAAGAAATGCTTCACTTTTGCAAGCCAAATATTAGAACATTTATTACTTTCCAAAATTATTATGCAAAGGTTGCAATAGTTGCTATTAATAAATATATTAAAATTAGTGGGGCATGATGCCTATTACCTTAATAATAACTTTTGGTGTCAAACTCCATCTATGCTGCTTTTATGCATTGAAGTTCACATCCTTGTTTAGTGAAAATCTAAACTGGAAATGAAATCTTTTGCCAGAAGATGAATTCACTCTGAGACGTGACTGCATTAGGCCTGATTTATTTTAATAAACACACAGAACAATAGGTGAGAACAAACTTTTTTTTTTGTAACAAATGTAATTACCCAGCAGAGTTCATCATGGAGAGAAGCTGCCTTTCATTTAAGGCAAAGTGAAATCACCGAGGAAATTTTCATTATGGATTTTTTTAAAGGTCAGGGTGTTTGTTTTCCCAGCTGGGTGTGTAAATACAGAGAATCCAGAAAAGATGGCCAATACATTGTGTTCAGACACCCAAGTCCTTCTCTGTGCCATGGGGTGTGGGACACTCCTGGCTTTTCTTTGCCTCAATCATTTCTTCATCCATAAATCCAGAGAACATGGAGATTGTGTGAGGTGTAATCCATTAACACTCCTTAATGAGATCACAGCCAATGATTTGGAAAAAAAGGGCATATAGAATATAGACAGACAATTCTGCAGAGCTGTTACTTTTTTCAAATGCAATTTTTCTTCTATACAGCTGTTGAAGAACACACAATTTCTCCCCTTTAAATGTTTCCAGGGTAATAGAGCTGCACAGTCACTTGCTGTCAGCTGTGATGCAGCTCAAGTTTTCTGATGGTTCCTGGAGGTGTTTCTGGGGTTAGAGGTGCTATGAAATGGGTGACTGGCATTCTACCAGATGATACATGAGAGAGTATTTCATAACCATGGTAGGATGTAATTAAGATTTCTGACAGAACATGGAAACCTGCAGATGTTACTGCTCTCTCATGAGCTCTTATTTAGGATTATGGACTTATTCCTTGTGAGGCAGAGACTGAGCAGGTTCCTCAGACAAATAAATGCTGACATTGCAATTGTAACAGCTTTTGTACAGGTGCCAATGTAAGTAACTGAGAGATCTGGATTATTTCATCTTCCTTAGAAGACTGTTTAGTCAACTTTACTAAGACCTATTTTATACTTTTGCTTTCAGTTCTGTCTCAACCAGCACCCACTGATGAGCTGCAAGCATCAATCTGTAGATGTATCATTAGGACTTTGCACATTAATACGAGATACAAGGTTCAGTGTACAGAAAAAACTTCCCAAAGGAGATTTACTCTTTGTCTTCCCAAGTTGGGGGAGAGCTGTTAATATTTTTCTAATGCCTACTCAAGTGCAAGAGATAGCACCTATTTTTCTGAAGGGCCATTATCATTTCCAAGGCAGTAAGGGCAGTCAATATCTGGAAGAAGGAGTGCTGAAACTGCCTCCTAAATAAATTAAGGATCAATAGTGTTTGGTGGGAAAAAGGAGGATTTTAATCTAAATGCAACCCTAGGGAGATTTAAGAAAAGGATTGGACATAAAACCCAGAACACTTTGCCAAGGAAAGGCTATTTCCTGATGCAGCAACCTGAGCACATGGAATGGGCAGGGGAACATGTTGCTGGCCACAGAAATAAAGAAAATGTTGACAGTAAGTCAGACAGACATAAAGAGGGAAAGAGAGAGGTCTGGGATTTGATCTGAGGATAATTAGATTATTCATACTTAGTTATTTCATTTTTCTTCTGCCCCTCCCCACGTGCCTCTTACTTTGTCTCCATAAATCTTTGTTGCTGCATCATTGCTTTGATGCTGGAGGTAAAATTTAATTGTTTTCACCAAAAGTGGCCCCAGGTGAGTCACAAGGGGAGATTTTTATGGTGAGGGAGAGGGATGGATCTCCTGTCTCACACAAAGCCCAGCTCCCTGACCCCTTTCTAAAGGGTGACAGAAGGAGGCCTAGAGCAGGAGCTGGAGGTGGGAGAGGTTTCCTGAAGTCAGCAGTACACCCCAGAAAAGCTTCCTGGGTGTGAGAACACACAGAGAATGGAGCTGAGAGCCTCAGATCCCAGCTGAGCCTGGAACATCTCGTGGAAATCTCTGCACAGTGAAGGCTCCCAAAGTTGCAGACCTTTGTTTCAATCTTCCCCATGGATGAAGCAGCCAAAATCAGGAATTCTGAAATGGGTGCAAACACAACAGATCCAAATGAGACACTAGAGAAAACTTGAATATCCTGAATTGTGAATCTGCCTGTCCCAGGATGCTGTGAGATTAACAAAGAGATTTACAGAAATCCTTGACTAACCCTAACCCAATTCAAAAATTGAGAATAAATTTCACCAATATCTGGACCAAACTTGAACATGTACATGATTTAATGAACTTGCATTATGCATACATACTTTCTTGAATTTGACATGTTAAATTATATCTATTAAAGCGAAAATTTAAGATAATTCTTGTTAACTTAAATTCACAATCACTTTTCTTGCACAGTTTCTGTCACATCATTTAATCTTTACACATTTTGATGTGTCTAAATTAAGAAAATAGAATCTTGATCTTTCAGAATTTTATTCTTTTCTAAAGAAAAAGAAAGTTCAATTTGAAACTTTTTCTGTATTTGAGAGTTACAATGTCACTTTTTACTGAGTTGCAGCTGGGACTGTGTTGGCAACAGATTATTATAATGATAATTTAAATGACAGATAATGGTTACATGGTTCCTAAAATAAATTAATATGATATATAATAATATAAACAAAAAAGAAAAATATATTAAAACCCTATTTAAGTAGAATATTAAGCTTTAAATAAACATTATCTTAGATAATTTTAAAAAATTCTAGTACTTTTTACTCATAAAAACTGAGACAAAAATATGTGACAGTAGGGAAATGGCTCTATTGGGTTAAAAACTCAGAATTCACCTTCTCAGAGACAATGAAGAGTTGATTTTAATCAAGCAGTTCATCAGGAATTCATAATATTTAAATCTATCTAACCTTCAAAATTCTTCTTAGAGCCTTGACCAGAAATTTATAACCAACTTTATCAGATTTTTCTCTTAACTGGCTTTTTTTTATTTTATGCTTTGATAGAGTGTCCTAAGGAAACCCATGTGTTACAACAAAATAATCTTTTCAGCTGCAGAAAGACAAATCACTTCTTGCAAATGTAACAGTGTTATTTGAACAACCATCCATCCTCTCCCATCAAGAAAATGAATACTAAATTGTGCATTTCATGAGGCTATTAAGTAAATCTCCTTGACTGATTCCCCTCAACACACTAGTAAAAATTCTATTGCCCCTCTTGCAAAGCCTGTGTGAAAAGATGAGTCCTCAACATCTGTGTCTGAGCAACAGGAGTGTATCTCCTTTTTCACAGTTTTCTGTAGCATAAAAATCATTCAGTCAAAAGTAGTCACACTCTTGAGTTCACAATGATTAATATTCTGACAGGATGCTAAGATTTCTAACAAATATTTCCTTACCAGATATTAGAAGTGTTACCAAAAGCATGCAAAGAGAGAAATTTCTTGTTGTGTTACAATATCAGACACCTTTTCTTATTTTTTGCCAGAACATTCCCATCTCACACAGAACAAATGCAAAATTTGCCTTCAATCTTTTTTTCTTCCAGCTTCCAGCTATACATCCAGCTGTTCTTCAGTTTTAAAAATTAGAGAATGAAGATATTCTTTCTGCAATCTGAAACTGTCAGTTTTAGCAGTTCATGATGAATTAGTACAGTACAATATAATGCAGTAAAATATTTAGTTTTAGCAAGGCATATGAGTTTTCAACTGATCTTTTAGAATTCTTACAGACCTTGATCTTGCAAAAAAGCAAGAAGGACATATCCTCAAAGTAAGCCAGGTGTCTTAGGGTATAAAATTATCTATATTTAGGCATTATATAAATGTGAATTTCTGTGTCTTCAGATATGACAAGTTAGGTGATTTATTCCCACTGAAAGTAAATGGGAGAATAGCTGAAAATTCTGTACTTTTTTGAGCATTTCCTGTTTTCTGTAGTGTTTGTCTGTACTTGTCAAGGAAAGGACAAATAAGAGCACACTGTAATGTGTCTGCACAGCTGAGTGGGTAATGCAGGGTGGATTTACAGGATTTCACAACATTTTGTACATAGTTAGATGGATAATTGGTGTATAAAATAACTGACAGCTTATGGACTTAAGGACTGTGAACTGCAACAAGGAAATCTCCTGTGCAAAGGCAAATTCCAGTGACAAACTCTCTATACTTCAATCAGCACAATCAGAGTGACAGGGATGGCATTAATTTCTGCCACAAGTCTCCTTTTCCAGTCTATAGGAGATTCTTGATGATATCTTCATCTTTTCCTCTTAATGCCTCTCATTTAGACCTGCCCAGGCAAGACTGAATCAATGATTGACCAGCCTTGTTCCTTGAATCTTCTGGTCCTTTTTGCACCTTATTCTTTCCATTTAATAAGGGAAAATGGACTGTCCTCGTGGTACAACCTGCTCAGTTTGCTTTAATCATTACTCAGGGCTCACTAGCCTTCACTCTGGGCAAAACCAGAACAGAAACCTCGCTGTGGATCTCACCCTATAAATCTTTGTTGTGATTTTAGCCCCTTCTACTCCAGCTGCACGAGGGAGGGTCTGCAGAGGGAGGCTCAGTGCCTCTCCTGCTGCTGAGGTGGCACTGATCCCCTGCCCAGCTCCTTCAGAGTGCAGTAATGAGGGCTCTGATGAGCCCCTGAGCTCCTACACCCCTGCTCAGTCCATCATCCCCCCCCAGTGCAGTGCTAACACCACTCAGGTGGCACAAACCCACCTTGTCATTCCTACTTCCCTTCCCACTGTGTTAATTTGTGGCAGTCCACTTTGGTTTACACCCACTTTTGCTTTTGTGCTGATGTACTGAGCTCACACGAATGTAACGAGATGAGAGATGTATATTTGCATTTATATCATTTCTGGGGGAGCATTAGCTTTGTTAGTGCAGTGCAGTTCAGTGTCTCACTGAAGTATTAGTGTGAGGTGATTGAAAAACCCAGGTTCTGCTTCTGTCTCTGTCAATCACTCACAAAACAAGCCAGCTTTGATTACACTTTGATGACATGCTCTTCCTTCAGTATTCATTAGCATGGAAAAGTGGGAATGCCATTATTGAAATCTAGAAACAATTAATTATTTCCCAATTATATATCAGGCTTTTGCACAATTTTAAGAATTCAGAACTTTTCTTTCAGTTTAATTTCCAAGTGATGTATTTTTTATTCCAAGTAAAACAAATAGGTTTATAAATTCCTTCCCCATCAACATGATAAACTGCTTTCCTGCACTAAGGAAGTGAAATTGCAGCAGTAATTAGATAGAACTGTTTTGAGTCCCCTTTATCTTTTGAATAAAAGAAATTCAAAGTATTTTCTATAACTAACAGCAACATCTAACAAAGTTGTCTTTTCTTCTAAATTCAGAAAAAGCAAACAAAGGACTTGAATTAAAAAGACATTTTACCTTGAATTTGATCTGTAACAGATACATGAGGGAAAGCTGGAGGATGAAAAGATACTTTTCTCTGTTCCTTAGAGAAGATGATGTGCCTTGCCACCTACACTTTCTATTCCTGTTTTTGCCACAACCTGCCCTGTAACATTGGACAAGTAATTCCTTTCTATATTTCAGTTTCCTGACTGGTGAAGCTAAAATGTTCCAGATAGCAGGAACACAGAGAAACCAGCTGGGACCTGAGGTGTTGTTGCATTGACATGGAAATGCATTCCCCAGAGTTTCTGACAATGGAAACAAGGTTCAGCAGTCCATCCATCCCAAACTGACATGCTGGTGGTTTATCAGTCAACTTTACTAGAAAATGCTCCCTGAGGAATAAATCAGCATCTTTCCCCCCAGAGAGAAGTCATTAATTTTTTACCTTTTTAGTGTAGAAACTAGTATTTAGTGTGCTGGCCTAGGATTTCAGAGCACTGTGAGAGCCACAGATTTTAACAGCAATAACAATAACATCTTGTGTGGCTTTTTATGTCCAGAGTTCCTTCAGGTCATCATTTGTTCCCTTATTCTTTCCCCAGACCTTGGTGTTCTGCCAGATTCAGAACCAGCACTACTAGAGAGCAACTAGGATTAAATGCTAAATTATTTCAGGTGAAATGGAGTCAACCTCTTTCAGCTCCAAGCACAACAAAGGATCAGGAAGAAATTCACACAGGAAGTTCTTCCAAGATAAATCCTCTAGGATCTTTGTGGGGGGAAATATTGGAAATCTTTGCATTCCTATAATATTTTCTGAACTTGCATTCCTTTTGGGGGATTGAGAGAAGTGCTTGGCCCTTAAGAAAACCTGATTCCATATGAAATTACTGGTTTTTTATTGCTTTACCTTCATGTTCTGCAGGCAGAAGGCAAGGAACTCTTGCTGTCTTAGGGTCAATTTTATATATGAGAAAGAAATCTCAAAATCTTCTTAGGGTTGGGTGGGAAATAATTTCCTGCTTGAAGGAGTTTGCCATAAAAGAATCGATGGTTTTGGCATCTGCTTTCCACTAAGAGCAGTCTTTGTAGCTAATCCAGAATTCTACATTCTTAGCCAAACTGAATGGTTTGTCCTGCTTGCCCTGATCTGTCAGAGTTCTTTGGCTCTCTGTAGAAGTCTCTGACATCTGATAAAGGTCTTAATGTTTGTGAATAAGAATCTGTATTTGTGCTATTTTAATTGATGATATAGCTGGGAATATAATTTTTTTGGTGAGAGAGTAGAAATCATGAATGATACTTTCATGTGCCTCCCTACTTTGTATTCTGGAGGTCTTTATCTTCTAGTCACCCATTTTTGGAAGCTGGAAGAGTGGAGATCACAGAAAACATTTTATCAGCCCCTGGATATGGCAGGCTAAGGGGAGGGATGATTTTGTTCCAGACTTTGTGTCTTGGTATAGTAACCAAGGGGACTTTGTTATAACTGAAGGTTTTTGAGAAATGGGCATGAAATGATGCTAACTAAAAAGCTGCAGAATTTTATACTATGTCAAGAATACCACCAAGTTCTTCATAAAGAAACATTTCATGTTGTGATGATGTAGACAATATGACACCTATCTGAACTTGTCACCCTGAACTCACCTGTCATAAATTTAATTTGATGCCCCAAGACTTTCCAGATCAGCCATGGCCAAGTGGTGGCTGCAGGAAAATATTTAAATATTTGCAGTGCTTCAATAAGCAGGAACTTTGACAATTCAGACATACTCAACCAATATGCTGTTCTATTCTGTTGCTTCTTGTCCTGCTGATCCAATATTTCTAATAAATTTTGCACCATTGTGGTGTGGTTTACCACCCCTCAGCTCTGCAGTAGAATGTGATGAATAGCTGAAAAGCTTTTCTTGTAAAAAAGTCATGGGGTTGCAGAATTAGTGAAACTAATCACAAACTCACAGTGAATTAATCTAATTGTTTCAGCTTGGTAGCAGGGGAAGGGGAGGAGATGAGAAAATCAAAGGGATTCATGTCACCACTTCTGAAATAAAAGATTTTGAAGCACAACCCTTGTGTTTGGGAGTTTATCTGGATTTAATTAAAATAATTCATTAGTATGCCTGGGAAATATGAAAAATACTAATTTCTTTCTGTGCCACTCCTGCCCTTCTCTGTTGGTATTTTAACTGAAATCAGCTCTTTGAATAATCCTAAACCCAACTGAATGCTGCACTGTGGAATTATCACAATTATCATGCAGAATTTTAGAGTGGAGCCAGCTCCAGGCTGCCTCTCCAGCCTGGGCAGGGACTCAGAACGTGGCAGTGGCCAAGTTTCTGCTCAGCACACACCTGTGGAAAGACACAGAGGAGCACTGATGGGGATGGAAGCTCAACACCCATGTGCTGGTATCTTCTTTCAGGTATCACACAGAAAATAGAACTATGGAATATTTTTGTCCCATCCTAATGCTTCTGCCAGGCATCTGCTGTGAAAATCAACATAACAACGTTTCCAGTGATCAATTCCATGAAAACTGTGATGATGCCTTGCCCAAGGCTACACAACTTTAATTTTGAGCCCAGTCAAATTGTTCATGGGAACTGGTCCTGCTCAGCTGCTGAGATCTCATCTAATCTCTGCTTGAATTACTCCTGGCTGTTTGGTGTTCTATACACACAAAAAATGTGTATGTGTATGTGTACATATACATATTTGTGTGAGTGCATATGGACATCTTTTTTTTCTCTGAGAAAAGATATTTGGTAGGATTTCCTTTCATATCAGCACTTATTCCATTGTGTATGACATTTCTGGACCTGACTGCTGTTAACAAATGTCTCCTAAGGAAATTTCTTTCCTTACTTTTATGGAGACCTGCTACTGCAGGTGAAAAAAATGAGAGTTATTTGGAGGAATAAGGAAGAAAATGGACTTGAATTCCTGAATATTCTGATTCCCAGTTTGTATACTATTACTGAAGTTTGATTAAACAAAGCTGTTTTATGTGTTTGTTCAATACAAGGGAAATGATTCCCTGTAGACTGAGTTAACCTTTTCCTCCACTTATTGTTACTAAAAAAGTGTCTAATTCAGACCTATTCTCTATTTATCTACTTAAACAATAAATTAGGGATATCCATGCACAGAAGTAAAACAATCCTTCAGTAAATCTTTGTTAAAGTCATCTCTAGAATAGATGAAGAGAATTATCAGGCTGCTGTATGTGAGGCTGCTGGTGTGGGGCCAATAATTATCCATGGGGTAGGACACTGTGCAAGCTTTTCTGAATCTGTTTTTGGTCTTGAAGTCACCATCTATCACTCCTCAGACTCATAAAATTTAATCTGTATTTGGCAGAAAATGAAACTATTAATGTCAGGAGAAAGGAGAGGGGAATTGAGCAAGTGAACATCTACCCTATAGCTGAGTGATGGTCTGTCCAGGAAACACTTCAACAGCCCTTGCTGTCCCAAAAGGGTCCTTCTGGCCTTTCCCAATGAAAAGTGTTTTCTCTGTTGGAATTAAGGATGCAAGAAGGAGTTCAGCAGCAAGGTATTTACCCAGCACTGCATGTGGGGTAATTATCTCAGTTTCATTCAGTGCCCTGCTAGAGCTCTGCATCCAGCATTCCATATGGATCTGGGAGTCTTCTACCTCTGCAAGGTTGCAAAATCATCTTTTCAAAGAAGACAGTTCAATGTGTGAACTAATTTGTGAGCTTTTGGATTCTTCTGTGGCCTTAATAATCTTCCCATCAAATACACAGATACTAAATACACATTCTGGTGGTCAAAACCCAGATATAGCAATGAGAAATTCTGGATTCTGTCCCTGTTTTAATTTTTGATACATTATTTGACCTTGCATAAATAATTTACTGCCTGTAAACCATTTTCTCCGTCTGTAAAATCAGAAATATGATGCTACAAACTCCACAGAAGCTGCTCTGAAAGAACACAATAGCTTTTGATTTGGTGCTACAGAATTCATGAAATACCCACATACACAAACCATCTCACAGGTCCTTGTCCAGTGGTAATTTATGATCATATGGTAACAGCTTCTAGGGGAGGAGACAGATGGAGTCTTTACTATCACATGGCAATTTCCTCATCACCAGAGCCATAGCATATTGAGTGAAGAAAATTGCATTTTCCTGACATTTCTCTTTGACAGGGGCAACCTGGACTTGGAAAACCCCAGAATTATTGGACAAAAGAAGCATAATGATACTCCCTTGAATTAACTCCTGAAGGATAATGATTTAACACAGGTGGTTTCTTTTTCTGTACATTGAATTGCAGCAAATACAAGCATGTGAAATGAAACACATGCAGCTTCTTTAGGTGGTGTCCAGGCAGAGAATAACTAAGAATGGTTTGAGCTGTAAGTTTGACAATGAGCAGGGGAAAAAAAAAGCTATTTAGGGAGGTAGAACAGGGGATATTCCAAATACAATTTATGGATCATTGCTTAGTTTATCCTAGAAAACCTATTGTTTATCAGTAAGATAACATTTTTCCTCCTACATGGCACACAACTCCTGGTTTGTAAGGGAGAAACATTTAGAGTTATTCAGTGCTTTGTCAGTGGACTTTGCTAGTATTCAAACTTCTTTTGAAACTAATGATACATTTCAATTAGTATTTACTGGATTTATCTCATAGCACAGCAATGAAGTAGAAATAATTTTGACAAAAGACATTAAGAACAATAAACGTCCAAAGGACTCTAAATTTCCAAATTTAGAACACTAAATGTCCAAAGTTTAACTCTCTCTGCTTCCTTCTTCTGTTCTCAGTTCCCACCAAGTCATCTCCAATTTTCCCTACATTTGCAGTTAGGGAAAACTTTGCTCTCACTGCCATTTGAAATTTTACTATTTTGCTCATCTCTAGTTTCATGCTAAATAAAAATACAGCAGCTCATAATCAACGTTACTTAAAAATCTCTGAAAATCTAAAGTTACCTCTGTGGTATTTCTCTCTTAAATTATGTCTTCTTTTTCTGCTTGCAGATCATGGCTGAAATACAAAATGTTTTACTTTTTTTTCAAGGGCTAAGCAGCCATAAATGTGATAGCATAACTGAGAACAAGCAGGACTCATTCTCACCTTGTTATCTCTGCATGAGTTTCAATATTGGATAGGATTTGTGATGTGCTGTGATTTCTCACTCACAAGGCTGTTTCAGGAGCAACCATAAGGCCAGAGCTGTGATTTTCACTTGCATGGAGGGCAGTGTTTATTATTCAAATGGCAGCAAATGGAAAATCTCAATTCAACGCGTGTTCTACTAGGTTTATAAAAAATTAAAAATTAAAAAAAGAAAAAAAAAAGTGAAACTGGGATAATTCTTTAAAGTGTGCAATCCATGGTGGGTGCAGAGTTATAAATGCTGCTCTTGCTGGGCTGTCTCTGCTTTTGCAGAGCAAGGTGATAGTAAAGATGGTTCATTCAAATCCTTTGAGAACAACTAATTAGCCACATATCATCTTTAGTGCTCTGTCTTCCCAAGGAAGGTGGAAGGGATCCAATTAAGAGTGGGGGACGTTCTGCTGAGATTTCTTTATTAACTTTATAGTAGAAGGAAGCAACATATGGAGTCAGAGTGTAATGCCAAACAAGAAAAATAGCAGAAAATAAGAAAACATGTGATTTCTGGAAGATTTTGGAAAATACACCAGAAGACTGCCTTCAGGAGCTTTTGTGGGTCAGGAAATGTGGGCAGGCTTGGGACAGAAGCTTCCTTAGGACAGAAGAGAGGATTAACTGATCAGCTGGAACTTTTTCCCTGGTCTTCAGGTCTCAGGCCAGTGGTGACCAGCTGCAGAGATGTTACTCAACAAATAAATGCTCCCATTGCAGTGGTGCTTCAATGGCTTCACTGTCATGTTCCTGAGTGAGAATAAAAGGAATCTGGAACATCTCCTTGCCCTCAACCTGTATCACCTACAATGAGACCTGTGGGAGGCAAGGAAGGATGTGAAGTTGGAGGGTATGAATGTTTAAATCAAATTTCTAAAAAAAGAAAAAAAATTTAATAAAATATTCATAAATACAGAAATTTAAATTTAAATAAGTATTTGAATTATCTGGGTTATCTGTTTTACAACCCAGACTGAACCCAGAATCTAGATCTGCTGCACAGAGAGGGGCAAACCATATAACCCCTGCCTCAGTTTTTCTCCCTGTGAGGTAAGGATGAAATTATTTTCTTAAGTATCCTTTTCTCAGAAAATGAGTTGTTAAAAAAACATAGCAAAACAAACAGCCTACCAGTAAACCTAGGCTGCACAGATTTATTATCTGTCTAAAGAATTTGATGGGTGAAACTGAAAAAAACCCCCAACCTAACAAATAATAGTGTTATTAATGGGGCTTCTCAAAGTATATTTTCTTGGCAATATAGGCATGCCAATAAAGGTTAATTAAAATGACAGGCAATCATGATCAGATTAAATGGGGTGTGTACTAATCTCCTGCACTTGCATGAGAACCTAAAAAGCATCTGACTTGGGGATGACAACTGAAAGCATGGTATTTTTAGCTGGATTCAATAGAACTTTCTTACACTCAATTAATTTCTGCATAATATGGAGATGAAACATTTGCTTTTCTTCCCATCATCTCTATAGGAGGAGTGAGGCATAATAGCAATATTTCTGGCACTAAAATATGTCTGTGAAAATTTGGGAGTATTTCAGGAAAGAGAAATGTACCCATGAAATAGTAGTGTGCTAATACCTTTTTCTCATTTTCTTTCCAGTGACAGGACCTGAGGGGATGGTCTGAAGTGGTGTCAGGGAAGGCTGAGGTTGGAAATTAGGAAAAACTTCTTCCCCCAGAGGTGCTGGCACTGCCCAGGCTCCCCAGGGAATGGGCACAGCCCCGAGGCTGCCAGAGCTCCAGGAGGGTTTGGGCAGCACTGCCAGGGATGCTCAGGGTGGGATTGTTGGGGTGTCTGTGCAGGGACAGGGAGCTGCACTGGATGATCCTGGTGGGTCCCTTCCAGCTCAAGATATTCCATAATTCTTTGTATAACATTATTGGATACTCCACTGGAGAGGTGAGAATGATTTGCAGCAGCAGAATGCACAGGATGATTCCTTCTCCCTTTGCCATCTCTGGAAGATTAATCACTGCACTCACTCAGATGTTTGGATAACATCATACATTTTGGGGTTGAAGGCTGTATCTGGCATTTTTCACTAAACAGCTTCTGGTGAGACTTTTGTCACTGCAGTCATCACTTTTGGAAGAGGATTGCTCAGGCACTAAGGAGAGCAAAGACAGGTGAATGCAGAATGAAAGCTTAGATCCATAGGTTGTTTCCTGCTGGTGTGAAATGCTCACTCTGGTCACTAATTAAAACAAAGAAACCAAAGACCCAAAAGAAAATCTTTCTGCCCTTATCCTTGATCCTGATTCTATGAACACCCCTGGAGAAGAGGGAAAAGTATGGGGTTTTTTTCTGTTTTTTCAATTTTTTCTTACCAGATGATTCTGCTCTTTGAAGATTGTCCATAAAAACCCACTGAGAGCAGCACATGGTTGTTATGATGCAAAATTACAACTTCTTACATCTGAGGTTCAAAATATTATAATTTCATGGAAAAGAACTCAAACCCAGGACTTTTCTTCATAGTCCAACTGTCTTGATAATCGACAAGCAGCAGGCTGCAGACAGATTCAGATTCTCCATCTCCACCTGTTGGCAGAATTGTATCTGAAGGGCACAAAATAAATGTCCCTACCTAGAGCAGGGGATTGAAACAAGATGATCTTTAAGGTCATTTTTAACCCAAACTGCTCTATGATTTTACAAGTCTATGAAATTTACTTGAAGGGAAATGATTGAGATGAGAAAACTTAGAGTATATTGTTATTCTTTTTTTTTTTTTTTAATTTTCCCTTCACTGTAGCAGTTTCCAGAAGCAAAGTACTGATATCTCAAAATACCTGTGGAACTGCAGGGCTAGAAATGCAAATGATCTACCATGAAAACTGTAGTTTGCTCACATTAAGTTAGCACGTAGTAAAGATGTAGCAGTATTACCATAAACACAGTTTGGTTTAATTTATGGACTTCTTTACATGCACACTCCTGTATCCCTGAGGGCCATAAAGCAAAACCTGAAGAGAAAATAGAAAACGAATAAAATATATCTTGTCTTCATTTGTGTCAAAATCACAATAAAAGGAGGAAATATAATCAACTTAGATGTTGTTTTCTTTTTATTTATAAAGCTTACTGTTTCACTCTGTTTTAATTATCATCATTAAAGTGGGGTAGCACAGAAAAGGCTGCATGCCACCTTGGCAGCCAGATGAGTATCTCGCTCTAAATGGAGGACACTTAATTTAAAACTAGTTCTAGAAATAATTTCTCCAGTCTCTGTTTTCTGGGGCGTTGCTCCTCGTTTTTTTCTTTTTTTTTCCCCTTCCCCAAGTGCATTTCCTTCTAATTTTATGGGTCTTAATGGGCAATTCTTTGAGCTGGATGAAAGGAATTGAATATTTCACATACAGAGCTGTATGAAGCCAACCAATGTTGTTTCTAGATGAATGGTATACAGAGCTGTGTCTTCCCCAGGGCAGAGGAAAATATGTTGAACTAGATACAATTGCTGAAAAACAGTAACATCAGGTTTTTCAGCCAAAAAAATTGATGCTGAATAGGAAAATGGAGAGGGAATATCAGTATGCACCCAAAACAATGCCAATATTTTTGTTTTATCACTGCAACATGTCTAAACCTTTCAGATTTTTTCTCTTAGAATCAGAGAAACAAGCAAACTAAAGTATTTTCATATTGGAATTGCTCTTTGTAAAACTCTCAGAAGGACCATACAGATCTTGTTATGGTTTGACTGAATGGCCATAGTTGGGTTCACTCCTATCTGCTCATGGGTTTGGAGTTTATTGCTGTGTTTCTGTGAAACAAGGAACAGCAACAAAAAAATACACCTCTTAATAAATCCAGCACACTGAGACCTCCTGCTACACACCCTGCTTTGTGATCAGGGCAGAGCTGTACTGTCTCCATTAAAGAATTTTTAAAAAAGATTTAAAAAGTCCTTTGCTGCTTTTAATTAACAAAACGACTTTTGCTGTTTGCAAGCGTGGTGATGGAAAAACTTTTATCATAGGTAAGCACTGCTTGGGTGGATTAATTATAGATACATTAATAATATATAATGCAATTTTATATTGCTTAATGATTTTGATCTTTCATGGTATAAACCTATTGAGGTTACTAAAGCTGAGTTGTTTTTTTAAAATTTTTGTTCATTGGGTTATCTTTAAATTATTATGGGCAAATTAAATGAATTAAATGCACAAGAAATGAGGGCATAAAAGCAGAGAGAAGGGTAACAAATAAATTATGGAACTGCTTGTTTTAGAGCAATTCACCACAACATTCAGTAGGTATAAACACAGAAATATAGGGATCCATTTTTAATAGGATAGATTTTTCTTTTATTTACAATCCAATTATGTAAAAAATAATGCTAATTATATGACTACAGAACAGAACCCTAGCATTATTTTCTCAGGCACTGTTCAAATTCCATGCATATAAGGCAGCTGACATTTGAAACAAGCAGAATCTCCTCCATCTAGAAAAGCCCTCCTCCCTCTAAGAATTTAATAAAAATGAACCTTCAAAAACAAATTATCTGGAGTTAATTTTCTAGGTGAAGAGGCAAGGTCTCCTCCCTCAACTTGCTTCTTTTTACATGGTACAAGTGGATGTCTGAGCTGCAGGTGCATGGTGCCAGCTCATGTCCAATTCTCCATCTGCCAATATCCCCAATTCCCTCTCCACAGGGCTGATCCCAACCCATTCACCACCAATCCTTAGGGACACCTGGAACTGCTTTGGAGCAGGTGCAGGACCTTGCACTTGGCCTGGCTGAATCCCACGGTGCTCACACCTCTCCAACTTCTCCAGCTTGTCCAGTTCCCTCTACAGAACCAACTGCACTGCTCAGCTTGGTGCCCCCCACGAATGGCTGCCATTAACTGCCCCTGTCACTAATGAAGATTTTGGGCAGATCTGGGCTCAGCAGTGACCCTCAGAGACACCACCTGCATTTGTAGCAGCCGTGGCCTGCAATTCTTTGGGTGTCCCCACCCAGCCAGTTCCTTATCCATCGAATTGTCCCCCCATCAAACCCAGATCTTTCCAATTTAGCAGCAAGGATGTTGTGTGGGACCAGGTCAAAGGTCTTGAAAGAGACTCAGAGAGGTTTCAAATAAGCACCCTGGGATTAGGAATTAAATTAGGATTAAATTGGAATTAGGGATTAAATTAGGGATTAGGGAATCAACTGTGTTTGGATATGTACCTGGATCAAGAGTACCTGTAGGTGCTTTCAGCCCACAAATCTTAAACAGCTTTCCCAGCATTAATGATATCATGCTTGCCCAGAGCTGGAGCATATTTTCTTATCTTTATTTTACAAATTGGGAAAACAAAGGGACAGCCTGTGATTTTGCAATAAACTCAGTTATCCTCAACTGATTTCAAAAGCGAAGACTGCAAAACTGAGCTTGAGGAATCAAAGTTACCAAACATCTCTAGGCTGGGAGATTTTTGTGTGTTTGTAGTCTCCCATTTTTGAAGCACTTTTGAGCGTCTGTCCCCAGTTGTTTGTAATAAACCACTTTTAGAAAGTCTAATTTAAAGGATTTGCCTACAGGAACAGGGCCAGATTGTAATAAAGGGGGAACTGGAGCCAGTTCTCTCGGGACCTTCCTGTGCTCTCAGCCAGAATTGCATCCCTTTTATGGTCTCTTTTTTTCCTCCCTCACCAAGTCAGACCTTTTGTGTGACCCTAGAAAAACACCCAAGGAGAGGTGATCAAAGAACAGTGAGAATAACAGCATGTGGGGTTTTTAATTCCACGTCTGCATGCTGATTTCAAAACAACATGAGAACATATTTTAACAGAATCTGTTTGATGGGAGAACTGAGCAGCCTACAATGGATGGAGAATATACCTGTTTATCAAGAGGCTGAGGAGGAGAATTTTTTTGTTTCCATAAGGGAAACTTTAATCTCTAAAACTGAAAATAAAGGAGAGGGAATAGTTATTGATGGAGATTGCAAATCTACCTTTACTTGATGGAATGTTCTCAGTGATTTTGCAGATATGAATTTTACTAGCCCTAAGAGACATTGGAAACTAAAATATTTCTCTAATACTTAAATATAGCACTTTGCATGTATTTAATGTGGTCTAAGTGAAGATTTCAGACTGTTTGTACTTTAAGCCTCACTGTTCTCCAGCATTATGGGGCCAGTAAATCAAATACCTTTACACCTCTAATGTTTCCTCAAATCTTGTGCATAAATTTGTGAGCTGGTGGAATAATTCTGTGGTTTATATGTAATTTTTACCTTTTTCTTGTCTCCTCCCTGTTCAGTTTGCATTGACCAGGACGGTGGATTAGTTTTAAGCATCAAAAGTATTATCACCATCTCTTATGATGCTTTGAGAAGTGGCTGGGGTGAGGTGCCCCCAAGCTGGGGGTGTCCCACGTGTTTCTGACAAAGTCTTGGGCTCACTCTTACAGACCTGAGTGTGGCTCAACTGATGTTTAATAGATCCCAATGAAAAATCAAAGCGGGGAACATGCTGCTTGCAGTGGTTGGTTTGGTTTGCTCACACTGACACCTTTGCACGCTGCAGTGCATCCTGTGAGGCTGAGCATTGGCAGCAGCAAGACAGGTTCATTCCCTGACTGTGCAGGAATCTCTCACACAGAAAATCCCTTGTGATGTTTTTGAATATTTTCAGCAACTCTGCCTTGCCAAATTTTAGCTTACTTTCAAATTTTTGTTTTGCTTTATTCCATTTTTTTCTTTCACTTGTTTGTTTTCATTATTTTATTCATTTAGAAAGTTATCTGCTTTATTTATATCTAAATAATCCTTATTTTCCTTTGTTTGTTTTTCATGGCCTGTTTTCCTTTTTATTTCATAAATCCATACACTGAAGTAAATTTACTGCAAAAATGTATGTACTTTATAAAATAATATGTACCTTAAGAGACACTCTTCAATGTTGACTGAAAATGGAAATTAAGAATGAAAAATAGCAAGGAGAAAATAAAAAGTATGAGTGTAAATGGAAGGGGTCAAAATTTGACATGCTGGCCACTAATATTACTCAATAGCAGATAAAGATTTATTTTTTTCTTTTTCATGACAATTAGTGGTAAAAAAAATCCCTTCTGCACTGAGATGAAAACAAGAGCTTTAGTGTTTTCCAGTGAATAAATAAATAAAGAAAAGAAAAGTGAAGCAGTCAAGATGAACTTTTCTCTATCATAGATATTTGTCCTGGAATAGATAGGTCTGATTTAGAAGAAGTTTTGAGATGCAGTTTTCATAGCCCATGACATTATTACAACATTATGCAAAAGAGTTCAATTTTCTTTTCTTCTTTTGCTCTTTATTTATGTGAATATGTGTTCACAAATATATATATTATGCATACATATATATATATGAAACAAATACAATTACATATATATATAATTTATATTTCTCTACATTAATATCTTTCTGTAAGCAATTTACATTTTGACCAAAAAAAGTATATTTTTCAGTCGGAAAAACTTTTCTTAAATGATGTTCCATGGGAAGTGCCATTTTCTTGTTAAATGTACTCTTCTTAAAAGAATTGCAAAGACTTGCAATATGAGCTTTTTACCAACCTTATCTGAAAGGCATGACCTAGCTGCATAAAAATGAGAACAGCACACAGGAAGGATGCATATGTACACAAGAAATAATGAGGAAATTTACCTTTGTCTGCACAGACCTATTAATGAGCAGTAAGAAAGGAAAAAAAAAAATCTGGTTGTAAACCACATATCTTGCATTCACAATGATCTGACAACATGGAATAGAAAAGCACAAGCCACTCCTGGAGGAAAAGCATTATAATATTCATATTAAAAGCCTTTCAATATTTATGGCTGACTGAAGGGGTGCCTTAAGGTGTTACACAGGTGGCAGCTTGGTGTGAGGCTAATCAGACCCAAATGCCAGTGGTCTGACAGTGCTGCAGGATATCACAGAGACACCTGGCAGACAGGGAAATATTCAAGTGGCACTCATAGTTTTGTCATTTAAGGCATATATTCAGTAAAGACAGTCAGTGAGGACATAGATCTTAATTGTTCACTGAAGATTTGGACATTTCTGGGCAGCTGGGAGGTGTTTTTGGCCATCCCATGTGCTGTTGAAAACTGTCTTTCTTAGTTTATCTGCTCTTTCTCACATTTTCTTGCCCACAAGTCTCCCTTGTGCATGGGTCAGCCCAGAAGCAGAGAAGAGATTTACACTCTGTTCATTTTGGAGGGCTTAGGGAAATGAATAACAGTTGTTCATTCAAACATATCAAATGCATCTCATCCTCGTTGGGTATTAGTGGCACTTTGCTATTGCAACAGGGGATTATCTCATCTTTTGTCACAAAGCAACTCAGTGTGAGCTCTGGCATGTGAAACTTTCCTAACTGAGTGTTAGTCTATCAATAACTAAAAAGGTAAATATTTGCTGAGTCCTAGGGATTTGTTTTAATCAGCCTCTTTGTCCCCTACTCTTATTCTTGTTTGGCTGTAATACATATGACAACCCTATCCAAATTATTCTGCTTACCTATAGGAAATTTTTTATTCTGGTTTTATTCTGACACCACTTTAGAATGTAAGACCTGAATTCCTGGGATCTAAATTCCTGGAGCATGATTGCAAAAGTACTCTGTTAGCAACACAGTTTTCCTCTCATAGGTACACTCAGAATGCCTCTGACAGGGATTTGTTCTCTTGATATTTTAAGATGAAAAGTTCATGGCTACCAGTACCTGTTCTGTATGCAGAGAAGCCAGATGGAGCCATGACTCACTCTAAATATTTCTTTTGAGGTTAGCATAAGTGAATTGCTTTTCAGGTGGAATCCATCAGGTCCCTAGAATGTGTTCTTGTCTACAAATTCGTCCTGCTGCATTATATTGCTCTTCTTCAAAATGTTAAATGTCTTGCTTTGCATTTGCAGGAGTTGATTGAGCCCTTGTTTTTACTTCCACGCATAAGGATTGCATTTTTTCCCTTTTTTTATTGTAATTGTTAGTTCATGTTTCTTTCAGAGCCACTGTTACATGGGCTTAATTTTTAAATAATTTTGCATATATATATTTTTTTTCTATTGTCACTGTGATTTGTGATAAAAATATTTGCTTTATTTTCTTTCCTTCTCATTTATTGCTTTGCTCACCTTCTGAAATCCCCAGTTGCATCTTCAGATGGAGGCTGAATGAAATACTGCCTTCGAGTAAAATAATCCCATGCAACAGCTGTGTTAGATTTTTTTTTCCAGGTAAAAGAAAGAAGAAAAGTTAAGAAATTCTCATTTTTACTAAATAATGTTCTAAGCAAAATATTCAACAATTCCATTACACTGATTTGGGAGGGAGATTTCAGAATAAAGTCCTCATTTTCAGTAAAAGATCCAAAACCTGTGATGACTAAAATCTTAATTCCTTACACTTAGGGGTGAAGGGAATTCAGGAGCATGAGCAGCAGGATCCTGGTCTAGTGGAAGGTGTCCCTGCCCACAGCAGGGAAGTTGGAACTGGGTGGTCTTCAAGATCCCTTCAAACCCAAAGCATTCAGTGATTTTGTGCTTCTGTGACAACCTGACACCACATGAGACAAACCTGAATTTGGAATCACTTTGCAGAGATGACCAAGGTGCTCATCCTGACTTAGACATGTTATCTGTTATAACAGTATGATCACATTCAGGTGATGCTGTGCCAGACAAACATATCTCTGGTTTGGGGCAACATCCATGATTCACCCCTGAATGAATTCTGAATGCAAAAATCAGTGTTAAAATTACCAGCTAACCCTTAAACTCCATATCTTACCTCTCTGTACCACCTTCCCTTATTCTACCTTTCCTTTAGTGAGACTGGAAAGCAAGAGGGAAGATAAATTATCTTCATTGGTTTATATATCTAAGATACAGGGCTTTAAATAAAAATTATGGTGGATGTATAAGTGATTGATTAGAGCATGTTGTTTGCATTGTATTTGGAAATGCAAAATGTAGGAAGGAGGGAATTTCAATAGCAAAGTGGAAATGGTTGTCATCAGGATTAATGCTAAATGATCATTCATGTCTGCTTTATCTCACACTAACTTTTCTTCAGTAGAATTTTAATAGTGTAGACTATTGTGCATTATGGTGATAAGATCCTGCCAATGTTTAGTTGAGCTGGTTAAATTACAGGAGCTAATTTAAAAGGTAGCTTGTGTGTTAGGGAATCTGTCCTGTTGGATGGATAACCCAGCTTTTAGGATATCATTTCCACAGATGCAGATCTTCATCTTTTCTCCCCATCTATGCCCTTGTACTCCAACTTCTAATTATTCAAGTGTGAAGGGAATTTCCTTCATTTTTAGACACAAACATCCCCACCACATGATTTATAAGGTTGTCTGTAAAGTGAACTGATTATTGTAACTATTTCTATAGAATTTTGTGGTGTGTTAAGTTTGTGCCTAGGGATAAATATAAACTCTATCTCATTTAATCCCAGCTTGGAGAGAAATTTTTCTTCTGAAAACATTTTTATGTATTTACTCACAAGTTTTATCATCAAATGTAACCATTTAGCATACAACTCATGTATGCTTATAACACTTCACAGGCACTTTTCTCACCACTGTAATTGAGCCACCGAAGCTGAATGTGGCAGCTCTTTAACAATTCTCATCTGTGCCATGTGAGAGTTTAAACAGAAAGTGGCCTTACTACTTTCCCAGCTTTAATGCATATTCAAACATTTTCTGCCAGCTTTTCTGTCAGCTGTCATTTAGTTCTCTCAATTCCTTTGTGTGTGTGGCACTGGCTGCCATTTCTGTCGTCACTCTGAGCCGAATCCTGGGATCTTGAAAGATTTTCTTCTATACTGGCCTTCATACAATCCTCAGCACTCTAGGATTTAGTGAAATTTCAAGTAATCATTTGAAAAATGCGACTGGCAAAATGAAATTCTCTGCCTGGTTCTTGCAGCCAACCCTTCTCTGTTCATCAGCCATAGCAGAAGATGTAAAAGAGATTTAGCAGCAAAGGATTTCAAATTCTCATGACTTTTCCACTCACTTTCTGCACACATCCAGACAATAAAGTTTTACTGGCACAAATGTTCACAGCAAATGAAAATCAAATCCTCATATGAGCATCTCTAGAAGGTGAGATTTAAATCTGAAAGGCATCCTGTGGGAAGTTCTTCTGTGTTCACCCATTCAAAGAGCAGGGAGATGGGAAACATGGCATATTTACTAAATGAAAGTGATAAGCAGCATGTGTTGAATCTCAAGTATTTGCACTCAGTCCCCAGGGAGAAATGCTGGGAGATGACAAAGGTGAAATAAATTCATGCAGCATCCAATCTGATACTCATTAAAATGAATGAAAAGACAGTTTGAAATTGGACTAGGCCTATAGATCCCAGCCTAGAAAAGTGCTCAAGCACGTGAGAAGCCATTGTCTTCAAGCTTGTGTTTAAAGTTGTGCCCATGTTTAAATGCCAAGCTCCTTTGGGGCCAGAATATATTAAATAAGAAAACAGTAACTTGCCCTCCAGGGGAAACAAGGAAAAAAGAAAGTTAAATTTGCTTGATGTATTTTACATGCTTAACAAAACATATCCACCAGTGAAACAGAGATATTCAAAGAAAGTTTTCTACAGAGTCTGCATTGGCAGAATGCTAAATGATTCACCTTTGGAAAATGGCAATATAGCAGATGCCGTCAGATAATTTCTCCAAATCCTTTGAGGCTGGGTTGTATTTTTTTTTGGATTTTGTTTTTTTTTTTTTTTTCAGATGATTGTTCTGTATTATTCAAGTATGCTTTAGTGATGAGAATTATAAACCTTGTGTTTTGTCTTCTCCCTTAGAAATTCAGAGTAAAACACTTCACCAAAAGCCTACCCAAACCAAGTATGCCTAAGACTTAATTTTTCATGACTCTATGCTTTGCACTGGTTTCCACATGTAAAACCTATTCAGAATATTGCCTCCATTTTGTTCCCCTGGACTTGTATTTTCCTTTGAAACATTTTTATTAAAATATTACCCAGATCTTGTCTCCAGAAGTTAAACAAAGCTATGTCTTACAGCTGTAGTTGTGTTTTTCTGTCTTTCTTAAGCCAAATAGAGTTTTCCTCTGGATACAATTCCAGCACTGCTGAGTGTAACCACTGGCACAGCCAACATCAGGAGGAGGGATTTCATTTGTACCTGCTTTGGAAAGAAATATTATTCAAAAACATTTCAGAGGAGTTTTGCATTTGAGGAATACCAAAGCCAGGTTGTGCCTGGAGTACATTGCTGAACTTACATGTTAAACTATTGAGCACAAACCCCCCCTGCATAAACAAAACCAAAAGAGAAAGGAACTTTGTAGGTAATAACTCAAGGAATGGGCAGAGGCAATGGACTGTATTAATAATATAATTTTAATTTGAAGTTCTAGTCCACTCTGATTGCAAATCACTGCTTACTTTAATACTTCAATGTCTCTGTACATGAAATGTGCCAATTTCCTGGCTGTTCAACAAAGAAATCATATTTATTCTCAGAAATATGGAATGTACATTATTGGAATGTTTAGTTTTGCTTTGTTATCAACACTGTCATAGAATGAAAGAAATTCAATTTCAGATTGCATTCAAAACAGAAATTATTAATACTTTATCTGCTGTTGTTATGACAGTTAGAGATCTTTCTATATTTCAATTCTGAAATCTTAAATTTGATACACTGCCTCTCAGGCATTTAATAAAAAACAAATCCTTAACAAACTTTAAGTTGAAAAATAACATCATGAATCTCATCTCATTACCTTTTCTCTGACGTGCTTCCTTTGTAACTTATCACTTCATGGATGTGCACATCCAAACATAGTAAATCAAATTTCATACCTGCATAAAGCACTGAAATAAATGGCTTTATGCTGGCATAAAAAAATCCAGTGATGAACTGGGCTCTGATCCTGCTTATTTTGTTCTCCTGGGAAATAAGAAAGGAAGACAAAGACAAGTAAAACATCAAGCAGAAGATCAAATGTGAGACAACATAAATGGCCTGAAATTGATTCCTTTTACTCTGGTGACATTTCATTAACTTCAGGGAAGTTTTGGAGGATTTTTACAGAGAGGCAAGTGAGAAGAGAATAGGGAGAAAGGAAAGAAAGACTTTTCTTCCAGACCCCAATAACCTGATTTGCTGAACTGTGATTTGTATATAGGGAAGAGCAATACACTACTTTCAACTCTCCAAAATAACCTTGTCTCCTATCTCTTTATTCACATGTGACTTTGAAGTTCATTTATATCAAGACTTTCTGGGGAAAATCCCAGCCATGCAACTGCCTGGAAAAAAGGCCTGTGCAAAAAAATCCTAATCACAACTCTGGTATTTTTAATGTAAGTTCTTTTAACCTTTTTTACTAGTCACAATCATAGGCTGTGACTATGTGATTATTCAGAAATGTCCCAGGCAGATGGGTCATTTAAGGAAACCAAATATATGGTGACTACGTTTTAGTTACTCCTACTAGAACAAATGTGCAAACACAGCCACTGGGAAGTGGAGCTTTTTAATTAAGCAATGAACAGTAATCTGTATTTGGAATATGTCTCGTTCCACATATTCAGTGGGGAAAAATGAACATTAAAATACTTCCTGACTCAACAATCAGGTTATAACCAGAATTAGGCCAAAAGTTCCTGCTGTTTTTATCATTGTACAGTTGAGTACTTCTCTTGATTTAGGTGAAACATTCAAATTTTTCTTTTCTGATAGATCTAAAAGTAGATGTCTGTGAGAGTCTGGAGGCACTTGCTGCACACCAGGGATCTGGAGCCACTCCAATCACAGCAGCAGAGCTCAAGTTTAGACAGTGTGGAAAAAAACACACACATGCTCTGGACTGCAAGCCACACTGAGTGTCCTAGGGTGTCCCAAATGACACCAGGTGGGTTTGGCAAATGAACTGAATTCATAGATTCCATGGCAGCCATAAATGATAACATAACATAAAGAACTGGACAAAATGACATTATAAAGAGCTGGTGAGCAGACACCTCCACCAAATAGCTCTTAGGGCTCTGTCAAGATCACAGGCAGGGCAGATCTGATCAGGGCCATGGTTACAGAAGCAGCTCAGGTTCAGTCTGATGGACCCCACTTTTGCTGGACAGATCAATGTCATGGCAGGCAAGAGAGCCACTCTGCTGTAGCAAATGCAAAGTTACTCTGTGACTGTAGAACAGCTGATAACAAAAGCTGAATAAATGTCCCAGAGAAGCTGTGGCTGCCCCTGGATCCCCTGAAGTGTCCAAGGCCAGGCTGGATGGGGCTTGGAGCACCCTGGGCTAGTGGAAGGTGTCCCTGCCCATGGCTCAGGGCTGGAATTGGATGACATTTAAAGTCCCTCCTGACCCAAACCATCCTGCTGTTCTATGATTTTATCACTTTGATCAGAAAATCAACAATGAAATATCCTATAACTCAGGCTGTGCACTGAATTCAAGAGCTTTCCTGATTTCAATACTTGCATACAGCTGGTGCTCTTGTTCTTTGAAATCTGTCAATTTTATTTTCTATTTTAAAATATGTTTTAAAATCTTCATGACAGTCAGGGCAGCACCAGTATGAAAGTAAATTTTATAGCCAACTAAAATCCATGCAAATCTGTATTCCTTGTAGAGAGGTTAATGCAGCTGCTGGTGCAAACAGCAGTGCCCCAAGGTGTGCTTATATTATTTTGTGAATGATACCTGCTGTGAAGGGTGGCTGAGCACAAAGCTGCCAGCTGCTCTCTGTGCCTTGCATATCTGTAAGGTCATTTGTGTGTTCTGATGACTGAGGTGTAAATGATAAAATTATGGAACAAAGAAAAAGATCTTTACCAGGCCTGAGCTTTACCTCATGGCTGCAATGATACAGCATTTGATGGACTTTTAATGGAACTAAATTTAATTCAGAAGAAATGTAACTGAGTCATGATTCCACCTGTTTTCAGCTGCTGCTGATGCAGTTTTCTCTCCCAAGATTTTAAGGGTTTCAATGATGAAAAAAATGTTCTTCTGGGTATTTATTGATGTCACACATAACTTGATCCAGGAGAGTTCTTGATGGGTTTGGTTTGTCAGAGCAGTGCCAAGTGCAAAGGACAAAATTCTTCTTACTCTTTATAAAAATGCAAATGTGAAGTTATCCATCATTGTGGTGTTATCTAGAGACCTCAACAAATGCTTCATCCCTTGTGCTGTTCTGTTAGACCAAGGAGGAACTCCTGGAGGTCTTCTAGGTTAAATTCACAGTCAAAAAGATTGAGATGAAAGAAAACACTGAGATGGAGATGTTCCCAAAACGTATTCCTGAGAGGGGGGAATATGCCCATCAGTCACTCAGAGACTGATCTGAACTCACTCCTGCTGGAATTTGGAGATGACCCAAGGATTTGTGTTCTCTTAAATAAAAAAAATGATGCACCAGTCACATGAAGAGCTTTGTTTTACTTGATAATTTTGGATCTCTCAAACAAATCATGTGTCAGCACAGCTGAATAAAGTATTAGAGAGTGTGGAGCAATGAATGTCAGTCATGCAGAATGAGTGCTGGAAATTTAAGGAACTACAGGGATCTAAGAGTTCTACAGTCAAGAAAATCAAGGTTTCTGTGCAATGGTGTGACTGTGATTCCTGATGTATGAAGCAGAGATTAAATCATTAAAAATTAAAGTAGCTTTCCTGGGACATCTGTGAGCCCAGTATTGGAATACTGTGTACTCAGTGAGAATGAAGGGTATTAAAAAGGGTATTAAAAAGATGAAAAAATGAGCAACAAATAAAGGCTTTTGAAGACCTAAGAAATGCCAGAGAGTGATAAATATTTGGATTTTCACAAGGAGATAGAGAACTGACTTCATTAGAGCACATAAATACTCTCTCTGAAGAAAATGCCAAGTGCTAAAGGACCTTTAATCATGCATAATTGTTGAAATTTAGAAATGGATTGATATAAATTCAAAACAAAGCAGAAATACTTTACATGGAAAAGTTACAGTGAACTAAAAAACTGTGACAACTCCTCAGTCTCCTGAAATCCTCAAAGTCATTCAAGAGTATGAATAAAAAGTGATTGCTGTCTGTCAGAAGATAATTTGATGACATTAAGTGGTCTGTGGTGTATCAGAATCTGACTGGGCCATCTTATAACTTGAAACTTTTAAAACTGTGAAAAGAGTTCATGTAGGCTCTTCAAGAATACCAAGAAGCAGAGGAATCAGGAAGTTTGAACAAGGAATTTCTCTTTTGCTGAGAAAGATGGATGATGTCAGGATGAACTGCAGAGAAGACTGGCAGCACAACCAAAGTTTGAAGCAGACTGGAACAAGCACGTGGATCCCTGAGAATACAAAATCAGCCTGGAGCTTGATTCCAAAGCCAAAATGCTGCTTTGTAAGTTCTAGAAAGGGTTGCTGAAGGCTCACACAGGTTCTATGGTCAAGGCTATTGACCCTTTCCTTGTTTTCTTTGTTCATATCACTTCCAGCAATCTTAATTTGTCCTTCTTTCAGGAGCAAAGATAGACTCCAGAATCCAGAGTAGATGGTCCTTTGGGACTCAGATGACATTTATTTATCTTTGTGTCATGCATCTGTAACAATATCAGAGGGAAGGATAAAACCTCCATGTGCAAACCCTCTGATCTGTTAGTGTAAGTATAAAAAAAAATCCTCTCCCAAAGGATGAAGTTCAAAATGAAAATTAATTAAAGATATTAAGCACGGAAATTATATTAAATAGGGCATTGAAAAATACATTAGGAAACTGAAATCTGAGGCTCTCCTGGGAGAGCTTGTTTATCAAATTTCCACCCCAGTTTATGGATCAGATAGTTATGGGCAGGTTCAACAAGGCTCAAATGTTTTTGCATTGTTTGCATCACTAGACATTCAAACCTTCTCAGATTCACTGATATCATTAATCACACTTAGTGATAAGCAAGCATGAACAGATACAGCCCTCTCATTCTGTCTCAGTGTATTCAGATATGGATTCAGATTAATTTTTGGTTAATTTATCCATATTTCTATAATTTATGGGTACTTATTTATGAATTGTTAAAGACAGCACAGCAAGGAGAAGTTAAGCACTTTATCCAAAGCAAAGAAACCTCTTAGGCTAATATTTGGCAAGAGCTACAAAATATTTTATGCTTGCAATTAACTTTGGGGTCATTTTCCATAAGAGCAGGGCTCTGGCTTGTCAAAGCATCCACTATCATTAAACCTTTTTTGTTACATTCACAGAATCCAAAGCTAGAATGCACTGCTCACAGAATTTACTCAGTGATGCCTGTATTAATTCCCTAAAATCTTCTGGTTAAGCCTTCTAATATCACTTAAAAAACCTTCTAATCTTGGAGATCATGAAACTGATCATGTTCTTGGATAAACTATTGAAATGCTAAATTAACCTTCTTCTTAAACCGTGTGACTCATTTCTTATGTAAATTTGTCTGTCTTTGGACCCCAGAGATAACGTTTTGTTTGTTCAGTGCTTTCTTTTGTCAATATAGACATTTCCCCTTCATCCATATGGTGCATATCCATAAAACGTGACCAGACTGAGATCCCTTGGCTTCCCTGCAGGATATTTATGAGTAGATAATAATCTTACATGTGACAGGGAAATTGCAAGGTCTTTTCTTCAGGGAAACTTATTTGGTTTTTTATACAGTTGCTCCAGCAGTAATACTGTTCACTATGGCAGCCAAGGCAATGATGATTTCAGATGATGCTTTGATTTTGCATAAAAAATTCTTTGTTTCCTCAGCTTTCCTGTACAGTTGATGGCATTCCTTATCAGTCATAAAGGGAAAAAGAGAAAAGAGCTCAATTTTCAGGCTTTAGCCCTTCATTTCTCTTGCCAGAACATGTGAGAGTAAAGTTGTCTGAAGCAGATACTGCTTTAAATATGATACCATATTCTAATTCCACCTAAACTTCTAATTAACCCTTGCTTTTACATATATATATATATATATATATCTGTATTTGTTTTGTTTTGTTTTTAGATTCACCCTGAACTACAGCAGAGAGATCAGAATCTATTAATGTTGTGCCTCTAGTCAATAAACCTTAGTTATGTATGGAATAGGCTTTGGATACAACAAACTGAGGCTTTATTTCTTAAATATTCTTAATGTTAATTAAGAATAGTTAACAATTAAATGTTATTATTATTCTTGGCAAACACATACTTATTTTGTAGGTAAACTGTTCAAAGTTAGTGGCACTCTATGATTTATCTGCTTTACACATTCACAGGATTTTGGGTAAATATAGTTTTGAACTTGTGTTTGTGTTTGTAAAGACAGGTACAGCTGCAGTAGCCAGTGTGAAATTGTGAGGAATTTTGGTGATTTTTTCACTACGTGTCTTTAATTATAGGAAGTCAACAAACAAACAAAACAACAAAAACAAAATCAAAGAAATATCGAATATTGCAGACCAGAAGGAAGCTTTATGATTAAGTTTGTGGATTCACCAAGCTGAAGAAACCAAAAGGTGAATAAGTCAAAGGGGGAAACCTTGAGTTTGTTGTATCTGTAATCCTGGAAATTATATTTTTTCTAGATGTCCTTGTTCTTTTAACTGCAGCAAATGACTCTACTTGCAGAATGAATAGCTATTATCCCAAGTTTTAAAAAATTATCTGCATGGCAATGGAAGTTTTACAAGAATAGGAAGTATCAACATTTTCTGCTGTGTAGGCCTTTTAGTATCAATTTATTGGTTTTTTAAATATTTTTCCCATAAACTAGTTAATAATTCATCCAGTACCTATTTACATACAGAAATAATATTATGGTAGTTCCTAACTGCAAGATATATTTAATTCTAGGGTTAAATATCAAGTCTGTGAATGATTTTATGTAAATGTAGAATGAATTTGAGTTGTTAAATTGATTATTTTCCTACCAAAACAGAAATAAGGAATAAAACAGAACAAATAAAAATGAACAATAGCTTATACTTCCCTTAATGGTCTTTTACAAATTGCAGGGCTATGCCATTTCTCATGGAAAAATTATTATTCTTTTTCTAATTCAAGATTTTAGTTTTAAATATGTTTCTCCATCTTGTCTCTTTTATGCTTTTGCCAATAGAATAATCAGCTGTGCAGAGCTGTGATCCAGTAGGTCAAAGAAAAGTATTTGGGCTCTTTAGGCCTCATATAAAAAATTTTTGGTCTTCCCAATGGGAAGGGATGTGGAAGGGCCAATTGAATCTGGAAAATGGTCACAGGACTGGTGAGCAACAGCAGCACTCACAGTCTTGCAAATTTAATGAAAAATTGCCCACAGTTCAGACTGTAAAATGTAGGAATCCTCATGTGATTATTGCCACTGCTTCACCCTGCTCCTGCTTTCCATAGTTAGACAGATATTTTAGTATATCAGGCATTTCTACATTTTTATGGTGAAATGTTAAAACTTGAGGTGTTAGCATCAATAGAGTGTGTTGAAATGCTCAACACCTCTCTGCAAACAAACTTAACAGGTAAAGTTAAAACTGTGCTTTTCAAATATAGCCCATATTTATTTCTATCACCCTGAGATGCTGTTTCCCAAAGTTCTTCCTAAATAAAGTGATATATTTTTTGTTGTTGTTGCTATTCACTTTGTTTCTATCCCTTTGCAGTTCAACAAAAGTTTAGCATCACCTCAGAGACAGCAGCCTGTGAAGCAGGATGCAAATAACCACAATTGCATCTTGAAGGTGATTTTATATAAAATTAATTGATGGTTTCTGATCAGTGCCTGATAGGTCCAAATCCCCAAGAGACAGATTGACTGCAGGCAGAAAACTTCCCTTTTGCAGATCAAATGGCCAGTGATGAGGAAAAACTTGCACTTTTCCAGTCTCAGAATCTTTTCTCCCAGACAAATCCTTCAGAATTGTCAGTCTGGAAGCTCCAAACAGAATCCACCTCACTCAGAAGAAATACATATTACTCATTTTTAATTCATTATCCTCATTTCAGCTATAAGCTTTTGACTGCTTCACTGTGGTTAGATTGCTTCTTTTTTCTTTCTAATATCTCACTTGCCCAGCCATTCACCCACTGCCAGTTTCATTTCTCTGTAATGCCATAGATGAGCTGTTTTCATCTCCAGTGTTCTTAAGAACATTAGTTTGCACAAGGCTCCTTGCAATACAGAATTATACAGACAAAAAAGAAGTCAGAAGCACTTACAGGAAAAAGAGATTACACTAGATGTCTTCATCCTGACACTTAAACAGAGCGTGACACTCTTAAAATATTAGTAGAACATGAGACATCAAGAAAATAATAAAATATTTGTGGTCTATTAACAAAAAAAAGAGATATGTAGGTGCATAAAGGAAGATTCAAAGCCAAGAATGACAGGGTGGGTTAGGAAAAAGAAAAGATTTGGTAAGGTAGTAATACTATCATGTGGAGAAAACACATTGTACTTTATAACAGATGAAAGCTTCTGTCTGTGGCATGAAAGAGATAAAAAAGAGGAAGCAATAAATTCTGCATAATCCAAACTCATTGTTCAAGCCGTGCACTGCTCATTCCCTGGCACCAGCCAAAGGATAAACATCAGTGCTATGTGTGTAAAGGCTGCTCTCATAAATATTTAAAAAGTACTACACTGAGTCAGTGCAGTAAATAATACCATATATTAAAATAGATGGAATATGTGAATTAAGGTCACTTGCTGGCACAAAGAATAGAGGCATCAATCTAAGCCTGCTCAACCCTGGGATCAGCAGATTCAGTTTTTTCCCACTCAAACAAAAATTAACTGAAATATGTAAAGAGAGAGCAGTTCAAGCCTGCGACCCTCTCAAGTGCTGCCTCTAGTTCAAGAACAGTTTAGGAAGAAAAAAAGTGAAATAAAAAATCCACCCCAGAATAAGCAGTTCCACATTTGGTTCTCATTTGTTTCCTGTCATGTTTAGGGAATATTAAAACCCACTTCTTCTCTGTGACATGTGAATTTCTGATCAGATATGTAAGCAAACCAAGGATAATGTACTGTTTGTCTTTTGTGGCACTCAACCTGAATGCAGCCAATTTCAATGTGTTTCATGTAAATGTACACAGCCCTGTACGTGGGGAAATCAACTACAGGTAGAATTAAATTGTCTTTTTCTTTCTGTGGAATTTCTTTAGTGTAGGCCAGTATCTCAGTGAAAAATTAGAGAGAATGTTAGAAAGAATAAACATAAATGTTTTATTTGTTGCACATGAGTTTTCTTCCATGTGTAACTTCACAGGCTGCAAATGAAAGTGTTGCATGCTGAGATTATTCAAATGCTCAACAGGAAGAGAGGCAGAGGGACTTCAGTGGAAGAGAATTTCACCAGTAAATCATTCTTTGAGGAAGAAATCCAACTGTTTGAAGTGATTCTGCAAGAATGATATTCACATTCCTTAATTTTAACTACTGCAGATGTTGTTTACCATATCTCTACCTCCCAAACCCATTCTACAAAATAGTTTTTCTGTCTCGGAAACAAAAATTACATTTTCTAAGGTTTTTGTATCATCATCCCCAGTACTAAAAGTCAGTTGCTGTTTTTGTTGTCATGGAACAATAACCCCACAAAAACCCTGTATCCCTTACCACACCTCCTTTTTTGATGATGAAATATCTTCAACAGATTTAACAAATGTTCTGTTGCTGTAGTTAAGGAGTGATGGAAAAATCACAAAACCAAAGTCATGGTAATTGTTCCCATGACTATAATGAGGAAAATGTACAAGGAGAAAAAAAGAATTTGATTATTAACAGGATATTGCATTTATGAACAGATGTCTCCAGATATTCCACACCTGCCTATTTATTTTCCTTCTTACCAGGGCAGCTCCTGTATCAAACCCCCAACAATTTGTAAATGTGTGAATGCATTGCTTTTAGAAAATTACTGATTTGAGAATGTCAGAGGATGAAATATTCACTGTCCACCCAAGTATAATGTTCCAATGGTTAATTCCATTCATCCTTAAAATGTTTCCCTTATTTCTGTTCTGAATATGTCTGCCTCCAGTTTCCAGCCATAGTGTCTCATTATACTTTTGTCTGGTAAATCAAAGGGGTCTCTTCCCTCAGAAATATTTTTATGTTAATACCGATCATCCATAATTCTATAAGTTTAATTTTGATGTTATTGAAGCTGATTTGAGTTTTCATAACTTTTTTTATTCTTGCACTGAATACAGGAATGTTAAGTTGCAATGCCTGACATATTTCATATTGCTTTATTTTAGTCTCTGCACCTGTTTGACAACCTGAATGACTATTGATAGTCTGGGGGGATCTCCAAATGTCCCTGTCAGTAAATTTGTTTTTTCTAAAATGTTTTCCAAAACCTGCAAGACCCTGGAAAATCTCTTTTTATTGCCAAAGCCAATGACCTTGTCATGGGAGAATGTTTAAAATCCTCTTTTTTTCTCCCTGAAGTGATATTATATTTTCAGAAAGGGATGTGCTTGTGGGGAAAAAAAAAAAAAAGGGTCAGTCCTTGAGACCTGGCATGTAACAGGACATGGAAAACAGTTTGAAGTTAAATCACATTATGAAATTTAGCTAGTCAGTACAATTTTAATTTTGAGGAAACTGCTTTAAGGCAACCTCACACTGACCCACTTTCATGCTGTCATTCCCTCAATAAAAATTGATAACACATTCTTGCCCTTGCAGAATTTCCATATTGGCAGAGGAAATTTAACTCCCTGCATGATGAATGGCCGAGGCAGTGCTCCATCAAACATGCACTGGGAGATTGGATGCCTCTGACAGCCCAGGAGTGATGATCCTTGGGAGGGAGGGAGAGCAGAGCGTGACAAAACTGCAGCTGCTGCTGCCTCCTGCCACATCAATAAAATGGCACCACACAACAAATGGGACTCTTGACCTCATCACTTACACTGGAGCAGATCATTTGTATAAACAAGTTATTTAGGTGCTTTAATGTACTTTGTGCTTGATTAATAGGGCTTCCCTTCACCTTTTGCACGTCAGATGCTAGAGAGTGTTTGAGAAGGGAGAGAAGCAAGGCACAGGCCTGGGGGGAAGCAGCATGCTGGAAATTTCAGTTCTGTGCAGAGCTTTTCTGCAGATCTTCAGTTCCAAATTGGGCAAAGGACATATTTGCTAAGGCTTCACCTTAAGAAAGTGTCATGCATGAATATGCCTGTAGGTGCTATAGAAATACTCCAGAATTGCCAATTTCATGGCAGACTTTTTGTATGATAGTGTGAGACTTGTGCCAAGCAGCAATCTGATTTTTAAACCAGCTCAGCTGGTGTTTGCTCCTCTGACGACAGATATCTGTTCTCCTAGCAAACCATTAAACAGCTTTCACTGTACTTTAGGTAATTTTTCTCTTTCCTTCATCTCATTTTGGAATTAGAAAACATGGGAGAGAGCAGAGCAGTTCCTGTTACAGCCAGAGCTGGTCTGGAACGTTGTGCTCTGTGTATTCATGGGCAAACGAGGATTTGCAATAAAGGCAATGTTTTATTGAAGCAATGATTTAAACTAATGTTTTCCAAAGTAGCAAAGTGTTTCTGTGACCATCTGTTTGACTTGTAGGGAATGAATTTTCAAAGGTCATTCCAGGTATCCCAGGATTTCAAGTTGTCATTGGTTTCTGAAGCATGAGGCAGGGAAATGATTCAAAGGCAGGGCTGATCTGGTTTCTGGGTTATTCCCATTATGCAGGGAAGTCTCTCACTCCAAAGGATTCCACCTAAACCAGTTACAGAGCCACCACACCAGGCAGCCTGCACCTGCTCCTTTTCCTGAAAATAACAAATGCCTGCATTTATTTTAATTTTTAAGGAAAATTTGGGTTTGTTTTACCTTGGATTTGTTTTTCTTTTGTTTTGGTTTTTAGAAATTTTGAGACTCTGCTTAAATTTAGATCAAACCTATTTAAATAATTTCTGATTTTGTCTACTGAAAAAAATACAGCATTAATGAGGAAGATAAGATTCTTTATTCACTTGGCACTTTTTATTTCTGTCCTTTTTCTTTAGACCTAGATTTTGGAAAGTCTGGCTAATTATTTTGCTTTTATCTTTCTTATGGCTTTTTGGCACTGTTCAAAGTCAAAACGATGACATTGCTGAACACAACAATAAAATCTGTTCTTAAATTCCATTTCCAGCTAGAGAGAGGGAAAGTGCTCAGACAACTGTCAGGAATACCTGTTCTTGTCCATTATGAATTGTAAATCTTGTCCAATATAATTATAAAATTAGTTTAAAATCAGATTACTTACCTATATTGTCCAAGGCATTTAGGGAGGCTCTTTGGATCCACAACTCTTAAAAGAGCTGCAAGTAACAAGTAGACTGCATTATTCACTCACGTGTGAAGCATTATTTTAATATTTCCATATTTCAAAAATATTTTCATATTTTGCTTAATTTTTTGTGCATTTTCCCTTATATTAAAACAAGAGTGAAAAATTTTGTATTTTTGCTTATTTCACAATAGTTGGATTACATGTGGAGAAATACTGGTCTGCAATTTAAGCTACTCCACTTTATTCTGGCCTTCATATTCTCCTTAATTGTTTGCCTTTCCTTCCACAACACATGCAATGTACTGTTTATCCCCCAGCAAAATTCTCACTCCACTCCCCCAGTGTGTAATTTTCAAGGAAATATCTCCTCACGTGATAGAAGCCTTATTATTAACCAATGAAACACATTAACTGAAATGTATTCAGCTTTTCACAGAAATGCAGGGTGAGGAAAAAAAAACTGATGCTGCTCATGGTTGAAGGAAGAAACATTATTTCTGGGAAAGGCTGTCCACTCAGTGCTCTGTTAAAGTCTGTGGATGCTCCCCCTCTGGAACAAAGCAAAACTCACCTGTCTCCTAAGTCCATAAGATATCTTTTACCTGCAGATAATGGGCTCACAAGGATATTACTAGTTCTGCTGAAAATCATCAGTCCTGCCTTTCAGTGTTTTGCTCCATCTCTTGGTGCAAGGGAAGCAGAGGAAGAGGAACCAAGCAGAGCTGGGATGCCCAGTGCTGCTTTGAATTGCTGCTGCCTTTGCTGCCATCCATCCATCCATCCATCCATCCATCCATCCATCCATCCATCCATCCATCCATCCATCCATCCATCCATCATCCATCCATCATCCATCCATCCATCCATCCATCCATCCATCCATCCATCCATCCATCATCCATCCATCCATCCATCCATCCATCCATCCATCCACCCATCCATCCATCATCCATCCATCCATCCATCATCCATCCATCCATCCATCCATCCATCCATCATCCATCCATCCATCCATCCATCATCCATCCATCATCCATCCATCATCCATCCATCCATCCATCCATCCATCCATCCATCCATCCATCATCCATCCATCCATCCATCCATCCATCCGTCCATCCATCCATCCATCATCCATCCATCCATCCATCCATCCATCCATCCATCCATCCATCCATCATCCATCCATCATCCATCCATCCATCCATCATCCATCCATCCATCCATCCATCCATCCATCCATCCATCCATCCATCCATCCATCCATCATCCATCCATCATCCATCCATCCATCCATCCATCCATCCATCCATCCATCCATCCATCCATCCATCCATCCATCCATCCATCATCCATCCATCCATCCATCCATCCATCATCCATCCATCATCCATCCATCCATCCATCCATCCATCCATCCATCCATCCATCCATCCATCCATCCATCCATCCATCCATCCATCCTCCTGTCCTGGGGGGAGGCTGTGGGTGGGCACTGGGCAGGACTGACCCACAGCTCCTCTTTTCCTGCTCCTGGATTTTTCCTGGGTGGTGTTTGCACAACCTGTGCCTGTCTCTGGACTGAAGAGCACTGACTTTTAATGCTCACATAAATACCCATCTGTGTATTAAACCCTTTGAGTGTTATGTATTGATCTTCACATCACCCCAAGTGTTTTATCAGGCAGTGACATCACCTGCTTGGTAAAGCTCTTTGTCTTCTCTGGTGCTCACCTCTCCTCACTGCATGGTGGCTGAATTGTGACAGAAGCTAAACATCCAGGTTGCTGTTTGTCTGATCAATATTAATTTGCACAGCCAATATTCCTGGTACTGCTGGAGGCAGGGGTCAGGGCCTGGTGCAGTTTTCAGCACAGGAGGGGCATTTCTTTCCTGGAATTGTCATTAGTCTTCCCTGTGATCTTCTCATCAGGAAACTGCTGTGTTTCACATGTTCCTGGCAATGTGAGCAGAGAGGAGCTCAGACCAGTACCTAGATGAAAACACAGCTTGATTTTGCAGTTAATAACATGACTGGGACTGAAACCAGAAGCTTGTACTCTCTTTTAACCCTCATCCCAGCTCTGCTTTCAGGTAGATCTTCCTGTTATGCTGTGAGAGGATCTGTTGATTCAGTTGCTACAGAGAGCAGGAGATAGCTGTCAGCACAGATGCTTTACTGCAGTACCATCCATTTTAACCAAGCATGTATGAATTAATACTTCTGATTCAGTTATGCAATCTTTGCTGACAAGTGCTGCCTCCTGTTCTAACACCTCCCTTGAAAAAGGAGCACCTGGCTAAGCAGGAGTGTAGCAAACACAGTCCTGCTGTCTGGATGTAGTTTAAAGAAATTTACTGTGACTGCAGGTAAAAGAGGGAGAACTTTCAATATTGCACTAATAGTATTTGCATCTAAAGTATGTTCTTCTCATCCTGCTCACAGCCAGGAGAACAATTAGTTTAAAATACAGTCATAAAGATTTGGAAATACATCCAGTGCTTTGGGACAGGAAAGTTGGTCCAGCTGCACTGGAACCACTTGCACAGTCTTGTACAAAAGCTTGTGTAGGTTTTTGCTGGAAAAGGAAGAGGAAAAATTCCAGCAGCCTTTTAAAATCTTGAAAGGGAATTTCAGTCACATTTGTCTCTACATTGGTGTTGTGTTGTTTAAAGAAAATTCTTGGTGAGATCATTCCTGAGGATGGAGTGAAATGTCCTTTATTTCCTGTGATACCCAACTCTGGCCCTGGGGAATCTGCAGCTGCTCCTGTGCTGTGCAGGAATAATTGATCCATGTACTAGCAGGAGATGTCATGACCACGGCACCTCAACCCTGCAAATCAAGTGATAAATCTTGCTTCTCCAGCATGACCCTGCTTTTGTGACAATTTCCTCTTGCTGTACCTTCATTTTTCCCAGAGATGAGTCACACTGTGTTTTTGTGAGGTCTTGACCACCAGCCTCAATAATTGTTTTTTTTCTCTGGCCTATTCCTGCAGTTTTCCCCACTCAATTTCATTTAGCTGGTAATGAGGGGAAAAGGCAGGACAGGTTTAATGTACCCAGCAAGTTTCAGAGTAATGCTGACATTTCTGTGTCTAACTCAGCCCTGCAAGCAACATTTTGAATTACAGAGCTCATGTGATTTCAGTTACATGGGAAATTCATTGGGCCATATCAAATTCTTTGCAGCACTGTAGATGAGGAGTTGGAAAGGTAAATAAAGCAAAACAAAAACAAACCAAGACAAAACAAAAACAAACTGAAGAAAAGTATTGGAACAAAACTGAAAGCACAATTCTATCAACATTTGCAACTCTACTCACTTCTACAGGAGCTGTGAGCAAACAAAATTTTAATTTGAAAATAAAGGGGGGGAAATCCAAGCACTAGGGATGAATGCAAAATTAGCATTTTAATCTGTATTCACACAGAAATTGTAGACCCTCTGAGATCTCACAGCCCTGTGGGAACCAGCAGCAACAGGGAAGGAGAGATTTGGCATAAGATAAGATGGAAAATATTAAACTCAGAGGGAGAAATAAATCGAAAATTGTTGTAACATCATAAAAACCAAGGGAGCAGACAGGTGAGAATCACTTACAATGTTTTTTCATGTTGACTGAGGCACATCTTATGACATCAGTTTTAACACCTGCATACCAAAAATGCAAATAGAAATATTCCTCAAATATGTAGGGGGAAAAAAAAGCAACAAGAAAAAAAAAAAGGGAATTGCCCTGGTCTGTGGTGTGTCTGATATTACCTTTTAGATCTTTACAGGACTTATTCACAGCCCAGTGCTGCTTACACAAAACAGTTTTACAGAACCCACCCTGAGGATAATTCAGTAGAGAGAAGCAATTATCACTTCTCCATCCCCTTGAAAGGTAGGACAAGAGCAGTTTGTTTAATTTATAGCAAGGAAAATTGGGTTAAATATTAGGAGCAAAAAAACTGTCAGGGCTAAGGTACACTGGCATATATTGACCAGGCAAGCTGTGGAGTGGGGAGATCATCATTAACAGATTATACACACACAACTCTTATGGATGATGGGAATAGCTGAACTTACTTTAAAGAATACAAAAACCTGCTTTTTTTTGGCCCTTGCAATTGTATAGTTCCATAATTCTGGCTAATCTTGGATAAATAAGAAACCATCTGAGAATTTAAACAAACAAAACAAGCATAAAAAGAAGGCCAGCAAGCACAATGTAATTTATTCTCAAGTACTTTGCTTTGCTTCCCAGCATCTTCTTTAGCAGTCCATCTCCATGAAAAGCCTCTCTCTGCCTCATTTCCTCCTGAGGAGGAAAACATTAAAAGAGAGAGTTCTGTTCTGAGTGTTCCTACAAAAAAACACCACACTACAACTATGAGGCTTCTGGCACCTTCTTATTATCTTGGTTTTTAGCCATTTCTCTTTTTCTCATTGTGGAGATATGCCACTATTTTATTTATTTATTTATTTATTTATTTATTTATTTATTTATTTATTTATTTATTTATTTATTCTTTTTTTGGTTCCTGTTCAAAGTTCAAAAGATACAGCCCCTGGATCTGGTGTTCATTTACCAATAATTTCTCTTTAGAACTGTATTTTCTTTTTTTTTTTTTTTTTTTTGCCTGTGTGAAAGCAGATTCTTCTTTCCAAAGGATCTTTTTGAATCTTGGTCACATTAGCAAGTCTTAGGTGCTCTGCATTGCAGCATTCCCTTGTAACCTTTCTCTCTTGATTAGCTGCATAGAGAATGTGGATCTAAACTTTTACTTTGCAATACATTTAAATTAATTATCTATAGTATATTGGATCAGCAATCTGGGTATGTTTGTATTAGGGAATTTACACCTGGCATAGTTTTGGTGGGGGTTTTTAAGGGTTTTAGTTGCTAATCTAAGGTGTCACCATGAAAGTACTTTAAAAAATAGATATTGGACATGCATTTGCCATCTCAATGCATTTATGCTCCCTAAAACACACCTGCTTCAATATATTATTTTCTTCCATGAAACTATGAGGATGAGTAAAAATTTCTCATAAATCATAGAATCTGTAAGGAAAAGATCTCTGAGATCTTTGAGTCCAACCATCAGCCTAACACTGCACCCCTAAACCCTGTACCAAGCACCACATCTGCCCATTTCTTGAACATTCCAGGGCCACTCTGTTCCAATGCTCCCTCACTCAGATGGTTTCCAGCCACACCTGCAGCCTTCACAGCTTTCAAATTATTCCCTTATTGCTTGACTCCACAATTTGCATTGCATATTTTCCAATGTAGAAAGAGTGGGGTTGTGATTTGGCTGTTCCCAGTTCTCTAAATATCTCTGCCCCAGTCTTCTCTGGTTTCAGGAAAGATTTTCTCCTGGGTTTCTACCTTTATACAACAGCTACAGTAGAATTTATATAGAAGAGCTCTAGTGTAAAAATATATTTATAAAATATTCCTCAGGACGGCAAAGACAAGATCAAGCCTAAATCACTAATTATAGATAAATTAGAAGGGCAAGATTAATTTATGTAAGTTATTTTTTATTAAAATTCACACTGTGCTTTGGGTGCATGAGAGGAGAAGAAGGAATGCAAAGGGAGTTTCCATCCAGAAACATGAAAAAAAAAAGTGGTTCATGAAAAAAAAAAGTGGCTTTTCTTTGGTTGTATTTTTTTTTCCCCAAAACATTGAGAGCTTCTGCCTGTATTGATCCAGATTTAGTGCTATGGTGTGCAGCAGTGCACAATCTTCAGAACACACTGAGTGTTCAGAGACTGGCTGATTCCTGGTACCTCATGCCAACACTTGCACTCCTTTGCTGCAGTGTCCTGAGGCCAGGACCCAAATGTATTTCAGAAGAGCAAAAAAGGGCTTGGAATTCCATCACTCCCCAGGTGATGTGGCAGCACTGCAATACTCACTGGGGGATATTGACTCAGTGTGCTCACTGTGTTCCTCCCCAAATCACCACCTGTGTGACTGGGAAGGGGACAATTCCTGTTTGCTGCTCAGCAGAGAGCTGCCTTGCTTGGCTGCACTTCAGCAAATGTATGGATTCAATGCATACAGGCTGGAGATTTCACCACTAATTCAGAAAGACAACAATCCACAGGAGGAGTTCAGGCTTGAAGCTGGGCAGTTGCTGATCAATTTTTGAAATCACACATAGGTGAAAAGAATACTACTTTTGTCTTCAGGGTGATTTGTTTGGATGTATTCTCTTTTTATCTGCTGTGTAGACCAGCAGATCTTCTCTGGTTGCATTCTTTCTATGCAGCTATTCCTCCCTGCAAACACTCTCTGACTACTTTCAGATCTTTTGTGAAACACTTCACAGGGGAAAACACGTCAAATGACAATGACCATGGCAGCTAAAGCCATGCAAAAGTCAGCAGCTTTTGTTAGCTGGGATGTGTGCATGTGTTGCATTTTGGGTTTGGTTTGCATGGATTCATTCCAGCTGAGCTACAGATTCAGACAAGTAATCAAAACCCACTCCAAATCTCCCCTTTTATTCTGGCTTCACAGTGAAACCACCACAAACACTCCTCTATTTGAAAATAAAAGTCATGACTCACCTCTACTTTCTTCCAGCTTGATTCCATTTCTAACTCCACTGGTTTCAGTGCCGACCTGATTTCAGAGAAGTAAATTGACATAAACTTAAAATGATACAATATAAAATCAGATCCCTCAGGCTTAAAAGATGTATTGCAATGATGTCTGTTCGTTGACCTTTGTGAAATGAATATGGAGATTTTGGTTGAGTTTCTATTTGCAGCACAGAGTCAGCACTGGAGCCACCACCACTAATGCATCTCCTCTCTGCAGCACAAGGGCTCAGCAGAAATATACTCCTTTACTCCATTAGGACAGGCTTAAGGGACACTGTCATATATCTTAGGAGAAGAGGGCACCTCTGGGGTCATCAAACACTGCATTCTGCATCCACATCACACACACACACACACAAAATCTCTTTTATGCATTGAAAACCTTTCCCTTAAATAGTTTTTTGTTGTTGTTGTTGTTCCTTTTGGCTTGGCAATAATCCTCTCCAGCTATCACATAGGTCAGTGAAAAAGCTTTGGCAAAGACCTTAGGGAATGGCATAAGTTTGGTTTTTTTTCACCTTTCAGTTCTTTGACATGAACAATAAAATATTCAGACTTTGAACAAAGAACGAGTATTTCACAACTTGCAGGATAAACCTGCCACGAGAACTGTCCCTGCATTGGGAGCTCCATGAGCATCACAGAATCATGGAGTGGTTTGGCTTGGAAGGGACTTTAAAGATCATCCCATTCCACCCCTGCCATGGCAGGGACACCTTCCACTATCCCAGGCTGCTCCCAGCCCTGTCCAGCCTGGCCTGGGACAATTCCAGGGATCCAGGGGCAGCCACAGCTGCTCTGGGCAAATAAATACTGAGATGATTTTGCCTCTTTGAGGAGTTTTATCCCACTGTCCCCCATGAGAGCTGGCTGTGGCCAGCCTTTATCCCCTCTAAGCAGTTTTGGGACAGCTCCTCCTGCCTTTCCCCACGTTTATGGCTCAGATGAGCACTCAGAGAACACTTCGACCTGTAAAGCCCCTAAGCACACCAGGTCTTGGGTGATTAAAAACCAAGTTATTTCCACACAGTCCTGTTGGATCAACAGCAGTTTTAAAGCAGGAGTAAACAAATTACAAATTCCTTCTCAGACAATGTTTCAGGCAGTTGTGGTGCCTGTTCCAATACCAAGTGTTGCACCATAAAAAACTAAGATGTAGTTTGCATTTCTGTGAAAAACTTATCTGATGCCTTGGAAAGCTGGAGGAAAGCAAATTGTTTTATTTTTCCTTCTCATGTAAAACCTGATCAAAATTTGTTTTAGCTGGATTTTTCCCAAAGCTCCCTAAATATTATCTACATTGAAAAGTGTTTTGAAGTTTACTGATGAAAAGCACACCAGGTAGTAGCTGAATACTGTTATAAACACATCAGACAGGAGATCTGTAAAACTTTTATTATTTCCTGCCTTTTTCTTATGGTGAAGAACACCCCATATTTCTGTTTTCATTTATCTTCTATTGCTTGAAAACGTCAAATCACTGTTAATGGTGAAAATGTGCAGTTTAATGCTTTCCTTACCTATGTATTTATCTTGGCAGACCACAGAGAACCTTGATTACTTTCAGTCTCCAGCCAATGAAAATTGTCACCTTTTTTCCTTGATTTACACCCAGAGCTCTAATCATAAACAATCTTAAAAGGAAAATGTGTGAGGCTGTCTGCCAGAGCTTTCAGAAACAGGCTGTCATAACTCAGCAGCCATTCCAAAAGCAATTTCCAAAAACTTAATTTTGTTGGCCTTAAAGATATTTGTGCTTTAAAACTTAACTATTAGTTCCACATCTGTGTTCCTGAGGGGGAGAAATGCAGAGTATATGCTTTCTGTATTAGTTATTCTTCTGCAGAAGAAAGGGAAAAGATTTTTTTTTAATATTTCTTTCACATGGAAATTCCAATTTAAAATTGGAATGCCTAACTCCAATTTAGTTGAGCAGAAAACTATGAGATGTTATGGCTGAAATTTTATTCTGTAAGGAGAATTAGTGTGAATGGAATAACCTACTGAAAATAAGATTATGGACAGGAAATGCTATTATGTATTTCTTACCCAAGATTTTGTCTATATTTTTATATATCTAAATATGTTTATATATTTATATGTCTGTATTTTTATATTTTTATTTGCACACAGTCACACACATGTATATATATATATTATTTTTGTGTGTATATAGATATATAGAGATGTATCTACAAAATTACTATCTAACTTGAAAGGTATGAAAAAGATTAATTCTTCCATGGCAGCTTTGAAGAATCCACAATATGCCATCATAATACAGGCAAAGTACATTTCAGCTTTGCAAGTTTATTACACGGTAATTTACTTTTTCTGGGAAGGGATTCACTCATTGGATGAGGAGCTGAATGTTCAGAAAACTTTATTTGAAAACTCCTATCTTCCCAATGCTCCAAATTTTATTCACAAATATCTTTTCTCTTGTTACTTCCATTATTTCCTTTACTTTCCCTGCCCTACTTTTGGAACCAAATAACTGCAGACTTACCCAGGACTTGTCTGAGCCATCTCTGAAACTGGTTCAAGAGGTACCAGACACCAGGGAGGGAGGTTTAGATTGGGGATTAGGAAACATTTCTGCACTGGGAGGGTGGCCAAGCACTGGAACAGGCTGCCCAAGGAGTCACCACCCCTGGAGGGATTTAAAAAACACAAAAAAATGGCACTTGGGGACATGGTTTAGTGATGGCCTTGGCAGTGCTGGGTTAAAAGTTAGACCTGATGATCTTTTTCCACCTAAACAATTCTGTGATTCAGTGAAAAAACTTCCCCTGTGTTCTTAGCATTGCCTTTAAGTCATCAGAGCTATTTTTTACAAAGTGGGAATTTTTGTGCTTGCACAAAATGAAACTTCTAAACTGATATTAGTTTCTTTGATATTATTAAAAACTAGTGTGCAACCTATATATTTTTGCTGCTTCAGTAGCTAGTGGGCTGCTAGTAGAACAATGAATTGATGGAATAATCAAAACTTTAATGCTACCAATAAAAACTGAGAGGAAATAAGCCAGTATTTTAGTAACTGGTTGCTAGAATTGTGCCATTGAATAATGCAAATGCGATTGAAGTCTTCTCTTTTTCCTATAGGAGGTGGTAGGAGTAATTAAATATTAAGCAAGTGTAAGATGGAAAGGAGCATCTGCAGCTACAAAATTTGAATTTGCAAAGTAAATTTTTTGTTCATGACAATTATAGGAATAAAAGGAGACAACACAAACAAGTGGGATAGGACCAGTTCAAATTCCCAGAATGAACTGGATGTCCTAATAGCTGGACCACTCTTGTTAATGTAAAATCATAAGATCTGGACAGTAAAGAGTGAGACTTAACTCTCCAATTCACAGAATAATTTATGGTAGAAAGTACTCCTTTTCTGCCTGTCTAAATATGGATTCCAAGATTTCTTATTTCAGAAGAAATATTTTACCTTTTTTATAGATGTGAGGCTTCTTTATACATAGCATTACCTCAGCTTGGTTAAATGGCATCATTTTAGTATGGGTGATCCAGTCTTTAAGCCCAAGTCCAGGTATTAGGTAAAATAAAAATATCTATAAAGAAGTTTGCCAGCTCTGCTGGACATTTTTCACACCCCCACATCTGCTCACCTATCACACACACTTAGGATGGGTGCCTGTCCTTGAGCCACCTGTGATTTCCTTGCACCCAGACTAAACTCTTGACATTTGGGAAACACAAAGCTGTCAGTGCCCTCAGTTCTGCAGGAGTTGCCAGCCACTGGAACAGTGTTTTAATATAACCCCATTTGGATATCCCACAGAACATTAATTAGCCAGCCAACATTTTATGAATGGGGCTGTTCACTGAGCTTTAGCAAACCAGAATTCTGGTTTTGCCACAGCTTTAATTTAGGGGCAACCTACCCAAACATTCTGCTACTTCTGGAACAGCCAGCTCTAACAAGAAACCTGAGTAATGACATGTCCAAACCAAAAAACACTTCAGAGAGAGAGCAGCAGATAGAAACACACATCTGACTGCTGAAACACAGAGCTGATGGCACCCATGCAGGGCACTGGAATGTTCAGTTGTCACAGTGCTTGTCCTGTCTTGGATTAAAGTTTTGCTCAGCCTCAGGCCAGGAATGGTATTTGAAATAATTTCAAACCTTTTGTCCTCACAGTCCTTTTGAAGCAGGCCAGGCTGTTTCGTTTTCTCCTTGGTGCTTTAGATATTTTTTTCCTTATCAGATGAGCCATGAGTACAGCAGCTAAGCAGATCACAGGAACACACATCCCATTCTGAACATGGGCACTCTAATCTCAGAAGGCAGCAGTATTTCATAGCCTTTGTCACAGGGATCCTAAGTCTTTGCAGATTTCTTACACTTCCATGCTGTTCTAATTAATACCCCTTACTTAAAAAAAAAAAAAAAAAATCCATTCAGTGTAAGTGGGCTAAGTGCTATTTATCTAAAAGCCCTTGGCAGCTGAAGTCTGGATTAATCTTCTAACCCAAATCAAATCATGTCAGCTCAGATCAGCTTCCTTGTATAATCTGATTTTTTCAGGAAAGTCAGCTTCTCCTGCTGTGTGTGACCTGTGGCAGCAACGTGGAGATGCAAACTTGGCATCTCTGTGTGAGAAGGATCCTGAGACACTGGAATTCAGCACAGATTTCCTCCTTTCCTTAGAACTTTACTGGCTTAAATCACCTGAAGATATGGCTTAAACCCTTGAATATTTTTAATGGACCATAAATTTAAAAAGTAATAAGTCAAAAGCCTTATTTTCCTATTTTATTGCTTCCTCTTGTGGGAAAGTTTTCCTGTGTCTATTCACCAATCTTAGCCCTGCATAATTTTTAGAATAGCAACATAAATTCTCATACTTGTTCTGCATATGTATATCCTTATATTTAGCCATCCTGTGAGCTTCTATGATGCTTTGCAGCATTTACTTCACAATCTTTATGCAAAAGAAAACCTATGCAGGCCTCCATTTAGAAATAAAAACTCTGTAAGAGGCCTGTGGAATTTGCAGTAAACAGCAAATGCTCCTGCAGACAGATACTGACTTTACAGTGTGATTAAATTATATCCATCACTTCTCTCTCTTTCTGTCACACATTTGAACTAGACTTCAGCCACTTTGGCTCAAATTCACAGTTCCAGAGCAGTGACTATTGCTATTGATGATAATTTTATATTCTGTGCAGATTAATGTAGTATTTTTTTTTATTAAGCATGTTGCCAAGTATGGTGCATGCCTTGGCAAGTTAAGTTCTAATTCTAGTTTGGTTTTGTGAGTCTGTTTTAACCTTAATTATATTGATATTCTGAACACAGACTTGCTGATCTGATCTACATTTTGGCCTACAGACTCAAGGTCAGTGATACTGTAGTATCATTAGAGTAAATTGTAGCCACAAAAAGCAAACAAACAACTCCCCTAAATAAACAAAAATCCCCAATCCAACCAAAAAAGCACATCCCCCCAGACAAAAAAACAAAAGCAAAACAAAAACCCAAAAAACCAAACAAAAACACAAACAAAAAACTAACAAACAAAAACCCCCAAAGGTGTTGAGAAAAAACACAGGTCTCAGAAACATCCATATTTCTCCAAAATATCCAAAAATCCTGAATGCAGGACTGGAGGGTGGTAGAACTACAGATAGGGGGAAATTCACACAGCTTTCTGCATACTGGGTTTTGTTTTGTTTGGTTTTGGTTTTTTTTGATAACTTTTTTTTAATCCTGAAGGACAGTGTTAATTCCAAATCAGTCATAAACCGACTGTAAGTTACTTCTTTTTTGGCATTAATTTCATGTTGTATGTTATGGCCTTTCTGGCAGGAAGCTAAAGGAGCTTAAGTGAACATTTTCTCTCTCCCTCTGGCTGTGTCTCTTATTTTTTACTAATGTGTTCAGCATCTTTGACAAGGAGACTTAGTCCCATCTGTAGATTACTACCTGCATGTGATGTCAAATTTGCTGCTTTGCTACAAGATTCCTGTGAGCAGCACATCTTAATCATAAAAGGAAGTTATTTAGGGTTGAATCCATAAAGGAAATTAAAGTGTCAAGTCTGACTCCTGCATTCAAGACATAAACTCCCAGCCACATCTCCCCAGGACATTTCTCTCCTGTGTCTCCTAAACTAAAGATCTGCAGGCAGCGTGTCTGGAGATGCAGAGGTTCCCCAGGAGCCTCAGATTTCCTTAGGAGTATTTCCAAAACCATCCTGTTCTTGATAAAACTGATTTTTGCATCTGCCAGATGCTTAATTCCCCTCCAAACCACAAACTGGGTGTTTTTTTGCCTGTCACTAGTGTAAAGAGTGATGGGAACAAAATTCAGGATGTGCATTTCATGATTTTGACTGCCCAGGGACTTAAATGCCATAACTCCTACTTGCTTCACGTTTCTTCTAATCACAGCAAATGAGCAATTCCTATGTGTCAGGAGGAAAATATCTTTGGATTTGCCTTAATGAACTATTTAAATTTTGTGCAGAATAAGTGAAGTTCCTTTACATTAACAAGCAAAGAGTTTTATTATACCAGTCTAGCCTAATGGTTGTTGTATCTTGGAAAGGATGATTAAAGGATGAACTTTGCTACAGTGCCCTCTAAATTATTTTATCCAATGTGTAGTGGCAGGATTGCTATAAAATAAAGTTTTCAATTCTGTAGTTGTGATAAAGATGAGAATTTAAGACAAACACACTGACTGGAAAGCACCTATTATTGACTGAGAAATTACCTATGTATTCTTCAACATCAGCAAATTATTCTGCATGAGATCCTCATGATCTCTTTTAAATACTGGTAATGCAAATGAGACTTAAAATTTCAAGAACAGAGTGATGTCTATATACTTTCTGCAGAGACATTTGATTTTGGAGCTGTTGTTACCTGTCAAAAATATTGAAGAATAGGTGGCAGTACTGCTGTCCTTAAACATTCCTCTGTCCTCTACAATGCTAAAGTGCCTTTTAAACTCAGGCATAAGCCTCTCCTTATAGAAATACATAGATATGTAAAGATCTTAAAGATCCCAGATGGTAGAGTGCAACACCAAATTCTTTAGATTATTCTGCTGTGAGACAGGTGAGCTGGCAAAGCTGATAATTGCACCAACATGAGCCACTGAAATCCCAGTGTAAGCATCTAAACTCTTCTGTTCTGTCTCATTTGTCCTCTGGGAAATTATAGCTGGAGCTGTGAACCTATGAAAATAAAGTCTCCTCCTCAGAGAACAGCCTGTACACACTCAGTTCAGCCATTAGTTTCCCTGGAAACTTAGCAGAGACACCAGAGCAAGATGCTTTCTGCTGCCTGCACAGCTCTCACCATCTGCAGCTTGGGGCTGGCTTTCCTTTGGAGCTCACTCTGCCTTTACTGACTTCAGTGACTCACAGCTACACAATACTCTGCATTTTTAACATCAAGGTTTCCAGCTGGAGATCACTGACTGAAGTAAAAGGAAAAAAGCCTGGTGGCATCGTGGATGATGCAGACATTGCTGCTCAATGGGAACACCCACGGCACAGAGCTGAGGAGCTGCTTGAGGAAGAAGAGCAACCACCATTTCCTTAAACACTTCTGTTCTGGCATCACTCCCCGTTTGTCTATCTGCTTACCATTTTCTCTTTCTTTCTGAAGCAATTGGGACCTACTTTTCCTCTTCCAGAAGGACTTCTGGCTTTTCACTTTACATTTCTTTCACTGTGTTGCTTTATACAATAGACACAGCACTACTTTCAGTTCCCCTCATGCAATAAATTTCCATCATAATTTCTGTTCCTCTTCTAGGCTTTGATTTGTTAATCTAGACAGCTTTAATTTTGATCTTACTTTGGTACAATCAGATTGATAGCAGGAAAATTCCCGGGGAACAATGAGATCATAGCAAGAAGACTGGAACAGCTGATCCAAAATGAATCTGCCAGGGCTACTGTTCTTCAAATTTTAACATTTAAAAATATCTACAGACTTACATGGGTATCTAAACCACAGACTTATAGCCCATAGGTCCACGAAAAATCTCTGGCTGATTTGATTTTTTTCTAGTACATCTATAAAAAAGGGATTAGTTCTCACTGAAAACCTAGAGTAAAGGTTTTTAATACTAACAACAATACTGACAATAATTAAAAAATCACAAGAAAATGAGGTAACATTAATTGCTTTACCTTCTCCAAGTTTCCACCACAACTATGTTTATTTCTATTTTATTTACAGGAGGAAGCCCTTAAAATTATTCTCCTCTTCAAACCCAGTGGAGTCTCTGATGGAGCAGCACATATTCTGTACAAATATGAAGTGACCAGTGTGAAGAGATCTGGCTGGAAGCTGATGAGAAATGTAATCCCAGAAAAGACCTCCATTTTATATAAATTAAGACAATTAAGGCTCACTGAACACTCCTCTGGACCCACTGTCAAAGCAAATAAACAACCACCAGGCAGTGCATGAATGTGAAATCAGATAGAGTCTTGTGTTCACTGAGATGTGTGCTTATGCTTTGGACACAATGTCAAATTCATTATTTTGCCTCAGACTCTTCTGTTTCTTATACCTCTGCCTCCAGCTCAATAATTTATCTGTAACACATTTAAAAGAACACAAGATAAACAGTAAAAAAAAAAAAGAAAAAGAAACTAGCACAGCTGTACACAATGGGAATTTAAACACCAAAGTAAAATAATCTGTATTTAAAAGCTGGCAGGAAATACAACTGTGATTCACTTAGACAGATATTATTAACTTAATGGAATATTAATAGGATATTCCATTTATATCTCCTGCTCTGTCCCAAAGTCTCCTGAGATATTTTTCAATGAGATTTTAATGATAATATAAAATGCAGCTACTCCTGAGATAAACATCTATTAGAAATTAGTAACAAATGCATAATTTAGGAGCTGGGTAAGAAGAATTTGCCTACTAATTCTATAAATTGCAATGTAGGAAGAACACCAGGGCATTTCTAAACTTTGCTCATTTAGTCATTCAAAACCCACACAATATGGTAGGAGCACAAAATCTAACATTTTATTATGGAAAAATAGAATAATTAAGGTTTGAAAAGCCCTCTAAGATCATCAAATCCAACCCCAGCACTGCCAGGGGTTAAACCATTAAACCATGTCCACAAGTGGCTTTTACATCCCTCCAGGGATGGGGACTCTACAGCCTCCACAGGAGCCTGTCCCAGAGCTTGATGACCATTTTGGTGAAAAATGTTCCCAAATGTCCAATCTGAACCTCCCCTGCCCAGCCTGAGGCTGTTCCCTCTCCTCTGTCCCTGTTCCCTGGAGCAGAGCCCAAATCCCCCCAGCTGTCCCCTCCTGTCAGGGAGTTGTGCAGAGCCAGGAGGTTCCCCTGATCCCCCTTTTCCCACCCTGGTTTCCATCTGATCTTGTCTCCCCAGTATTTTTCTCATTCTAACTCAGCCACAGAGCAGAAACTCCCACACCCTACAGCTCTCTAGCACAACTTGAAAGTCTTCCCGTCCCTTCTGCTCATACTTTACCTTTCTAGAGTGATTTTTTTTCACTAATTGACCATTTTCCCTGAGCTCTTTGAGGTAACACAGTAGAAAAACATAAGTGATAGGGCAGGGAAGAGGATTTTTCTGATTTTTTGACACATTAAAAGAGAGAAAGCCTTTCTTTCTCTCTTGCATCCCTTTGAACATACTTTTAACCTACATTACTAACAAGCCTTGCTGCTTCTTATGTAGAAATGCCAGTTAAATTTCTGAAGGGTTAAACTGACAGGTTCTAGGGACTTCAAGGTAATCTATTGAATGTAGGACATAAATTCAAACTTGTTTTTGCTTTTTGAAAGCATGCAGATTTGAGCTGACTGGATGTAATACATTGCATTACATCCCTGCATTTATCTGGTAAAACAACGTGTCTTACAAGGATCCAAACTTGTTCTCATAACTTTCAGTAAAAACATTTTTATGTCATTTTGGTCTAAATCAGATCATCAGCTAAAATTTGACTTGAAATACTGGGTTTCTGCTCCAGGTTTCTCCTAAAAATTCTTGATATTATGAAAGGTTGGTGCAAAAGAATAAAGTTTTATCAAGTTATGTGCAAGTATCAGAAAACATCCTTACCTCAATTATTATTATTATTATGGTTACTTTACTGGGATAAATCAATATCAGCTTTCAGGTGGTAGTGCCAGCTATCTTATTTTTCAGTTCACAGTTTCAGCTATCCTATTTTTCCACACAATTTTGAAGCCTGTAAAAGGAGACAACCATGGATCCAAAACTCTTACAGGCGAAGCATCAGAACAAATTTGCCTTCTGGATCCAGCATTGTTCTTTCTGCAATAAGTATCTGTCTGCATTTTAGAAGACAAATGACTGCAAGATGTCACTGAAGACTGGTCTTTTTGAGATCATGTTCTGCTCCATTATTTCATATTTATTTTTAACAAATCTGGCATTTTTCTGTTTAAAGAACACTGTTATCTGTCTAATCTGAACTGAGCAGTCCTCTTCCCTTTTATATAACACTATACCTTAGAAATTTAGGTTATATTTATAATGTACTTACAGAATACTGAATAACAAGAGATAATTGGCTGAGGATGTTTCAATTCTCTCAGAACTGAAGGTCCCAAATTGTGAAAATTAGGAATACAGCTCAATCTGATCCAGCTGTTGGCCTGCCTGATGCTGCTCTTTAATTAAAACATTCATTACAAAGCTAGCAAAGGGCTACAATGACATATCATCTTAAAGCATGACCCTTAGTCACCCTTATCTTCCTGGCTCTGTGCCAGCTAATTTTAAAGGGGGACACACATGAATAATGTATATTTAAAACAGAATTCTTCTTATACCAGATGCTGTTTCTCTGAGTTATCACTGGACTGCTGAGAATTAGTATGATCATAACAATAATTGTCCAGCCCTACAGAAAAAAAAATAATATTGTAATTTCCTGCTCTTAGGATAAATCACATATTTAAAGTCAAACTAACCCTATTTGTGAGGAAGTAAATTGAAAAAAACAAGGTCATTTATGATAAGGAATAAGGTATGTAACAGGCCTGTTGCAAAGAAAGGGGATATGTGTTGTTTGCCCAGGTGTTTTTTGCCTTTTTATATGTGATAACTCTGGATGTCCCTGCTGTGGATGAAAACAATGAAGGAAACAAAAGGAAATCTTAATGAGGATTTGTTCTCACTATACATACATTAATAACTAAAATACAAGAAGAAAAAGCCATACATGTTTTTCTGAGTGGCAGAATATCACAATTAAAGACATGAGAAGGGGGAAAACTACTGGTTGTTTCATCTGGAACAAAAAAATTGCTTCCTAAAGTGCATTCCTGACCATTTTCAGAAACAAACATTTTGAGTCCCATGCACTATTTTCTGTCATGGTTTCTCCCTGTAGTCTGCAGTATCCTGTCACTGCATTTCCTTAGTTAATGCAGCACTCAGGCCTGAGTGGCATGGAAATGGACCTGGCTCTTAGCAGGGCTATTTGGCTCAAATAATTCAGCTTTTTCTGAATCTGTGGCACAGATTCACCAAATGCTTCAATTCTGCTCTCAAAGAGATTCCAGCAGGAATCTGAAAATATGGCAGCAGTGAACACTGCAATAGTGACACTGTTCTCAAAAGGAACCAGGGTTTGTTGGATGCTGAATTTTTTTACTGGGTAACAACAGGAAACATTAATCAAGAAATTTAAGTTTTCAGAAAGTTTGGTATATTTGAATTAGACACTTAAAAGCTTTTTAGTTTTTGCTCCCAAGGCCATTGGTCATTTGGGAACTGTTTGACTACAGGCATTGTTCAGACACTGACATCTGTGTGCCCTCATTTTCAGCCAAGGGGTAATGTGCAATTGTCATTTCAGATGCACTCAGCAGTTTGATGTTAGGAAAAATATAACTGTGGAAAGATATATTGTCTATTATTGAAGTCATCAATAGGAAGCATAGCTATGTCTCCTAGCAAAGCCTTGAATTCTGAGATTGACCATAATTAAATCTTCTCTGACTGAATTCAGGAATCAAATTCTAATTTAATAGCAACGCCAAAAATCGAAAGTTTCTGGAGTTGAAAATGCAGAATTTATGTTAACCTTGAAAGGTCTCTAAATAACCCTTTGGAAATGCAGATTCACAGATCATTTGCTCTGGTGTAAATCAGGAGTAAATAATTGTAATCCCCATTAGACAAGAGGCCAGGTTGTGACTCTGGTCCAAGGCACCAAGTCTGATCCCACCACCAACTTTGGGATCAGTGCCTCGAGCCCCTCAGTGTTTCAGAAGTATTTGGAAAACGCCCTTGACAACAGAAACTTTTGGTCAGCCCCAAGCTGGTCAGGCCATTGGACCAGATGATCAGGACAGGACCCCTCCAAATGGAATATTCTGCTCCATAACTTCATTCCCACAGTCCCTGCCCTGAGCTTCAGGGGTTGAGAGATGGGGGAAGAGAAATGAGAAATGCTGAAACCAGTGGTGAAGACTTTTCTTCGAACAAGGCTGCATCCCTGCACAAAATATTGTGTAAGACTGAAAATTCCTCTTGATCCCTGTTGAATGCCATCTCCTCATCTCCTCAGCTACTCACCATACCTCTGATAGAATTATTAATCACATTAAATGCAATTTGGCATATGAGGCTGGGTGAGATCAAGTCATCTATCACAGGATGTTATCTGTCAAAGGACCCAAACAATTCAAGGGTGATGTGGTCATGAAGAGAACCTTGAAGGTGAACAGCTTATTATACACTTTTTTTTTTTGTTGTTTACAATTTCACTTGTTTTCACATGCTAAGTCTGAAAACTTTCTGTAATTCCATGGAGATGATGGGGTCAACTTTTAAAGCTGAGACACAAATCCTCTTATATCTTCCTGGGATTTCACAGTCCATTCCTTTGAGCACAGAGTGCTTCTTTATACAAACAAACAAACCCAGATAAAGAACTCACCTTCTATTCAGAAAATACAAAACTAACAGAGCCTAATCTGTCCTGCATTTAGATATTTTAGTGGTGTCAAGGGAAGAGTGTGTGTGCTCAGCTTTGCTAAAGAGGGAAAAATGATACATGCTAAACAGACACAGGGCTTCGTGCAGGGAGATTTGGACAGAGAATGCTAATGCTGGACTTCACAGCACTGAACTCACATCAGTGGAAGCTGATAGATAAAACTTGGCTGACACTAATTAAAAGCCATTAAACAGAGCCATAAACCTGGGCCATCATTTGAGAAGTTGATTGTGAAATGTGCCCAGCTTTGAAGCAGGTTAAGAATGCTTGGAACTCAAAACTCAGAAGTCTAATCTCTCTAGGTGATTGTTGAAACTCTGTATGTATCAAAAAGTGACAGTTCAGTTAATATTCAAAAATTGGTGGCACTTTTTGTGCCCAGGATGAGCTCTTTGTATTCCTGTTACATTTTCCCCTGAGTATCTTCACTGAGACATTATGAATTTGCCCCTGGCCAAAATGACACAGAACATGCCTGGCAGCACCTCTGTGCTCCTTTTCCTGCTTGCTAACAGCCATGGACAAGCTGATTCTTGCACTTTAATGAGAAAATACCTCTGTTCCTAAGATATGAAGGCAACACACGGAGTGATTGTTTCTATGCTGACTTGTTTGAAATCTTTGTTTTTACAGAAGTGCTGTGCTGTGAGTGGGAAATGCACTTGACTCCACTTTAAACATTGTGTAAGCTTAAAGCACAAAGTAAAAGGGTTTTATTGAAAAAATGGGAAAGATTACAGCTTTGTTTATAAAGTCAGAAACCAATTTACATAAGAAACACATAAAACCAAGTATGGTGTGCATACTGATATGGTAGTCTGCTTATAGCTGTGAATTTAGATATTTTCTGATGTGTCTAGCAGAAAGTTAAAGCTCCTGCTTGGTAGGGATTTACTACCAAATAAAAAGAGCAGTTTTTTTCAGGGTAATTTTCAATCTCTGAATTTCCATCCCTCAGTTTTGTTTCATAGCTTTACTTTTATCTTGTCTTCAGCAGAATATACATTAAATTTCAGGCCATGTCCCTCATTTTTTTCTATTTATATCAGGGACCTTTTCTCACTGAATTCTGTTTTTCTGTTTTGACTGTGCAGCATCTAACAAAATGATAATTGCAAACTCTAGAGAACTTATCCATGGGAGAGTGTCTTATAGAAGTAGAGAGTCCTTAGAGCACTTCTTGTACACTTTATTTAATTCCACTTTCAAAGCAAGAAGCTGACTTGTATTTTTACACTGTAATTCAGCATAAGCCTTTCTGTGCAAATCACTTGGTTTTGCACACTACTCTTACTAAGATTTTTTGGTATCACACAACAGTTTGTCTTTTGGATCATCAGAACCTTTAAACGTGATTTTATATGTCACTTAACCACATTGTTTCCATGTGCAAGGTTTTATTCATTCAGAAAGTGGAACTGGGACCATCTCACCCCAGCAGAGACAAACATTCTCCATCAGTCATTTTGCCTCTGCTGTAGGACACTCATGCACACACCTGAGCTTGGCACACAACAGAGGAGCCTTCAGGCTGTTGTAGTTGATGTTTGTGAGCAGATGGATGCTTGGATGGGACCAAAATTAAATTAGTACACTGCAGGTGGTGACAGAACAAATTACACCGTGTTATTAGTGCAGGATTTCAGTGAAAACTGAAGACAATTCAAACGGAACCCATGTGTCCAGCAATGGTATGTGTAGATAACTCACAATTTGCTACATGCAGTGGTTAAAGGTTGCACTTAGCATTTTTGTCATCAGATTTTGCTTGGACACATATTTCAGTGCTTGCAGTGGGTAACTCCCCAGTCATTTTTTAGAGAATCTTGTAAATCTCAGTCAAGGTCATCTTGAGCCATCCTTTGCCAGAATTCCCTCTTGCATGGTCAGGAGACTCTGGCCAAGAGCTGAAGGAGGAGGTGCAGAGAGGGGCACGGGGGCCTAAATCTTGATTTAAATGTCTCTGTGGGCAAGAAATCTGCATGGAGCTGGCTGGTGAGATGCCAGAGGAGCTGTGGGAGAGCTGGCACACCTGGATTTCTTCCTCACATTGTGCAGTAGTGTTCATGTGGGGGTTTCAGTGAGGAATGGCTCAAATGTGGAATGGAGGGAACTGGCACCAGGAGGGTGAAACTGGGGTACAAATGGACAGAAATACATCCTGCTGGGATGTATTGCTCTGAGAAAAGCAGAGCACAATTTGTCTGAGGGATTGCACTTTTGCTGGGGATAAGACATCAAAACTGAATTCACATAATTTTTCTCTGAGCAAACCCTTTCTATGTGGCAGAGCTGAGGCAAATTTGTGTTTTTCATTAGTTCAGTGTCATGTAGGATCACGTACATAGGAATGACCTTCAGGTAAAATATTCTCTTTCCAGTCATGAGAGAAAATGATCTGCTAAGATCAAAAACACTGCAGGAAGAAAACCTGGGCAGTATAAATTTTGAGTGCTGTGTCTTTTTTATCCAAGAACATTGTGCCTGCCTTTGGAACTTCTGCACTGAGGGCATGTGCAGGAGACCCTTCATCATGATAGGAACTCTGATAAAGTTATTTTTCTCCCTGCTCAACTTTAAGATAAATTTCTTCAATACCTGTTATTTAGGTCCACACATTAAAGAGAACATGGTAGTAAGAGATCCAGAAAGATTGGCCTCTGTGTCTGTGGCTGCTGAGGTTGTGCAGGCAAGAAGTTGGATATTTGATGGAAAATTGAGCTCCCTGTCCTAGCCCAAAATTAGGTTTTCTGTTTGGTTGGTTTTCTTTGTTGCTGTCTTTCTTTGGGTGTTTTTGTTTTTTGGTGGTTTGTTTTGTTTTGCTTTCTAATTAAATGAACGTATAGCCTGTATAAATTCTTGATGAATAATCATTCCTGTGTGCAGGTCACCTCTTGTTTTTGGTGAAATAAGAGCACAAAAAAATGGATGAGGCTCAAAACTGTTAATTTGGCTGTGGGATCATTTGAAGCTCCATGTTTCTGCAGTGTGAGACCTCCAGCTGTGAAAGACTGATTTACACAAGGATAACATTCTGAATTTGGATGAACCCTGCTTGGGCAGGGAGGTTGGATCAGATGATTCCATCCTGATCCATTCTGTGATCCTTTGTGACTCTGTAACTTAAAATTAAGGGGGAAAAGTGAAAAAAATATAAATATTTTACAAAACTCACTTCCAAAGTAATTGTTTTTCTTCCCTCCTCCACAACCCATTTAATTTAAAAACTGTATCTTTAAAAGAATTTTAGACAGGGAATAAAATGTGTAGCAAACACCTCCTCATATCATTACTAAGAAATTCTTCCTGATAAACAACACTTGTGGTGCCATATTTTAATACCAAAATAGCTTCAGAGGAATATGATGAGTGTCTTTTATCATCTAAATAATTTAGTTGCATCCCATACAGAGAATCCTTTAGGTTTGTAATTTTAAATACACTCTTCCCATGTGTTTATCCTCTATGGATTTTTATTTGTATGTTTGGTTTTGGTGGGTTTTTTATTCCCTTCAAGAGTTTCATAGTATTTTAAATGCAAGATTTTTGCTGGAATCTTTCTATTAGTTTCTGCTGAAGAGTGAGGCAAACTGCACTAGGCTGATGAGAGCTCCATTCCTTTCAGTGGAAGCTCTTACTCTTTCAAAGTCAAGGTTACTATTCCAAGTCCACTCTTTCTGACCACTACAATTGACCAGTTTGGGATTTTGCTCAAGGTCTCAAAGAAACCATGGACACACAGAATTTAGGAGATCATTACTACTAAAACTAGAATTTTTACATTAGTTACCCTGCTTACTCCTCCACTCATTGGTATCTGGCTTTTCATGCTGTACATGACTGGGCAGAGGCAAAATCTCCTTATGGCCTTGTTAAATACAAAAATTTGCTATTTCTCAGAAGGTCCATAAAATAAAGCTGAAGATTGTCCTGTGCACCACCAAAGAAGGAGAGTGGGATTGAGAAAGATTCCCTGGGTTTTAAAATACAATCCTTTCCTTTATTAGAAGCCTCAATTAACAATGGCTCTAAAGACCTTTTATTCAAAATACAAGATGAGAGAAAAGAACTAGGAGACTGGAGAGAAAGACAGCATTGTTGTTAAGAATAATTTCTATAATTTTTTAAGTGTTAGTTACTGACAGCTGATAAAATTTTGTGGTGGTGGGTCTGGTTATTTGATTGAGGATATTTTGTTGCCCAGCAGAAAGGTTCAGACCAAATGAGACCAACCAGATCCTGAGTATGTTAGAAATAAAACCACCACCAAAAACATCCCATGTGTATCATTATAAAATCATCTGTCAAGCTGCCTCATTCAACTTTTAATAGGCAGAACAGAGCTTAGCAATTAATGTCACTATCTGTTATTTTCTTGGTGAATGATGTGTTTTTTTTTCTTCAAATAGTCCCTCCTATGCACTAATCTATTTCAGCAATAACAAAATCCCTTCCCATTGGGATAAAGTTCAATTCAATTCCTTTGAGTGTGAAAGAATGTCATGAATGTGTCCTGCACCCCAGGAGAAAAGCAAGCCAAGATGCTTCCATCACGAGTCTCTTAAAGCCAGAGCTGGGCTTGTAAATGAAACTGGTGTCCTTTATGGAAAAGACATGACAGGCTCTGACAAGGGTCATATTCACCTGGATTAAATTAGCTCTGAAGTGGTTTAATTTCTTTCTTTAAGCTGTCTCTGCTATCAATATGCATCTCCAAATGCAAAACTATTTTTTCCCTATTCCTGACAAAATAGATAGAAATTTTGCCATTCTATTCCATAATATTAATGTGGTTTTTATTTTTCTATGGAATGCCTTGTTGGGTGGAGAAAGGGCAGAGCTCAGCTGAGAAATCATCATGTACAAAGGCACAGAGTGCACTGCACTCAATGAAAATGTTTCAAACTCAGTATTCTCAACATTTGCAGTTTTAAGATTTAAAAAAATACCTCCTTACTATTTTGTCCCTCCTTGCTTTTCCTTCACCCCTCAACAAGAATGTGTTCTAATGACCCTGCCTCCTGAGATGGCAGATTTTCATTTGGATAAGTGAATTGCTAGGAGCATACACGGTTTAAGACACAGCCAATTGCCTCTAGATTGGCTTGTTCAAAATCTGTCAAGATCACACTCCTGATTAAGATAGGATGTAAGTCTAAAAATGGGTAATTCTAACCCATGATGATTGAGCTTAAGAACATAATCAGAACATGTTCTGTGTCTATTTCATCTCAGTACATGGTGGAATCTGAATTGAATGGCAGTTAAAATTTCAGAGAAAGGGGAAAGAGTGCAGCAAGTGAGAAGGAACAATCAAAGACAAAGTGAGGATTTAATTTATTTCTGAACAAAAGTAAGAATAACTATCATCTCCCACAAGTATTGAAATTCCACCTATGTTAGATCTTCACCTAGTTGCCAGAGGATGGGTGTTTTCTCACTTTAAAACTGGCAGATTGTGACAATGTTCCTTACTTGAAAGACACTGTGCTGTTTTGCTCTGCATACACTCCTCAGCCCTCAGACGATTTTAGAAACTGAAAATACAGCAAACTGCATGTCAGTTTTCTCCCTAAATGTCTGACAGGGTCTGCCAATTTGAGAAAACCCTTCTCCCTGTGCCATGGGATAATTGGCAATCAGCTCATTGTGAAATCTCCCGTGGTTATGAACACAAGGAGTTAAATGCTGAGACAAAACATCTCTGCTGCAATCCAATAGCTCTTATTCCATCACATTGGTACTTGGATTTTTGTCTGAGGAATGGGAGGGGGTTGGATTTTGAAAGCTGTGATGTGTGGTAACAATAGGTGCATCCTCTCAGCATTCTCTCAGGATGATCCTTTCCTACTGCCTTGGTCGATTGCCTGGAGTTTTGGAAACAGATCATGCACTGAAAGCATCTGGCAGGAATTTTCTTAGTGTTCCATTCAGAGCAGCAAGCCTTGGGATGGTCATTAATGCTCACGTTGTGTGCAGCAATGATTTTTGCACACAGTTATTCTAGTGTTAAGGTTATATGTAAAAATGCTTGCAAAATTAAGTGAATTATTTCTTGTACTGAGGAGCCCAGAACTGGGTTGTATGACCTGAACCACACAAATGCTGCCCAGCCCAAGGGAGGAGCAGAATCACAGAATGGTTTGGCTTGGAAGGGACCTCAAAGACCATCTTGTTCCAACCCCCTGCCCTGGGCATTATCCACTATCCCAGGTTGTTCCAAGTGCTTTATTCTGCTGCCCAGCCTGGTCTAATCTGCTGCTCTGAAAGTGGGAGATGGGACCAGAGGGTGTGGCTAAAAACAGCCTTCCTGCACTGTAAATACATGGCAAATAAGTCAATTAAGACCTCATGACATACATTTCCCCTTCTCTTCAAGCACAGCACCAGTTCTAACCCAGTTAAACTCAACAGTTCACAGGTGTTCAGTGGAATTGATTATACACAAACCCACTTTTCAGGCTTCCTTAAAATTTTCATTGCTATTAAAGTTTCATGCAGTGAGAAAAAAAAGCCATAATAGAAAAAGCCCCATGGACAAAAGGCTGAAGTGCAACTGAAGAAATCTGGGGTTAATTTTAAGGCATCTCTACACATTACTCTATAACTTGCTGCACTACCCTACAACTCCTAAAAGTTAAGAAATCTCATATTCTTTATTCAGCTTGAAGACTCATTTAAGTATAACACACCACTTGGTTTCACCACAACCAAGAGGTGATCTCCACACAGGAGTGATTATTTAGCAAAAGAACCATGGACCTTAGTCAATTATTTAAAAAATATATATATACATTTTATGGTAATTCAAAATATCTGTGTGTCAAACAGTAGCTTTTTTTCTGATCTGGCTGTTCTAGAGTCATGGCAGGTGCTGGAGTCCCTTTCCTGTCATTCCACTCTCCCATTCTCTGACTTTCTGAAGGAAACCCAAACTGTTCTGTGGGTGCTTCTTTACTTGCAGCTTTTATTGCTCAGCTGGCTGCATGCATTTATTAGAGAGCTGCTTGCTGCCTGAATTTTTAGCCTGATGTGATCAGCTTTGGAGTGCACCAGTGTGGAGTCAGCAAATGATCGTGGGGTGGTTTGAATACCATATTATCCTGGAGAACCTTTCCATCTAGCTTATCTTAGGAGCCAATACACTTGGAAATTAATTATCCTGTTTCAGTCAGTGGAAGGGGATAACCAATAACCCTGTCATGGATACAGAGGACAAAACTTAAATTTTAATTATTTTAAATCTGTTTTAAAAATCCATTTTTCAGGGATGCCCTTCACCTAATTTAGACTTTAGAAATTTTGTTATGTAGAAAAGTATTTATTTCTTGATGATTTTTTTCCATGTAGCCTAGGCATTTATTTTCAAATGACTGAATTTCCCTGTTTGTGAGAAGGAGCCCATAATTGTGTGGTTTGTACTAGATTCCTTTTTGACACATTCAGATAGAATCCAGGCCTTTAAGATAAGATTATCTCATTTAACCTGGAGTCTTTGGAATCATTACAGGAGTCTCTCACTGGGAGAAACGATTCAGTTAATGCAGAAAGGCCAGTTTTGATGATCATGACAGCACATTTACCTTCTTTAAATTGTATAGAGATACAGAATTACCTGCCCTTTGTCTCCCAGTAGCCATAGAATCACTGATTGCAATTATAAAGGGAAAGGGAATTTATGGACTTCATCACCCAAAATATTTTGTGTACATTAAGAGTTTACATACTCCACAATGAGAACCCTAGGGTGGTAGCAGAACACAAAATAAGCACAGATGACAGCATATGAAGAGAATGAAACTTCCAGCCTTTTTTTTCTTCATGTAATTTTGATTCAAGTTTGTAAATCAAATGTTACCATGTCGACTCCTACTCTACTATTTCATTTTGTTCCTGTTGTCACAGAGTGTTGTGCTATTTATCTTCCTTCCTTTTCCTTCCAAACTGTGCTTTTGAATTTCTGAAAAGATACACTTTTCACAAATGTATTAGGCTCACTGGGAAGAGAATGGGGGAAGGAGAAGTAACAAATTAAGAAAACATTTTAGAATATATTTTCAGATCTAGGTGCTATTTATTGGCAGCATAGACATTTGACAAGAAGCTTTCTTTTGAAGAAAACAAAATTGCTGATGTGCATCAGGCTTTATAAGTTATAGGTTATAAATTCTATATTCATGATAATCCAGAAAAATAACACAAAAACCTTTTACAAACTGATACATTCACTTCAGACAGAGCATTCCCAGCAGGGGATGGGAGGGCATTCTTCCCCTCCACTCAGCACTGGGGAGCTGCACCTGGATTTCTGTCCATGCTGGGCTTCCCAGGACAAGGGAGACATGGACACACTGGAGTGAAACCCAGGAAGCTCCTCCAGAATGATTAAAAGGTGCTCAAATCTCACCACACAGAAAAACCTACCAAAAGTGTTCTCTGGAGAGTAATCTGAAGGACTGAAACATCACTCTCAGATTTGTCTCTCATAATGAGTTGATGTTCTCCTGCCTTTGCAGGATTTCCAGACAAACCCATTCTTTCATCAGATGTGTAGCTGCCACAGGATTGGGGATGAAAAGATCCATTTTTGTGTACAATATATCAGTGCTTGCAGGTTTCCTTGCTGTAGGGGAGGGAAGCAGCCCTGCTCAGTAGCTGAAGGCATGGCCAGCAGGCATCACTGTTTAAATAATTGTAGCCTTGAGCCTCGTTTTGCATCAGCTGAGCAAACACCCTTCCTTCTGCCTTCTTCAGAGAAGCCTAAGAGCAGAGTTTTTATGCAAGGTGATGGTTTTGTTTTTTTTTTTTTTTTTTTTAATAACATTGTGTGGAGGGCAGAAGTTATAGCTCTGCAAACTCACTCCATAAAGGCCAGATGTTGGACCTAAAAGTTGTGTTGAATACTTAAAATCTGTTTGGGTTTTGTTCTCCAGGTAAAAATAAAACAGCAACAAATTTGACCATGGAACTGGTGCAGAAATTTCCATTGACAACAGGAGTTTTACAACAGCAAAAAATGAGCATAATCAAGAAATTCAGTGCTGAGGGTCACTGAGGCAGAGGAGCAGGGAAATTCTCAAGTGTCAATTTGCAAAGGAGTTTGTACAATATAATATAATATAATATAATATAATATAATATAATATAATATAATATAATATAATATAATATAATATAATATAATATAATATAATATAATATAATATAATATAATATAATATAATATAATATAATATAATATAATATAATATAATGTAATATAATGTAATATAATATAATATAATATAATATAATATAATATAATATAATATAATATAATATAATATAATATAATATAATATAATATAATATAATATTACATTGCATTACAATATATTATGTTATATTACATTATATATTAAAATGTTATATTATAAAATTATAATAATATATCTATATTCTATATTTATTATATATAATATATAATATTTTCATCTATAACCCCTACCTGATGGATGTAAGTCAGTTAATGGACCAAGAGGGACCTGCTGCATCTGTACAACCCCTCCCTGTAGAACTTCAATTGCTCCCTTTGGAATTCTGTACCTCATCCTGAGCCCTCACACAGACTCTGCTGCATTTGGCTTTTGCTTCCTTCGTTTTTACACCTTTTACAGCTTGACTTCATGGCTTTTGATGGAAGCAGGGGTAATGCTCAAGGTGTGACCACTCTCAGAAACTGCACAGTGGCTTTAAGACATTTCCTCTCTGATTTTCTATTTCAGTCCCAATAACACAGCATCATTTAGTTTTTTGGATTACTTCTGCTTATGAGTATTTTCTGAGTTATCTCAAGTGATTCTGAGATGTTTTTCCAATGTTCTTATCAATATCTAATGTAATTTTATATCTTCCTGTCACTGAGACCCATGACTTCCTTCAGCTGCAGTTACAGCCAACTCTCTCATTATTTTTTTGGGTAAATTTGCATAACATTTCTCAGCTCACTCTCTGTATCTTTTCTATATTACTTATGCTGGCAACTTCCCTTCATTGTAAAAAATGTAATTATTTTTACCTTTTCCCCCATTCATTAATCACTAGTTAATCCATGGGACAACTTTTCTTTTTATCCTATGACAACGAAGTTTCTTTTGAAGAGGAGTGAAAAAGAGTTTTTTTGAAAAGCTCTTTGAAAACCCAGGTTCAGTATTTATATATGAGTTTTAAGAAGTACTCTTAAAGGACATGTCTTACATATGAAAAAGTGACTTTCATGTCTTCTTTTTTTTTTGTGGCTGTGATTACTTCTTTATGCTTTGTTTGACATTTTGATAATATTTCTATGAAACATCATGAAAATTATAAGGTCTGATGAATAAAATTTCATTATCATTCTATGCAATATAACAAAGTAATTCATTATATCTTTCAAGATAATTCAATGGGGACCATTCTTGTGATCTTAATCATATATTTTATTAAACCTAAGGTTAGAATACTTTCTTTAATCTTTATGTAATATTCCACAAAAATTTAAGAAGACATTTCCTGAGTGTTTAATGAAAAATTTCCTAATTATTTTAATGATTTTTTTTTAACTCTACAGAAGTTCACTTCTATGTTTGGAAATATACCTGTACAGCACATTTGAAGTATTCATAAGAACATAACTGAAAACATTTCAGCAAAAATACTACTCTTTAATGTAAATTACTCTCTCTGCCTCAATCTTTACCACAGATTCATGGAAATAGTTTGGGTTTGAAGGAATATGGTTTCCAGTCTTGTTACCTGCTTGTGTTGCTGGCCTGAGGTGCATCCAGGGATGAAGAGAGATACCTGTGAATTGATTTCCAGAAGTCAAACTCTGTTCTTCCTTCAGATGAATTCTCAGCAGCTCTGTTGGCTGATGCTGACTGGAGATGTTGTGCTTTGGAAAGATTTTCAAGAAAATTAAAGAATAAAAGCATGAACATTTTTTTCCATCGGTTCTGAAATGCCAATTTATGGCTTTTTTTCCCCCACTGGGATCTGGGATTGAGAAAATGCTTTGCATACTGAGTGTTAAATTTCCCTTCTGGAGCAATGGCAGCTGGAAAAGTAAAGAAAGTAAAGCTGTCCAGACCTTTCTTATGGTGGCAGAGCAAACTCCTGATCAGTGGGAACAAAGGAAAATACTTTTTTTTCTTCTTTTTTTTTGTTTTTTTTCCTTTTTTTGTTTTTTCTTTTTTTTTTAATTAACCTTGAGAGATGACTAGAAGTTACTTGGGCTGCCAGTTACCAAAATGGTCCTTAATGAGATCCTGCCAGGATATAGCTCATGCATTTGATGATCCTGGAGGTTCTTTTCCAACCTCAATGGCAAAAAAACCAAGGAACATTTTTTTTCCTTCATCTTTCCCATAGACAAACATGTGAAATAAATGCTGTCAGCAACAGAGGGGTTAGTGGTGTTCTTAGGTTCCTCCCCCATTTGTGCTCTGTTGTATTCCTGTATTCTCACATGTGTTCAAGCTTCCCCTCTGATATTTTTCCCCTGAAGAGTTTTACCTGCTGCTAGAAGGCCAAGCTTTGTGTTGGATGAAATGTCTACATAAATGACCTCAAGACACACACATTGAACAGTGTGATAAAATGCTGTAAAATACACCCCACACAGGGACATGATGCAGCAGCCTGAAATGTACTTTATCACATGCAAAGATAAAATGCCATGGAAGACATCTCACACAGTTCTGTGGTGCTTTGAACAGCATTTCAAAGAGAAACCTGTTACCTCAAGCAAAACACTGATCAAATGACAAGGGAAATTAATTTCTATGGTGTCTGGTTTTTGCAGTATTGCAGTAGGAGTGTTTCTGGTTAAGTTTTTATCACTGGGATTTGCAGGGATGGTGGGGGACTGGGCAGTAGAACCACAGAATGGCCTGGATTGGAAGGGACCTTTTTTTCCCCACATTTTATCACACCCAGGTTTACCTGGCATAATGTAGATTTTTAGCTGGAGCCATTGGAGCTAAGTTCTGGTCCTATCAGGTATGAGAACCACTGTTTCCATATATCCACCCATATGGATGGAAGCATAATGAAGAACAAAAATTCCACTTCTCTTCTTCTCCAGGACTCTAACAGAGCCTCATTCCTGAAGGCAATGAAGTGTGTTCATGAACAACTTCTCCTATCCCATCTAGCAGCCTGAGAAAACAGCTCAGGAAATCTAGGAAACATCACATGATGCTTGAAGCTGATATTTCCACAAGGTTATCAAGCCCCTGTCTGACTTACCCACTGCCAAGAGAAACTCTCCTGATGAATGAATATCGAATCTACTTCAGGGTGATCTGAAGAGCTCTCTAAGCCCCTCTGAGAGTACTACCAGGGTAGTGCATGTAGTAATCACCCAGCCCACACACTGCACCCACACACATTCCTGGATTCAGGCTTTTCAAACAGCAAGCTGAATCCTGCTACTAAATTTCATAAAGCTGTCATGCAACTCTGCTGCCTAAAATGAGGTTTAATTCCAACTGAGTGACACTCTGCCCATCTAAGAGGAGTTGGCAAATATGACATTGATGTTTTATAGGACTTTTCTCAGCAATTGGTTGAAATTCCTAAAGATGAAAGAGAAAATGCCAGTTCCAAATTCTGTTGCCCACTTAATGGCTGGGCCACTGGAGACTTTTTAGGGAATTTGACATTTTCAAGTGGAGCTGACAAGATTCCTCTGTCTTTCTGGAGTGGCACCTGATGCCCCTAGGCACTTTAATTTGAATTACTCTTCACTGAACCATTGTGACATTTTTCATGTGCCTAGTTATGTTCAGTTTTTAATAATCATCTAGGCTCCCAAATCCTGGTTTATGAAAATTTCATGCTGATCCAGGGAAAAGAGGGTACTGAGAGTGTGTCCAGAGCAGCAAGAAAAACATTGTCACACACTTTCACAGTATTCAGGGAATACTTACACCTAGTTAACAATGTAGTTAGTATTTCCACTTTTTTGAAGTAGTCACATATAAAGTCTGCCTGTAGCTATTGCTTTTTGAATGAATCCTTTTTGAAGTAGAATAGGTTTAGTTTTCCCCTTAAGTTACTCAAAACAGACATGGGTGAAAATAAATAAATAAATAAATAAATAAATAAATAAAATATTCACACCTCCTGAGATCTAGACAGTGGGAATTTATAAAACATGAACATGCCATCCACTGTGCAGCTAAGAAAGAGAGGTGTGTTTAATCTTGAAATAAATCTGGTTATTAACTCACTATCTGTCCCTTTTGCTTGTCATACTTAATCAAAAATAGCTTCCTAGCCCTCAGTTCATGTCCTGACAGCTCATACCACTATATTTTAGCACATGCTACTGTGATTTTCTACATGAAAGGTTCCTAAGATGTGTTTAAGGAGAAGCATCTTAGTTTCATGTCAGAATGTCACAGCAGCAGTGGCTGCTCAGATCTGTTCCTGTTTAGCTTTCATTATCCACCACCCCAGACTCTCTCCTTCAACACAAGCAGCAGGCTTTAATTTGAAACAGGCTGGTGAGACAGACAGATTCTGGCATTTTTGGGATGAATATTTATAGCCTTCCACTAGGCTGTGAGTCACCCCTGCAACACAGAAATCTCTGGTTGGAATAACAGTCCCCCAGCAGACTGAAAGTTCCAGTTTGGAGTGGGGGTGGGATGTTGGCATCCCATGGCTCGTGGGCCAGTGCTCACAGTCACAGGGCTGCCAGGGACTCTGCATTTAAAGAAAAAGAAACAAAAGCCACTGAGAGGCATTACAATACTTCTTTCAGGACAGTTTTGTTTACTATCAGTGCCCATAAGCCTGTGGAAGTTGGGTGTCATTTCCAGAGGGTTTCCTGGAGTGAGGAAACTTGACCAACTTAATGGAAGTGTCCCCCTTTGTAAAGGTTTTAATGGGTTTCAAAGGCAATTCATCCTGGCTGTTTAAAATTCATCAGAAATGTCCTTCTTATTCCACCTCATGCCCCTGGCAAGGACTCTCCTCTGCCTTAGGACTCTTCACACTGGGATGTTTGTAGTATCTCTAATTTTTTATCATGGAAACTTGATGTTAGTCCTATTACTTATAAAAACCTACACTTTATCTCCTGCTTATAGAGCTAGGGAAGAAGAGGAATCATCAGCCTGCTGGTCATTAAGTTGGAATAGAGCCATATTTCAAATTCTCTACCAGAGTATTTCACCAGAGACTGTGGCTTGGGGTGTCTGCCACTCAATCATGTAACTGCAAAATTCCCCAGATTGAAGCTGAATTTTGGCCTGAGTACTTCCAGAAATTTCACAAATTCCCCTGGCAGAAGAAGAAATAAGATTATGAACTTGGAGAAAAAGCTTTCTTCAGCTTTCTGATGAAAATCTGCCTTCTAAACTAAAATCATTATATCACCTAAATGGAACCAGGTTCACAGAGTGAAATGTAACACAAAACCAGATCACCAATAAATATACATTCCTCTCAGGTAAGACTTTTTATAGTGTATTTTATTTTCTGCATAAAATGTAAATATATAAGTATAATCAAAAAATGTTCAAAGAATATATTCCTTTTCTACTGTTCTTAAAAAAACCCTAAAAGTTATTAAAAATAAAAATAAAAATAAAAATAAAAATAAAAATAAAAATAAAAATAAAGATAAAAATAAAAATAATCTCTCAAACAAATTAATGTCTAGAAAAATAGATCTGATGAAAGACTAAGCTAGCATACTTGCCATCTAAACGATTGCAGTGCAGCAGCTAATGAACAGGAAACAAAAGCAGTTTTTTCTTCTTTCTTTCATAGCTATGGAACAGAAAAAAACCCCATAAATGTAACTTGAATTTAATAACCTCTTGCTTAATTTATTGGATTAATTTAAAAATACACCTCATAATGACTTTAGCCTCTGAGAAGTTTCAGAAGCTTTTAATGCTCAAAAGGCCAGATGCTGCAGCGTGTGGTGTATGTTCAGGCATAGTGGGTCTTACCAGATGAAGAAATAACATCCTTAAAAGGGTTTTGTGCCTCAGAAATGCTCACACGGGTAATTTGCCTGACATTTTAAAATTTAATTTAGGGTTCTTAAGAAAGAGACATAATCATCAAAAGGAGCTCACTTTCCATCCACAGAAATTCCTTAATGGTTCGAAATATGTGCATAGGCTGAAAAATTACTTGACTCACAACCATGAACTTTTAACACAATTAATTCAATTTGTAAATTGAACAATATGCATCATTAATGACTCACAATTTCCAATTTGCTGAGCAGTTTCTGCCTCATCTCTCAGGCATTTCGGTCAAGCCATTTTCTGCAGCTTTATGTCGCCTTTAGGTTCTGTGCAACTTTCCCACCTTAACCCTGTCCTGCCCAGCTTGGAATTTGCTGCTGATCACTGTTGGTGACGAGAGGGACCTTCTTAATAGCTGTTCACACAGCAAAAGGAGCTTTGCCTTCTTCTCCTCCTTGCAGATGATGTGTGGAGTAAGATCTTAACTGGAAAATTAAAAAACTGTTCCTGGGCTTCAGCCTGTGGCTGTATAAAGGTGTTTGCAAACAAAGCAGGTACCTACATGAAGCACACCGAATTGCAACCCAAATCTTCATATTCATGCAATGCATACAGACTGGGGCCCTGCTCCACCACTGATTTATCACTGCATTTGGCATTCCTGCTTGAATGATGCCTCAGAATCGAGAAGCACAGACAGAATCACTGAGGTTGGAAAAGAGAGCTCTAAGACCATCGAGTCCAGCCACTGCCAAGGCCACCACTGAACCCTGTCCCCAAGTGCCACATCCACGTGGCTTTCCAACCCCTCCAGGGGTTGCTTCCCTGGGCAACTCTTCCAGTGCTTGACAAGCATTTCTGTGAAGACTTTTCCCTCAATATCCAATCTAAGCCTCTCCTGGAGTAGTTTGAAGCCATTTCCTCTCGTCCTATTACTTGTTACCTGGGAGAAAAGCCCGACCCCTGCCTGGCTACAACCCCCTTTCAAGGAGCTGTAAAGAGCAATAAGGTCTCCTCTGAGCCTCCTTTTATTCAGGCTGCACAATCCCAGCTCCCTCAGCAGGAAGGAAAAGAGACCTGTGAGATTTTAAACAGCCTGTAATACAAAGAGTCCATGAGAGCAAGGAAATAAAATTGCTGGTTTCTAAGGCATTAATGAATATTGCCTAAATGTGCCAAGCATTTCTGCCAGGAAAGAAAGGCAGGTGGAGGAGGTTTGGGTATGACCATGGTGTAAAGAACCTCTCTGGGGACTTTCTTCTTCAAGGGTTGTGTCAAATAATGAGAATGATAAAACTGCCCCTTGGGAAAATGAAGTAGCACTAGGACAATAAATTCTGGCCACCTCTCCATTTGAAGTTTTGACTGGATGTTCTTTGAACATACCATGGTTTGGGATGTTTCAATAAGATGAGGCAGATGGTGTGGCAAGCCTGGGAGACTGTGATAACTGAGATCCTCATTTATGTGGCAGCTTGTGTTGAAAACCATGTGCCCATTCTGAAACCCAGGAGAAAATGAACAGAAGAGGTTCCATTCAACATTAATGTAAGGGACACTGGATCAGATAATTCAGCTCTTCAACATTTAAGGATGATGGACCAACAGGGTAAATTATAAAACCCAGAGTTTTAACAACTTGATTTTTCTTTCTATAGGTCTCTGAACTAATAAATAATGTATCTATCATAGGGTGATATTTATTTTCATAGTCATATAGCCTTAATATCACTATACACTACCCAAAAAATGGGAATTTCTGTCTCACCTCGGAAATCTTTAAGTACTTTATAGGATGGAGTTATGTGGTGCATTGATCTGTGTGCTTAGCCACTATGAGAAAGGCAATGTAACATTTGCCTTTTATATTTTATGTACCACAAAAAGGCATGATAAGGAGAAATTCAACAGAGAACTTGAGAGGCAGCAGGATTTGCTGAAAAGTGCACAGCTGAACTGCCTGAGCAAATCAAACCATCTCCTCACAAGGAGCCCACATATAAAAGTGGAATACACCTGAGTAGGAAACCCAGGTAGAGACTGATGGTTTGTATTGCTTAGGTGTGTTTGACCCACAGGTAAGGGACCGCTAATAACATCAGGGAATGAAATGTGGAAATAAAAATAACCTCTATTTGGACATGATTTTTTTTCTCACAAAAATCACATATTTAAAAATAAAAAACAATTGCTAGATTTTAATGTAGTAAGAAATTCAATTTCAGTAATATTTAAATATGTATTTCAAAATTAAAAAAAACCCAAACAAGCAACAAATTTTGGACTAAACAAAAAACAAACAAACAAACAAACAAAAAACAAAACAAAAAAAACACCAAAAAACCCAAACCCAACCAAAAAACAAACCTAGTTGTGTCTTAAAATCTTAAATGTTGTAACAGTTCATGACCATCACAACTTTCTTCACTATGACAATCTAATCTAACTTTTTCAATAAATTATTTTCCATGTAGGAATCTACAGAGAGAGATTCTGTAGAGAAATTAATTGGGGCATTGGTGCAATATTATTTTGAGTTGCAGTTAAATTTGATTTACTGATCAGATTAAAGTATTTTTATTTTGAATTATATAAATTTTAGCATTTTTATATAAATTGCATAAGGTGGGTATGTTGTGAAAAAAAGATCAATATTGATTCAAAATAAAATATGTTTGGAGTAATTATTTATAATAAGCTTTGCTAAATGTAAATCACATGTCAATTGACTGGACTAAATAATTTGGATCACTGCATACTATATCAAGAGAAAAGGATTATGAAAGAAAAGGTAGAAAATTAATCCAAGTGGTTCTGACTTCTGCAAATACCTGTTCACTGTAGTGACCAGAAAAGGAACAATGGCTTCAGGTTGAAAGATGGGGGGGTTAGATGGGATTTTGGGCAGGAATTGTTCCCTGGGAGAATGGTTAAGTCCTGGCACAGGGTGCCAGAGCAGCTGTGGCTGCCCCTGGATCCCTGGCAGTGCCCAAGGCCAGGCTGGGCAGGGCTGGGAGTGACCTGGGACAGAGGCAGGGCTGGGACTGGGATGATCTTTGTGGCCATTCCAGACCAAACCTTTCCATGATTTCCCATTTTCAGAGAAATGAGTGTCAACACTGCTTTGATAGCACCTTGCTTTAGCTAAGTTGAATCATTGTAAACTTCTTTACTCTCACTGTTGTTGTTTGCCCTAAGCCTCTCTCAAGCAAAGCTAAGGACACAATAGGAGGTACAGGCTCTATTTCACTCAACTTCTGCTTGATTTTTCAGTAGATAAAACCTACTTGTGGAAGGTGACAGAACTTCCCAGTCCTCCATAATGTGAAATGCTTCTCATTGAAATTTTAACCAAAATGGATGTGCTGATGCAAGTTCACTGAAGCTTTTGCCCAAGCTCTTCGGGGAAAGTTCTGATTTTGCTGTTTTGGATTTTTTTCCAGTGCATCACATTCCATCTGTGTAAAAGAAAATGGTCACCAGTTTGCAAGTAGAAAGAGAATATGATAGACCTAATATCCTAACAATTCAATAGAAGAAGCCTGTGTGTATTTTTCCCATCTCTCTCATGGCTGTATAATAATTTAGAAGCAGTGAAACTAATTGCCTGCCTTCTTTCATGTGAAAACATGTTATGTTTGGGTCTTAACTCTAGGCAGGATCCTTCCCTGTCAGTCTCTGTCACTGCAGTTCTGAGAAAAGCTCTCTTGTGTTGGCTAAATTAATTTAAGATTGCTCCTACTTGTAAAAAATCCACTTAATTTTCTAATTATCCTACCTCGATGTGTCAATATGATAATGTCACTACATACCAGTGAAAAGGTCAAAGAAAAAAAATAATTGCAGCTGGTATTATATTTGGTAGTGGGAGAAGAGTGTAAGTGGTTTAAATTACATGGAAACCAAGGTTTGTTTTTTTTTGTGTGGTTTTTTTTGTTTTGTTTTGTTTTGTTTTTGTTGTTGTTGTTGTTTTGCTGAAGTCCACATTTTAGTTTTTTCATTATACAATAGTCTGTGTCCTATTGTCTGTCTTTTACTGATGACCTTATTGAGGAAAAACCCAAAAACTAGCCTCTCTTAAAGTGTAGTAAGGCTCTTGAAAATGTATTCTAAAAACCCCCAGGTGTAATGTTATTACAAAAAAACCAAAACAAAAACTTTCCAAATTCTAGAGTAGAGCCACAATTCTCATTAGCATATTCTATAGATTAGTTAGGGTGAGAGAAATAATTTGCTTTATTCTATTCAGTTGGACTTCACTATATATATAACATATATATATGCTTCTATGGAGAGAGATAGAGAACTGTATTTGTGTGTGCATCAAAATATATTTAAGTCAAAATTTGGGTTACTTCAGTGTCTGACATATCTTGACAGCTCACAGATATTATTTGCTTCTCTACAGTTCTGAAATCCTTCTTGTTTATTCCATGCACAGTGCCCTGCTGGAAGCTTAGTCCAGAATACTTCTGTTAAGTTTGGAATAGCTTAAACAGCAGTAAGGCAAAGCAGATTGTGTTATTTATCCTCACTACTTATTGTTGTTTCAGACCATTAAAAGAAATATTCCCCATGCCCCATAGGACATATGAATTCTGTTGGAAACATGTTTTAGTTTAAAATACAAGAATATATATTTTGAACTTGTAATGTAGGCTGATGCTAATGAGGAAAGAGAGATTGGTAAATACAAAATGTGCAACCCAGACAAAAATTTTACCATTAAAGTACCTGTTGAAAATAGAAAAATATATGAAAAACAGAGGTGTTGTTCTTGTCATATATAAATAAGAACTTTATACTCAAATTACATTTCTCTAAATTATTAGTACAATTTGTATAGAAGAGTTGAGGTCTTTATTAATTCAGGAACAGCTAAAACATCTGCTGTACAAACATACATACATACAAGACTGTAAGCCAAGAAAGTTTTTCCTCACACTTGTACGAAACTGGAATTGAATGGACTGTGCTAAAATTAAATCAAGAAGAGAAAAAAAAAGCATGGAGTCACACTGAAATACTGAAATCTGCTGTGTCTCACTTGACTAATAATATAGCAGAGAGTCATTCTCAGGCCGTGTTATCATCAACCTTTCATCTACCTTACATGACTTTTTAATAATATTTATCAAACCTGGTCAAAATTTCAGATGAAGAGTTGCATTTACTGTAATTTCAACTTCTTCTTGAGAGTTCCATATTTCAACAGAGAAAGATGAAAAATAGCTCTTACTTTCTTTCACCACCTGCAAAAAGATAACGAGTTCTGAGTGAAATTTGCAATCTAGATCTGGTTTAAATTCTGGGGGCACCAGCTGGACACATGTAAGGGAGGAACATCACCCATTTTTTAGCCAATAATCCACTGTTTTAGGCACTCAAAGAAGAGATAGGGCAAGGAAATTCAATTTTCTTCTCTACCTGTGGAGATTCAATTGCAGATCTCTCATTACTCACAAGTGTATCCCAGTTAACCTGCAATATGTGATTATGGCTTTCTCAGGAGTTATCCCACTGACAGTGTTCCACTTACTCTCGTGGTGCTTACATATTCAGTGGAATTAGATCTCAAATCCTGGCACTCCAGATTAGTTCCTAATCCCTAATTTATGGAGTTATTTTCCCTTGTTCTCTCACACTGGCTTAATAAATGGCATTGACTGGGAAGACTGTGAGTGCCCTAAAATAAAATGTGCTTCACTATATGAACAAAACCCTCTCAGCATGATGAGAACATTAAACCTTGATTCCCCCCTTCCCATGTGAGAGCCTGAATGATGGGGCTCTGCAGCACAGGATAGTGAGACAGAATTACTTCATTTTCCATGGTGGGACAAGTGCCTACGACAAGCCCTGCATTGTTTTACTGGAGAGCTACAAACATCCAAGCATAAAACAACCCTCTGCAATTTTATGTGAAAATAATTAACCACTGAAAGGATCTGCCTGGGGATATGGCTGATTTTTTGCCATGTGAGGCTTTGAAATAATGTTTCAATAGAGTTTGAAAAGAAATAATTATTTCATTTTAACAGACTTATGATTTATTTGAATAACTAGTTTTAGGTTTTATCCAAGAGTCAGCAGGTGAAATTTGAAGTCTCCTAAGATGCAAGGCAACAGATGATATTTATCTCTTCTGTGCCTAAAAGATATTAATTTATTTTTAAATGTTGCCTCATGATTTTTGTATATTGTTATTTATTGTCCACTCTTTTTGTCCCTTGCTTCATAATTCTGAAACCCCCTCCTACATTTAATTCAGTGAAATATATATTTAAAGTCACTTAATTTATTCTTGTAATTAGCATTTCAATGTTTGTTAACATAATGGTACTTAGATCATTGGAAATTGTAAACTATTAATCTTAACACAAGTTTCTGTATTTGATTAAAATATTCTGCAAAGCATTTTGGCATAACATTAACTAAGAGAATGAAAAGGTCGAAAAATTATTTTACTGGTTGATTCTTTAGAAGGCTGGAGCAATAAGTTAAAATTAGGAGTCTTTCAAAAGACTTGGAGGAAAGTCAAAATTCTATAAAGCTGCTTTGCCATTAATAGATTAATTCATTTTCACTAAACCACACATTAATGGGAAATACAAACAGATTATATTTTACATTTAGATTTTTAAGTGATACTCCTCATGAAGTAAATATACCTCATTATGTGCTGGCCACTGAAGGTGAGGTAGACTCAGCACTCTCCACAACAGCAGCCACAGAGGTGTTTCCTTTTCCAGAATGATATAATTACTTTCCAACACAGACAGGCCATGCAGAGGCAGCAATGACACAGGATCCACATAACATTTATCATGGAATCAACTCCCTTGCAAACAAGTCCAAATGTTGCACAAGCAATTGTCCAATGAAGCTTTGAAATATCTCAAAGGATAAATATTTTTATAGCATTTCATGAAGGAAAAGCTTTTCCTCATATTTAATTGACATTTCCTACATTTTACTTGATATCTGTTGTGCCTTGTATTTTCCCTGTATTCATCCAAGAGTCTGGCTCCAAATTCTCCTTCCAGGAGAGGACAGCAATAGGATCTCTTGTTAGTATTTAATTGCTAAGGCAAAATAAACCCAAATACTCTCAACCTCTTTTACTCTGTCCTCCTCAGCAAAGTGCAGAGTATATTTTTTTACAGTGCTACAGGTCTTATATCTCCAAGTCACTGCAGATGTAAAGCTGGGACAAGTTTTCCAAGAGAATTAGAATGGCTGCTGTTCTGGAAGAATCTCAAGATATATTCACTCAAGCAGATGCCATAGAACAGAGGAGAGAATTTGCATTTCTGCCCCACCATGATGAATTGAGTGTTCTGAATGCACTTTAATGAATTCTGGTCAGTCTCCTGATGCTGTTACTAAGGGCCTATTGCAGTGTTGGATATATCTATGAGAGAATGTGCCAAATACTGCAAGTAATGGCTGTGCTAAGTTACTGTCAGACTAGTGGCAATAGCTGGTCACTAAATCTAGACTGGTCATTTACTGCAGCTGAAACAAGCCAGGAATACTGAGCTGTTCCTTCCTGACTGAAGAAAAAGGGTCTTGAGATCCAGAAATACTTCAAGTAGGACACAGGGACTGAGGTGATGTGGAGAGTTTAATGGTTCAAATAAGGGCTTTAAAAAGGGAAAAAAAATCCAAAGACACTACAGGGGTCTCTAGAAAGGAGGTATAAAGACACAGTCCTTTGTCTTGGGAAAGACTGCTGTGGTGGCAGGACCATCTGAGACTAAGGAAAATGAAGCAAAAAAAATTCCTTGATGAAAAAAGAAGCTGCAGCCTTGGGGCATTGCTCCTTTTAACTGTGTCATACAGGCCAGAAGAATTCTATAGCACAAGCCTCCCTCAGAAAAGGACCTCACACATCCTAATGGGAAGTGTCTGGCAGAAAAAAAGAAACAGATTGTTCCAACATATCCTTCCACCCCTAATGGGCAACAATCAATGCCTGGGAAGAGGGGGAAAGGGAACTGAACCTGTCTGTTCCTCCACTGCTCTTCAATCCTGCAGGAAAAGGGAAAGCAGGACTCAGAGGGTGAAAACTGGGTCACAGACTGGTTTGGGTTGGAAGGGACCTTAAAGCTTATTTCATTCCACCCCCTGCCATGGGCAGGGACACCTTCCACTGACCCAGGTGGCTCCAAGCCCCATCCAGCCTGGCCTTGGACAATTCCAGGGATCCAGGGACAGCCACAGCTTCTCTGGGCATCCTGTGCCAGGGCCTGCCCACCCTCACAGGAAAGAATACATCCAATTATCTTCTAGTTTAATTTAGAAGTGATTTTTCCCTTGATTTTTCTGAGACGTGATTTCACCAGATATCTGCAAAACTTTATTCCTGGAAATGGTGGGCTGATTTTTATCACAAGCAGTAAGCGATGATGAAATTAAAGGAAAACATAGCCTCACCAAATTAAATTACTTTGCTGTTGAATGCTTGTAGCTTTAAAATAAATAGTGCTTAGTAAAACAGGGATTGGAAGGAAAGTCACAAAGTAGAAAAGATTATTTTGTGAAACAAGCCAGAAAGGAGCCACATAAATCTGAATGAACTGCAAAACAGAAAGGTATTTGCTCCATTAACAGATTTTACATAGGTATTAAATAAAATCCTGTGGTTTTATTTCAAAAAAGGCTATTTCTATTCATGTCAAGCCAATGCTATTCCATGTTTCCTGAACATCATCTTTATAAATATTTATTGATTTCAGGTGATGGTTTATTAAATTCAAGTCAGTAAACCCCCCCCCAAAATCTAGTTGGGTAGAGCACACATTATAAAGCTTAGTCAGTTAGTTTGCCTCAAACATGACTCCATCAAATTATGTAAACCTAATTTCAGAACCTAATGCTTTTTAATCATGTGGAGGAAACACCTTTTTAGGACATAATTCCATTTTTTTTTGTTGTTTTTTTTTCCCCAGTGTGTGTGGATATTTAGACTAAACTCGTTCATAGGAAGTTAGAAAAAATACCTCAAAATTTACTGTGGTGCTGTTTCACCACAATTTTGGGAAGCCTCAAGCTGACCTGAAACCAAAGATTTATCTTCTGGTTCAGAATAACTGATCCTAAATACATGTCACTTCCTATCAGGCCACAACAAGGCTTTAATTTTTTCTATGATGCTGCTGTGCTTTCAGCTGAAGAGAGTATAAAAGATGCATGCCAGTAAAATCTAAACTTCTGATATATCTTCTATAGTAAAAATTGATGTTTACAGAGAAAAATACAACTGGGAAATGCCATTAGAGACAAATAGCCAAGTCATATACTAAAAATAGGAAACTACAATAAATGCCAAAGAAATCCAAGTTTGGTACCTCACATAATCAAACAGAAAGTGGGTTTTTAAGTTTCATTATGGGTTTTTTTGATGTTTTTTTCCTCCTCATTTAATTCTGCCTTCAGTGATATCCAACACATGAAAAGAAGGGTCATGACCAATTTTCAGCACTGAATCTAACATGTACTATCAGGCCCTTTGAACCACTACTATGATTCCCACTTCTGTACAGTGTTAAAAATTAATGATGGAGTTCTTGGTGTCACAAGAACAAGCACAAGCACAAAAACTGATGCAGACTATCAGTGCCTGACTTTTCCTTTGTTCCCACCTGTGTGACAGCCAGCACAGATAAAATAGTATTAAACCATTGTTTCCAGGCCCTTTTGCTGTGTTTCAAAGCACATCCCAGGAAGCTGATGACAGGTTTGCACATGAACAGGTCTGTTGGAGAGTCTGATCTGTGAGCTGGGCCAATGGGAAGGGTTACATTCCCATGGTTCAAAATAACTTTTGAGATAGAGTTGAAAAAAACAAACTCTTTAGTGGATTCATTATCTCTGCAGCCTTCAGCTCTCCTCCAGCCTTTAGCACATCCATGCATTTCCCCAGGGCTAGGCTAATGTGTTCCTCAATTCCTGGATTGCTTTAACAACAAGAATCAAAAACGATAACAAAATGAATTCCCAAACCCATTCAGAAGCATATGAGTTTTGAATTTTAAGTATTCTTTTGTTTCAAGGCAAGCCCTATAAACAGAATTTTGGAATCAGATACAAAAGCTTGTGAAACACCTCCATGGTCTCTTATTAGCCACCACCAGCCAAATAATTTTATACCTGTATTATGAAGAGCAAATCAACAATGGCACCTTTTAGAAAATTATTAAGAGCAAGGAACACTTAAAGATCCCAGGCTATTTTAGATAGAGCATGATACTAGGGAGTTTCCAATCATAACATAAGAAATAAAAAACCTTTAAAGAAAACTGATGAGAACATGTATTTATGCTTCCTGCTGTCAAATATTCTGGATTCTTGTCAAGTCTTTCTGTGATATTTTTTAAATTCAAAAATTGAAAAACAAATAGCAGTAGAAGGCTGACTCATTTTTCAGATTAATGACACTAGAACTTGGGGTCCTAGCAATATAGATGGTATTACACTTTTTCAGATTTTGACCTCTTAAATATTTCCTAAGGAAGTTGTAGTGTTGTCTTGAGTGACTTTACAGGCATGAGGCTTAATTTTCTTCTTAGCCTATCACAGACCCTGAAAAGGCTTCAGTGTTTCACAAGTGACAAAGTAAAAGTGACTGATTTGCTTTAAAAAATACATGAATTGAAATAACCAGTGTGCTCTGGGTGACCTCTTGGACTCCTCTGACTTTAGGTAGATAAACTTTACCATCTACTATAATGTAGAAAGAAAGAGAGATATTTGATATTTTAAGATCTAAAAGCCTTGACCTGTTCTAAATTCAATGGTATCACAAAGAAAAGCAGAAATTTTCTGGGTCCTGCTTCAGCTCTTTTCCTGTTGGGAATTCTTTGCTTTAAAGAAAGTTCACATAGTGCACTATGAGTGCAAAAAAACCAAAACAAACCAGGTTTTTCATATGTGCACAAAGAATCAGAGAATTGTGAAGGCTGGAAAAGACCTTCAAGATCACCCAGTCCAACCATCAACCCAGTTACATCCACAAGTCCTTCCCTCAGCTGCATGGGCCACTTTTTCATAGAAGGAGACCAGGTTGGTCAAACAGGATCCTTCTGCTTTTCATGAACCCATGTTGGCTGGACTTGATCTCCTGGTTGTCCTCCATGTGCCAGGTACTGGATGGTCTCTTCCATAGCCCTGCCTGGGACAGAGGTGTAAAGCTCTGGTCCCTGCAATTTTATTTTAAAAGAGATTTAAGATGCCACATTTCCCTGAGGAGGCACAAAAGAGAACTCAACAAAAGCTCCAGGAGGTTACAAACCAAACTTTGCTGGCAAACTTTAGAAGATCAGGAATTTGGCAAAACTTAAAGCAAGAATTCAATCAAAATAAAGCATTTCACAAAGCAGTGACTTAGCAAACTCTAACCCATCCAACCCTAAATTACCCAGATTTCAAGAAGAGAAAATTAGGAGTAGGAAAGCAGAGAAAGAGAGAGAGAGACAGAGAGAGAAAAGCACCCACACTACTGAGATCACATTAAAAGGGTAATGAAGATTCAGTAATTATTTTGTGTGTTTTTATAGACAGTACATGTGCCAGTCTTTATTTGTAGGGAATGATCTCTTGTTAGCCAGAAAAATCCCTGCTAGCAAGACTTGCACTTTCATTTTGTTTTTTGGTTTGTATTTTTTTACTGCAACATGCAGGCTATCACATCTGCCCTCTTGACCACATTAAACACTTTCAGTTCACAGGATATAAAAATCTATTTTTCTGCACAGGGTGTAACTCCCCCTTGTTTCTCTTGTGTCTATCCTTTAACAAGGTAATAAATACCAGTCTGTCACCCAGGGAGAGGGCAGACGTGGAAGTCAAGCTGAGTTTCACTGTCCAAAGGGGGAGGAAAGATGACTTGGAGGCAGAGAGGGTCAGACTCATGTGGGGACTGCTGTTTGACCTCCCTGAACAGGCACTTGGGCTCTGCATTTGCTTTGGGTTCCCTTTCCAGCAGCACAGAGAAGCAGGGCAGTTATAGGAACAGCAGGGGAGGTGGAGAAATCACAGGTAGCAACAACAGGAGGCATAGAATGTCCAGGTGAAAAAGGAAATGCATAAATCTGTTTTAAAAACTGCCCTTGCAGAAAGTTTCTGCTGTTTTGATTTTTTAAAAATATAACCTTGTCATAGTAATCAATGTATTTAAAAAAAAAATGCTTCTCAGAACATGCAATTTAATAGATGATTTGTTTGAACATCAGCTATCAAATTTTGCAGAATTTAGGAGAGAGGGGAACAACTTGTGTTCCTGGACCTGCTTGTCATCATAGATTGAAATGTGGGAAATGAGGGACAGATGTTCTACAGCAACAGAATTCCTCTTTCAAAATGAGAGCAGCACCAACTGAGCAACATAACTGCATAAATCAAACTCATCTCAACCACAAGCTATATATTTGCTTACACTGTCTTTACAAGCCATTATAATAACACATTTTTGGGCAGTTTTTCTTTTTAATGTATTCAGTAAACTAGAAAAGGCTTCACTTGGGTGTCTTAGAGCTACTCATTAGGCCACAGTAACTCAATCACTTGCAATTATTTCTCCTTATCCACAGTGAATGATCTGTGAGGGGACAGCAGAGAAAAAAAGAAGAAAACGAAGAGTTCAAATAATGTGAAACAATCTTAGTAAAAGAATGAAGGTTTTAAAGGTGAGTAAGAGTGTTAGAAAGCATGTATAGTGTTTTTATTGTCATTCAGGCAGTAAATCCACATAGTCAATGATGAGTTTATAAAAAGCATTAGAATCATAGAATGCCTAAATTGAAACAGACCTTTATGATCACTGAGTCCTTAAGTCAACACTAAAACTATGCCACCACTAAACCATGTATTTACATGTATTTTAAGTACCTCCAGGGATGGTAACTCCATCACTGCCCTTCCAGAGCTTGACAGCCCTTTCTGAGAACGGGCTATTCCTAAAATCCAAATTAAACCTGCTCTGGTACAACCTGAGGCAATTTCCTCCAGTCCTATTGCTCCTTACTGGGAGAAGAGACTGCTCCCCACTTGAGAGAAGCTCCACTCTCCTTTCAGGGAGTTGTAGAAAAAAGTAAACGTCCCCCTGATCCCCCTTTTCTCCAGGCTGAGCTCATTTCCCAGCTCCCTCAGCCTCTCCTGGTTCTCCAGACCCTTCCCCAGCTCCGTTCCCTTCTCTGGATTTGCTCCAGCCCCTCAATGTCTTTTATCATTTAACCTCACTGTCACAATCCATGCCATGATTTCCTCACAGCGTTTGAGCTAACAGGAGCAATGTCTGGTGAGAAAAATGCCATGGAATCTGTGTTGGGAGACTCCCATATTGTGAGCACTCCAAGCAGGTTACAAAGGCAGCTGTCAGTTCTGGCATTCTGTGAACTTCAGGTGCCTGGATTTACAGCCTTGGGGAATATCTTGTGGAAGAGTTTTTCATAATTAAACATCTGAAGGGGTTTTGGTGTGTGTTGTTGCATCACGAGGCATCAGAGAGGTTCCAGTTTGGGTCACTGGACAGACTGGAGAGCTCAGATCTGTAGATGCAAACATCTGTCACTTCAACTGCCTCAGTGACAGACAGCTGTACCGGGTGGTTTTCCATCACATGGCCAATGACTAGAACAAGAATAATAATATAATTTGATGGTAGCATGCACTGACATTGACTGACAAAGAAAGAAGCCAAGGAAAAGAAATGTAGAGTTACTCCCAGCTCATCATTTCCTAGCACTCTCTGTGTTTATACTTTTCCCTGGTCATGATAAAATATTCCTCTACTTCCATTCCCTCCCCTTCAAACACCTTTTTCAGGGTACATCTGCTCTTATTCTAATTATACCTTTTTTTAAATCACTTTGCATGCCTTTGTAACATTTGGTTACCTTTCTCACTGTTTTCTGCCTGAGCTTTACTCTTTTTGGTGTTTCTATATGATTGCACTGTAAACACTTTAAAAAAAATCTTTCACATGTCTGAATCTTGTTAATGGAGAAGGTTAAGCTGTATTAATTGAAACTTTAAAAATCACATGTACTGTGAAGCAGATGTCTGAAGGGGGATACTTTATCCTGAGCAGTTTAAGCCCTAGGAAATGATAAGCCTGCTTTAAAGTCCTACAAGTCAAAATATTAAACTTCATTTTGTAGTTGTTGTCACCAAGGAACGTCTTGACAACCTGCTGTATGCTTTTTTTTCTCCTGCAGTATCATCCCTAAGGAATGCAGACAATACATGACAAGCAATATCCTGTGTCCAAGAAGTTCAAGCAATCTCAACAGAACATATTCCTGTTCGTTTCTGTGTGGATAAACCATTCAAATGCTTCAGTACCTTAGTTCTAAGGCAGACTAAATGTCACTTGTTTTGTTCCACATTAGAAGCTTAGGTTATTGTTCTTAGTCAAATTTTTATGCCCCATCCTTTAACCATAATTTAATAAACCCCGTTAAACCAGTCATCTCCTGTGCACCAAAGAAATTACTTTATCTTCCACACAACCATGGATGGAGCCTCCAAAAATCCTACTTGAAAACTGCAATGAGTCAAGTTGTGCTTTTTTAAGGGAGAATATGATTTAGACTCTGTTCACTGCAGAGACAGGTTTTAGGACTCGTTCTTCCTGAATTCAGCAGTTGGAAATTTCCATGTACAGTTCTCACCACATTGACAAACAGAGCACAGCCAATAAACTCCAGTTGGGACTCCACACAGTTGTGATGATGCCTGGTAGATTAATGAACAAGCAGAGCAAGATCTCCTCTCTGGAGCACACAGGCTACAGATTTATCTTTTAGAAAACAGCCATATTTTGTCTCATCTTTTCTCCAAGAGATGGGAGGAAAATATTTGCAGCCACAGCTGTGTTAACAAGAATGTACAAACCTACAACACTAGAAACAACAGCCCTTATCCCTCAGGCCTCAGAAGAAAAGCCTGTGTTTCACCACAAACTCAACTTAGGAGAAATATATGTATTTTTTTGATCTTGAATAATGGCTGCTCATATCTGATTTCTGTACATGAACCGTAGGATTTCTTTCTTTGCATTGCAAAGAGTATTTGGACCAGGTCTGTAGGATGAGGGTGAAATCCGTAAAGAAGGACTCTGCAACTTCCATGAACCTCTCACCCACTGGCAGTTAGCAATAATTAGTAGAACTTAGTTAGTTTTTTAATTTGGTGTCCATGGCAAGGTGCTGGCAGCAGGGCCTGCAGGGAACCCTCTGTCAGGAGAGCTCAGGGGCTGCCCCATCCAGCTCCAGATGGATATATGTGTATATATGTAATATATATAAGAATATATATATTCATTTATACATCAGAAAACTGCAGTATCATTGTTAGACCCTACCTAATCTTACTGTGAGTCAAAAAATGTGACATCTCATAGAGCAGCAGGAAGGTGACCCACACATTTAATTATTTAAAATAAGACTACATGGCATAATTAAAGATTGCAGTAAGTGAGGAGCACTGGCTGTGCTGTTTCCTTTCCAGCCCAAAATGGCTCTTCTGCTGTGTCAAAACTGCTAAAATCCAAACCCTACTAAGATTCAGACAGAATTGCTAATTTTTCACAGACATGATTGATTGTCCATTGCAAATTGTTGAAAACCACCTGATTAGGCTTTTAGACAATCAATTGCACAATGATGGGCAGCAAATGAGGAGGAACCAAGAAAATGCATGTGCTTAGAAACCAATGACTTAAAGACTCTAACTCACACGTGCCAGGCAATTTAATGATAAGGAGTACAAGCTGTGACCTCTGAGTGAGATGTGATAACTTGGCAATCAGGAAGGTAGCTGTACCTTGATACATTGGTCTTTCTTTGCTAGACCACTAAGAAATGGTGAAATTATTTGTGTAACTTGCAGCAGCTTGAACTCATAATTGACCTAACTCTTTTGTTGTTTCAGATTTCAGCAAACTCCCTCTCTTGTATACTTATTGCCCAAAGAAATGTGATGGATTCAGAAACCTACATGCCCTGTTATAGCATAATACCCCATAAAGCTTGGTGAGTTTCCTTTCATCCACTCTTTGTAGTCCTGCTTCTTTTTCAAAAGATGTGCCTGAAACTGCCCCAGAAACAAAGAAATTAAATTCTTAGAATGTTTTGGTTGATTTGAAATAGTTTTTTGAATGATTAGGAATGGCCTTTGTTCTCTCACCATTAGGATCTCCAGTGATAAATGAGTTGTGAGTGTTCCACAACACTCTTTTGGGACACATGCAGCAGGTTTTGGGTGAAGGACCAAGAGCTTCCAAGAAATAGTGAACATGATTTTTGGCATTGAACTTACTGAAGGGACAGATTTGGGGATTTCCAATGAGAAAACTGTGGCACTTCTATGTGTGCATATATGTATATATCTATATAAGAGGGAGGCAGAGTTTATAGTTCACACATACATATATATATTTAATAAGATTATATCATAAATAAGATTTATATTTCTTACTCATTCTGCTCATTTCTGGTCAGTAGCTGCTAGACCTGCCTACTAAAATTAACCAATATGAGACAGCAGATGAACATAAAATTAATGACACACATTGACCCTTATATTTTTTGTCCTTTAACTTTTTATTGGAGGATTTCACAGCCATAATATTTAACACTCTTTTTCATTACAAATCTCTTTTGCCACGTTTTTTTCAGCTAGGAAAAAAAAATAATTTTGTGAACAAATATGCTTTGTGAATAGCAACCACATCAAGCCATATCTGAGCTTAAATTATCCCAACTTGTACTGGAGGAGGGAAATCCAAACACTACAAAGAGACTTATTATGAAAATCAATAAAATAAAATGTGCAAAAAAGAGTGCAAATTCCTTACAGTGGGCATCCTTTCTCTAATCATTTGGAAACTGAAAGTGGTTCAGGCTCCTTTGAAATAAACACATTTTGTTTCTCAGTCCTGGGTTAACACATTCAGCTGGAGTCTAAGAGCAATGCAGGACTGAGGAGAATCAATGTCTTACTGTACACAGTGATTGCACAAATTAAGTGCTCTTCATAGATGAAATATATGTCTTTACCGTAAATACACTGGCAAACAAGAATTATTAAATAGCTACTTTTATAAATACAACTTTAGTGACTACTGATTACTTCACATCACCAGTGCACTTAAAATTAATAAAAATTTTTGCTTTCCCCCCCTTTTTTTTTAATAAAAAAAAAGGAAATTAAAAGTGAGAATGAGACTACAAGTGAGTGCAAAGCATGTATGAAACATAAACTGTTTTAAGAAGGCATTCCTACCCAGTTATCTGGAAATACCCTGTATTGCTCCTGGAGTACACTCAACCAAATTTTAAATAATTTTATTTTCTTTGGCTGTGAAAAGGACCAAATAAAGTGTTAACCATGTCAGTTATTTGGCAAGCAGATGAGGAGGTGAGTGTTAAAGGTTGTTTAAAAGGTGCCAGATGTTTTGCCAGTAAAATAAAAGGCTTAATCCATTTTTTGCAGAAGTTGTAGTTTATGGCATGGAGGTTTCCTATAGTGCACCCTAACTTTAAAACATTCCAAGGGAGGATCTGCACAGCCATGCCCCTTCAGTCCAGGATAAAGCTCAGAACAGTACCCTAAGTCCCTCCTAACTTGGACACCTGTGGGGTTTGCTCAGGACTTCTTTCCTCACAAGCCAGCCCAACTTACAGCGTTTTGCACATGGGGAATGGAGCAAGGCAAATGAAGTGCCTTGCCTCAGGCTGGGTGAAAAGGCTGGAACAGAGCAGAAGTGTCCTGCCTCGAGGCAGAGTTGCTGCCTGCCTTCTGGGGGGATGTTTGATTTACAGCAACTGGACCTGTCCAATTTCCTGTCCCCATGCTGAGGGTTTCAAAAGGCACTGGCTGCTTTGCACTCTTTTGGTTGTGAGAAATGAATTAGATATTTACTGGGTTATCAACTGGTTCATTTTAGTTGTGGGGGCTTTGAGAAGCCAGAATATATAGAATGAGGTGTTCCTAAGCTCTTGTATCAATTTTCATGAGCATGTAACCACAAATGGCATAGAAAAATTCACTTAAACCATAAAAATGTGTACTTTGGGTACATGTAGTGTATGTAGCTCCATACATATATATAGAAGTCTAACTCTACTCTAGAGTAAACCAGTCCTTGGGGAATCACCAAGTGAAAATGAAACCCCACATGAGCCTAAGCCATTCCCAGTCTAACTGTCCCCAGTTAAACCAGCACACTGGAAAGCTGGCTGCTGCCCACCCTAGGATCAGGCAGCCTGTGCTGCCTTCCTGCACTGCCAAAACCATCTCAGAGCAGCTCTGCTCACCAGGAACTTGCAGCAGCATCAGGCACCACTAAGGCCAGCACAGCCAGGCTGAAAACAGAAGTTTTCACCAGCTGGAGATTTGCTCCAGGTGTAAGAGCCTGTGCAGAGGGTTTTTACAAACAGTGAGCTCTGATCCTGAGGCAGCTCATTGTCCCAGGAATGGAGAAAACACGAGGTAAAACATCCCAGCAGATGATCCATGGGGCCCTCCAGCAGCACAGGGATGTCAGAACTCCTCTCTGGATGCTGCCCCAGCTCCTGCTCCAGGATGGAAGAGTGACCAGGGGTGGCCACAGGAACATGAGCAGCTGGTAGAAGATCCAGTTCTTGTGGATTCTGTGATGTCTAATAAATACTGACAATCAGCAGAGACACTGACTTGCCTGTTATCTTTATTACTAAGGGCAAGTTTCCTAGATAAAGGACTTTGTGCAAGAGATAAGACAATGTATTAGTGATGCTGTGGGATGTGGAGATGTGATGTCCAGCTCTGCCTTGAGCTCAAAGGCTGAGGTTCAGCTGGCACCTGAAGAGGTCAGTGGCACACCCTGCCTGTGCTGAGGGGACAGAGCAGGCCCACACAAAGTATTAATTTGGTGAATATGGATTGTTCTGCCAGGTGTACAACAGAGCTTACAGATAAATGTCAGAGGGTTCTGTGGTCCCACAGAGATGGGATTAGCAGCAGTTTCTATTTTTGCTGATTGTTTTTGGTCAGAAAGAAGTAGCTCACACAGACAGACACATGCAGGTGACTGTGAATGTATCAGCCTGGAGATAACAATATTCACAGTATGTACAGACATCACAGCTCAGGGACAGAGGATGTGACCTGAGTACAGTTTGTGATTTACAGCTGAAAGGTCCTCTGCAGATAAAAAATAATCTTTGCTAATAGAATAAAAATCCTTTCAGTTTGACAGAGCTGGGATGTTTCATGTTAGCACCTGGGACACAGCACCTAAAGCAGCTCTGGGAGTGCTGCTGCCACTGGCCAGGGGACTGGAGGCCTCTGCTGTGGAAGGTTTTGCTTTGCCTCCAGTGCTGTGAGCACAGCCAGGGATGCACAGGAAATAAGACTCCTCTGCCCAACACTGCAAGTCCAGTTCTGCAGCTCAGTGGGAGCAACCTGCAGAAGAGAGAGTGTCTGCACTGTGCATGTTTTGAGGGGTGACACTTTCCACTAGCTCTGCTCTCGTACTGCTTTGCCCCAGCGAGGCTCTAAACAGATCATCACAAGTTGCTTCTTCTCAGATGAGCAGTGGCACTAATATTCTGGGCATGCCATCCCACTGCAAACACAGAGTAAAATCTGCCAGCCCCTTCTCTGTGGACTTGGAAAAACAGTTGTGGAAAGAGAATTCAAGTGGCCCACCAGGAAATATCAGCATCTAGATCCCACAGCTGCTGAGCTTGAACAAATCTGGTGAATTATGATGTTAAACCATGAGAGCTTGTTTATTTATGAATGTCTAGATGTAGTTCTACTGAGTAAAGTTGCTTCTATGCCCTGAAATGTACTGATTATCCATAACACAGTTCTGAATTAGTGCATGGCTGCTGGCATAGATCCTTCCTTTTGACTTTGACTTGAGTCAAGTTGGAAGTTTGATATTCCAGCTAATATTAAGATGAGATTTAGCACATTCTCTATCTGCTTCCCCATACTGAAAAATGTCTGAAGTCTGCTTTCATATATTTTTATTTGGAGAGAGTAGTTCACCTTTTCAATTAATTTTTCAAAACTCCACTTACAGAAATAATTTAATCTCACCGTTCCTCATGCACTGAATTAACCCAGGGGCTTGGCAACCATGCAAACACCTGTCAGACCTCAGTGAGATGGCTGCTGGTGGAAACAGGAGTCAGAGAAATGTCAGTTTTAACTACAAACTTTATTTTCAAATGCAGCTCACACTGTTTTTGTGATAAGGCTTTCTTAAGCCTAAGGTTTGTTTTTAAGAAAACTCACTGCCTCTGTCTTTTTAAAAGCAATGGCTGCTTCTTAATGCAATGAGATTTTTCTTCATAATGACACAGCACATAATCCTGAAAGCCTGGGGGTGCAGTTCAGCCATTTGGAAAAATGACCTTTTGTACTGCTACTAGAATTAGCTAGGAGGCTTTGGTGCTTAAATTTTGCTCCCTCTGTACCACAGAAAATAGTTCAAAACCTGTTGCTCAGTGAGCTGGTTTAGGCTGGGGTTGAGTGAATTTTCTCTAGTGACCAGAGTGGGGCTGTGTTTGGGATTTGTGCTGAAAAGGGTGTTGATAATTCAACAGGATATTTTTCTTATTGCTCAGCAGTGTTTGCACAGCATCAAGGCTTTTTATGCTTCTTGCACTGCCACACTGGTGAGGGGGCTGGGGGCATGGTCTGGCTGTGGCTGGGATAGCCTTAACTTCTCCTCACTATTACAGTATTTTACTGTGTTTGCAGTTACTATGCTTCTCTAAATGATTAATTTTGAAAATTCTCCAAAACCTGCAAGTTTTACTTTTGATTCTCCTGCCCATTCCACCAGGACAGGGGGGAGGACAAGGGTGTTGAGCAAGTGGCTGCATGGTCCTTAATTTCTGGCTGGGGCTGGAACCACAAGAGGGTACTTGGGTGCTTGGGAGTAGACACAGACAGCAGAGCTGACCCCAAGGTTGGGGTGGGGGCACCCCAGAGACATCCCCAAGGGATATTCTGTACCAAATTCCATCAGGATCCATTCATAAAGAGGGGAAAGAAGGAAGAAGGAGGGACCTGACAGGTGTCTGCTGGAAACTCGAACACAGCAGGGGCAGCCCTGGAGTGTGTGGATGAGAACTTCACAGCTGGTGAGCCCACCAGGGGAACCACCTCAGGAAAAAGGGGCAGGCAGCTCAGGAATTGTTCATGGATGTTGTTAGGTCGTGTAGGAAGGAAATTAGAGAGGCAAAAGCTCAGAACTAATCTGGCCAATTTGGTCAAGGATAATATAAAGTTGTTTTATGAATACATTGATGGCAATAGGAGGGCCAAGGAAAATGTCCATTCTTTACTGGACCCAGGAGAAAGCACAGTCACTGAAGGTTAGGAAAAGGCTGAGGTACTCAACACCTTCTTTGCCTTGGTCCTCAACAGTAAGACCAGTTATCCTCAGGGCAACTGGCTCCCTAAGATGGTAGACAGGAATGGTGAGCAGAATGGAACCCCTGAAACCCAGGTGGAGACAGAAGAGCTCACCAAGCCCCTCTCCAGCATTCATCATCACTCCTGGCTAACTGGGGCTCAGTCCCAGACAAGTGGAGCTGCCAATGTGAGACCCGTCCACAAGGGCTGGAAGGAGAATCCAGGGAACTCCAGGCCTGTCAACCTGACCTTGGTGCCTGGCAAGGTTATGGAATAGATCAGCTTGAGTGTGATCACACTGCTCATGTAGGACAATCAAGGCATCAGGCCCAGTCAGCACAGGTTTAGGAGCTCAGTGTTCCATTGCCCAGCAGATCCCTTTGGGCAGCTGAGGTCAGCTCTCTGTCTGTGCCTACTCCCAGTTCCCCACTGCCCCAGCCCAGAGCAGCCCTGGGAGCGCTGGCCACTGTCACTGCAGGATCAGGAAGGTGCCCGGGCTGCCCTGCTCCACGGCAAGCACCAGCACAGCACAGAGCTGCAGGCCGGAGGGGCCGCTGAGCAGCAGGCGGCAGGAGCGGGAGCTGGGCAGCACCGTCAGCTGCCAGTGCTGCCACTGGGGCAGGTGCTGCCAGGCTGTCTGCACCGAGTTCTGCACCCAGCAGGCCATTTCCTCCACGTCCAGGTAGGAGCCTGTGCACAGGGTCTGCAGCAGGGGCGAGGGCTGGGCCGTCTCCTGGCTCTCTGCGGGGTGCACGAAGCACGGAGTGTCCCCCGTGGCTCTCGGGCAGCTGCACTCCAGCACCACTCGGATGTTGGAGCTCCTCTCTGGCAGGTACGCCCCACAGAACTGCTCCAGCCTGAAGGAGTGCCTGGAGGGCGGCTGCAGGGACACCAGCAGCTGGTACACGACTCGGTCCTCAGAGATGCTCCAGGACTCGTGGATGCTGTTCCTGCCGGCGGCCGGGCGCAGCTCGGGCATGAACGTGTTCCTGGAGAGCGCTCGGCACACACGCAGCACGTCCAGCGTCATCCTCTTCACATCCCTGCACAGGGCAGACAGGCCCTGCACGGGCAGGAGGGTGGGCACAGAGAACAGCCTGACTCTGAGGCGTTGTTCCTTGAGCTCTTCCTCCTTCTCTTCATCCTCCTCCTCCTCGCTGCCAGAGCTGTCCTGCTCGTGGCAGGTGCAAAGTGTAGACTTCATTTGCCAGGCCAGCCAGCAGATCTCCAGGACCATGACTGCTGCAGCAGCCCAGAAGAGACAGAGCTGTGACCCAGAGAGGAGTGGGGCTTCTTGTGGGGACCTGATCCACCTGATGTCCTGCAGCAGCTTCTTCACCCCGTGGAACAGGAAATTCTCGTGGGCTGTGACCACGTCAGGCCGCAGGTCCCGGGTCTGCTTGAGCAGCAGGGCCAGCACGAGCACCAGGAACGTGGTTGCTGCAGCCATGGCCTGCGGGAGGGGGAGAAAGGCTTGTCCTTTCTGGGATATCAGCCCTGGGTGGGCAGGTGAAGGGGCTGCAGTCCCTGGCTGCAGACAGCACAGGGCCCGTCCTGCCCAAGCCACCCTGGTGCCATCCCCTGGCTGGGCTGAGCCATCAAAGTGCAAGAGACACCTGAGCATCTCCTGAGGCCCCATCCCTGCCATGCTGGAGCATTCCACGGAGCCAGGGGCACCTGGCACATCCCCAAAACCTCTCTGGCACCACTGGGAGCCCTGAGCTCTTCTGTCCCCCAGCCCAGAGGGGCCCTGCCCTGCCCTGAGGGGCCCAGCCCTCACTTAGGGTTAGAAACCCCCCTGGGCATCTGTCCCCCTCCATCCCAGCCTTCCCTGTGCCTGTGCCCTCAGAGCTGCCCAAGCCCAGCTGCAGGGGCTTGGCTGGTGCTGTCCCTGGGATGGCTCCACTGTCACCTGTTCTCTGTAATGTCACAAACACCAGAGCTGACAAAGCTCCAGACTTCAGCCCTCCCCCCTGCTCAGAGGGTTCTGGGCATCACTGCACCAGTCCAAACCCACTGCAGGAGGTCCCAGGGTCTCTTGGCAAATCAGGGACAGGCCCAAGAGGCAGCACAGAGCCCCAGCTCTCACTGTCCCCAGCCCCAGGGACAGAACCTCGCCCTGCTCTGAAGGGCTGAGCCCTCACTCAGGTTAGAAACCCCCTGACATCTGTCCAGTGCCCCACTCACCCCAGCCTGCCCCTGCACACCAATCACCAGGTGCAGCTGCAGTGGGGCTGCCTGGTGCTGTCCTTGGGGACAGACCCCTCTGTGCCCATTCTCTGTGATGCCACAGCCACCAGAGCCTCATCACCAGGCTGACAAACCCAGACCCCCTGTGCCCATCCTCTGTGATGTCACAGCCACCAGAGCCTCATCACCAGGCTGACAAACCCCGACCCCCTGTGCCCATCCTCTGTGATGTCACAGCCCCCAGAGCCTCATCACCAGGCTGACAAACCCAGACCCCTGTGCCCATCCTCTGTGATGTCACAGCCACCAGAGCCTCATCACCAGGCTGACAAACCCAGACCCCTGTGCCCATCCTCTGTGATGTCACAGCCCCCAGAGCCTCATCACCAGGCTGACAAACCCAGACCCCTGTGCCCATCCTCTGTGATGTCACAGCCACCAGAGCCTCATCACCTGGGCACCCAGCACAGCCCCAAACCTCTCTGGGCACCTGACACCCCCGAGGAGCCCTGAGACCCTCTGTCCCAGCCCACAAGGGTGGTTCTGGCACTGATTGACAGAGCCTGGGATGGACTGACTGACAGACCGACTCTGGGATGCACTGACTGACCTGGGCACCAGGCAAACACACAGTCCATGATCCCAACCCAATGGACAGAGCTGTGGCCTTTGAACTGATGGTTTCCCTACCTAAAGAAACATCACATGTAATCTCTCTCTGACCACATCTTTAAAACTTTGACCTTTGCAGTAGTTAGGTCAGCTATTTAAATGAATTCTATAAATCCTGTTGGATTCATACAGAGGTCTGACTTGGATTTACTCAATTCTGAAAATTCTGCAGGCAGTTCTAGTGAGGATTTCTGTAGACAATGTTGTGTCCCTGAAGAATTTCAGTTCCAAATGCAAGTTTCTAGACACCTCAAAAGCTTTCCTTAGGCTTGCTCCACCAGTGCCAGGACTGGCAGGGCTGAAGTTTCTGTCATTCACCATGTGCAGAAGTGTTCATCTCGTGGTTCTCCTGTCCTAAGCCTTCTCCAGGCAACAAGAGCAAGGGGGATGCCAGCAGGAGGGATGCATACTCTGTGTTCGGTCTCTCTTGTCGAGCTGTGGGGACCTGAGGTCCCAAGTGGAGGGAAGACAGAATTCTACAATCATGTAAGTTAGGAAACACCCTTGAGATGAAGCCCAGCACTGCCAAGGTGCTAAACCATGTCCTGAATTGGCACATCTGCATGTCCTTTAAATCCCTCCAGGGATGGTGAGTCCATCTCTGCCCAGGGCAGCCTGTTTCAACTCTTGATTGCCTTTTGGTGAAGAAATATTTCCTCACATCCAGAGCTGGTGGCAGCTGGTTCCTCCACACCACACAAAACCTGGCTTCTGCTTTTTACACAGAGCTGGTTCACACACATTTAACAGGCTCATGCACACATTCCTGCACAGCCAGTGTCACTGCCTGGAAAAATGGGGTTAATATCTAATGAAAAATGCCAGAAAACAAACTTGTCACAACTAGAGGGTTCCTGTGGACTAACCTGAGTCATCAGTGAGAATCAATGTCCCTTGTCCTGTACCTCAGTGCCTCAGACTGTGCTTATCTCTTCTGCATGGATGTGATAAGATCCAGCTGAGTAAGTTTTTAGAGCTGCTTGAGTAGTCTCATTTTTGCTTCTATAGGCTTTGATACTGCTTTTCCAGAGGCACAGTTTTCCTTACAGCATCCCTGGGTGGCTGCTGGTGCTTCAGGCAATCCTGTCCCAGAGGAACTTATGCCAAGGGGAGGAGAAGAAGGAATCTCCACTGACACGTTATTCCAGTTGTGCTGGAATAGTATCTACTGAATGGACTTGGAGAAAAACCCAGTGAAACAGCCTGCTGTGGATATGGTAGAAATTACTCAGAATTTCATTTATTGACAGGACTGGGGAAAACACAGAACTTAGCTCCTGTAAAATCAGTCTAAAATCCTGATCTTATCTTCTGCCCCTTTCTGCCTTTCAAGCTACCACCTTTCAGCTGAGAATACTGGAAAAGATTGGATTATCAGAGCAATAAGAAAATAATGGCAGGAATGTGCAGTTTGCAGGTGTTGTATGGTCACTTAGGGAACCACAGCCTGTGGCATAATTTAGACCACATCCAAAGGCTGCAATGATAATTTCCTCAGTTCCAGAGGTTGGTCAAAACATCATTTTGAAAATGAATGATTTATAGTTGGCTCCTTGTCAGCCTTCCACCTCTCTGCCTGTAAGAAGTAAAGGAAGGAAATCCAGCCAAAAAACCATGCCCCAGTTGGGTAGTACTCTTACAGCCTGGAACACTGATTTTTTTTCAGAGAAATAATGGACTAAGAATTTTGTTAGGGAATACTACATTAGGGAGTAATTGTAGCAAAAACTTAAACATCTTATTTTTTTCAGTAAAAATGTATTAAAATGGGATTAAATACAGATCAAAAATGGGTTAAAGAGTTAAAACATTTTACTTTCTGTAGGATTTTTTTCTATTAAAGGTAGGAAGAACTGCAGATGGAGAAGTGTGTGCTTGCACTATTATACATCACATTACTTATGTAACTATATTCTGTGCATATAAGGAATATTTTTAGCAGCACATATGTTAACATATGACTTTTAAAAATGCCAGCTTTGAAGTTAATAAAAAATAATAACATTAAAAAAACAGCCCCAAGGAGCAGAATATATTTGGTAGACAAGCAAAACTATCAGGTTAAGAATATGCTTCTCCTTAGAATTAAATGTTTATTTCTAATTTGAAGCAGGAGGTATCATAGCAGAGAATTAATCACTTTAATCACTTTATGAGTCTATGCACACTTTTGCCAGCAGGTGCACCCAGCTTCTTCTTAAAAGACAGAGCTATAATCACTGTGGGGGACATTACCTCAAGATAAATCTAATTCTCACCAGACACTTGAGGAGTGTTGTCCATTTGTGTGTGTTCATCTCATGGAGAGCTGCTGCAGATGAGAGCCCTGGAGGAAAGCAGGGCTGTGCTGGGGAGGGCACAGGCTCATCTGCATGAGGAGCAGAGACTTGTGGTGAAGATGGCCCATTGTCCTTGAAACAGCTGAAAGAGCATTTCCTCAATTCAGCATCTTTCTCACTGTGGATTTACAGAAGAATGTGAAATGTATATATAAAATTCTATGAAAATATGTTTTTGATTTTTTTTTCCAGTGGAAGCTGCTGGAAATTTTAGAATAAGGTTGAAGCACATGTAGCGTATTATCACACAAAAATTACATGAACAAACAAAAAGCCAGTAAGTTTAAGACTTGTTCAACCACTTGAAAAAAGGAGTTTTAAAACCTTTTCTACCAGTAACATGGAACAGGTTGTCCAGGTTGTCCACTTCTGGTTTTCCAGAAATTGTGCCTCATCACTGGAAGTGTTCAGGTGTTGGAGGGAGCTTGGAGCATCCTGGTCTGGTTTAATGTGTCCCTGCCCATGGCAGTGGGGTGGAATGGATGATATTTGAGGTCCCCTCAAAGTGGTCCCTCAGCCATTCTATGGTTCTGTGATCATATTAATTCACTTAACATGTTAAAATATCACTGCTCTGTCTGTTTAAATAGTTTTGTGGTTGAGTCTGAAATGAGCCACTTAAGTTGCAATCATTGATAAGTAAAATCTATTTGCATGTAAATAAATACAAGAGGTTTCTGCTTTTAACATTGGACCATGTACAGAAAAGCAGGAAGGGTCTGGCCTAGCAATTGCTGAGTGTGCATCAGAATTATCAAAGGAGCACCAAACCCAGCTGATTCTCAAAAGGTCTCTGGTCATTTTCAGGGATGACAGCTTTATTAATTTAACAAAAAAATTTGTAGTAAATGTGATGGCAGAATATAAGTAAATGGCAGATATATGAGTAATACCTGATAGAAGGTAAATAAATGGTAAGATAATGCAAAATGCAATTCTAGGAGATGTCAAACTCTTTGACATAGAAAGAACCACAACTCACTCTGGATTTCAGCTACCAAACACCTGGATTTTATTAGGCTGTGTGATCAACAATACATCATTTCACACTTATTGCCAGTGAAGTAATGGATTCTGTGTAATGAATCAAACATAGAGTAAAGCTTTGTGTCTTAGCAAGACACAGGGAAAGAAGAGATGAAGTCAGGAACAGGGTTTGGAGGAGATAATTACAGTTAACAGAGAAATTATTACTTGAAACAATAGGAGTGAACTCCCAGAAGGGCATCTGTGGCTATTCAGGGAGAAATATCCTGGGAATCAGAAGACATTCCTGGGAGGTTTGTTTATTACTCCTTGTTTATTTTTGTAGTTCACAGAGTTACAGAGTGGTTTAGGTTGGATGACACCTTAAAGCTTTTTGTGTTGCTGTTGATGTCACTGGCCACATTTAATTCCATCAGGGCTTTATCTTGCTACCCCAGTGCCTGGCTGCTCAGACAATTTCTCTGTGCTCCTCCCAGCTGACTGCCGTGAAGAGAAAAATTAAGCAGTGGGCTGTAACAGATACATAATTCTAACTGAATTGGGTAACTGTGGCATTTACTGAAAGAAGATAAGTAAAGACACTGTGTTAGCACAATTTTAAAAAATGGTAATGATATAATCTCTAAGGCAGGCACTGGGATGGGAAAAGTTAAATGTCTCCACATGAACAGAACAATTTTCAAAGTCAGGCTTTTCTTACAGAACCTATCATTTTATAATTTTTTAATTAGGCTGGTTTAATTTATTCATGATTGTTATTAAATTTACAATACTTTTCAGTTCTTAAATAATTCCTGTATTTTATCCTGAGGCGCAATCTCTTTAGCCTCTGGCACTTAAACTCAAAGCCTTCTCACTCATCGGCAATAACTGCACTATCTGACTTGAAACAAAAGAATAAATATGTGGTGCCACACAGGGCAGCTATCCAGCAGTGTTATAATTTAATACTTCAGCCACTCATCTTGGGAATAGTTTGTGCCATTCATCAGTGTGGAAGCTTTCCTTCATGTTGTCACTGGGGAGTCTCTGTGTTATCCAATGATATCCAACTCACACAGTCATGTTCAGGGACCAGCACTTTTTGCTCCTGCCCATTGATAAGAATTTTTACAGGGCAGTTCAAAGCAAAAATCTGCTGCTTGTGCTTTGAACCATGCACCTAAAAAGTCTTTCTTTGTTCTGTGATCAGAGCAGAAGCCTTAAAGGTTGTAACAAGTCATTCAGTAGGAGAGAACCTTAAATGGGGTGACTAACAATTTTCACCTCTCTTTTCCTTTTTTTTTCTTTCTTTTTTTTTCTTTCTAGAGTAGTATTAGTCTAGATAAATCCATGGATTAAGACTCAAGAATTAGCAACATAAATAAAACACAACATTTGCAGCTCATTTCTATGCTTCTTTCTCCTCAGGAAAAATTGTGTGTGGATTGATGAGAGCTTTGATTTCTAAGGTTCCATTTGAAGGAATTGCTTTCCATTTCTTACTTTCTTTTTCTCTTAGAAAATACTTAGTCTGCTGTGTTGGTGAAAGCAGTGCAAGGCATTAACTTGATATAAAGCACAAGGTGACAATGAATTTGATGACCCTCAGATTGCAGACAAATCTCTGTCTCCTTCTTATCCAAAGGTTATTCATGTGAAAGAAAAGATGTTTTCATTGTAAGAACAAAGTTAAAAATCACAAATCTTCTTCCAGAGCTTTAGGTGTTTGCTTTGTTTTTGCAGATGGTAACCCACTCATGCTGAAATAATGTTCCTTCATTCTTCACAGCAAACCCCTGAAGGACCAAAAAGAACATTTTTTCATTTAGATAATTTAAATATGGGGGAAGAATAGCTACAGCTTGGAGCTGTTCAAAGTGTTTATGGCAGTGTAGTCCCTTCACTACATTGCCCATATCACATTTGACTTGTGCCCTAACTGTTTTTTGCTGAAGCAGAATTTTAGGGTTTTTTTCAATCAAATACAAGAAATAATATGAGATCTGTGCCCCAGTCTGCCAAACTGAGGATTCAAGACCTTTTAGGACAGTAATGTAATTTTTTGCCAGTACAGCAGAGCTCCCGAGTGCTCTTCCTGAGAACTGCACTCAGCTTTCATTTCATGAAAAAGCTGGTTGGCTCAGTGCAACAGAAATTTCAGTCACAAAATCAAATATATTTTGTGTCAGGGAACTTAGCAGTGGACACTTATGCTACCTGACTGTGATAAGGCAGGCAATGACTTTTCAGGAAAAGAAGCAAGAAGAATAATTTTTGGGTATATTTCTATTAATTATTCTGCTTTATCTGTCTTCTGGCTTTATCCTTCTGTAAGTTTTTCCTATACCATTTTCTCTATTATTTAATTTGTAAAAAGATATTTTATCTTTAAAGAAATAATCAAAAAAGCAGAAATAATTTTTTTTAAGAAGAAATGTTGCTTAATTTTGCAGAAAAAGTACCTTGAATTCCTGAAAATGTCCTTTCTGCAAAATATCTTCCTGATCAAGGAAGGAACATTCTATTCCTTTTCTTTCCCAGGTACTGTTTCCTTCAATGTTCTCCATGAAGCAAAAGCATTTTACTACACCATTGTTTTATTTACTTATTTGGCAAATGCCAAACTATTTGTGTTTATAATCCTGCACCTTGGGACAATTAGGTTCCTTGGTGTAAGAATGGATTTCATCAAGCTTCAGGATCAGGTGGGAACCCATGTCTGTAAATTCTATTGTCATATATAATCTCTAGGACACTCTTTTGGACAAAACGAACTCATTCAGTTGTTGGGGGTTTTTTAACATAAGCACATGTCAGTTATCGTTTAGAGACTGGATTATGAGTCCAGGAACAGAAGACTTTTGTTCCAGCCTGTCTTCAGCTGCAGAGCTTTCAGATTTCCAGCTTCCTCTCTCCACAGAGCCACTCTCGTGAGAAGACTTGTGCTACTTTCACCATTCACTTTGAATTATCTGGAAGAAACTTTCCTCTCTTGGGAAATTTCACCAAAAAACCCCCATCACATTTTAAAATTTTAATAAATTATAATGCCATTTTGTAATGTAAACCATTATTTCCAAGCTGTTCTAGTGATGACTCGATGAGCTGAACGCTTCATGAGTTTCAGTGAGTTTTATCCTCACACGATCTTTGTGATGTAAAAGCAATCAAACCTGATTTTTCCACTGGAATGCCACACAGGATCACGAAATCACAGAATCCTTAAGGTTGGAAAAGACCTTCAAGATCATCAAGCTCATCCTCTGAGTGATCACCACCAGGTCAAGTAAACCACAGCACTGAGTGCCAGAGCCACCACATGGGACAGAGCAGATGTTCCCCTGGACACCACGAGCAAAGGGAGCTGGGAAATACCCAGCTCTTTTCAGCTGTGGGATGCCACTGCTTACTTGTGGAGCCACAGCCTGCAAGTGCTCCTGGAAACAATGCTCTCAACTCAGACAGGACCAAGAGACCAGAGGAGGCAAGACATGGGCTGGTTACAGGAAGGTCAGCCTGGGTTAAACACCTGGACTGCACACTTTGATTGAGTTCCTTTAATGGGCTATGGGAAGCAGTGTGGTAACTGCAAAGTAAGTTTTTATTTCTTTTCCAAGGACTGTCCATAAGCTATTTGTCAACTGGATTTTTTTCTCTTTTTTCTTTTCTTTTCTTTCCTTTTCTTTCCTTTTCTTTTCTTTTCTTTTCTTTTCTTTTTTTTTTTTTCTTTTCTTTTCTTTTCTTTTCTTTTCTTTTCTTTTCTTTTTCTTTTCTTTTCTTTTCTTTTTTCTTTTCTTTTCTTTTCTTTTCTTTTCTTTTCTTTTCTTTTCTTTTCTTTTCTTTTCTTTTCTTTTCTTTTCTTTTCTTTCCTTTTCTTTTCTTTTTCCTTTTCTTTTCTTTTCTTTTTTTTCCTTTTTTCCTTTCCTTTCCTTTCCTTTCCTTTCCTTTCCTTTCCTTTCCTTTCCTTTCCTTTCCTTTCCTTTCCTTTCCTTTCCTTTCCTTTCCTTTCCTTTCCTTTCCTTTCCTTTCCTTTCCTTTCCTTTCCTTTCCTTTCCTTTCCTTTCCTTTCCTTTCCTTTCCTTTCCTTTCCTTTCCTTTCCTTTCCTTTCCTTCCCTTTCCCTTTCCTTTCCCTTCCCTTTCCCTTTCCCTTTCCCTTTCGCTTTCCCTTTCCCTTTCCCTTCCCCCTTCCCCTTCCCCTTCCCCTTCCCCTTCCCCTTCCCCTTCCCCTTCCCCTTCCCCTTCCCCTCTTAATTATTATTTTATTTATTATTTAAATTTTGCTTCTAATTTATTTTTGTTTTGTTGTGGAGATTTTTTTTCCCCTTCTACTTCTTTTTTGTTCTCCTCTCTCTTCTTTCCCTCTTCTTCTTTTCAAAAAGAGTTTTTAGGAAGCAGAGAGATAAAATCCCACCAGAAGAAAAGAGATGATTTCCCGTGGGCAATGTCACTGCTAATATGACACGTGCAAAAGCAGATGTTGGTTGCTTCAGGCTGGCCTATGATATTTTTTTAATCTTTGACAGTGCATCACGGGGACTGGGGGAACTGTATTCATGCAGACACGTTCATAAGGATCTGAAGTTGGTAACAACATTGCAAAATTCATGCTGTCCTGAATGAACTGCTCAGTAGTAGCCTTACCCTCTGCACAAGGCTTTCAGCAGGGCTCCAGCTGAACGAGACATGTAATTCAGGACAGATGAAGCATAAAGCCCCATAAATATTGTACAATGGCTCCAAAAGGATCATGCATGACTGCATACATCCTAATTGTCCTTGGTTTGTACATAGATCCAGCAGTGCAAACACCAGCACCGTGCCATGAGCACTACCAACATGAATTTCTAAACTAACCCCAGGAAACAGTGTGGGAAAACAATGCTTGATTATTAGGGCATGATTTCCACCCAGGAAGGGCCACCCAAGAGTTCATGTGGCAGCACAGCAGGCTCATTGTCTGTATTAAAGGAACTATTTTTGAAGGAAAACACGACAAAATGTAGCGAGAAGAGAAAGCCCAAAAAATCCAATAAGGTGTGTGAAAGCTGGATGCTGCACACACGCAATGCACAGGAGGCTGTGCTGCAGGGAGGGTTGCCATGGAGACTGAAGGATGGCACTGAAAAAAAATAGGATCTGAGAGTGAGGTGCTGGGAGCATCCCAAACCAACCCTCAGCTCCACAGAAGTAGGGACAAGTCGAGATCTGTCCCTGCTTCTTGCTAAAGCAGGCTGGCTCTGGGCAAGATGAGACTGGGACAGGCAGCAAGAGTGGCACAGGAGCCACCAGGAGGTTTCACCTTCACAGGAGCAACCATCCCAGGAAGAGAAGGATTTCATTACTGCTCACCAAGAATGCTGCCTGTGCACAGCTTTCCTTTCTCACAAGGAGGAGTAAATGACTTGGCCTTTTAAATAAGATAGCTTAGCTAGTCTGGCTGGTGAATCATGAGGCCTGTGTCCAACTCCCACCTCTCATAAAATCTTCCCTCTTCCACAACAGGGAATATTAAAAGAGTTGCTGCTTCCTTTCCTTGTCACTACAGCCACAGCTGGAGCAGGGAGTGCTCAGGGTGAGCCCTGTGGTTCTGTCCAGCAGGGCACAGAGGTGGCAACCCCATCTGTCCCCACACAGAGAACAGAGGCACCCACAGGTTGTCACAATGGGCTCAAACCTCCACCCCAAAACACAGGGCTGAAATCCTGAAATCCACCCCATGAGATTGTCACGATGGGATCAAACCTCTACCTCAAAACACAGGGCTGAAATCCTGAAATCCACCCCATGAGATTGTCACAATGGACTCAAATCTCCACCTCAAAACACAGGGCTGAAATCCTGAAATCCAGCCCATGGGATTGTCACAATGGGCTCAAACCTCCACCCCAAAACACAGGACTGAAATCCTGAAATCCACCCCATGAGATTGTCACAATGGGCTCAAACTTCCCAAAACACAGGACTAAAATTGTGTCCCTCCCAAAATCAACCCCATGAGAGCCCTTCTAAGAGCTCAGTAAGGCACATTTCTCTGGTAAAGCACTAACTCCAGCAGAGATGCTGTTTGTGAGGTCAGGCTTTGGGGACTGAGGCTGCTTAACCCCATGTGTTCTTTTCTGCTGTTTTTTGTGTTCACCATGGCCCAACCACCCTGAGCCCACACAGAATCCCAAATGGTGACCAAATGGTGCCAGTGGTAGGATTCAGGTGGATGGGAGGATCTCTCATTCCTAAACCAAACCAGTCTTCTCTTCTTTGCCCCAAATGGTGACACCAAACTAAATCTGGCTAATAGAAATCCAAATTAGTTGATCAGTAATGAAGAAATTGATGGGTCTTTTTTCTTTGTATCCTTCTGACTTTTAAAAATTTTTCCCTTTTTACTTTTTTGTTCTTTTGAATACACATCTTATTTGTCCTGTTGCTGAGTTTTCAAACAAGGGAAACTAACTGGCTTCCTACATGCCAGACCCTGGGAATTAAATGATGTGTTTACAGTCCAATAAGGTAGAATCCAGAACCCTGCAGGTAAACAGGGATTGTAACAATTTATCAGTATAGATACCATAATAGGTGTTAGTGGAGGTAAAATTATATAATCAGTAATTTCCTGTTAAAACAGTTCTAGAAAAAAAGGCCAAAGAAACAAAAACCCAGATTGCAGTTTCCAAAGCACTTTCAAAACTACAGTCCTGGAGAAATTATCTCTGTACATGAAGCTGAAGTTTCTTTCATGTGCACAGCACATTCTTCAGATCTAGTATGGAAACAGTATTGAAAGAATTACCTGTTATTAAAGGAAAAAAATATTGTCCAAAATTACAATGTGTAGTTGATTAATGGGGCATGCCTATGAGGGGAAATAAAATTTATAAATGAGACTCTGAAAGCTGCTAAAAAATTCTTAAACTGCCTAAGAAATATTTTTCTCTGAACAGTTGTGATGGATGTATGAGACCATTTATCACAGCCAAGAAGTTTATGGTTTTTAATCAGGTAAGAAAGTTAAGCAGTAGAGAAAACTTATACATAATTTCTAAATCACTGAAATTATTTCTTCTTGTGCCTATGAAAAAGCAGCTCCTTCCACATATTACTAAGTTCTGCTCTGCTTTTAGTCATTGGTTTATCAACATCTCTCTGAGTAATAGAATATTATTTTGTGGAAATCATCCTATCAAGCACACATAAATAAAAGATAGTAACCACCTGCTCCCTGTAAATAGTTCTGCTTATCAAGTGTTGGAGAGTTTTAACTTATTTTTAATTTTAAAAATGCTTATTTGGAAAAATCATATCAGCAACATGCAGTACCAAACTCTTCTGAAGTTACATATGCAGATATTTCTTGTGCCAAAATGAAGGTGATATAATCAAACTAAATCCTCTTTTTGCTACTCTGTGTTTCCATACAATCTTTAACTGTGTTTGATTTTTTCCTCATCACAGGAATTCAACCTTTTGCAATCATCATTTTAGATGGTTATTGAGGAAATGTGAGCAAGAGACCTGAAGCTCTCACTCAGAAGTTTGGGTTCTATAAATCTTTTTGAATTTGATGAAATGCAGATGAAGTGCAGAAGGAAACCTTAACGTTCTCTATAATCATTATATAAATTTATAATCCATAAATGTCATTAATTGCTGTAGTTTACCTATTAGCAGACCTAAAGGAGTTGCTTTAGCTATTCACAAACCCTAAATATTACCAAGTTGTTGCTCCAGTGCTTCCTCAATATTACATTTCTTCCAAATCCATCACAGTCTGTGCTGCCTCAGGAAGGTCAATATTTTGATGACACTGTAGATTAAGCCTGTTTTTACCCCTGCTAAATGAAATACAACATAATACAGTTTCTTTATTAGCTAATTATCCTGGTTCATGCAGTGTTTTGTGGCTTAGATGGTCTTGATTTTGACCCCACACCACCAATCCATTACAAAATCTCTTGTCATACACAGAATATGTAAAAAATGGAGAGCTTTGAATCTTAAATCCTTCAAAACGAGCTAGACTCGGAAACATGACAGTGCCTTGTGAAGAAGCACATATTTTTAAATTAGGGAAAAGCTTAGGATTTAAAAAATTCACACATTTTCTATTCATCAGGTTGTCATTCCTATGTCAGACTTTGGCAAAATTTGCTGGTATCTGACTACTGTATCATCAGTGAGAGGTAAAAATAAACACACACCAAGTGTGGCTGCTTCTTCACCGTGATACTAATGAACCCCACCTGCCTGGGACCTCAATCCAGGCAGCACTCTTCAGGCTGTTGGTTTTGGCACCTTGCTTTGATTGCAATCCTTCCCTCCAGGAGGGGTGCCTTGATCCTTTGCATACCCAAAGAAGCTTTCAAGCTCTTTTAGAAAGTTCCAGGCTTTAAAAAAATCATTTACCCTCCTCCTGTTAGACTTGTGATTTCTACAAGGTATCAGCCTTCAACTTTGCACTATTATTGATCACCTGTTTTTCCTATCAACACTTCTGCTCTTCACATCCACTGCTGAAAAAGTCACTCTAAACATTTGTGAAGAACTTCTATTATCAGCTTCAAATCATTTTTTCAAAACCTGCTTTGTGTCAGATTACCTATTCTCCCGTTTTTTACCAGCTACATGGAAAGCTTTTTTTTTTTTATTTTTTTTTTTTAAACACAGCTTTCTCAGTGTTTATTTAAATTTGTGTCTTACTGCTGGGATAACTCACCAGATAATCTTATTGACATAAAGAACACAAACAACATCCTTTTTCTCCCTTGCACCACTCTTTCCTATGCATTGATCTTTGATTAGAGCTCTTAAGGCTACAATCAAGGCTTGAGTGATACCATTAAAATCAATATTTATAACAATTTTGGTATAGTGAGCCTCTAACAAAAATTATCAATTGTTTTGGAGGAAGACCTGTGACCTTAGATATTTAAATTCAATTGCCTCAGTCCTGTGACTTTAAATATTTAAACCTTAGCTCCCTCAAGGAATGAAATAAATACCCCAAGTAATAATGCAGTTGATGATGAGTAGACCAAGTCACTTGCTGGATATACTTTTATTTCTTTCTATGACTTATGGCACCACAGCATCAGTCCTTACAGCTGCACGGCTGTTTGAACATAAAGCCTGAATTTCAGTAGAAATCCTGGCATCTATCCTCTGGAGGGGCTGGCAAGGAGGAAGCCTTGCTCCAAAGCACACTGTGCTCTTGAGTTTCAGTCCAGCAATCTCTACTTGAAAAGTTGCACCTGCTCAGAATCATCGTGGGAACCTGTGATGTGGCCAGCAGGGTATGACAAAAAAGAAGAAGAAAAGAAGAAATGGACTAAAGCAAGCTGAGAACTGTCATTAAAAAAACACCCAGTGGTGGGAACTGTCATGGAATTCCTTAGTGATGCTGGGGGACATATATCAGAAAGGTCTGGGTTATTTGCTTGAGACAATAAATAAAGAAATAGATGCTGAAGTAAAAACACTGTGGAAGCTTTCTAAAGATGTGTGGATCAAAAAGCACTTCAAAACCAGACTCACATTCAGATCTGTGGGATGTGTTTGCCAAGTAACAAAAGATTGCAGCTCCTTTCATGTGAGGGAAAATATGTGTTTCCTTCTGCAAGGTAAACAAACCCACAGCAATTGCAGATTCCAGGAAGCTGAAGCCAGACCAGACACAAGTGCTGGCTGGTCAATCAGGATTCCTGCAAATACCTTGGGCAATCTTCTTTTTACCTGCCAGTTATTATTGCCAGAGCATTTATGTAGTTATTCAGTTTGTTTAACTGTTCTGTAGGAAATAGGAACTTTTATATTTTATCTTCTTTTTGAGGTGGAAAAAATTCCTTCCTTCTGGAAGAAAAATGTGAGAGCTCTTAAGCTCTTAAGACATCAAAAAGATTACAAAGTGCCTGTTCAATACAGACAAAAACACCATGTACTCACTTTGTTAAGTTTATCCAGAGCTGCTTCAGGGCACTTCCAGCCTGCCTGCTTCAATTAAAAAGCTCACCATAAAACAGACAATATCATATTTCTCCTACACCTTACATTGCCTACGTCCTTCATGGAGGTCAAATGGGACAAGGCATTAATATGGAAATTACAGAAATAATTCTAGGAGTTCACCAAAGAGATCTTGGAGCTACAAATCCCCCTACAGAACAAAGCAAACTAACCCAATCTGTACTCTCACACCTTTATGGATATGAACATCTGGAATACATATCTCATAAATGATTACCATGCAGAGAAATACTTGGTATGCCCAAGGCTCACACTGCAGGTAGTGAAACTGCTTTGTCATAAGACTGGGCATTAAAATTTCTTCATGAAAAGCCTGGTCAAATATTGGGATGGACTGCTCAAGGGAGTGGTGAAGTCACCGTCCCTGGAAGTCCTCAAAAAACACATAAATATGGTGTTTAGGGACATGGCTTGGCAGTGGCTTGGGTCAGTGGTTGGGCTCAATGATCTTAGAGGCCCTTTCCAACCTAAACAGCTCTGTGATTCTATAAGAAAAACAGATTAAAACATATATTAATTAGGTAGAGTGAGGAATGCATTCTTTTGGTGGCTTTTTTTAGGATACAAACCCATAATTTTTTAAGCAATGAATAATTCCACACATCAAGTGAGATATTCCATGTTTTGTTTTTTTTTTTTTGGGGAAGAACTACATAGAAAATTTACTGTGTACATAGCTCAGCAGAGAGGAGAAGGGTAAGATACAAAGTTGGGACCTTTGAGTCTTCTTAGAATCACATAACTTTGGTTTCAACAAAAGTTTAAGATAATTACTAATGCTGTTGGCTGTACACCTGGAATAGTATTGGAATAAATGTTTGATGAACAAGAAGTTCTGCTGTGCAGTGCTGACTTGTGCTGGAGTGTTCCTGCCACCAGCAGCCTCCAGAGGACACTGAATCAATATTTTCTATTGACTGTGGGAAGCTGTGCAGTTATGACCACCAGACATTGCTCCCTTGGCCACTTTATCACTTGTCTCCTCACGCTTGGCCCCACTGTTCTTCTGCCCTTTCCCACCCTCACAACACTGCTGCAGGTTCCTTTTCCAGACTGAGGCAGGGTAGATATTTATTCTGCATCTAAAAATATTTATTTGTGGAAAATACCTACATTAATCAATTTATTCCATCTCTCCTCTCCTCACAGCCCTTTAGCCTAAATTCCAAACACAGTAAAAGTTAGAGCATCTGTTCTGTGTTCTTTTGTAAGACAGACATGTTCTTACATTGGATCTATTGCTGTGCCAGTTATGGAGTGCACAAGTCCTTTACAACTCTAATAAAAATCTCCCACTGTAGTAAATCAGATTTTCCACCAAAAATTTGTCTAGCTGTATTCCCATTCTGTCACTCAAGGTGGCACCTTGCATGCCACAGGAGGCTCCAGGAGGGACTCTGACCTGACTTCAGCTTTGGTGTACACACTGAAATTCCTTTTCCACAAAAACCAGACCATTCTCTGCTGACTGTAGAGCACATCCCTGAATAGGGAAATGGGATTGTTTGCCATCAGAGTATCAATGTAATCCGTAGATTTTTTTCTTTTTGCTTTTGGTCCTTGGAAGTACATCTACTGCTGGTGCAAAATTTTTACCTGCAGATTTCCTGTAGGTGACATGAATTAGACAATAATAATGACAACATGAAATAAGGATTACTTGAGTTTAGCATTAGAGGAATGTAAAACTGATTGTGAACTGCTGCCTTCCCTTTGGTGGCATTCCCCTCATTCCGTGAGATCAAGTATTTTGTCTTTTGAATTATTATCAGCCAAACAGATGGCAAGAGCCCAAGTGTTCCTCACTGACAGGCATTTTCAGAAAGCTTTTCATTAAAGGATAATGGGATAAATTCAATATTCAGCCTCATGAAGGTACAGCCAGCCTGTGTCCCTGGAATTTCTCCATATATAAGCTAAGAAAAAACCCACACAGAGCAGAATTTGGTCCATTATCTTTAGGATTAATGTCTGGATGACATAGATCTGTCAGCTTTTCCTGCAAATGTAATTGTATTGCACTTTATTATGGATTTATTAATTAACACTCCATTTGCAGGTGATCTAATCAGTTAATATATGCCTTTGAAAAATGTAATATTGCCCTACTGCAAATGGGTGTTTAAGCTGACTTGTAGAAATCTATTTCTGGCCCTTTTCATTCCAATATTCCTATTTCTAACTTCATTGCTTCAACATTTGGCAGGGAGCACTTAGACTGTGTCAAGCATCCCGTGATCAGTATCCATGGGCTAAAAATGTTGGGAGAAACCAGTGTGAAAGCTTCAGGGTTTCCTCTAAAAGTACTAGCTCTCTGTTTGAGCTCCCTCTCAAACAGCATATCTGATGAGCAAAAAATTAAATAAATTATCAACAGTTTTGCTAAGATGCATTCCTGTCAGCATGAGTGAGTTCTCACAGATTTTGAATGGACATCTATGTAGATGAAAATCAGGAGAGAAAATGAATGGGAAGTGCAACATAATCCATTTAGGAGAAGTTCTTCATTTATGCAGGAATAATAAAGAGTCTCAAATTCATGATTAAACATAAAAATTATGAGAGACCTTTACTCCTCCTCTGCCAGTATTTCCACACTTCTTGCTTTGTGTGAAGCTGTAATTTGTTGATTAAATTAACATTTTCTATAGGCATGTTCATGGAATGAGCAGCAAGGGTTATTACAGTCTTAAAGCAGTTTCCTTGGCATTTTACAAGGCAAGCATAAATCGCATTTCGAATTTCAGAGCTTCCACTTCCCTTGAGGGCCTTCAGTGAGAAATGTGCTAACTTAAGCAAAAGAAAATGAAATGGCTGTATTTTTGGAGCACTGTTGGAAGAGTAAAGTAACTATAGTATGCAGCAATATTTGGGGAAAAGCCCAGCATGGAAACCTTCACCATAGTTGTGTGGCCTAGAATTTAGGTATTTTGCTAAGTTTAGAAACATTTCAATAGCACTTGTTGATTTACCAGATTATTATCTTGCTTTCTGTACTGCCTGAGAAAGAAGACTGAACCACGTAGATAAAAGGTTAAGGAGTAGAATAAAAAAACTGAGTACAAATTTGTCAGCTCAGATATTCTCAAGCAGTTGGAACCAATCAAGAGCACATCAGATTATCAGCAATGTATTACAGTGTCATTCATAGATCACTATATAAATATTCATATAGAGAAATAAAAGCTGTTTAATCACAATAGTTTGTTTACAAGAAAAATAGGGACAAAGTATCATCAGTGAAGAGGGACAGTTGGGAGTATTGGAGGTTATGGAAACACTTTGCAGTTTAGACAGAGATATATTAACCACACATAACTAAAATGTATTTTATACTTCCATCAGAATCATAGAATGGTTTGGGTTGGAAGGGACATCAAAGATCATCCATTCCACTCCCCCTGTCCATGGGACACCTTCCACTGTCCCAGGTTGCCCCAAGCCCTGTCCAGCCTGGCCTGGGACACTTCCAGGGGTCCAGGGGCAGCCACAGCTTCTCTGGGCACCCTGGGCCAGGGCCTGCCCACCCTCACAGAGAACAATTCCTTCCTAATATCCAATCTAAACCTGAATTTTGAAAAATTCAGGCAAAAGCACATATTTCAACAAGAGTTACTGGAAGAGTTTACCTCAACATCCATAAAATAATACCAGCAGGACTCAGATTCTGCTCTGAACACCAACCCATAAGCATCATCTGTGCTCTCTCTGATCCTTTTCCTTGTCATGGTGTAGGAATGGCTGCAGCTGCTTCTCTTAGTGCCATGCATTTGTTTGCCAGTCACACCCCAGCTCATTGTGCTTCTCGAGCACATCTCTACTGCACGAGGAGCACCTCTGAGATCATCTCTAGGAGACAGGCTTGACATGCATGCAGACAGATGATTTGTGGCAACAAAGCTGGCTTTGGAACAAGGCCCTAATGATTAATCCATAAGGCTAGGAGGGATTGCAAGTTTAAATCTACTGCAACAGCTTCTTTCTTCCCACTGTGGGATAGATAAACAGCAGCAGGGAAAGAAAGCAAAGTACTCCCAGACCAAGCCACTCTCATTCCAGAACAGTCAGTCCTGGTTATTACTGCACTTCCAGAGCATGACATCTTCCAGAATGGAATTTATAGGCTCTTTGAGTACCTTCTTGCAAAAAGAGAGGAAAATGAGTCTACTGGGGCAAAGATCTGCCTTGTATAACCTCATGATTTTTCAAGTCTCCTCTAAAAGCCAGGTTACACTGGTTGCATGATGCCAAAGGGATGAGGAGAGTCAGAATTCTTCTGGAAAAGGGAATGAAAGTGAAATGGTGAAAAAGAAGAGAAGGTAGAATTTGTCCCACACATGTTTATGTCAGTGGTACACATAAATATTAAGATTATATGCCAGTTCCATGCCCAGCTGGCTCTGCTGCAGTAGCTCTCTCCTTTCAGACTCCAGGCTTGAATCTTACTCATAGCTGCTCTTCATTTCTCTTAGCTTCACTGGGCCAAATTCCAATTACCTTGAGAGAGAAAGTGGGATGGGAGGCTGAAAACATGCACAGAAATAGTAGCTGAATCTCGATGGACCTAGCAACAGCTGCAGAAGCTTCATTCCTATAAAATATTATTACTTTTTCATCTTCAGATAAACTAATGTGACAGCAATGACTGGGATAGATGAGACAAATGGTAATGGATAAAGATGCCACCTCACCATATCCCTGTGGATGTAACTGGGGAGTTGCAGTTTGGTCTTTTTTACACATAAAGGATATTTTCTTTATGTCAGTTTTGGTCTTGTCAAAGAGACTTAGTTGTAAATTTAGAAAAAATTGCTTTGCTTGACATTCATTTCTTCATTACCAGAATAGATTTGGAGTACTTAAAAAAAGCTTTCACAGAGTGACTGCTTGAATGAGTGAAATAAAAAAAAAATAGCAACAATAAAAAACCCTAAATACAATCAAGAGAGATTATAAATGTCTCATTAAAATTGATGACAAAAGCTCACTCCCCCTCATCAGCATCCAAATCCTTAATCCCAAAAAGGAATAGGACATTAAAAAGCTTCCTTAGAATTAACATGCTACCAAATTTTTCCTTCCAAGCCCATGCAACCACAGAGGCTCAACTGCTGCAGAATTATCAGTGTTCATTCACCAGGAATTACAACTGATTTATAGCCATGTGTATGAGAGAAGCAACAAAAGTAGCAGGTGAACTTTTCCATAACATTAACAATAAAAACTCCTTTGTGTAATAATATTTGCCACTTTTCAACTTCAGCAGCCATTTCAAACAGGGTAATTTTTGCTAAGTGCTGACTAAGGGAATATGATAACCATCTGCAAGATTAGGATATAAGGATATTAGGAAAGAAGAGTAAAATTTTAGGTCCTTCAGGGGAGCATAACTAAAAGTAAGGGAATGCAAACCAAAATTAAAAAAAAATTACTGGTCTCATCCTCTTAACATCCCACCAAACAATATCACACTTCCTATTCTGAGTCCCTAATTAATTGCTATATCTAGTTTTTTATCATACTTGTCAGTGTTTATACCTTGCTCATTGCCAGGTGAGGCAGCATTAATGGGCTGCTTTCTGTAGGAAATGTGAGTCCATCCCGTGTGTTTACAGGGGTCAGTCATTAGGCTAGCTAAAAGCTTAATGGGAACCGACTTTGAAATGTGTAATTTTGTGTATTTAATCTTACAAGCCAAGTGTGAAAACCCCAGAACTGAGGCTTTTGGAAAGTACCTGCATTGAAAAAGCTCGGTGCAGTTGTTTCAGAAGTCCTTCAATCTGAATATTTTTTCTATACACCCTCCAGGCCATTTGCAGGCCACCAGAACCAATCATCCAATTTGCAGTGCATTATTAGAGCCTTTTTCCTGAGTGCAACCTGGGAAATGGCTGCTGATTACATGGATTTTTCAGGCAGTGGCAAGAGGCTGTTTTGTGTCCCTGGCTTTCTGAGCTGCCCCACAAGGTGACAGATGCTCATGTGGAAATGACCCAGAGGAAATTACTGCAGACTTCCTTCAGGTCCCTGGAAATGATGGCATCCAGCAGCAGCACCAGATTTACCCTCGGCTGGCACCCAGTTTGAGCCTGAGTTTGAGGGATATGCCTTGGACAGAGGTCTACAAAGACCAGCTTGCAAAAAAAGTCACTGGCAGAAGTTTGCTGCTGGGTGACATCTTCCCAGGGTCTCCTCTGATCCACAGAACCACTGAAGACAGGTTTTATGCTTGTGGTCTGCTGTACTGGATATGTGCAGTCAATTTTGGTGGATAGAAGTGGCATCTTCTATCTTCAAAGGGTTACTTAAGACCTAATCTGCCTGATGGAGAAGGCAGAAGCCCAACAGCTGTAACCAAATAAATCAAGTCTCATAATCTGCCTTTTGCTGTGAAAACAACAGATAACAGAACTCACATTCGATGCAGAAACTGGGTATCAGACATTAGAAAAGTCTTTGGATTCTAATGAAACCTCAAGATTTTAGGTCCTTTTAAAATTAGCACAATTTTTTACCTGAATGCAGCTAAATCGAGACAGGTATGCACTTGTCAGCTGCAGAAAACTGAGGACTACTCTCCCTCTTTTGGGAAGCCAAACTTTCTTTTTTTCAATTGTGCTTCATCTTCCTTATTCCTCCTCACACACATTAGCTCCTACCTAAATCCTTCACACCGCATTTAGAACCAAATAAAGCATTAATATGTTCATCTGGGTGAAATGTGCTCTTAACTATTACCTCGGGCAGTCACTTAGTTGGATCTGATAGGGGAATGCATTGACATTGTTAAGGTTAATGACCCAATGATTAACAATACACATTTTGCAGCTCAATGCTCCCAGCCACTGTTTCAGAGTAATGTGAACAACGACATGTATATTATGCTACAATATATGGAATGGAGTCTTTCTTCCCACGTAATAAGTGCTGTAAAAGAAATCAGCCCATGCTCAAATTGGTAGTTTGAAAAGATGGACAGAGTTTTATACTTATCAAAAATGTGAGGAATCTCACAAAGCTCATAGATGATACTATATTAATCCTGATTAGCTCATAAAACCAGTCAGCTTCTATATAATTTGTGTCCCACCGCATTGAGCTAAATCACCCACAATTTTTAAAAAGATACTTTTTATGCCTATAATGATGTCTTACTAGAGCTGTAGTGCTACAGTGGATCATGCACAGCACAGATCTGAGCTGGTGATGCTCTTGGCTGCCCTTCTATGCAGAGCACAGGGTATGACCTGTGTGCTGAGCATGGGCACACAGCTGTGCTGGGCACAAGGGCAGGGCAAGGGAAGAGCCCCCCAAAGCTGAAATAGGAGCATGGGGGGGATGTCTCAGTGTGTGCACCACGGTGGGTTCACTGGAGTTACACAGGTGAAACATCCTCTGAAGTGGGACCTGTGTTTGAGCACAACAGTGGCAGCTGCAACAAGGCTCCCTCTCCTTGAATACCAGATTCTGTGGATATCTGACTCCCACAACAGATCTCACAACACCAATCTCACTCAATGTTCTTTAAAAAACAGAGTTTCCTCTCTTAGGCTCATCACATTGTTTTGAGAACACTGATATCTACAAATAGAACTGTAAGAAACATTATGATTACCATCTCAGGAATGCAATCCCCATCTGAGTATTCCAAAATAATTTATAAACATTAAGTAATTCACTAAGTTTCATTAGCACTGCATTAGCATTTTCAAGTATTTCACAGGATTTAAATCTGTGCTTGGACTTGCTTGTACTAGATAATTTTCAGGTTAATTTTAGCCATAACATAATGAACTGAGCAAGTAATCAGGACAGTGGCAAGTTTTGCTAAAGAAGGACAGGAACAAGATCATGTTGTTAGTCATACCTGTCATGAAAGCATCTTAACAGATTAGTGAATACATTTATTTTTATTTATTCATTATAAATTAGGAGGTGAGTTGAGACATAACTGAGAACATATCAGTCCCATTTGGTTTCCAAATTTAGGCACTTGAATGTTCTGTTTTTCTGAAGGCCTGTTCAATAATATGTTCTGTTTAATTAGTGGAAGAGGTAAGTATTCACAGTCTCTAAAAGTTTTAACAGTCATTAGGTAATTAAGAATTAACTGAAGCAACTTTCTTAATTATTTAGTTAAAAATAATGGAACTAGAGCCCAGATTCTCATCCACATTTACATTTTAGATCACTACAGGAAAATATATGTGCTATAAATTACAGAGCAGATATAAATGGGTTAAAACATGTATTATATTATTTTATATATTACTGTGTGTTTCTTCGGAACAGATTGCCCAGAGAAACTGTGGCTGAACCATCCCTGGAAGTGTCTAAGGTTGGATGGGGCTTGGAGCAACCTGGGATAGTGGCAGGTGTCCCTGCCCATGGCAGGGGGATGGAGCTGGATGGCCTTTAAGGTCCTTTCCAACCCTAACCATTCCATGATCCTAAAATATTAGTCCTGATTAATGATTTTAAGGAAAGGATTCCATCTCAAAGGGTCTCTGATAAAGGCACATCTCTTTTCTCAATAATCTACATCTGAGCCCCACAACACTCACATTTCTCTCACACTGGCTCAGGCACTACAAGATTTTAGAGGTCTAGGATGTCAGGAAGATGTGTGAGCTGAGGGCTGGACAATTCTCATCCCCTGGATCTCACATGCTGCACCTGGCAGGCAGCTGCATGTCTGGGCATTCCAGTGGGATCAGCACCAGAGTGCACCATGAAAGGTCACTTCTGAGCACCAGATGCAGAAAGAACAGGATAATCCATGCCACTCATGTCAGAGGAGAAGAATTCATGAAGAGAAATAGCTCACTTTCATAAGAAAATCAGGATGGAAGGCTACAACTTGAAGGCATGAAGAAGAAGAAGAGGTGGGAGGCAAATGTTCTCTTCCACACTTGACAGACGTGGCAGATGCAGCCAAGATACTGGCAGTAAAACAGGCCAAAGACATAGAGCTGTTAAGCAAAAATGTCTTTTGTTTAATTCTCTCAATTTACCTTTAGAACCTCATGGAAATAGGCAAGGCTGCCTGACTCACTCTGGACTGCTTTAAGTGGTATCTTAAAAACTGCTTTACTGGCTCTGTACCCCCTCAGTGTTTGTGACATTTTCTGCTTAGCAATCCATAGCTTGTTTAATGTCTGTGCAACTTTCCCTTGTCCCAGGACAGGGAATTTTGAGTGAAGCTATGAATAGATGAAATCTCTTAGGTCATCAAATTCATGGAATCATAAATGATTTAGGCTAGAAAAAAACCTCTAAGATTGTGGAGTCCAACCTTTAACCTAACCCTTCCCAGGTTACCACTAAACCATGTCCCTATGCACCACATCTACATGTCTTAAACCCCTCCATGGATGGTGATTCCACCACTGTCCTGGGCAGCCCATTCCAAGGTTTGACAATCCCTTCAGGAAAAAGATTTAGTTTTGTAATATCCAATCCAAACATCCCCTGGTGTAACCTGAATCCATTTTCTCCTGCCTTGCACAATTTTGCACTGTAAAGTGCCTGCTTGGGCCAGGGCTATTGCAGCTTTCTAAAGTAAATTCTCCTCCACAATCTAAATGACTTTTTGAAAATAATCACAGAATCCCAGAAAGGTTTGGGTTGGAAGGGTCCTTGAAGCCCATCCAGTTCCATCCCCCTGCCATGGGCAGGGACACCTCCCACCATCCCAGGTTGCCCCAAGCCCCATCCAACCTGGCCTTGGATATTTCCAGGGATCCAGGGGCAGCCACAGCCTCCCTGGGCACCCTGTGCCAGGGCCTCCCCATCCTCATAGGAAAGAATTTTTTCCTAATATCTAATCAAACCTCCTTCAGTTTAAGGCCACTCCCCCTTGTCCTGTCATTACATGCCTTTGTGAAAATGCAAAGTCCCTCTTCAGCTTTCTTGTAAATTCCTTTAGGAACTGGAAGGATTTAAGGTGATCTTGTTAAAATTGTTCTCTGAATATTCAGTTATTAACAAAAAGCTTTTAAATGTTTATCAGTCCAGACCTAAAAACAACAGTGATTGTTTTGCTAGTGATCCTTCCTTCTGCATCCAACAGTTTAAATAGATTGTTGGAATATAACCCAAGTTTTACCTTTTTTTTCTTTTTTAATCAAAGTTACCTTTTCATATCAAAACTGCATATTACTTTACCTCCTGTCAAATTTCCTAAGTTTTTTACGTTGCCAAACCTAAATTTATATTGAATTGAAGTGTTATCTATGATTCAGTAAAACACATGACTAAGATATTGCTAAATCGTTGCTGTATTGGAGATAAGCTCTTTGTCTAACAAGGTCTTTGTAGAAGATGTGGAGAAAAAAAAGTGGAGATCATTTATAGCAATGCATTCGTCAGACATGGGTTTTGGCAGCTATTTAAACAACAGTGTGGCAGCAAGTCAATCTTCCTTCCATCACAGCAGAAACTTGATACACTTCATTGTGATTATGGCAAGAATTTCACTTTCTTTTAAAAACCCCATGGATATCTTTACAAAACTTGAAATGTGTATCTGAAAAAATATATTTATGGTTATTCTCCTGCCCAACAAAACATAAACAAGTAGCAATTCAAATTGAGAAACTGAGGAGAAAGAGCTCGAGTTCCTTTTTTTTTTTCTTTCCCCTTCTCCCTTTTCCCATGAGGTATCACATACTTTCAAGGCATGAGGTACTTTTGAAAGATTTTTTTTTGGTAAAATCTCATTATGATACAGAAAATACATAATGTAAACAGAGAATCACAGTTCAAGAGTCTTCAGAAATTTGCAGTGTTTAGTCAAAGGCTGTTAACCCCAATTAATTATCACTGGAAGATAATAAAAAATTTAATGTCAGCTACCTGAAGCTTGCATTAAAATCACCTGCTTATTGCTGATGCTCTACCCCTGCTAATGACCTCAAATAATCAGAATTTCTATACACCAAAATTATTTATGACTTTGAAATGATTGGGAGGAGAAAGGAAAGGAAAGGAAAGGAAAGGAAAGGAAAGGAAAGGAAAGGAAAGGAAAGGAAAGGAAAGGAAAGGAAAGGAAAGGAAAGGAAAGGAAAGGAAAGGAAAGGAAAGGAAAGGAAAGGAAAGGAAAGGAAAGGAAAGGAAAGGAAAGGAAAGGAAAGGAAAGGGAAAGGAAAGGGAAAGGAAAGGGAAAGGAAAGGGAAAGGAAAGGAAAGGAAAGGAAAGGAAAGGGAAAGGAAAGGAAAGGAAAGGAAAGGAAAGGAAAGGAAAGGAAAGGAAAGGAAAGGAAAGGAAAGGAAAGGAAAGGAAAGGAAAGGAAAGGAAAGGAAAGGAAAAAGGAAAGGAAAGGATCAAGAGATTTAGAAAACAGTCAGTATACATGTGCGAATATGACTTTTCAAATTCTGTCTCTGGAAGTGAAATTTCTCCATTCCCATAGGAGCTGTGAAACCACACAGCAAAGATCAGTTTAATCCAATACCAAGTGTTTCCCTGAGCCAGTCAGATTAAGGTTAACTAGTGTCATAACCAGGATCCACTTAGAGATGGAGAAATATTAAACAAATCTTATCTCCTGATCCAAGACACCTTAGATGCTTTACTAATCAGTCCTTTGCCTAAGGGCTGAGCTTTAAGGTTCCACCAAAGATTTGGTTTTCTGAATAGATTAGACAGACAAAGGATAGCCCAGGTAATCAGGAGTGAGCTGGCTTGCTCCCATGAAGATACACTGCAAGGTACAGCAAGGAGCAATCTGCACCAATAATTGCTGATTTCATGGCCAATGACAACTGCTCCTTGCTTTGCAAGGAGAGTGGCCAGCACATCAACCACACCTCTTATTAAAACAAAACTGCAGGAAACTTCAAAGCACTACAGAAACACCCTCAGTGCTTGGAAACACTGTCATGTCAGTACAGACAGGGGCTTTTACTCTTAATTGTGTTTGTACATGGTCTTCTATCACAGGCAAAAAAGCTGAGCACCAGTGAATATCTATAAGAAGCAGAAATGTTAATCATAGTTAAATTAATTCTGCCTTCATCAGAGCAAACAAAATGCCACTTTCACTTTAACAAGCCTGCACAAACAAATTAATTCTAAATGAGGCAGCATCATCCTGCCAGTTCTCTTGCAGGGCACAGTTCTACCTTCTGCTGCTTCTCTTACTCTGTTTGGAAATTTTCTTTCATGGGGGAAGGCAAGATTTCCACTGTGTGGAAACACCACAGAGTAAAATACCTACATAAAAGAGATGAAAACCACATTGGCCTGAATGCATCTTACTCAACTTTAGAGAGTTAACTCAGGAACCTATTCACCCTAGACTTTTGCTAGAAGATGTTCAAAAAGAAAGCAAAATGGGCATTTCTGAAGGGTGAATTAGATCTAGAGATATACCCACAGAGAACAGAAGAGGCCTGGGTTCCCAAGGAGCAAAATACTTCCTTGCATAGGCCTGTAGTAATCTGGAATGGATTAAAGTCCTCCTGCTTTTGAAGCACAGCCTTGAAGTGTGGGGGATAAGACAGAATGGGAAGGTGTCAACATTAAGGGCTATAAGATGTTTTGCATCATCAGAGTGGGAAGGTGAGCTAGGTGTGATGATCCTGAATTTACTATTAATATCTATCCTTTAAAGCAGAGACCCTGAGACCTCAGTGGAGTGTTTATTCATTGCTTATTAAGAAAGTTGTCTAGTCTAAAATGACAAGGCAGAAATCAAAGGCTTTATCCTTATATTAAAGGAAGGAAATTTGGACAGGAGATTAAACAGTTTGCCTTAGGTGACCCATTAAGACACTCAGTAAGCAGGGAATATCTGACAGACCTCCTGAATCCCAGTCAGACACTCCAACCACTTAAATTGCCATTTCTCCAACTGTTTAATCACCTGGCCATGTTCCACAACTTGGAAGTGATTGGACAAGGTCAAGAGAAGGAGTGGAGGGGCAAGGGAGATCTCCTTCATTTCTGTGTCTTGCCTTCACCCAGCTAAAGGAAAAGCTTTTCTTATCTTTGATTTTCAAATCATAGTCTATGACTTCTCTCCTTTTTCCCCAAGAACATCTTTCTTTTTTTACCTCCCTCTTGCCTTCATCCTTCCTGCTTCCTTTCTCTATATGGTTCCTCTGGTTGCGTAGCAACAGCACGTTCCTTAAAAAAGAGACTTGCTGGATATAAATGACTGAGTGAAAAAAGTGAGTTGTGCAAGGTCTTAACAAGACCATAAACCAACCATATTTTCTGGCTGGCTCTTTTCAAAGTAACAACTAAGGAGGTGTGTGGGCTGAGGAGAGGTAGGAGGCAAAAATAATCAGTATTTTTGCCACTCATTTCCAGCTGTCCCTTTCTAGGCCCCTGGCCAGGGTCCTCTGCAGCTTCCTGTGTTTGGGAAGACCAGAGGAGAGTGTGATAAACAAGGAATGAGAGTTTAAGGACCAAGCAGCTGATGAGAAACCCACACCAAGGAAACAAAGGAAAAGAAATAAACCCAGTGTTTCTCCTCACAGTCATACATAGCTCCTGCAAAAGCCCAGACTGAACTTCCAGCTCTGCAGATTTGAAGGATTCTTCCCTGAAAGCAAACTGATTTGCTCAAGGACACATGAGCAAAAACAAGTCCTAAACTCTGAAGTTATTGCTTCTTCTCAACATATAAAATAGTTACTGGAGATCCCACTGTGGTATCTTATCCACTACTGCAGTTTAGCTGCATTTGTCATAGACAACAGAATCAAGCAGGATACTCCAACAAAGGCCATTATACAGGAGGTATAATGCTTGAGCAGAAATAGTAATAAATAGAAATAGGAATACTGAAAGAGGTTGGATATCTTGGTCAACCTGCTTTTTCCATCTTGATCTCTCATCTTCATCTATTCATTTGGCTTCTCTGATGAATCCTTTCCTGTAAAGCAGAAATAGTCTGGTTCTATTTCAGGGAAGTTGTGTGATGAACGTTTCTAAAAGCCTATGAGGATAAAAGCCAGATTCAAGTATTCAAGTACTAAGTATTAAATGAATGGGATGAATTAAGATAAAGTTGAGAGAGAGCCCTACCTCATCCTTCTCTTTGACTATTGGGAAATTTGCCCATGTCTTCACTTTAATTTGTGATGACCAGGCTATTAAACTTGAGCTGCAGACCAGCAATATTTTCCTTTGAAATTTTCTAAAGGAGGAGAGTTTTGATTCCTTCCTATCTTTTATGGATAAAAGCTGTAACAAAGTATTTAAAGAATTAGAGTGTTTTTTCATTCCATGCCAGAACACCCAAAGAAGATTGGACTTTGAGTGAGAATGGGCTGAAAGGGGTGACACATGAGAAAAAGATCTGTCAGATGGGATAAGGAACTCAAAATTCAGAGGACTATAATGAGCCTTTCAGTAACTGTGATCCCAGATCATTAGAAAGGAATTCAGAAGAAGAGATTAGATATTTTGAGGCAGTTTTAGGATTAATGAATTAATAGACAGGGTGATTAAAACTTGTGACAAGTTTCTAGGAAAAAATATAATGTATCTGTAACACAGAATTAACCACTGAAGACACATAAACTGAACCTAATGCTGCATGAGGTCCAGCCAACTTCTTGATCCAACTGACAAAAATAAAATTGTAGAAAAGATTGGGGCTTGTTAAGAAAGCTATGATCATCTCAAAGCCATAGGAAACTTAGATATTTGATGTAGACAGGAACAGAAACTTATTCAGATAGAAGAAATTCAGGAGTCAGGTGTGGCAAGTTCCAGGAGACTGACACTGCAATAACTGGAATTTCCTTTTGGACATGGATAGAAATTTTTTTTAGGATTCCATAAAAAAATAAAGACACATAACACGGAGAGCTCCTCAAATTAAAATGAATCAGAAAGGGTTTGAAGACATTTATAACTAAGATAAGCCAGCAAAGGCAATAAAATCTCCATTAAAGATGCTCATAAGCAGGCTGGACTGCACCTCCATATTGATGCTGACAGTATGGTACAGAAAATGCAGATATTTTACTGCATCTCCCACCCAAACATCTTCACCTCCTTCAGTTCTTGTCTAATAAACACCTTCTAGAAGGATTTTTGTCACTTGAACTCAGATACAAACAATAATTATACAGTGCACATTCTTCCCTGAAATGCAGATCAGTCATTAGATACTCCCAGGCACTTTCACATTTGATGAGCACTGCCCTTGTTTGCCAACTTCCAGTAACTACTTTGTTAAACAAAGTCCTTCAAATACTGTTTTGTGAGGAGACGTGCTGCTGGTGCAGGGAAAATTAAAACACTAATAAATTAATCTCTCCAGCTAACATAAACTGATTAAGCTATCTACACTACCTGTCAAGAATGCACACAGGACTACAGATCTCTCTTAAGAGCAAGGGGAACTAATCTCTCCTGATCTCTATCTTCTGGCAGCAGTGAAATATTTCACTTGTTCACTTTGCCTTGTCTTTTCATCTAATCTAAGGCTGTCATTGGTTTGTGAATACAGAATGCTGCATGAACTCACACTGAGGACTCTACATCCCTATCAGTTGGCTACTGAAGAGCTCTGATTGGAAAACTAATTTCAGGGTGGCACTCACCTCATGGAACAATATCTATCCATTCTCAATATCAGTGAAGGGTGAGATGAATTACTTCCTGGAGGTGACTACTGCTGTTCACTGACAAGTAAGAAAGGCTACAAAACTAACTTAAAATACACCCTGAGACTGTAGTTGGTGTAAGAACATCTTCAGTGACTTTCTTTTCACAATGATCACTTCTTCATGCCATCACTGGCTCTCTGAGCCATCTGACCTTTTACATTATGAACCTTTTTGCTTTGTTTGCCACACTCAGTAGGATACTAAAAAAAACCAAAACACTAACACAATTCAAATCAGGAAACCATTGAATGTTAAGATAGATCATTAATAAATAGCAATAAAGTCCATTTTTTATAAATTCAGTGACATTTCTGTTTCCTCTGTGTCCTCATATGTAAGAAAGAAACTTTGCTTTAATAGATCATCTCATAACATTTACTCTGGAGGTTGATTTAATAAATCATGTTTATTCCCAAAGATGAGCTCTCCAGATGAGCTCTGGAGAATCTTCTTTGGCAGCTTAACACATAAGAGCCCTCAGCTCCCTCTGTCTCCATCTATGGGAGTTTATCACACCCTTAACACAGGCTAAGAGAAAACATCCCAAAGCACATTCTGCTGCATTTAATCATTCTGTAGCTGAATTTATAATCACAGTGAAAACGAGTTTGCAATGTGGTGGTCTGTGAAGTGGAGCAAAATTACAGTTAACTGCTTTCTACACAAAATAAAATTGTATTTGGCACAGATAAACACAAATGGCATAAGAGGTGGTAATATCTACTCCTTCCCATTAGTTCAAGTGGTTTATTTAAAGCCATGAAGGTCGTGGAATGGTTTGGGTTGGAAGGGATCTTAAAACCCATCCAGTTTCATCTCCTGCCATGGGCAGGGACACCTCCCACTAGCCCAGGGTGGCTCCAAGCCCTGTCCAGCCTGGCCTTGGACACTGCCAGGGATCCAGGGGCAGCCACAGCTGGTCTGGGAAACCTCTGCCAGGGCCTCACTATCCTTATAGCAAAGAACTTTTTCCTAATATCTAATCTAAACCTTACCTCTTTTAATTTAGGGCCATTCCCCCTTGTCCTGTCATGCCCTTTGGAAAAATCCCTCTTCAGTTTTCTTGTAAGCCCCAGTAAGTCCTGGAAGGCTGGAAAGCTGTGGAGAAGCAACTGGAACAGCTACCACAGACCAGAGAAATCAGATCTCTGTGCTAAACTTCAGGGCACAAAACACATCAGGACTAATCCCAGCTAACAACCATCTCTAGTGCTGCAGAGGATTTCAGCCAGGAAAGCGAGCTGATGTTATAACAAATGAGCATAGCCAGGAGAATCACAAAATATAACACATAGTTGCATTAGTGATGCACATGCTGTGCATCACTTGGGGCTTAATTAGTGATTGGCTGTAGGCTTGAATGCAGAAATAACCTGTGAGACACCCACTGGGGAGGCACTGGAGCCCTGGGTGTAAAAATAACCTGTGAGGGGCAGGGCTGGAGGGGGCAGCTCCTGCTTTCCTGCAGGATGAGGAGGTATCTGGTTAAGACTTCAAGCACCTGGTCAATTCCTGTCTATCCAGCCAGCAGCATTTGGTCTCTCTCTCAGCACTGACAGAAGCAATGAGATTTCTTTCAAGCTCATCTGGTGTTCTGGAAGGTGACTGGGGCAAGTAATCAGATTTAAACAGTGCTGTGCCACTCCAGTTGGACTGCTGCTGCTAGCTGGGATGAGGGTAGCTGGTGAACACCTCCAAAAATACTCCCAGGTGAGGCTGAATAGGAAAGAATTCATCTCTTTTTGAAGGCCATGCAAATCACAAGGTCAGGGAGGAGCAGAGACTAAATTATGACTCAGAATGGAAAACAAAAGGTGCCTTCTGCTGAGGGCTTTTCATGGATGTACCAATCAAATCTGTGCAAAGCTTCTCATGAGGTGAAATCAATCTCCTCTGACACCTGATTCCTTTGGAACAATCATTAGAATAACAAGTGGAGAGGCTAGAATGGAATGGAACCAAAGAATCATTTCTGTTTCTAACAACTGCCAAAATACCTATTTACCACTGAGACCAGAACAACTCTGAAGCAGCTGTTGTGCTCTTCTGGGTAAATAATATGTGTTAAAAAATGTATAAACATTTATACATGTTTACCTTTGAGACATCAGCTTTTCTGAAGCAGACATTTCCCTTGCTGCATACATAATACATGCTTTGTTTGAAAAACTGCCTGAATTCATAAAGGGAGAAAATCCTGTAGGGTGCTGGGTGTGCACAGTGCTGTTATCTCTTGTAAATGGAGATGTAGTGGAGCCCTAGCATATAACATAATTCATATTTTGTGTCTAAGGTCTTCTGTGAAATGGTCAAAGCACTGCTCTAAGTTTGGCAAACACTGTTATCTACTCATTTCTAGGAAAAGACAGAATTTTTGAAAGCTACAACCTGAATTTCCAAACTTCTTTTGCATAAATCCAGTATGAGCCACAGCAAAGAAAAAAGTGAAAACCTCCTCAACCAGAGGTGCTGCACAAGGTTTTTATCTCTTTCCCCATCACCATTAGGGGTCTAGTTTCAGGTAATGCTTGAGGCTCCCTCTACAGCCCATGAAGAATTTAAAATATGCTGAATGCAGAGGCTGGGTAGTATAAATTCATCATAAATATTAGTACAAGTGACCAGCTGACCTACCAGGAGAAAATTATGTTCATCCAAGGAACACCAGCCAGAACTCCAGCTCTTCTTGCTGGCCACTGAGCACACCCAGCTGAGCAAGCTGGAAAAGGGCTCCCCATCCCTGATCTGGAAAAGAGCTCCCCATCCCCGAGCTGGAAAAGGGCTCCCCATCCCTCAACTGGAAAAGGGCTCCCCATCCTCAGCTGGAAAAGGGCTCCCCATCCTCAGCTGGAAAAGAGCTCCCCATCCCTCAGCTGGAAAAGGGCTCCCCATCCCTCAGCTGGAAAAGGGCTCCCCATCCTCAGCTGGAAAAGGGCTCCCCATCCCTCAACTGGAAAAGGGCTCCCCATCCCTCAACTGGAAAAGAGCTCCCCATCCCCGAGCTGGAAAAGGGCTCCCCATCCCTCAGCTGGAAAAGGGCTCCCCATCCCTCAACTGGAAAAGGGCTCCCCCATCCTCAGCTGGAAAAGAGCTCCCCATCCCTCAGCTGGAAAAGGGCTCCCCATCCTCAGCTGGAAAAGAGCTCCCCATCCTCAGCTGGAAAAGAGCTCCCCATCCTCAGCTGGAAAAGAGCTCCCCATCCTCAGCTGGAAAAGGGCTCCCCCATCCCTCAGCTGGAAAAGGGCTCCCCATCCTCAGCTGGAAAAGAGCTCCCCATCCCTCAGCTGGAAAAGGGCTCCCCATCCTCAGCTGGAAAAGAGCTCTCCATCCCTGATCTGGAAAAGGGCTCCCCATCCCTCAACTGGAAAAGGGCTCCCCATCGTCAGCTGGAAAAGGGCTCCCCATCCCTCAGCTGGAAAAGGGCTCCCCATCCCTCAGCTGGAAAAGGGCTCCCCATCCCTCAGCTGGAAAAGGGCTCCCCATCCCTCAACTGGAAAAGGGCTCCCCATCGTCCTCAGCTGGAAAAGGGCTCCCCATCCTCAGCTGGAAAAGGGCTCCCCATCCCCGAGCTGGAAAAGGGCTCCCCATCCTCAGCTGGAAAAGAGCTCCCCATCCTCAGCTGGAAAAGGGCTCCCCATCCCTCAGCTGGAAAAGGGCTCCCCATCCCTCAACTGGAAAAGGGCTCCCCATCCCTCAGCTGGAAAAGAGCTCCCCATCCCTGAGCTTGAAAAGGGCTCCCCATCCTTCAGCTGGAAAAGGGCTCCTCATCCCTCAGCTGGAAAAGGGCTCCCCATCCTCAGCTGGAAAAGAGCTCCCCATCCTTGCTCCTCGAGTATAGGAGCCTTCACAGCATCACCTGCTGCAGTCAGATGAGAAATCTCCACTCAGAGGTGTCTTTGTGTCTCATTGCCACCCTGCTTGAGATCCCCACGTTAGCAACTGCTCTGTGAAAATTACATGGAGAGATATAACAACTGGCTTTTCCTCAGCATCATCTTATCCAATCTCCACACTGGTTAATAAAAATCCACAAAATTAGTCGTGTCTGCTCGAGGGAGTCTGGGAATGGCCTAAGTGAAATTTAACAACATTGCTCATGCAATGCAACATTACCTCTGATGAATTAGACAAAGGTAAGTGACTTGACACTGTGGTGTGTGGGATGCTGTCCCTGCTAAGAAATAGCTGTCTCTCTTCTCTCTTCCTGCTCCCTCCCTCTCTTTTTCCCCCCTACATTTTACTCCTATCTGTTTGTAATTATTTAATATTTCCAAACTTGGTATTTAAAGTCAACCCTTTTACTCTTTAATCAAAACAAATTCTTTTGATTGTCCACACTTAAAATCTCCCAATCATCACTTGGCTTTTCATATGCAAATCTGCAGTAACAGCATATTGTAAATATTTGGTCAACAGCAGCAAGTGAGTTAAAAATTATGGCACAAGAAAAAAATAAAGTAGAGCATTTTTTAATCAGAAACCTCCTCAATGAGGGAGAAATAAACCCATATTTGTTATTCTTGTTATTCCTCTCTAGGTACAAAACTAGGTGACAGTTTTAGGATGAGTCCCTTGCAATTATACTGCAACTTGTTTTCTTGTTCTAATCCACTTTCACATTTTTAACAATTTGATCAATAATTATTCTCCATCCAGCATTTCTCTCATTGCCAAGGTGTCATTATAGTCCAAAGTAAGATCTGTTTGAGTCTCCAGTTTACAAATTATGGAGCTTTAATTATTAACTGATATATTATGGATAAAAACATTATGACAGGTCACAGTCTTTGAACCATTAAAGAGGAGGGCCTATCCTATGGTTTTTATCAAGGAGATCCTTTTTTTTCTAATATTTATTTCATTAGTTATGGGAAACTCTTAATAAATTAGTATTATTCCAACTGCCTGATAACACTACTATAAATCAAAATTATCAATGTATGCACAAGAGTATGGAAGTAACAAATAACTTATATCCTAATGATGCTGACATCAAATTCTTTTGGCACTTTTAGTGTGGATTGATGTTATCTTGCTTTACAGGAAAAAAAAAGATTTTATGAAATCTATCTATCATTTTTCACAGGAATTTGATGATTTCTTTGTGCAAGGAAACCTACTTCTGCATGGAAGTAATGCTATTAAATAAAACCTTTCAGAAGAGCAGAGCATGGACAACTCCTACTGGAGATCAGGTGGAACTCCTGATTCCCATCAGCTCCATGAACCACAGGGTCACAGAATCACAGAGTCACAGGATGGTTTGGGCTGGAAGGGACCTTTAAGGATCATCTCATTTCTCCCCCTGCCATGGCAGGGACACCTTCCACTGTCCCAGGCTGCTCCAGTCCCCATCCAGCCTGGCCTTGGGCACTGCCAGGGGCAGCCACAGCTGCTCTGGCACCCTGTGCCAGGGCTCCCCACCCTCCCAGGGAACAATCCCTTCCCAAATATTCCATCTAACCCTGCATGTCTGTTTGAACCCATTCCCTGTGTCCTGTCCCTCCATCCCTTGTCCCAAGTCTTTCTCTAGTTTTCTTGGAACCCCTTTAGGCACTGGAAGGTGCTAAAAATCTCCCTGAAGCCTTCTGTTCTCCAGGCTGAACAGCCCCTAATTTCTCAGCTGGTCGTAATAAAAAATAGTTATAAATAATACTAAATTACTGAGTTTGCTTGTTTTCTTGTTTATCAGTTCAGGCTCTGCAGAAGTCTTCACATGGGGTGAGCCCTGAAGTGCTGAGCCCTGCAGGGGAATCCCTGGGTGGAATCCTCTGCTCTGTGTCACAGAAAAACCATTCCATGATCTAATGGTCTTCCTGTGCCTTGGTCACTGAGCTTCTTAACAGGAGTTCACTGTGTGACAAAATTTTGTATGTCAGGCAGTCAAGAAAACCAAGAATCCATGAAAATTGAAGGGCCTGGTTGTGTGTGATCAGATATGACAGATCAGAAAGAAGATCACCACCAAACTTAGAGCAAGTGCTCACAGACTTGTTAATTTGGTGCAAATATATAATGGCAAATGAAACAGGGAATTTTCAAGGAGGGGATTTAGGAGAGGTTATATCATGTTATAGAGGTTATATATGGGAGGTTATATATGGTATCAGCTGCTTTTCCCATTTATTTCTAATTAGTCTCTTCTAAATGTGTACTGCTAGAATAGCTCAAGTTGGAAATAAATTTCTCTGTGCACTGACTATGAAGAGGAAAAAAATGTAGATCAATACAGTGGCTTGTGATGACAGTGATGGTTGTCAGAAAAACAAGTTTGAATGTGACATATCAACTGCTATGAAAAAGGTGAAAACATGAAACAATGTTTAAAGAAAACTTTAACAAAAAGAAAGAAAATTTAACTACTGTTCCAAGAACTAAATTTATTTCCAGAGAATATCAGTAGTAACCTACCTACTTCTGGAATATTCAAGGGAAAGACTAATTTTAAGCATCAAGAAAGACTAGAAATTATACAAATTATTCAGGTACTGAAATGGGTACAGTGAATTTCTAATGTGCATTTTATGGTTAACTACTAGTTTAAAGTCAGTACAGAAATCTCATCTCATACCAAAGTTTTGGACCATTGTGGCCTCTGAGGAAATGAAAATTCTCAGATCTTTTTGCACCTGATTTATTTTTTATTCATTTGGTTTGTGTTCAACAATTTTGTTGGTCTTTTCTTTGCAGTACCTGAAATTTTTCAGTGTCAAAGGGGACTCAGCAGCCCCCTGGGCAGCAGGCACAGCCTGCCTCTGGTCACAGGAGTTTTAGGAAACTTTTTAGGAAACCACACTGCTCAGAAGTTGGCTAAAAAAATTTGTTTTTTCATCAAAAATGTTACTGTTACAGGAGATGAAGGAAACTATTCACTCCAATATGGAAAGGAAACTTTCCTGAGTATAAAACCTGACCACTAATCTCACTTTCCCAGATTTCTTCCTCAGTTTTCTTTACTAATAATCCTCCCTTAATTCTCTCTCTCCTGCTCAGGAGCTGGAATGATACTGAGTTTTTGTGGTAGCTCACCTCTGGTAGTGCACAGGAGACACAGAGAAGCATTTAAATTCAAACTTGGCAGTGTGTTGGAAAGACAGAATATTAATGGGATAGCCAGGCTAAAGGGAATGCAAATAACCATTCCCATCGAGTATTCTCTCACTATAGTCACACCTAAGACCTCCCAGAGCCACAGCCAAGCTCATCAGAGCAGAGGTAGGAGAGGAGTAGCTGAGGGTTGGGCAGGTACTGTGCTAAACTGGAGAAGCTGGGAAATATATGTGAAGTTGTGTGTCCTTAACATGCACACAATGCTTAAATTTTAGAAATCTGGCTTTCACCTCCAAAATTAATTTGCATTTTAAGATAGTAATTCTATCCCTAAGGCAAAATCCCTTCAGTTATACTGATGTAGCATGATTACACTGACCTGTGTCATGGAGCAAGTAATGTCTGATAAATATGTAAAGAAAAAGAGAAAAAAGAATGAGTTATCAGATAGAGGCTGCAAAAAGTGAAGAGGCAGACTCTGAATGAAATCTATAGACATCTCCTCTAAGTAGTACATAACATTTTAATCTGCTTACATATGTTATATCTCTATTAGGGACAATAATTTGATTGGATATACATAATTTAGCTGGAGGCAATAAGGAGTCTTTCATAAGAAGCAAATATTAGTTCCTCTGACAGTCCTATGTGGGTCTTTAGCACTGGAAATGCACTCTTGTATTAATTTAGGAGATAAAGTGTGTTTAATAAGATTCATTACCCTTAAGCAGTACATTAGTTGTTATCACTAATAAATAATCTAAAAAGAAAAAAGAACTCAAAGAATTTATCCAGTTTTATATCCAAACTCTCTTCCTAAATGAAAATTTTATTAGTGTAATTGAAGATAGCAGGAAGTACATGACACAAGACAGCTCTGCATATACAAATTTGGACATTTTACAGGCTTGCTTTGACTTTAAAATGCACCCTTGAACATTGCAAATGCATCCCTCATAATTTAAAACCTGAGTCACACTGACAAAGTGAGTAGCTGTGCAGGCTGAATGTGTCTGGGCTTTCAGGAGCAGTCACACCATAGCCGGAGCCAGCACAGTGCTTCTTCCCTGCCCTTTTGGGGAGTGGGAGTGGAGGAGACATCTGTGCTTTATCAGGTGCTATTTTTATACCTATTATTTTAGGTACAAAATAGTCTCAGCATCTGAGGATGAGACATCCTCTGGCTTCCAAAAACGTCGAAAGCATCAATCTATCACAAACCTAAAAGAGGCAACACGTGCCTGTAGCATGTGCCAGCAAGACTTCCTTTTTTCAAAGTTTAATTTTCTCTTGGAAAGAGAAAGTGGAGCTGATCTCTTCCACCAGAAAACCTTTGGATCCTCTTCTCACCAGAAGGACAAGCTTCCTCAATATTTTGTGTGTAGGATTCAGATTATTCCCCCAATTGCCTTACACCTTTCCAAGGAAAGTTCTTCCTCCATCACTTCTGTCCTGATCTCCTCTCTCAATATCTCTTCATAACCTTCTGTATTCCAATTACTTTCTTCTTTCTACGATAAGCACCATCACTCTGTTGTTCCTTTTCAGGATTTGATGTCTCTAAGCAATCTGTCCCCTAAGGGCTGTTCAGCAGGAATTGTAAACTCAGAATCTGGTCAGTTTTCATGCAAAAGTCTCAAAAACTTCTGCCCTGTGTGACTCCCTCAGCAAGTCAAAAGTGGAATCATTGTTCTGTGTGGACTGGTGGATGAGAAACCTTTTTGACAAATCAGTGCAGAAGCTGCAAAGGGGATGTGTGTGTAAAATGATATTCGCCACATAAATTAAAATATCCAATAACTCCATTTGTTCTTAAGGACTATGGTTCACAGAGACTTGGGCTCAGATGAATGTCCCATCCCTGGAATGTTCAATGCAAGGTTGGACAGGGCTTGGAGCAGCCTGGGCTGGTGGAAGGTGTCCCTGCCCATGGCAGGGGTTTGGAACAAGATGTTCTTTAAGGTCCCTTCCAACCCAAACCCTTCTGTGATTCTCTCATTCTCTGATTAAGTCCCATCTAATACACAATAACACCTTCAACATAAAACACTAGTTTTATATGAAGCTCTTGATTTTTTCTTTAAAAGAAATTTTAAATTATTTCCTAGAAATGAGACAAAGTCAGAAGAAAGGAGAGAGATTATTCCTTCTACTTCTGCTAATGAACATACCTGAAAGATGGAAGGATTCAGATTAGCTCCAATTGGGGGACTCAAACCTAGAACACCTCTGGTTTTGGTGTCTTCCTGAAAGAAAGGGGTTCTTATCTGATGCTGCCTCCTCCTTCTGTACCTGTCTTCTAGAGCAGTGACCCACACCTGCACAGCTGTCACAGGAGGTGCCTGAAGCTCCCAGCAGCTTTAAGCTGTGCTGCTCAGATGTATTTCACCAGAAGATGAACACAATACTCTCATGCCATAGATTGGAACATCAAATGGGGCTTTTGCCATTATACTCCTTTCTGGGGTCATGAAGAGGGTTTCTGAATTACACATCATTATGTGCTCCAGCACTCCAACAGGTGAAGCCTAATAAGTTCTAAACAAAACAGAGGTCCAAAGGTGTGAATCCCAACAGGAGAACCCAAGTTTACGAGGATAAGATTTAGCTGCACTTCAAAAATGCAAGAACTGTGGGTAAACTGCTTCCCCCAGACATAGGAAATGCATATTTATCTATAAAAGGAACTGTGAGCACCCAGAATTTTAGCCATTAGTGTCCCCACTTCTATCTGCCAACTATTACAGGTGACAGCTGGTATTTAATGGACAGAGATGTGGAAATCAGGGTTCATATGTGATACCACTGTGCAGCTGTGAATGTCTTACTGCTGGCACTGGTTGCTCACACAGATCCCTGAGGTGAAAAACGAGATGCATTTTCCAAGACATGGGTAAATTTTGATTGTGAATTATTCCATTTAGCTGCACAGCCAAAGTAGTCATGTGGGGAGGATGTTTTTTTGTAACTCCCTCTCACCGGTTTTCCTGAAACAAAATAAATATATTTATAGAGTTTTTTTTTGAGGTTGGAAAAAAAATTGAAATAGTTTCATTTCTCCATTTTAATTAAACAATCCTTCAATTAAATTTCAGTTGGATTACCTGAGGTAAAATAATATAAAAAAATGCTGAGCTCCAAAATGTAATTAATTTAAGTGAGGAATTTTTTATCTTTTCCCGGAGTTATGGGATATTGTTCAGAGGAATTATTCATATAGTTATAAATATTTTAAACTAGCAAGGTTAAGGAAAAAACCTCTTTGTCATTCCATACTGGGGAAATAACTCGCACTCCTTCCTCCCTAACACCACCTGTGAGACATCCAATGTCAAAAGCATAAAGAACATATTTATGCAAATAGCAAACCACAGACACAGAATTAAAGTAAAACAGAGGAGTTTAAGGAAACTAGAGAATTGGTTTTTTTTCAGCAGTGGTGCCAGTTGTAGTTTTTTACCCGTACCTATCCAGATTCATTTAGTCTGGCTGCAAGGAAAACCTGCAAGACCTGATGTTGTGAGTACCCTGAGCATCCCAGCAGGAAAATAAAGCACAGAGACTTGGAGGATAATCAGCTTGCTGAAAACTTAGAGGCTGTAGCATTTTTACCCCTGGACTTAGAAAGGGAAACAGAAATAGCAAAAGTGTTCACAAGGTGTGAAAAAATGAAGGTAAACAAAGTGTACCCTCGGCTGAGCACTTCAGAATGCATAAAAGCAGAAGATTATGAAAAGTAAATATGATACAGGAACTCTGCACAAAGGAAATATTTGACCCAAGGCCAGGAAAAGCATCCAGCTGTGCTCAGGTCTCTGCCTCAAGGGACAGTCACACTCACCCCAGCTCAGCTTCCCTCTGAAATACATCAGCCATAATCCATGTGGGAACCTGAGCCACTCACCCCTTCTCTGCCACAGCTCAGCTCATCCTTTCTCGAGGTCTGAAGCACCAGCTCCAGCCAGACTTTGTGCATTTGAGGCAGGGATCTGCAATTAGAGCCCAGCAGAAGGTAAAGCTGGCTCCGCACTCAGCTAAAACCTGTGGCTGTCCCAGAACTAGGAGCTCACAGGGGCCAAGCTGCATGCTTCAGCCTTTGGGGAAAGTAACAGAGGGATGGATGATGGATGGATGGATGGATGGATGGATGGATGGATGGATGGATGGATGGATGGATGGATGGATGGATGATGGATGGATGGATGGATGGATGGATGGATGGATGGATGGATGGATGGATGGATGGAAGGATGGATGGATGACGGATGGATGGATGGATGGATGGATGGATGGATGGATGGATGGATGGATGATGGATGGATGATGGATGGATGGTTGGATGGATGATGGATGGATGGATGGATGGATGGATGATGGATATATGGATGGATGGATGGATGGATGGATGGATGATGGATGGATGATGGATGGATGGATGGATGGATGGATGGATGGATGATGGATGGATGGATGGATGGATGGATGGAAGGAAGGATGGATGGATGACGGATGGATGGATGGATGGATGGATGGATGGATGATGGATGGATGGATGGATGGATGGATGGATGGATGGATGGATGGATGGATGGATGGATGGAAGGATTTAGCTACATTTTCATACATCCAGGCTTCATGCAGAGCAGCTGCTGAGGCCAGGCTGTTATAGAAACCATGGATGGCACCATTTGGCAAACACCAAAACTGTCATGGAGAATGATAACCAAATATGCTCCACACCAGTTCTCCAAGCAGAACAAAAAGGATCTTCCCCACTGCCAAACAGATGTTTCTGAACTGGGATTTGCAGGTGCTAGTGGAATGCAAGTGAAAAATGGGGTGATATATTTCCTTTAAACAGACAAGAAAATAGTTCAGCAAATCAATCTCTCTGTATGTCATTTATACCAGAACTTCCTTTTCTCTGGAGGAACTCTCTTGCCTTTCCTTGCTCCCAAAGAGACAAAACCAATGGTTACACAATTCACAAAGGAAATGCACTTCAATTTCCTGGAGCAGTGCAAATCTATGCCTACACAGTCTAAAAGCTGAGGGAAATGACATAAAATAAAATGTATGAAAAAAGAATAAAAATGTGTATATGCAGACAGCAGGTGTATTTTGTATCAGACTTTGTGAGGAAATTCCCATGAAGCAGAAGAGAAATATTGATAAACCAGTGCAGAGCCAAGCATCTAAATATATAAGAACTAGACTGAATATGATACATAAACAAAATAGAAAGACAAAGAAGAAACAATATGTTTAAATCAAAAAAATTCTTACTGTGTGAATATGCAGGGAAAGATTTTATATCAACCAGAGCTTCAGAACTGTTTCTTTTCATGCATAAAATTTTGCATGCAACAGATCTGTAATTTCAATGATTGACATTTTGTGTGCTATTCTAAATTCAAGTGCATACTGTTCTGTTTACTTTGGAAGATGACAGGAGTTTTGAACAGGTTTTTTACATCTCATCATTCAAAGAAAAAGCCTAAGGATTTTCATTTTTAAGGGAGTTAATGGCTGGTACAACTAACAAATAATATTAACTGATATGCTCATGAATTGGGAGATTATTTTTCCCCACCATGTTAAAACGTGTTCTGCCTTCTTAAAGCAAGAGCTTTGAAGCAATTTCAAATGATTTAAAGCTATCTCCACTGATGTATCTTCTCATCCAGCCATAGAAATAAATCTGAATTGAATTCTGAACTTGGTCTGGGTTGGACCAGTTCTATGAGCAGCTCCTCGAGACTGAGAGAGGGGCTGGGGACAGGACACCCCTCTTTGCTTTTGCCTCCAGGCACCACTATAACTTACCTATTTTCTCTTACCTGCAGTAGGAAGTAAGAAGTTAGCACTTCATTCCTTTGAAAAAATACCTTTACAGCCATCACAAGTAAGAGCTCTGACAAAGTGCATCAAAAGATTTCTGAGATTTTTAAGGGAAAAAATATCCCTTCTGCTCTAGGAGTGGTTTTCCATTATTTTTTTCTGCCAACTATTAGAGTGGCCAAGTTTATAGCTTGGGATATTGCTCCAACAGTTCCTTCTTGTAGGACTTGTGAGGTTGAAGATTAATGAGTGCTTCAAGTAGAGCCATTCCTAATATACTTATCACCAGTTCTACTGGAGAGAATCCAGATGCAGGTGATCAATACACCATAATTGTTGTACACTCAGATTCTCCTGATTTTTATGTTTTTTGTTCCCTTAAGTTTGTGCAATTCTTCCTTCTCTTTGCTGAGGAGTTCAGAAGTGCTAATAAAGGCTCACAGCCTTCTATGAAGATCTTAGGAATTTCATACCTGGCAAGAATTAGCTTTTGGCATGACCTGTGCAGCTGACAACCACGAAAGTACAGCCATGTCTGTATATATTGAGAAATAATACTTACAATAATGTATGTGTGTCCTCTCAAAAAAATCAGACTAACAAACCGAAAAAATCTGTTGCTGCCTGTTTCCCAGGTCTCTCAGGCAATTTTGTAGAGATTAATGATTTTAGCAACTGTTTCCTGGGGAAGGGGGTGTGTTTGGATATTCATTCTTGTTTGCTTATTTTTCCTCCCACATTATATTCTTCCCAGCTGTTCCTTAGGTTTGAACCATCCTACTAAAACTCTAACAAACTGCTGCACTCGTGCCATGCCCTTGTTTGTGCTCTTGAAGGATTTTGGAGAGCAGCTCTTCTGAAACACCAGAGCTTTCATCCCATACAAATAATACATCCCATACATATAATTCCAGTGCCAACTTGGGTTTAAAATACTGTGTCCATCGGTCAATTTTGCATTTAATCCCCTAGATACTCTCTTCTTGGGCAGTACTGGACACCTTTCATTCACATTGAATAAATAATTAACTAATTAAAAATTAATAAATGTGATTTATATTGATTGAAAGAGTATGATCAGGTCAACATTAGCATAAATTTACTTGGACACCTTCCTCAAAAGTCTCTTCTTTCAGATGAGTTTTTGCTTATCAAAGACTTTCCCTGAGACTATTTGGTGCTAAAAAAAATTAAAAGAAAGCAGCCTCTCTGATCAGAGTCTCTGAATGTAAAAGAGAAAGTTATTTGTTGAATATGAGTTCTCTAAGGGCAGAGATGCTTCAATCTGTTTGGCTGTTATCAAACTGCCAAGTCTGTAAAGACTGGGCCTTTTGCAGGTCTCTGTGAGTTTCTGAGCAGCCCACACATGCTGGAATGTACCATTTTTTGATTTCTCTGAATTTTTTTTTATATGGATACTACAGGGTGTGAGTGTTTTTGTCTCCAGACAGGTTTTCTTTGATGGAGACAGATTTAGGTATAGATATACCAAAGAACTTTGCATCCTTGCCTTTACCTCTGCACCACAGTGAAAATACAGAATATTGCCCCAAAGAGGTAGATGTACCAATACTTCTTTAACTATGATAACCTTGTTACTTCCTTTCCAAAACCTGCTCTTTCTGATGATTGAAACATTGCTGCATTCACAAACTTTGCTGAGCTTTTTCTGGAGCTGCAGAAACACGATGGTTCACAAGAACTTCCATTTCTTAATAATAAACAGCACACATCTTTCTGCTCCTTTTCACAGGTAGCAGCCTCATTCAGAGCAAGGCCAGCTTGCTGAAACTATCTCAAAATTCCTCATCCTCAGTTTTATTTCTGTCACAAACCAACACATCTTCTGCCTGGCAGAGGATGCCAAGCAACCCTGGCAGCATCCTAGATTTCTTTTTCAGAAATTTTCTGTTGCTAGAGTGATGCTGACTGGGAGCCAGCTGACACCAGTACCTTCCAAATATAATGATGAATACAGTTAATGCTTAGATTCTTCCATGAAAAAGCTGGGGAGGAGAAAGGCCAAGAGGACTTCCAAAGTATATAACTTTGGGAGTATTTGGTTTCTGACAAACAAGCTAATATAAGAAGCTTGTTTTATTTCTCCACATACATATGCTAATTTTCTGCTGAGCCTTGGGGCTTTAATTGCATATGAGTCCTTAAGCACTTTTATCTGTCAAATACCTCTCATGCCTTTCATTCTCTTTTTCTCCTTTTTTACCTTCTCTAGTAGGAAAATGCAGAGGTCAGAGACTGCTGCTGGAATTGCTGATGTCACAGGTTTGATTTCATACTCTCTTGGCAGCTCTTCTATTCCCACAAAGACACATGGCTACATCTCTTCAGTAATTTGTCTTTTTGCTACTGATGCATCCTTGACCTTCTTTTGCTGTCTGCACAGTGGGAAAACATCAGTCTTTGCATTTTATTGTTCCAAGGACTTTACTTTTCTCCAGCTCATCTGGATACTGACCACAAACATCTTATGATGCATTCCTATATATATTTTCATCTGCCTTTCCAAAAACCCATTATTAGATTGACTAAAAAATTCTTATCTAAATTGTAAGGAAGACTTTTGGTTAAGATTTTCGACATTCTGTTCATGCTAATTTTTTTTCTGTTATAACAGAAATAAAAATTTGCTTTTACCTAAGGCTAAAATTCCTCAGATAATTTTTATTATTCTGGAAAAGTGGCATGTTCCCATACAATACTCAGCCTTTGGTATAAACTATTTCCTCTTTCTTCTGCTAAACCTGGGTGTCAGCTGTACATTCTGCTTTACTGTAACTTCCACAGATTTTTCATCTCCCTGCCCTACTGAAATTTTCTGGTCTTTCAATGCTTAGTGTAGCAAATTCAATGGAACTCTTTCTTTATTTCTATTTTTCTTTATTCAGTTGATATTGTCTGAGATTATCTCCCTTCCTGCTTTAAAAAAAAAAAAAAAAAAAAAAAGAGTAATATAATTTTTAAATTTTTTTTTGTGCTGGATCTTCTACCAGGAGATCTACATGTAATTGAAGTTGTGCTAATAGACCAATGTCTCTGGCACCAGCAATTATCCTCCTCCTGACTACGTCTCCTTTTAACATTTCATTTTTGCAGTCTTTGGTTCAACTCTCCAGAATAATGACACCTTGCATTTGAACCCTTCATATATTTTATCACTTCTGCCCATCAAATGGGCATCAAAAGCTTGTCATTGTTGCAATTTTTTTCTGACTGACAGTTTCAGAGCATAAAGCTTGGTACTATTGGAACAATTCTGACAAACTTCAGACAATTTTATTATTGGCCTGCCTCTCTTGAAGCAGAAACCTTCCTCTATCTTCTTTGAGTCCAGATGTCCAAAATGTCAAGATTGAATTGCTCCAAGAGCCATTTCCCATCTCTGTTCCAGTTCTAAGCATTTTTTTGTTAAAAAAAGATGTCATGGATCTTTCCCCTCAACTTTTCCCTACCTCTATATTCTTGTGTTTCTTATTGCACTGGGAGTCTGTTATTTCTTTTGCTTCTTAGATGGAATAAGACAAAAAGACAGTGATTGACTTGCCCTTTGTGAGTTCCCTACCTATCTTCCCCACATGAGATCTTCCAGCATTTCAGTAATGTATTTTCCTTTTAATGATTTTTATTCCAATATTTCCCATCCTTCCTATTTTCTTTTTACTTAGTAAAAAACTATCACTAACTCTCAAAAAAAAACAAACCCAAAAAACAAAAAAAAAAATTTGAGGGGGAAAGTCCCCATTCCTCTCCAGTACTACAGAATATATATTCTTAAGACACCAGTGAATTCATTGACTGTAAAATAACACTGGGTAAAGCAAAGACCCCCTGGAATCTGGAGAAGCACTGACCTCACTTAACCAAACACACTGACAACCTCTGCCACTGACTTCAGGTGACTGATTTCCTTCCTGTGTCCTCTGCTAAAAAGCTGGTATTTAATCATGTGCATCACCTCCTTCAATTCCCAAAGGAATCACCCTGGATCAGTTCAACATAATCTGAAAGGCAGATGTTTTCTTTTTTCTTCATATGGGTGCTTATAAATCTTTATACCCTGTGTGAGATGTCAGAAAAAAGCAAGATACTCTGCCTTTTTGCTTTAAATGCTGTATTGGCCCAGGTTATATTTTATCAATGTAAGGTTTCATGGTTTGTTATTCTAGAATCAAGGAATCTTTTGGCTTTTCTCCTCTTAGTCACTTTTCCCCCTTTCCCTGTCTCGTCTGCCCCTTTCCTTCCCTCTTCCCTTTCCTGGCTTAGAATATGATTTTTCTAATTCTTGATCTTGAGCACCTCAGTTCTCATGTACACTGATGTGGAATTTCACCTTTTTTTTCCTGAAAAAAACCTTGTTTTCCTGGCTCTATGCACAACATGGCAATTCTTCCTTTGGCAAATGAACTCAAAACATTGCCTGCACGGGGAACTCTTGTTTTCTCTCTTTTTTTTTTAACACCTACACTTTTTTCTACTCCTTATGATCATTCTGTACCTGTCCAGCTCCAGTGCTTTGTATGCAGAACAGCATGTGTTGGGGTCAAAGTCCTGTACTGGAAAAATATCTCGATTGAATACCCTTTTTACTCCCTGTAATTTAGGGGTTTGGTAGCAGGATCTAATTTCAAGACTCTAATTAGAAATGGTCTGGAAAAATAAAGAGCTCCAAGGCTAAACACAAGACAGCTTGTTCTGCTGCCTATAATGCCATAATTCACCTGCTCCTTTGATGCTCGTAAAATGTTAACCTGTCATGCTTGTTAATTTTTTTTTTATTTTTAATGCACTATAAAATTATATCTTCCTCCATATTTTATGCTTTTATTCATGTTTTATGGCAGCAAATAATGCTTGCAAAGCATTATAGAAAGCAGATTTCTATTTACCTGGCAGGAAGTGTGCTGCACAAGCAGTAACAGCTGCAAAGTGTTTCAGAGGCAAGAGGTAAAAGCTTGTACAGCTCACAGAGGTTTTTGGTAGCATCCATGACCTTATTTATCAGCTCCTTTTGCTTTAGGTGCAGACAGCCTGAGTAAAACCTGCATAAAAACTTGCCATGCCTTCTTAACAGCAAATCACTAAAAAAGAGTGTGTTTTTATTTATTTAGGGAGTTTAGGTTAGATTTGCAGAAGAAACCCTTCCCTGTGAGGGTGCTGAGCCCTGGCACAGGGTGCCAGAGCAGCTGTGGCTGCCCCTGGGTCCCTGGCAGTGCCCAAGGCCAGGCTGGACAGGGCTTGGAGCAGCCCTGGGCTGGTGGAAGGTGTCCCTGCCCATGGCAGGGGATGGCACTGGATGGGCTTTAACATCCTGGCCAGCCCAAACCACTCCGTGATTTTCCAATTTGTTTTACCTTCCCCCAGCCCTGACCTCCATGCCTCACACTCAAACAGCAGCTGGAAGTGTGTGTGCATAAAACTACCCTTACAGAACAGAGTCCCAGACACTCTTGCAATTTCTGTGGCATAAAACTGCACAGAATAGAACAGACATGTCCAGCCTAGAGTTATTAAGCACATTGATTTGTTTTTTTCCCTGAAATCAGTTTAGGTTTGATACACAGCTCTGAGTAGATACCCCTGTGTACTGTGCTTTTTATTGTCCTGATTCTCTTTAAGGCTCCAGGTTGTGACTGTAATAATTTTTATAGTGGGACAATCAGTGTTGACTTTAGATAATTATGTCTTCCTTTGAAAAGCCATAAAGGAAGAAAAGCAATAATTTGTATTTTATTTCTACAGTTTATGAAGCTCCAAGTGCGTTATTGTAAAGGTTATGAACTGATACTTTGACATTTTCCCCATCTGTCTTTTTTTGTCACTATCATACAATGGTGGAATCACCATCTTTGGAAGAGTTCAAAAACCTTTAAAATATGACACCTGGGGACATGGTTTAGTGGCCTTGGCAGTGCTGGGTTAAGGATTGGACTTGATGGTCTGAAAGGCTTTTCCCAACCTAAATGATTCTATGATTATAAGATTCTGCATGGGCTGGAATTAATTGTTTCCATAGTTTTATAATTACAAGGAAATGGTTATTTTCTGGAATGCAGTATTTCTTTTAAAAAATCATGAAATTTGAAATCAGTTTTTAAAAGGAAATTTTAAGCACTGTTTAATACAAAAATTCAGATATCCCATTTTATGACTCACAGTTTTCTAAGCTATTGGAACTCAAAACTTAAATCCAAATACCATAAGACTCACAGAACTCATTCTGAGTTGGACATAAATAATTCTTGTGTAAGAAACCTTAGTTCTCCTCATGACTTTGATAAAAGTGTCTCTGAAACCAAAAGTAAGGCTCACAAATCAGGACAAGGGATGATTTTTAACATCTCATATACCCCAGAGGTTGGATATGGTTGTATCTTTTTGCAAAACTACAACCATAAATTAATGCAATGTTTGCCTCTCACATCACATCATCCCAGCAAACATCTGCTAACCACAGTTTGAAACCCTAAGTAACACATGGCTTAGTCCTAAGTCCTCTTTTAGCTCTGTCCCATAATTTGGATGAATTACTTCCATCCATCTGTATCTGGAATTACAGGATCTGTCCTATAGTATTGTGGGGAATTATTTGAAACAAAAAATGGCATAAAATGGGATAAAATGGCATCACACAATGGCAAGACTAAATATTGATTCCACTTCCATATTCAGGATCTTGTAACTCAGGCTCTAACTGTATTTTTCTTTGATAAATATCGTGCAAAGAGAAAGGAAAAGTTTATGCTTAAATGCAGTTGTGTGGCTGCAGGAGTTGGCAAAACTGATGAGCTGGATCCTGCAAGTTACGTGAGGACATTGGATTTGCCACTGCAAGAGCTCAGCTAACTTTAGGAACAGAGTTGTTGCCATTAGCAACGGGCCAGTCATTTATAGAGGGAGAGATGTTTATCACTCAGGGCTGCTCTGAATTTTTAGTGCTTGGCTCAGTGGTAGGAGGGGAAAAAGGATGCTGCTGCATTTATTTTGTGTTAGTTCTGGTCTTGGGCTGGTTGGGAACTAATGTACTGTGCAAAGTGCAGGGTGCAGAGAGCCACACACCTGGATTTGCTGTGGAGTATATTTACCTTGCCACTGTTTTATTTCAGAGCTTTTGGAGAGGGTTTGCTTTGCTTCTGCACTGCTTTGCATAGGCTTTCATAGTCTTCTCCTTGTAAAGGTTCAGAAAAGCCATTTCTTAATCCCTTATATACAGATATGAAAATTTTAATGTGAATAATATTATAAAGTTTTTCTTATTTTTATAATATATAGTCTTTCTGCTGTTTTTGCTACTACTGCATGCACTACATTTGCCCAGTTCCCTTTGCTGCCAGTAGATCCTCTACTTCTTTCTCCTATTTTTAGTGTTTGAAGGATTTTGGCCCTGACTTTAATTTTTTTTTCTTTGACACTGACTTTTCATATTTGCTAAAACACCTGAAATATTACCCTTCTCTCCTGTACTGATATATTCCACCTGTATCATCACAACAATCCTGATCACTGGGTCTATACTCTGGGTGTGATTATCCTCCTATCATCCCCACACAAAACTTTCTATGGTTCTCAGCTAGTTTATTAACAGTCCCTATCTTGATTATTGCACTGAGAAAAGTGTATACAGGAGCTGCTCAATAATCATGAAATAGGGTCTGACATATAAGCAGAATTTGCTTTCTTTAATTTTGTAAAACAGCTTTTCTATAAAACCTGGTTTACAAGACCAGGTTTTTTTAAGCAGAAATTATTTGAAAAAATAGAAAGAAGTTAAACAACAATGTTGGCATTGAAATGAATAAACTGACCATGACTGCATTCACTTTGAAACAAAACCCTCTCCAGTCACTGAAGCAATGAGTTTTCAAACAAGTCCCACAGCAGACATATTTGATTTTAAAAATGTAAATATTTTAAAAGGGACCCTCATGTACTTATTAGCAAGATTATGTAGTAACATTATATGTGAGTGGTTCCAGAGACATTCATTACACAACGATTTCTCTCCAGCAATGTCTGCGGGATAATCTCACGCTTGAGGACTAAACTGAATATGAGTCTCTTGTACATTGCTCCCTTGTCATTTGCTTGTCTGTCTTACAACCCAGGGCTCTAAAATAAGTCAGCTGCAGAGCTGCTGATACAAGAAAATTTGAACATATAACTCTTTGCATAATTGGGATGTGCAGTTCCTTGGTCCATGATCCAGAAGAAATGTAAAACAGCACTAGAACTGACATCTTTAGGGAAGTATAAATGACAGTGGGCAGTTTAATGCAGAGAGGACAATTAAGAGCTGAATGCTGATTTATTCTGTTTAGTCTCAAATGTTATAATTATAAACCATCATTCTTGGTTATTTTTGTGGGGTTTTTTGACAAAATGTTATAGAACTCGAAGAGAAAGAAGGGATTCTGGTCAGCAAAGCACGGCTCAAAAGCTAAACAAAAATAATTAGTCCAATTTCTTTAAGTAGGTGGGAGCACAGAGGAAAGGCACACAGGAGAAATGAGAACCATGGAAGCTGAGCAGATGACAAGTTTAATTGTCATAGCTCTGTGCCTGAAATAATGAGCTTAACACAGTAAGTGAGAAGGAGATGTACTTTAGACTAACAAGCTGGATATTTGTAACACATCAAAGAACTTGTGAAGGTCTTTGTAATATTTACAGAGTACTGGACAGAAAAGATACATGTGGCATTCAGTAGGAAAGGACACAGAAACTGGAAAACGCCCAAAAATGTCTCTGAATTATAAAAGCCCATGAACTGTATGGATGTGGGTACTAAAGCCTGGAATTTGTGTGAATGCTGATTATATAGGCAGATTAATTAACAGCTTTAAAATGGTGTGAGAGAAGATGAAAGCCATTGGAAGTTGCATGATACATTGCACAACAGAAGGATTAAATATATATTAAAGCAAGAATTATGGCTTGGATTATTTAGCTTCAAGATGGTAAACAATTTTTCCTATTCTGCTCTGTTTGATCAGTGATGCATAATGACTGCATCTGCAACAGGAAATTAACCATCCTTAGCACTGCTCTTTAGTTATTCAGAATTATTCAACAGTTATAGTTATGTAGGATCCATGTCTGTGCTAGTGAACCCTCCTGACTCCAAAAGCAAGTCTGTACAAAGTCATCTCTGTCCCTTTCTAACAACTGCCATGCTCTTCCAGAAATCACCTGGAAGAATGCTCAGTGGCCAAAGCCAAAAATATTTTTGACAGTTTAACGGTATGGACAGGTCAGATTTTTTTTTTTTTTTTTTTTTTGAGTAGATGAGAAAGTAAGAAAATAAATGTTTCAGTGTTAGTAGAGAGCTGGGATACTTGGAGAATTAGTGGACTCTGAAGTGTCAGCAAACCATAGAGACACCTGCAGTGCAGGAACCTTCCTGATCCTACAGACTGAGGTTCATGAGAGACATTGGGTGTGGAGCATGTCCAGAGAGGGGAACTGAGCTGGACACTCAACCCACTCTCAGCTGCCCTCTCTCCTGGATGTTCCTGCCAGAGAGTTGCAGAGAATGGGCAGATCCTCACTGAGATTCCTTTTCTCCAGGCTGAGCCCCTTCCCCAGCTCCCCCAGCTGCTCCAGACCTTCCCCTGCTCCGTCCCCTCCCCTGGACAGCTCCAGCCCCTCAGTGCCTTTCTTGCCATGAGGGAGCCAGGGCTGGACACAGCCCTCGAGGTGTGGCCTCAGCAGTGCCCAGCACAGGGGACAAGCCCTGCCCTGCTCTGCTGCCACACCAGTGCTGACACTGGCCAGGTGACATTGGCCTTTTGGCCACCTGGGCACAGCTGGCTCACGTTCAGCCCCTGTCACCAGCACCCCCAGGGCCTTTCCTGCCAGGCACCTTTCCAACCACTCAGCCCCTGCAGCTCTGCAGATTCTGCAGATTCTCCACCTTCTCCTCTGCTTTTTGACTGACAGTCAGAAAATGCCAATCTTTCAAACATTAATGCAACATCAAGCACACTTAAGGTTAAGTATTTAACTTACATTTAGGAGAAATCATTCTAAATATACTTTTTCTCCATTAGCCTGGGCTAAGAACAACTCCAGTATGTCTATTTTTAGTAAGCTTCTGATACAGAGGCTGTTTAGCCTCCAGATAAAAATCTCCATGTGCCTCCTCTATGTGCTCACATTTGTGAGGAATGAAGCTGTGGAACCTGAATGTGTTGTCATGTACTTTTCCCCTCAGAAAAACACAGGGAATTGGGATTTTTCAGCCTAAAGAGGAAAAGGCTTTGGGGAGATCTAATTGTGGCCTTCCAGTGACTGAAGGGGAGCCTAGAAGGAAGATGGAGAGGGGATTTTTGGGGAACATGTAGTAACAGGACACTGAGAAATGGCTTCAAAATGACAGAGAACACCCCTTTACAAAATGATGGATGTGGAATTGAATTAATTCATTAAAAACTGTGTTCCAGAACATTAGCAAAACACCCTGGTATTTAGAAGTGTTGATTAGCCAGTTAACAGGGATGCATGTTTTCTGTGAATTTGGAATTTAAATCTCAGCATGGTGTGAGATAGCCTTTAAAGATTAAACCATCTCAAATAAAATTTCCATGCAAAATGAAATTCTCATGAGTACTTTCATGTAAATATCAATTTATGAAATATTTGCCCATGCTCCCACTGGAGTCAAAGTACATGGATTCAAGGGATCCTAAGGATCTGGTGACTTAAATCTGTTTGACTGCAATGGGAGCTTAGATGTCCAATTCACATGTGAATATCTACATAGAGACAACTGAAAGGAGGCTGTAGCCAGGTGGGGTTTGGTCTCTTCTCCCAGGTAAGTGATAAAACAAGAGAAAGTTACCTCAAGTTGTGCCAGGGGAGGTTTGGACTGGATAGCAGGGAACATTTTCTGCACAGAAAGGGTGATCAGACCCTGGAACAGGCTGCTCTGTTCAGGTGGAATCACCATCCCAGGAAGTGTTGAAAAAAAAAATAAAATATATAAATGTGTAGATGTGGTGCTTGGGGCCATGGTTTAGTGGTGGCCTCAGCAGTGCTGCTGGAATGGTTGGACTCAGTGACCTCAGAGGCTTTTCCAACCCAAATGATCCTGTGATTCTAAACGTGTCCTGGTCCACAGACTGCACCCAAACCCCAGTGAGCTTCCTGACTGAGAGGAAAAGCAATCACTAAAGCCAGTTTGAACTCAAGACTTTCTAGCATGTTTTCTTTCACTTCCTCAAATATTTGTAGAATTGGAATATTTTTTTCAATGAGATCTGTAGTCTCTAGACCAACATTTACCATTTCTAATCACAGCTACATAGGAAGTGTAGGAATTTTTGTACATGCACCTATGTTGACAAGCTCCTGTCTGTGCCATCTTATTGGTCTACTGGTCCTCAAGACCCAAATTATTTCTTGCAAGAGAAGCAGGCTTTTCTGAAATAGGTGTTGAACAGTCCTCTTCCAGTACAAAAACATTCTGGCTCCTTCTGCCATAGCACCAGACAGTGTATTTCTATTCATGTTAAAAGTATTTCTCATGACAATGAACATTCACAAAACAGGAATTTTCATATTTTCTTCCCTCAGAGAAGAAAAGTTCTTTGATGCATTCTCCTTGGATCCCACAGGCTGAGGCAGGAAGATGGATGTGCTGTGATCACAGCAAAAGTCAATGTCAAGGTTGAAATAGTTTGTGTTTATTTATATTTTAAGGCTTTGACTAAGGAAAAAAGATAACAAAACACCTCAGACAACACGATTTGATACTATCCATATCTCAAATGTTGAACTGTCTTGGACTGACAGCTGGTAGTGACAGAATGGGAATTACTGGATTTTTATTTTGACACTTCTTCCACTAGAATCCACACATTTTCTACTAGAATGTATTTTCATAAAAAGATATTTATAAGCTTGAAAGATTCCATATTCTTAAAATTTTAACCTTGCATAAAGGGCTTTAATATTTGGGGCAGGAGGAGATTATTAAGAAGAAAACTGGATTTTCTTTGTTTTGAATTTCCATTATAGACAACTTTCATTGTATTAGCAAAATCTGAATTCATCCACACAGTATTAACTGTGATTTGTTCCAAATTGAGATGGTAATTTTGTTGCTTTTTTCTCTTTTATTTTCCAAGAGAAATGAAAGCAATCTATCTCTTAAAACATGAATTTAAGAAACTTAATAGAGTTAATGCCATGCAAATACTGCTCCTCAGCCACCCACTACAAAATCTTAGATACATGTGTTTAAATTGCTAACCTACTTACCTAAAAGGAATACCATGTAAGAGATAAGGTTTGCAATTTTGGAAGTCAATTAAGACTTCCATTAAATATAATTGTTTGATTAGTTTTGTTCCTAAGGACCATTGCCACTGCCATTTTCTTTGAATTTTAGGTGTAGTTTTCTGAACATTTAACTTTGTTTCTTTTCAGCATTTTCACACTCTTAATCTAGAATTGAAGCTGTTGCATATGAAGGCATATTGTGCATATATAGAAAACCCACCCACCCACCACAGCAGGAGGTATTTTTGCATTGAGGGATTTTCTTGCCACTAATAATTTGACAGTTATTTTTTCCATCTTTAAAAAAAAAGAATTAAAAAAATTAAAAAGAGAGAGAGAACCTCAGACTTCTGAGAGGTGGAAATTTACCTATAAATTATTCTAAAATCTTTCTGGAGACAATCAGCCTTATCAGTAGTAGCTGCCCTGAACAGTGAATGGTCACAGAACAAATGAGTATCACTGTTTATCCATTGATACAGTCCATGGACTGAACATTCAGACACAGGTATTAAATATTCAAGTGATTTCACTTTCATCTGTTTGCCTATAGATATTTGCATATGCACAGGAGCCCTCTACAAAAGGATGGATGTGGAATTCAATTAATTTATAAAATACTGTGTTCCAGAACATTAGCAAAACAACCTGAGATTTTAGTGTTGATTAACCAGTTAACAGGGATGCACATTTCCTGTGAATTTGGAATGAAGAATTTAAATCTCACTATGGTGTGTGATATTCTTTAAAGATTAAACCATCTCAAATGAGATTTTCATGTAAATATCTACACATGAATTACTTGTCTAGGCTCCCACTGGAATTAAAGGAGATGGAATCAAGGGATTCTAAGGATCTGGTGACTTAAATCTGTTTGACTGCAATAGGAGCTAGAGCTACAAAGTTATTTACTCTTTCTCTAATTTTTTTCTGGATGAGGAACAGAAATTCTTTCACACCCCAACCTGTTGACTATGGAAACTGCATTTCCTTTACATTACAACACATCCAAATTGTGTTTTACAGCAATGACCAGGAGCTTGAATTTTCAGCTGTAGGACAAGATTCTGTGGTGGATTTGATTCTACTGCATCATGTTTAATAAAAACCTAATTATAACCAGTGGAATTTAACTTACCAAAAATTCTCCAAGAATCCAAATGAGAATTATGGATATGAACACACATAAATGTTTATTAATGTACATGAATCAGCTGCATACCACATATAATCAGGATAATCAAAGGAAAGCTGATCCTGATGGTTTTTTTAGGGTATTCTTCTCATCTGTGCTTTATTTATGTAATGCAAACCCAGTCTGGATGTGAACAGGAAGATTAATTTCATCCTGCACAGGCCTATTTCTCACTGAAAGGGGTTAAGAGTGCATCATGCAAATGAGTCATCAGGTCAGACTGTCAGAATCTGGACTTCATACTCAAATTGCACTCTAGGTGTTCATCTCTGCACCTTCAGTGCACCCAGCACCTCACACACCAAACCCCCAGGTAATGCTGGACCTATGCACAGGCCACAGACTTTACACTGACACACTGAAATGAAAGTCTGTTTCTTCATGTAGGTTTGATTTTCTCAGTTCTTAAATCTGCAAGGCTGTGTTATCATTCATTAGAACCAGTCAGGAAAATAACACAAAAACTACTAAAACACTGGGTATTAGAGAATTTAATGCAACAGGCCCTCGACTGAGAGAGATCATTTTAATTCTTGTTGCTTAGCACTGGAAATTTTAACCTTATATCTATGAAGGCAATTATGTACAGAATTAGTTAATCCCCCAAACATCAGCTTTACCTGCATTATTTTAAGTACCAAAGCTACTGAACAACAAGCCTGCAAGGAGATGGAAAACACTAGGCAGACAGGTAAACATATGCATATGAGCAAACACTATTTTGGGATAGCTCCCAAAACAAGCTGTACACTTCCTAAAATAGAGACAGACAAAAGTCTGCAATCTATGCAATCTGCCAGAGAATAGCTGATCTTCTAAGATGCCACTTATAAAGTACTAGGAGCACATCACAGCCAACAAATGACTGAAACATTATCTGCAAAACTGAAGGAGAAGGTGTCCTGTTGTAAGATTTGTCCTGCAGCTGTGACCTTTCAGGTGAAACCTGAAAACACTCAGCCCCTGAAGGCTCAGGGAATGAGGCACTCAGCTGAAAGTGGGGGTGCAAATCTGAGAAGACCAGGCTGGTGTCAGAGCACCCTCTGGAATTTCATGGGTGGGAAGCAGCAGGCAGTAAGAAGGGAGATCCATTTTTCAGGTGCAAGGACACCCCACCTGTGGCATGAGAGAGGCGCTGCAGAGTAAAGTACCTCGTGTTGGATGGGAAAGGTGGAATCAGACCTCAGGATGAGTTACAACCTCCACTCTTTTTCTCCAGAATGCTGTCAAACACAAACCTACAAAGGCAGACAGAGATCCAGAGCCTCAAAGCAGTGATGAGATGATGGTGCAGGGAAGAGAGACTTAAATTTGCTATGAATTGGGGAAAATTGTGGGGTTTGAAAGAACTTGTACTCAAAAGATACTTGTACTTGTTCTATCCAAATGCACCCATTGAAAGTCATAGAAAAATATTTAAGCTAGGAACGGGGAAAAGCCAAAAAGCACACAAGGTGTGCCCCTAGGAAACAATGCTGAAGCTGATTTTTTCAGCCAAATAAACTCTACTTAAAAACAATGAACAGAAAAATAAATATTTATATCCAGATTATTGCAATTTTGTTCTGGTAACTAAAAGTCAGAATGAAGGTTAGGAGCAATGAAAAGACCTCATAAAACCGAGTGAATCATGAAAAAAAAAAGTGGCCCAAGTGCTTTAGGTAGTTATGAATAATGCACCTATAGCAAAACAACATAAACCATGTATACATGATGGCAAACATTGAAATGAATTTTTCTAATCTAGGCAGTCAAAGAAGCAAATGAAATGTGATGCCTCATCAAGAACTGCATTTAGAAAAAAGAAGTGTCATTTTTTCAATGCTCAAAAAAGCAGAATTTTATTTCATCTTCCTGTTTTGAAATAGTTATCTAGAAGTTTAGAAAGTAAAGTAACCAAGATATGCTTTATCTGGCTTGACTTTGCCTGTGTGAATAGATAAAGATGGGGATAAAAGCAGCCCCAAATGTGTAGAGAAGGCATCCTAATTTCCCTAATGAAAGTAGGAAAATACTTCCCCCTTGTTTATTAATTGTTCTGCAGACTCCTCAAGGCCTGGCAAGGTAGGAAGGAAGTGCCTGTGTCCCTCTACCTGCAGGAGCAGCCTGCTTAAAAAGATTCTCCAAGCATCATTAGCTTAAGAATGTTTCTTGAATACTACAAGAGGTGAACCAAGAGCTTTGGAAATGTTCAAGCAAACTTTTTTGTGTCTGCACTGAATGGATTTGTTCCAGAATTGGTGAAAATTATCACTTCATTTGACTGAAATAAAGCATAACAGGCTGTGTTTTTTCTAAATGATAATTGAATGGATATAGCTATAATGCAGTGTGAAGCCTCAGCTTAGAACTTTTCTAGGTTGGATTACAGATCACACTTAGGAGTCTAGTTAGTGCCACAGTTTGCCTGGCACTGACACTGAATCTGATATTGACAGCTAAAAATATAATATACAACAGAGAGAAATTCTCTGCTGGCAGATGTTTGAAAGACAAAATATGAAATGCTTTCCAGCTTGAGTTATTGAATTAAAGCATTGTTTCTGCAGCTTATTTTACCTTAAAAAAACAAAACAAAAACAAAAACAAAAACAAAACAACCAAAACTTTAAAAATACATCAATATTTTAAGAGCAGAGGGACAAAATATCTACCCCAAAAGATGAGCTCTAGATTCCTTGCTATGAGTTGTAAAGTGTCTGAAACTTAAGTAATGGTTTAAAAGCAGAAATGAGAACCTTGAGTAAGGTACCTAAGATGAAATGCAGTTTAAATTCAAAGTCTGCCATTTAAGGGCTAACAGTTCAGAGGAAATGTCTTTAATATGTTGAGAGAAAGCCTGCAGTGAGAAGCAGAGATGACCAGCCCAGGTTCTGACAAGTAGTTCACTCTCAAATAACAATGTGGGTGTTATGTGGTGATCAGCCTCCACTAAATCATCCTGGACTTCAGAAATGTTTTGTAAACTGAACTAAAATGTGCTGTTGTAAGTAAACTGACACATTTAACCTATCCATAATATTGAGTTGTTTCAGCCCTCTGTGGCCATCAGTTCTGTGAGTTTTGCCTCCTGCTCACATTTTGTTGCCAGTTATCAGCACTTGCTGCCCTACCCAGGCAAAAGCTAGAGAGTGTCTTTCCTTCCCCCCAAAAAATCATGCAATAAACCACAACTTAAAATGTGAGTAACACCTGCAAGTTCCTCCTCACCCATCCCTCTCCCCACTGATGCTCTGGCTGCTATTGGTACACATTGAACCCTCTAGAAGCTGTTTAATGTCACTAATTTAGCAGAAACTAAATCCAGGAGAAAAAAAGGGGATTGTGTTCTCTCGTGTTAGTGACTTCATGGAATGACCCAGCAATCACTGAGGATGGAGAAAGGCAGGAGACAGGGTTGGGAGGTCAGCAGCAAGTCTTGTAAAAATCAGAACTAAGGGAGATCAAGGGAATGGGAGGCATTCCCTTTTCCTGGTGGAAGCATTTTCAGAAAGACAAACCTACCCATGAAATTGTATCTCAGGACTCTATATAAACCACAGTGTCCTAAGATTTGCTGCAGCCCCATTTCAGACACTCTTGAGCCAGATATGTTCCCACATTGCAGCTGCAGAGGTTGGGAGTGCAGGGAAGCCTGGCAGAGCACACAGATGTTTGCTCAGTGCTGCCTTTGGATGTCGTGTCACACAATTAGCACTCACAGCTCTGCATGAAACAGGCAGCACTACATTAAAGGGCTGGAACTATATCTAGGCACAGTGGGTAACATCAGAGGAACCTAAGCTGCTGCAATTTGCACTTCCACCAGGCCCCAATAAAACAGAAGTTGCAGCAAGTTGTGCTCCCTGAGGCTATCCATGAAATACTCTCTGTATGTGCCTCCATCAATCTGCCAATGCTATTTTCCATGCATGGCTCTGTTTCCTCTCAGATGGGCTGGAAGACTGAAATTTTTGAGGTTGCATAAAGATAGATGAGGCTTGTTAAAGCAGGACAATCCTCTAAACCACAACCAAAATCTTAAACCCAACACAGACTATTAATCCAAGGGCCTGCATTGTGGTTACATGGTTAGTTTATGAATACATGGTTAGGAGGAACAGTTTATGCTGATTTTGGCAGGGATAAAATTAATTTTCTTCAAAAGTAGCTCCTATTCTGACTATAACATAATTCACTAAATAGCTTTGATACTTTTAGGGTCTTCCCTGAAAACTGATTCCTCTTTTTCATCAGCAATGATCACCAGCTCAAATCAAGGAATTTGATGGAGACCTGATTTGCCTCTAACTGATTTTGGCAGGGATTCTCACAACAGTGCAAACCCCACTACAGTCAGATCCAAAAAATGCTCTCTTTCCTGTTTTACTGGGAAAATTACCACTCTTTTCTTGTTTACCATACTTTCTGTCAACTCTGTGTAATCCTCTAGAAAATCAACTCCAGGAGAGTTAAACTACAGCAAAATTCAGGCTGCTCAAGCAGCTGGAGTTTGGGGGTTAAGCACTGAAAGCTGCTGGAGAGGTGACCTTGTTGAGTGGTGAATTCTCATGTCACAGATAGAGCTGACCAAGAAATAAACCAGAAATCCCATGTCAGAGGGGACTGGTGTGTACTGTGCAGCCAGCCAAGGGCCAGTGACATTCACAAGGAGGGCTCAATTAGTGGAAGGAAACCATTTTGTCCATTTAACTCCTGGTCCTCAAAGGAGGAGGGCAGGGGAATGTTGGGTACAGTGATTCCCACACTGAGCACAAATACTGTGACAGGCTGTGCCATCTGAGATGTGACTTCATTATCAAAGCCTGTAGGTTATATCAAATTAGCTCCACACCTTTCACAGGTGAGCTGTTACATTATTTTTCACTCCTTTCTTCCCCTGCTTTCAGCCTCTGAGTTTATAACCCTCTGTTTAGGCAAAACCCCAATTTCTTTGTTTGGTTTTTTTTTTGAGAATTTTCGTACAGCTGATATCTTCTATCTGCAGTAATGTTTGTACTTTTTAGAAGCCTTTTATGCTATTGGCAAATCAGGTTCAAACATGTTCTGTCTTGCAAAGCCAGCTGCTCTTTAGTTTTTTCTTTATAATTTATCTTGCCAAATTTCTCGGGAAAGCCATGAATACTGCCTGAAACAGGTGTTTCCAATGCAGGAAGCTCTATCCATACTTATACCCTGAAGTCTTTTAACTATAACTGGACTGAAGAGATTAAATGACACCAAGACCTATAAATCAGCCCTCTGCTCTGAGCCACAGCACCAATGATACCAAATAAAAACCCAAGGAACATCCACTAAGGAGAAATACTAGTAACCAGTTCAGAAAAAAATGTATTTGCTATAAATTTGAATTAATTAAAGTTTCTTTTTTGATTAATTTGATTTTATAATATTTGTAGTCATTGATTGAGGTTCTTTATGCTCATGTTTTGTGGATTGGTTTGGGAACAAGCAGAAATTACTCCAAAAATATCAGTTCAGAAACAGCTACAAGCAAAACAGGTGCAGCACTAATAATAACACAAATCACTAGAATACTGTTTAAGAAAATATAGCAATGAATTTCTACGGCATTCACTGTTTCTCTGAAATAATTTTTAACCCTTTCATACTTCCATTTTCTCTAACAGTCTGACAAAATATTATTATTTTCTACTGCCTCCCATAGGATGGAAAAGAAGAACAAATATTACTAATATATGGATTTTTTTAAAGCAGAAAAACAAAACAATGGAAAAATAAGACACTTCAAATCTAAAAACTTCTATTTAAAGGTCTTGTGCAAGGCTTTCTTTTTGCCAATTATTTTTAAACCTATTTGAAGCCAAAATAACATTAATATTTTATTTTAAATTTGGGCAATAAAAGAAGACCAAAACAAACCATTTACTTCTAATCTGTTTTTCACAGTGCCTCTAGTTAAGGCCTATAGTGAAGGTAATATTTGATCTATAAAACATCTTTTTTTTGGTTTACTTCAAACCCCAGCATTGACATAGTAATAAAGTTGAAAAACTAAGTGATAAATCTTACAGCAGCCACTTTTTTTTCCCCCAAAATGTGCTTTCTTTGGTATTACCTGCTGAATGCTTGAAAGCAAAAGATTTACAGTTTTTTAATATCATTTAACTTTCTCTGAAGCCCAGTTAAATACAAACTCTCACTGGGTGATGCCTGGAGAGGCTCCCTGGAACAGAGGCCAGACAGTGTTACAGGAATAAAGCAGATATTTACTAAAAGGTCTTTAAAGGATTCACCTTGGGCAGTGCAAGAGCCCAGCCATGGCTACACCCAAAGATGGAACCTGAGCCACGAGTTTTCACACTTTTATAAGTTTTGGTCCATTTACAAATTTGGGTTAATTGTCCAATTCCAGCTCAGGTTCTGCAGTCCCATCCTCCCAGATTCTCTCCTCAATTCCCTGCTGTTTGCACTTTTTGGGGCTGAAGCTGCAGTTCTGTCCTTGGTTCTGGGGCTGGAAAAGGATTGTTTTGTGTGACTGAGCCTGGAGGAGAACTTGCTAACACTTTATATGAAGATCAGAGTTATACACCAATGCAGTACAGAATCTGGAAAATATGAAAATTAAGACTTAAGGCATCAGGGTGCCTTGGCACCTGGAGTGAGTGGAGTGAGAAATAGCCCCAGCCTGTGATGTTCTCCAGCCCAGGTAAGATTCATTACCTCCTGCAGTTGTTTTTTTGTTTCAGTCCCTTGCCAGGATACCCAGACAATTCCTTTAGATGAAACACCTGTCCTGGGGTGGCTTTATGATGCTGAATTGTGTCCCCATTCATCTGTTTAGCTCAGAAATAAGTTCTACACCTTTAAAACTAGATCTGAGAGCTAAGGGGGGAGAAGGAAAAGCACAGGAATTTTTTCGTGGCTGTATCCAAAACACAGATATGTGCAGTGCTCTCAGAGTTCTCTGCCCTGCAGATGGACAGGGAGTTTTCGTTGCTTTTTTCACTGGTTTTTCTCCCATTAGCTGAGGCCAGAAGGGTTTTTTTTGGAGCTGTTCAGCTATTGTTCACTCTGGCAACACCAGGACTATTGTCCAGGACACCAGACCTGAGCCCCAGAGAGACTGAGAGAAAGCCCAGGAGACACCCATGAAAAGGACTCTGAACTACAACAGGACTCTCTCTGCATCTGCCATCTCTTCAGAACAGCCAGAGGTTCCACAGTTTAATATTACTCATTTTCTCCTGTTTGTGAATGCTTTGAGTGTTAAATAAACAGGTTTTTTCCACTCTTCTGGAAGGAGGTTTATTTCCTGAACAGGTTGGAAGGAAGAGCCACTGAATTTTTCCCTTTAGGGAACATCCCTTTGGAAGTTCCCTTCCAAATTTGTCCCAAACCAGGACAGACACCTAAATTTCAGACACCTGGATTCTAAGATAAGTGAACCATCCCCTTAGTCTGGAGCCTGAGCTGCTTTTACACTAAACTATGAAAAAGATAATCTCATAGTTCTTAATTCTTTTGAATAAGGAAGGAGCAGGGTTGGAATTTTTTCTGACCAAGCTGAAAAATTGAAGTTTTTCATCAGATCCATTTACAGCATGAACTTCCGGCCACTTCAGGGCTGCACACTGAGGGAAAAGAAATGGCAACAAAATGGATATTTGAAGCAACAATCAGCTGTTATATTGCAAATGAAGGTAATTGTATCTTCATTCTTTTCAAGGGTGAGAGCTGGAATGGGCATATCAAAATTAATCAAATAGTTTCTAGCTTTTTTTCAACACAAACCAAAATTTATTTAAGAATCAGTCAAAAAAGTGTTTTAAATCTCAGTCAGCCAAGAATCCCTGGCCCTACAGAATATTTCTCATAAGAATTAAATCTCTCAACTTATAATTTTTTGTCTTACCATACAGGAAAAGGAAAATAAACAAACACTATAAAGTTATATTAAGATAATTCTTTTTACCTGTCTTAAACCAATTTCATCTGGAAAAATAATGAGACAAGTTCTAATAAACAACTAAGTAATTGTACAGCAACTTCTCATAATCCACATGTTGCTCTGCCATGGTAGTGGATGAATGCCTGTAGTAGCTGATGTCTGTGATGAATCCAGCTGCACAATGTGACTCCTCTACTTATGTGACTCACTTGTAACTGTTTTGGAATGTGTTATACTCACAGAGGAATTTTACAGTTGTGCCAATCAAAAGCAGTATTAAGTGCCTGATGTAACAGAAAAGCTTCAGGTGTAAATCAAGGGACAGATTCAAAGGATCTTGTCCATGGGCTCTGAAGACTAAGACCTCACCATCTCAATACTCATCCACAGCAAAATCCTCTGGGGGACAATAAATAGGTGTTTTACCTGCCTCTCTTAGTCCAGTGTACATTTTTGGTGGTATTTTGCTTTTTTTTGCTGGGCTGGGTTTTATTTAGAAGGCTGTGGAGACTCCCCTTTTATGGAGAATCTGAACAATCAACTTAATGTAGATGTTTAAACTAGGTGAGAAAACTCCCACCTCACTGCCTCAAGTCTTGTGTTTGTACAAGGGAGAAGCATCTACTTGATTCAGATTTTTTGTGCTCTCACTGTTATGCAGAGAATACCAAAAAGTGAGTGATGTTCTATTCATTATATGTGTCACTGCCCCATTACTTTACAGGATAATGTGGTTCAGTTTCAGTTCATAAAAATTCCTTTTCTATAAAGAACTCCATGTATTATAGCTCATATAAAGGGGGATTTGGAAGTGAGCATCTGATTTATTCACCATAAAACACTAAATAACATGATGACCTCTAACTGATCTATGGCACACCAAACATTCCTGAGGAATTTCAATTTTTCTTCAATCCCTACAAAGCAGGCTCAGGTGCACGTTGGAAGGAGACTGATGCAAACTGCCCAGTTGTGCAAATAATGTATGCAAGATGCCACTGGCATATTCACTTTGAGGATTTCATAATTTTGCTTAGCATAATCCAATGTAGCTGAACAAAAGAAATTCAAGTTTTCCCTGACAGTCTAAAAAAATAATTGCAAGAGAAAAATTAATTAGATACAGTTGGCATGACAAAAATGGAGGAAATATTAATATACAGATTAAAGTTTAAACTATTTTCTATGTGAAAATGCTTTTTTTTATGCCCAAAGCAATGTTTTTCTTTAATATGAATGCAACAAAGTCCTTGTATTTTCAGCCAGTAAATAAGAATTTTGAAGTCTGGTCCTTGTAATGGCACATAAAGCAGGATGATTGATATAAATATAACTGAAATTGCTAATTTCCAATCATGATTAAACAGATATGATACAAATCCAAAGGAGAAAGTGAGGATGGGTGTACCAGGTCAAAACAAATGCAGTGACAAACAGCAGATGTCCAGAAACCAGGGTACAACATAGGACACACACACAGAGATCTCCTTGAGCATCCTCCCAGATGCTGCTTTTGAATCTAAGGATTTAATAATGAGATTTAACTTTGCTTTTCATTTTGTACAATTTTTGTACCATTTTAAGGACAGGCTGTCATTCAGCTGTTGCTTTTTATGTGGGACAGATCTTTGTGGGCATTTGGATGAGTTTTGGGATATACCTAGATATATCTATATATATATATGGGTGTGGACATTGCCATTTTTGATCCATCCTTCCCTCTGGGCCTGCATGGCTTCTAGTATTTCTGAACCATGACATACACATTTCAGTGAAACCTTCTCCTCACATGGATTTATATGGCTTTTACTTTCCTTTTCCTATGGAGCCAGATCCCTGAAGGTCAGCAAATAAGGTGTCTTGATTACCCCAACACATCAAACAGAGCAAAGTGCCTCAGCCTCCTCCTTCAGAGCTTGTGGGGCACTTGGCAACAGAGGGTACCTCTGCAGCTGGCTGTATCTCACTTTTCTTGGTTTATTAAAGGATATTCCTCCATGGCAAACGCATGAAGGTTTTAGAATCCTTTGGGGTCGCTGAAATGCAAAGAGGAATTGAATCCCTCTTCCTCATGTGCAGACAGGGCAGGCAAACATTGCCAGGCTCTTGCTGTAGCAGTAATATAATTCTCACTTTGCATTCAGGGTAGCCACCAGTGCCACTGCAAGAGCTCTGAATCTAAAATGAGGTGGAAAAGTTCATCAGATTGGAATAGGAGAGGGTGAAGGGTCTGCAGGGGAGGATGTATGAGGAGTGGCCAAGCCTGCAGGAGGCTGAGGCCAGACCCCATCGTGGTCTCTCACATCCTCCCAAGGGGCAGCTCCAACCTCTGCTCTCTGTGACAGTGACAGGACTCGAGGAAACAGCTGGAGCTGTCAGGGCAGGGTCTGGTTGGATATTGGGGCAATATCCACTAGGACAAGGACCATTAGGAGAATGTCAGCTGGCTGGGTGTGTGTCTGTCAGATACCAGAGGGTGTTTGGCACTGCCCAGGCTCCCCAGGGTAGTGTCACAGCACAGCCTGACAGAGCTCCAGGAGGGCTTGGACAATGCTCTGGGCACAGGGTGGGGCTCCTGGGAGGAGCTGGACTCAAAGACCCTGTGGGTGCCTTCCACCCCAGGATATTCTACAATTCTATGAGTATTGCCTGTCTTTTCCACATCTCTCTTTTTCCCCCACATTGCACCCTGCTGTAATTAAGACTGTGGAGTTTTGCCATTTCAGTGATTTCAGTGAGAGCAGAACCACAATTTAGGTTACTGCACAGGCCATATATTAAGGACCATGTTTTTGTCTTCATGATTTCAATTTCTTGCAACCATTCCCTAGTTGTTAAGTGCTCTTTCTTTCCCTGCCAAGTTTTCTTTGTATTGCTACCCATGTTTAAATTGTTCAGTGAGATGCCCAGTTTAGGAGCTAGCAAGGAATTATTTTTCTGTAAATGTTTGGGATGCCTCTATGTGCTGCAAAAACAAAATCAGGAATAATGTAAAGCTGTCAAAGCTTTAAGGTTGGTACCAGTTAGGTAATTGTTGTTGCTTGGGACAGCAGACTTATTAAAGAGTGTGCTTCTAAGGAAATTCTAAATGATGGGTCTTTCAGAAAAAAAAGAAGACATATTTAAACACTTTAGAGATTAAAATAATGCATTTATTAGGAGCAGAATTGTACTATTCTGAAAAGCTAAATGAGCTGAAAAGAGCTAGGAGTCCCCAAGAATATCAAGTTGTCCACAGTGGGGGAATGTCAGGGGTGGTGAAGTGAGAGTTTTGGTAGAAAACCTGCTGACTGGGGAAGGAAAAAAGAGAACATTTTCTTCTTAATAGAATTGAACAAAACTGAGCTGAACATCATTCAACTCATGCATACCAAGACCTAGGAAAAATGCACTCCTGCTTTCTGCTTCACTGCACGCTTCTGTGGCCACTGCACAGCGAGCCCAAGGAGCACAGCACCAGTGCAGGTGGGAGAGCAGCATCTGCTCCACTGGCTGCCAGCCACCCCTGCAGAGACACATTTCTGTGACCTGAACTACTGGCTTGAGGGCAAGACAAAATATGAGCAAGGAAAGGCAACTTGGAGCTTTTTAATCATGCTGAAGGACTGCCCCCCTAATGAGGAAATCCCAGCTACAACACAAAAGGGGAAAAAAAGGCAAAAGAAAGAAACAAAGAGGAAAACTCAGGAGGAATTAATGGGTTGGAGGCAAAGCTTTCTGCCACAGGGCCCTTCCCCTGTGCAAGTCCCTTCAACAGACAGCCAGAGCCAGCAGTGGGGCTCTGTTGTCACAATGATGGTGCTTTATTGCTTTGAAGACACAATTATTGCTGGTCTTGCCTTCATCACCTAAGTGATCTCTGTATCCACCCCCCTCACTAGCAGCTGCAGCTGCAGCTCATCTCTGCTGCTGCAGTTGGATTTTTCCACTGCCAATTCATGGATCTGCTGTAATTGAGTGCGCTTGAAGTATCTACTCTAAGAATCATTGATATTTAGAACTTTGCAAGAGATTTTGTTGTTGGTTTGGATTCCTTTAAAATTCCTGTCCCCTGAGATTTTATTGTGAGGATTCTTTGGGTTTCCACTGACTCCTCCTGCCTAGTACTGGATAAGTAAATTTACTGTGCTCTGCTAGGGGCAGGAGCAGAACAATGTGTTTGCTCTTTACTGAGACTCCATCTTCCAGCAACACAGGTTCTTGATATCCTTGATGTTTGCCTCCAAGAAAAACAGACCATTGCCCAGTTTGCATTTAACCCTTGGAACTGTGGCTCTTCTTCTGGTTACAGCATTTTAGTGCTGTTGGCTTGATCTCCTCTCTGGATACAATGCATTGTTCCCTGGCATCATCAGGAAATTCTGGGGACCTGGGCATTTGAAAGGGAGAAAATCCCCAACACTCAGGGTTAAGAAGTTGTCTTCCAGTCAAATCTACTGAAACTGAATGGTCCCAGAAGGGCCAGCAGGACAAATTTTATAATCCTGGCCTGGCTCTAGCTGAGCTCCAGGGCTGGCCATGGGCAAGGCTAAAAGGTATTACAGGGAGTTCTGTTTTTGGTTGGGTGAGAGGATGGGGAGACAGCTTAGAAAAGTGAGAAAAAGAAAGATCCAGGGGTCCTGGACAGAAACTGATGAGTATTTCAAGCACTAAACCTGCTAACATTGAATATTCCTGCAGGATGACAGAGATATATCACCAGGTTTTCTTCAATATGCATTTGGAATTTGACTGTCTATTGTGCTGCACCTTTTTGTTATTCTTGTAAGTACTACAAACTACTGCTGCTTAATTTGTTTTCATATGTGAAAAACACAGCCAAAGACACAAAGCAATGACAAATCTGACTTTTTATAAACAACACAGAAGAACATATTTTGTCTTTCCAACTTTACAATTTTCCACAAACTAGGTTGCTCAGCTTCTAATACTGAGTTAGACATAAAATTCAGATTAGGCTGATGTGCCAAGCTTGATATTCAGGGCAGATACTGTGATTGCAGCTGCCTTTTGAATAGTAAGTTTATCCCCCTTTAAACATGCAGTATCTTTTATTTTTGTCCAAAAACAAGTCACTGACATTTCTACTTCACTGTAACGTATTATTCTAAAGGGTGAAGAAAATACGAGTATTTGTCTTGGAATATTTCTCTTTCAGCCTATAAAAATTTACTTAGTTTGTAGAATTGTTAAATGTTGATAGAGAGAGAGAAGGTGAATTCACAAGAACTTGATCATCAGTTACTGCAAAATTATCTATGAATAATGATTCAACAATGAATAAAATGCATTGGTAATTGGTTTATAGTCCTACTAAAAGCTGGATTGCCTTTAGAAGTAAGGAAATAAAACATAAATTAATATGCTGTGTGTTGCAAGGAACTTTGCAGGAGATGTTAATCGATGAGAACTCTGGAAAAATGTAGAAGAAAATTAAATTTTATCTGGTGCCAACTGACAATAGTCAGGACCTCCTGACTTCAGCCACAAGGAGTTGTTCTTCATGGAAATGATGCTTGTTTTCTGAAAAAAACAGTTTTGCAAACATATATTTATTTTTTTAAATAAAGAGTTACAGCTTCTACATTTCTCTGCACGAAATTTTACTTTTTCTCCAAATCTTATGCAGAACAGGCTTCTCTGTACCTTTGAACAAATAAAGCATCATAGATAGAAAATTAAAAAAAATAATTAGAAAAAATGCACCAAAGAACTGCAGTAGAATTCTTCCCCTCACTTTGAGATGGAAAAGACAATGTCTGTACTTTGGTGTTGAGTTTTAGGGAGAATTACAAGTACTAGTGCCCTGACAATCCACAGAAGGGCAACATGGAAATTCACTTCTTGACTGTACAACTGAGTTCCTTCCACAATAAATTAATCTGCCTGGTAAAGTGGTGGATAATGTGGTTTCACCTCAGCTCAGTATCAGAACAGACAGAGCACGTCCTCAGGGCCACAAGGGAAGGAGGCAATGCACTGGTCTCTACTGGAAAATAAAGGAAATGGCAAGATAAATTATTCAGCACACCTCACTAACATTAGGATGACAAAATGGCAACTGATAATGGACACAGCTCTCAGGCCAGTGTGTGCTTTGAGCTCATCTGCATCTCAGCTACCAGTGTGTTTGCAGCTCAGTAAGCCTCTGAGATTATTCAGGCTGATAGACCTAACCTTATTTCTAAGCAAGAACAAGTTCCATTGAGACAGAATGTGGTTTTCCTTGTCTACACAAATGCTTTGCTCTAAAACAAATACACCGATGGTTGAAGTCAAAGGTTTATTCTTATCTCCTGGATGTTGACAGTTTAAGGTAAGAGGCAAAAAAAAACCAAAAACCAGGGAAAACTATTTAATAACTAGATGCATCACAAATTTTTTAGAATAGAGAATGACTCTGCCACAAAGTCCTAAATATGGCTCAGTTAAAGGAAAAGTTTCCTCAGATTTATGTAAAAAGCTGGTTTTTGTTTTGCACTGGGAAGCAGGCTAACCTGCTGCCAAAAGCAATCTGCTTATATAACACACATTGAAGTGAGCAAGGAACAGTGTCACATGCACTGGGATCATTATCATGGTCTTCTGAAGATTCATAAACCTGAAGACAACAAGATTCTGCTACTGGAGTGTTACTGTGGTGGGAGCAATCTAAGTGTCCAGATTAGCTGCATCATGCAGAGTACAAAAACTGAAGAGTTGAGTGAGATGTCCTAAGGCCAGAAACAAGCAAAAATGATGAAAAGCAAATTGGTTGGGGTCTGTTGCATTTCTGTGTTCCAGGGAGTTTGCAGTAACAGTGTCAGTACCATAAATGTGGCTGTGGATCTTCATTGTCCTGACCAGCCTGACCTGGGAGCCCTGCCCCACCCTTTGCCCATGGGATCTGGAGATCTGTCTAATCTCCATCCTGGCCCTGCTCTTCTCTGCACTGTAGGCTCAAGCAGTCCAGTTTCTGTCTCCTGGATGGGCCTGGCTCCAGCCATGTCTCTGGCACTGCCTCCTGGATGAAGCAGTCACACCAGAGTTGCAGCCCTTCCTCAGTTCTGCCTTTGGCTCGTCTCCTGCTGCTCCTGAGTGGGGGAGTTCCTGCATGGACCTGCAACTGGGATCCTCAACCTGCCTTTGTGAGACTTCCAGGAGACCTTACCAGAGCCCTGCCCTGCTGCTCAGATGGCCCTGGGCTGGGGAAAGCCCTGCCTGGGCTGTGGTCACTCTTCACTTGCTCTCTCTCACACCCCTGCTAGTGCTGTGCCTGACACAGATGACACTATTTGAGCAGATAGATTGTCCCAGATCTATCTCATTTAAGCCTATTTGCATGTGAGGGGTGAAAAAAAGGATTGTTCTATAGCCTTCTTCCTGCTATTATTGCTGAGCTCCTCAGGCCTCAGTACATTTAATGGGGACAAAGTACTTAGTCCTGCACTTCTGATCTTATCCATTGTGCTAAGCTCCTCTTTTCCCTCACAGACTCCTCTAAAATGCCCTTGACTAGCACAAGTAACTTGTTCATCAATATCCACGGGTATTGATGGCAGCTCAGTTTTGTCCAGACCCAGCCAGGTTTCTCTGCCAGCCCCCAGCTCTGCTGACCAGAGCAGAGTGCAAATGCAAATGCACTGCAGAAGCCACATTTGCATTTTTGCTGTTTGATGCTCTTGACTGCAGGACACTGGGAGGAAGGAGGGGAAGCTGATGTCTTGTAGGCAGAGCAATAGGGGGCCTGAATTCATTTACACACACAGCATTCATAACTTATATTTTCAGCATTGACTGCCAGACCATCAGGAATTAATACCATGTAATGGAGGGCAGAGGGAAGTACTTGCTACATGGAAGAAGGAAGGTTGCTGCTAACAGCAAACACAGTGATGAAGAGAAATAAATGGGCAAAGACTTGCAAGCAGACAGACACGTTACAGAAAAAAAATTATATTATTAAGGAAGCAATGATGCTGCATCCCATACACCTTTCAAGGAAGATCATTACTAGGAATATGTGCTGGCAGTCTGAAATGAGGGAGTGCTAATGGGAGACAGGAGCAGGAGCACGGGGTCATGGCTGTGATTAAATTTGATCAGGCAACATGCTCAGGAGCACAGCTCATGAAATATTTTATCCCTTCACAGAGGACAGTCAGGTGTGTGGGTAGGTGCTCAGAGTGCACAGCAACATCAAAATGAGCAGCACCACAATGCTGCAGCGATGCTGACTTGTGAATTGTGCCATTGTAGATGGCTGATGTTTGCACATAATTAGATAGTTTCTGGTTATTTAAATGTGAGAGTAAGGAGTGTCACTTGAGTAAAAAAGACTGGTTAAAGATGGAATTTTCCCTGGAAAATGGAAATTTTGTGGAATAGTAGTCAGGGATTGCTGTTTCAATGTGCAGTACATACAAAGTCACACAAGGGCTGTTTTACATGCCACACTTAGTACATCTTCACACAGTGCAGAAGAATTTTATGAGATGCAAATCGCTTCCAAGTAGATTTGAACTTAGCAAGTACAAATCTTTTGGCACACAAGTCTTAAATATTATTTTTCTTTTCTCATCCAAAGCATTCCAGTGAAACATTAGTCAAAAAAAAGGATTGGTTCCTGATAGAACTAGTTTGGCTGAAACTTCAGTTCTCTTCTGTGGTATTCCCAGCTAAATGTCCAGATTGTATCTGCAAATTTCTGCCATCTAAAAGTTAATAAGGACTGAAGATGTTCTGCCTAGCACTGAAACTTGTCTCTTCTCAATGGCCAAAAATGGATTCCTAAGGAAATACACCAGTGTGTTGTCAGATGCCAACTGCTTCTAGCCCAGAGATATTCCTAGTCAGAATTGGTTTCTACACATCTAATCCACCTGTCTAATCTAGTATTGTAACCCAGCTCTGTAATTAGGGTAGAGAAAGCCACACATCTCCCACAATGATTTATCCACTCTGAGTGTGTGTGTGTCCAGGGCAGATGAGATGAACTGCTCTTGGATTCCACTTTTCCTCCTTTCTAATGTTCTGTTACTTAAGGCTGCATTTTAGTGTCACATTGCATCTCAAAGGGCAGCAAATTCATTGAGGATAGCAGGAGAATCAAAGGCAGAAATGAATTTGACAACACAAGGAGAGAAAAATTCCAGGATTAACAAACCACAATTTGCCATTTTATAAATACATATAATTTTAAAACTACACTCATTGTTGGGTTAATTTGGCTCAAGATAGCCATATGAAACAAATACCTTTCACACTCTTACAGACAGGTCAGCTGAGTTAAAGTCACTGAATGAAGTTTACACTGAGCAATAGGATCTGAATTTTCTATCTCAGACAGAGCTCAGAACACCAGCATTTATCTCCTTCCATCCTCCAAACTGTCCCTTTGGTTTTGAGAGTTTGTACATGCAAAGCAGGGAAGGGAAGGAAAAAAAGCTGGAAAACCCTAATAGTTAACATTCAGTTGTCAGGAAAGAAGCAGCAGAAGAAAATATACCTGTGCATGTTTATTTGATTAAACATATAGTGTACATATAATATGCAAATTCTGTGCAGGCCTTAGGCTTTTGGCAAACTGCTAATGCAGCCCTCAGTGTGGTGAGGTTTGGGCTTCTCCACTGCTGATTGTTTCCTTGATGGATCTATAATTCTCCAGACATAAAGAACTGGACAAGTCTGGGACTAAATCTGGATCCAGCTAAACCTAAACTCCTCACTAAGAAGGTGTTTAGAAAGCAAGAACATCCTTTCTGAACCTCGTGACTCAATGGCAGGGTGTCCCAGACTGAATTGTCTCACCCTGTCCTCTCTGCAGTGAATAACCCAGTGCACCTTGCCATTACACCTTGCTAAAACACTGTCTCATTTATTATCAAACTTTGTTAAATCACTGCTTTCTATCAATAAACATGTTGCTACTTCCCTCTTGGGAGTGAAGTGCATCACTCCATCCATGACAGAACCCAACAAGGTGCCTGAATGCTTGTTGTTTAATATTGCATTCTAATCACAGCTTGATACTAAGGCACAAACAAATTAATTCAGTTAAGTATGTAACAATTTTTTTCCAAGCAACTAAACCATCCACAGCTTGAAAGACCTATTCTGCATTTTCAGTATGGTGCTAAAAGATGCACATTATTTTTTTCTTTCTCTAGGAGGGACTCTGTTCAAAGTCAAAGTATGAGATCAGCTGGTTTAGATACTCAACCCTCTCAACAAAAAACCCACTGAAGTCCATAAAATGTGAAAATGTTTTAATGTGAGAATAAAGTAATAAACCAAAAGCCTTTCACTGTTCTTTTCCATCATGGCTTTTAAATAGCAAGAATTCTGCAGCTATATAAAAACAGAGGAAGGGAGGGTCATGAGTCTTCCTTCTTTTATCCCAGTGGAAATCAAGAGTAACCCCTCCGACACCTGAGGAATTACAAAGATGTAAAACTGGTGTATATGAGGGGGAAAAAGCCATCCAGAGGAGTATACTTCATTGGTTTCAATAAATTCTCTTCCTTTTTAACACCAGCTGTATAAAAACCTCCAATAAAATTTTATGTGCTAAGTCTGGTGCTGAAATGACCAGACACTTTCCAATAACATAAAACTGCAGTAAGCAATTAGAATATTTCTGCTTAAATACGTTGTTCCAATTTGTTTAGTGTCTCATCCTGGAGTAATTCTCCCACATCATCCACCATCTCCAGCTTCATCAGCATGATTTTCTCCAAGATATGGAGGAATATTATATTGAAACTTGCATTTATATCTACATCTTTCTATGTATTTTCCCAGATGTTATATTTCACCTGAAGTTTTGCTATTGCCATGTTAGCAATCATATTCAAAATGCTTATATTTTATTCTACTTTATTCCTATCATGAGAGTATCAAACCATCTCCAGCACAAATAGTATGAAGTCATGAAGACTTACAGATTTAAATACTAGAGTTCACATTAATTAGTATTTCAGTCTTTTATGAGTTCACTTAATTTTTATCTTACTGTTGTGTTTTGAATTTGGGTAGCTGTATATGAAATTTTTACTGTTAAACTCCATACTTTCAAAGTAATTTGGCCAGGATTTAGATGACATTGAAAATTTCTTTAAATATATGTTATTGCTAATAAATCCCTCACATTTTCCCCTTCAGTTAATGAATACATATGTTTTAGTGAAATTGTGCAAATGTGGAATCTGTGGTCACCCATTTCAAGGCTGTCCTATTCCTTCTGCTACAGTGAATAATCCATTAGAAAGGTCAGGACTGACTTTCTTCCTACAACTACCATGGCTATTACAATGAGCAGAAACAAGTATTTGAAATGTTTCACTATTGATTAGCACAAGCTGCTTGTTCAGGTTCTCAAATGTGAGCCAGGATTTTAGTTGCCTGTGAATGCAAACCTGTAACAGCCACTACTGGGTGAAGATCCAGCAGAGAGACAAAATATTTCAGTGATGGACTCTTCAATCAGTCCTTGCATGGTGAAGACATCACATTAGAGAGTGTGGATGAGGAATAATTTTTCAGTCTGCTCATCAAATTTAGCTAAATTAAAAACTGTTGAACTGAAATGTCATTTAGGCACTTAGTCTAACCAAAGCTTTTATATGGTATCAAACAAATGGGATTTTTTTGTGTCCTCCATCACATCCACACTCTTAAGCAAAGTTTGTTTTCCTCCACCTTTTGAAATACAAGTGCAGGTTAAAATGTAGCCCATCTTCTCAAACTGGAATTGACAAAAATGTCATTTGCACCGTGGGCAGAGCTTGTTTGCTTTAGCTTGAGCATCCCTGTTCAGTCTTTGCCATGTGAACATTTTGGTGCAGGAGGCTGTAAACCTGATTTTGTGGTTCCCTCTATGCCCTGTGCAGTGCTGTGTCCAGGGAAGAACTGGCTCACTGTAAAGGTTGTGAAGCAGAGGATTTTCATGGGTTAGAATGAGAATACTTTAAATGCAGGTACAACACTGCTTCTACACCAAAGGGAAACCAGTCACCAAAGCTGGACAAGAAACGCCTGAGTAAATCCCAAACCTATAAACTGTGAAGTTTTGGGGCCCTTTTCCAGTATTAAATCTTCAAGGTGAAGACTGTGTGCCTTCCTGTCAAACAGAAACTTCTCTTGTTCCCATGTTTTGCAACACACATGAACATGAAACACCTTGTAAAAAAGCACAGCAACACTCACTCAGTCACTGAATTCCATCAGTTAAGCTGAAATCCATGCTTTGCCTGTATGTATATGCACATACATGCATCTACTCTATTTATGTTTCTAAATATTGCATGCATGCATGCAGAGTGTATCTAATAAACATTTTATAGAGGAAAATCGAGGCACAGAGCAGTCAAATTTGCTGGGGAGATTGCAGCCATCTCTATGAAGAGCATGAGTTGAAGAATTCCTGCACCTTTCCTTGAACCAGTGCTGCCTCTGCCAAATAAAGAACTTGATTTCTAGCAAAACTTCACTCAGTTTAACAGCTTAAATCCCACCTTCCACTCTCTTTTGTGCTTGTCATTGTTTCAACTCAAAAGTATCTCTCTAAAAGTGTCTCTCTAGAGCCTAAGTTTTTCAAAAGAAACAGGAATATAAGAGTCTCTGAAAACATCAATTAATGTCACCCAAATTCTCTTTCCAACTGAAAGATGAAATGCAAATAAAAATTATACTCAATATGTAGGGTGGATTCAAAATACTAATTACAGGACAGAGTGTGGTTAGACCATCAAAAATGACACAGTTTATTGTTTATAAAAGAGACACCAGAAAAGAAGATATTAATATTTACAGTAAACTTGATTTTAAACACCCCAGATGTGTGTATGGTGTCCCTCCAGACAGAGACTTTTTTTCCCCCCACAATTCTCTGTAGTTCTTACTGGTTTTACCTGGTGAATTTTTCTCATTATATATGTGACTGCCATGTCTTGGCCATTCTTTTTTGGTTGGTTGGTTGGTTCTTCATCACTATTCTCATATTTTTATCTTTCTTGAGTGAAACCTTACACGATAATTTTTGCTCTTTTAATTTATCATGAAGATGGCTAGTTTTCATTTTCATAGTTCTGGGTATTTTCACTTACCACATAATCAGTAACTAACTCTAAGATTCCTGTACATTACTTTCTTTTTTAATCTTAGTTATGCAGAAATATGAAAAACAGGTCAAATTAATTGGTCTGAGGCTGGCTGAGTGATTTGCATTGTGGCCAGAATAAATCCTGTGCTGCTCAGACTGAATATTTTACAATGACCTTCCTGAGAGCTCCCTCAGGAGGGAAATGGGGAGATGAAGAAGTGAATTCTCAGGCAGTAGGAAAGTTGTCCTGAGGGTTGTACCATCACACTGGTGCTTTGGCTGGTCACAACTACTGGAACAACACTGGATCCAGCCTTTCAATATCCAACCACCACCAACCTGGGGCTGGGAGGGGCACTGTGCTACAGGCAGAGCTATATTAATGATTAGCTAAGTACCTCTAATTGAAAGGAGAGGAAAACATTCTGCACATAAATATTTCACAGAGATATAAAGCTGTGATTTGTATGCCATGTGTCTTTGTGACAGTGGTGTTAATGAGGACATCTTTTAAGAGAAAAAAAAAGCAGCAAGGCTTGTAGTAATTTTTTTGCAATAACATCAAATTCTATTCCATCTTGCAGTCAAATAGATTTTGTTAGAAATCATTTTCTCTGGGCAAACTCTTAACCCCATCCTGAAGAGGGTGATTACTGATTTCTATTTTTCTTCTGTTCACGCAAAAGTAGAAGTGGTGGGGAGCTCTCTATAAATAACTCCATCAAGGAGGCACTTATGGAAAAGGAATATTCCATCCAATTTATGCATTTGTCTAAATGGCTTCTCTTGATGACGTGTAGGAATTAATACTTGAGAGACAGATGTCCAGAGAAGGACTGTTCAACTGCTTCCCCAAATGAGGACCACAGTTCTAATTCTTGCTGCTTTCAAATTTGTCTCTATATATTACAGCAAACATCAAAGGTCGTGTTCACATGTGCAAGAGCATTTCCACATTGCAGCTGGTTAATCTGGTGACATCAGCTAGTCATTCTCAATTTTAGTTCTGATTTCTCAAATACTATGTAAATGCAAAGTAAAGCAATCAAAGTAAACTGCTACTCGTGGGAACCACCAAAAAAATTTACATTTTACACTAGAGAAGTTTTTACAAAATCAGTTATATGTGGCAAAATTTAAAATATTCACAAATATCTGTGTTTTATGCATACATGCTGCGTGTACTGCAATATTTTTATGCCAGAAAGTGTATAGCACACATCAGGTGTAAATTTTTAAATGTAGATGAGTGATAAGGATGGACTCAAGTTAAAAAACATGAGAAGACTACAAACAATATGAAAATAAATTGGTCAGCCAAGCAGCCCCTTTGCAAATGTAATGGATCTTGGTTAAACAGAAGGCAGGAGCTGTGTGAAGAAGCTCTTACTGATCAAAGAAATTACCCTGAATCTGTGAGGAAGCAGCGAGAGCATGAATTGATGCAAGGCACTTAAAATCATATTTGAGGGAGACTGAAAGATTTCATGGATGATTAATGCCTATGCAGAAGAGGGGAGAGCATAACTTCATTTAATGTAAACATGATTATAATCCTGATTCTGCATGAAATTCAAGTCCATCCTCATCTGTTTTGGGACACTTGGACTGTTTCAAATTCAACACATTCCTAAGTGTGATGCTTAACTGTGGAAATGTGTCATTATGTGTGATGAATACTAACAAGGGTATGTGATGAGATAAATATCAAAATACATTTAAAATATATGTCAGAATTAAGTTTTTAACACTTTGTTACAAAAGGAAGCTCTGTGGAGAATGATGAAGAGTCAGAACATGAAGTTGAGTTATGCAAAAATAACCAACCAGAGACCAGAATGTTTTTATTTAGCAATTTATAACCACATAATTTTGTATGAATGTTTTGGAATGGGTATGCAAATAATGTCAGTAGTTATTTTGCCTCCAAGGGATATACAGGCCATAGGAAATAATTTTAAAATTAACTTTGATTACTTGTATGTTACCAACACTTGTGCTTCACCTTTGTGCCACTTTTGAGATGAAAACACTGTGTGTGTCTAAAAATGTATTTCTGAAAATAATGAAACCTGGACATAAATACTATCAGGATATAGAGAACCTGCTGTTTACCTTTTAACTTTTCCCAAGGATTTAACATTTTCACTTTTAATTGTAATATAGTTGCCATTTAAATTCTCATTTTCACTAAAGGATAAAAAATAAATTAATGTTTTTAATAACAAAGGTGTTTGATATATCAAAACTATTAAAAAGCAAAGCAAATTTACCAATAGAACATTTTTCACAGTAGGAGCTTTCATCAATAGGGTTTTTCTTGAAAAATTAATCCTAATTTCAAATACAGTCCAAAGTATTCCCACCTACTTCTGCTCTATTGCTGTTCACTTGTCACTTGAGGACTCCAGTGGATCTGCAGAACCATTAGGATTTCTGAAGTAGCTACACTGATAAAATGGGAGAGGAATTGGAATGGGGTAGAAGTGCCTTCTAAATACCAGCCAAGAAGTTTTGGGCAGGGAGGTGAAAAAGCTCATCAATCCTTCCATCCAACAGAATCTAAGCAGGACAGGTTTGGACCTGTGCTATCTCAAATGTACCATTTGGGTCAGAAAATTTTTCTGGCAAAAGGCTTGCCTTACTCGCAGCAGAATGTCACATCATGCAAGAATGAAGTTTCCAAAGGGACCCTCGTGCATGCAGAGCACACACCAATATCAGGTGAAATGCAAAGTATCAAAAGATGCCTTTCTGACAGAGGGGCACCCAAGCTTCCCACAGCTCAGACAGTTTCACCAAGTGAAATTTGGGCCTGACATCTGTGAGCCATGTTAACATGACACTGGATCTGGCACTAAATCCCTTTGCTTAATCTGGTGGAAGGTGCAAATGCAGAGATTTCAGAGCAGTTTAACATGTCCATGTTGTCCCTGCCACCTGGGTTAGCACAGGATTAGGGATTTCAATGTCTCTGCTCCCTTTGTACAGAGTAAACTGCCTCAGTGCACCTGTGATAATCTTTCAGGAAGAAGCTGATTTTAGGAACTTGGGAAATTGGCTCCAGGCCACAAAAAAAAAAAGAACATTGTTAGCTAAATTCCACAGTCTGTGAGTAGAAAAAAAAAGATATTCCAGAATTCAGTTAAAACTTCTTCTAAGATAAAGGCTAACATGCAGACTTAACCAGACAGACCTTACACAGCCTTGGGCCAGGCTCAGTTAAACTACATCTGTTGTGACTACTGACAGACAAAACCCAAGAGGAGACAGAGGAAGACACTTATTTATGTCTTTCCATGCTTATACTGCTTGATATTTCACCTCTGTGAACAGCCCATATGAGCTAAAGCCAAAAAAAAAGGGGACTGCTTGTCTGTGATGCATCATCTGGGATTGCCTGGAACATTTTGGCCAGGAATGTTTCCACTGACTGGGAAGGCAGCTGCTGGGTTGTCACTGTGACCCAAAAGTCCCAACAGAAACACTGATGACTCAGAAACTGAGGGTGAAAAGGGCTCTGAGAATGAAAACTTTAGTGAATTAACAGATTAACCTCTGAGGGATACCAGGGGTAGTATTATTTTTAGTAGTAGTAGTAGTAGTATTAGTAGTAGTATTGTTATTGTTATTATTATTACTGCTTCTGTTCTGCTGATCATAGGAGATAGAATCAAACCCAATAGTTCTAATAAAAAAAGGGGGAGGAAACCAAAACAATCCCCAAAGAAACAAAACTCCAAAAGAAACAAATGAAAAAATCTCCACCCAAACCAAACCAAACCAAACCAAACCAAACCAAACCAAACCAAACCAAACCAAACCAAACCAAACCAATCAAATGAACAAAAAAAAAGCAAAAACAAAAAACCCAAAACCCCAACCCACCCCAAGAACAAAAACAAACACACAAACAAACAAACAAACAAAAAACCCAAAAAAACCAAAAAAGCCCAAACCAAGAACAAACAAAAAATAAATAAAAAAATAGGTGGGAGGAGATATTGCACATCTGATCAGATATCCAAGGATTTTCTCATGGCAGAGGATCAGAGGATTCTGGAAAACCCATGGTGGGAGGGTTGGGGTAGGCAGTTTCCAGGAGTTCCCAGGGTATTATTAATCTCTCCATTAATATGATTGTATGAAGAACATTTTCTTTATGCTGGAGGAGGTGACTGGGGAGGTGATCTCTGATGCTGAGCTGAAAGGAAAAGAGGAACAGGTTTACACTGACACAAATTCAACTTGCTTCCTGCAGGAGAATCAAAAAGAGGATGTGTCAGCCTGGACCACAACAGATCTGCTTTTCCCAGCTCCCACCTGAGAAGGAACAAGGTTAGTTCAAAATCCTGCAGCTCTTCCACTTCAGCTAATCTTTGACAGAGAATGTTTGGAGATTCTATCTTTCTTTTGGGCTGCACTTACAGCAGCTAAATCAACAATTTTCAGAGATCCTGCACTCTGATCACAGTGTCTGATGGGGAGGACATCCAGAAATCCCAGAAAATGTACAAAATCCATTAATTCTGTCTTGGACAAAATTGTGGGAAGGAAAAAAGAATATTTCTGCAGAAATTCTAAATAAGAATGAAAGTGAGATGACAACTGTGTATAAAGTTTTAATAGAACCCTTGAGATGCAATAGATCATGTAATGAGACTGAGAAAATATTTTACATTATTTCCTTGCTCCAGAGTCTTCCTTTTCATTCTAGACACTCACAGTAGTGTTCCCCTCTGACCACCTGAATTATTTTCTTTTAGCTATACTCTCAGTCTCTTTCTACAGCACAGGGGAAAATACATGTTCTTCCTGAGAGAAATTCACCCAGTTTGATATCAGAATGAGATTTCTCTCAATGGCCTCTCACCCTCTCTGAGTTTGGTATGTGGGTCATGCTATTGATCAGGTCCATATAAACATGATGAGAATATCAAAGTCAACATACAGAATCATTTGGATCAAACTTCAGCCATGAAATTATACAGCTACCTCCTTCATATATTTGTTTTAGAATGGAATTAATCCACCCTATCAATCAACAACACTATGAAAAGGGCCTGGACTGTATTTTTATGAGCTTGATACCTGACTTGTGTGAAAGGGATGATTATATGACACCTGTTGGACAGGACTGGGATGAACAAGGGAATGGAAGAACTCTCATCACAGATGATCCTTTATACTATTTACTGTAATGTGCTGGTACTACAGGGGTGTCAGTACAATAGTTACAAATTCTGTACAAGGAAAATTCTTGTGAGTACATTTGTAATGAATTGGGGATGATAATCAGATAAACAGAGAACAATAAAAACCATATTAATTAATGAATATGGCTCTAGTTTTAAGTATACACTGCACTATAAAACAAGGTTTAAAATAATTAGATTACATGCAGTACATCCCAGTGAGCAGGGACTCTGGTTCAAACAAAATTAAATGAGGTTTCTTTTTTTTTTTCCTATTATGAACAAGTGCTATGAGCCTTAGGCACATCATTTTCATCAGCCATTAATTAAGGATTCTGATAAATATTTCCTTCATAAGCTACAGCAAGGTCTCCTAAATTATTATATAAATAGTAAGTGCTACTGAATCAATATAGGCCATAGCACTGCTCATTTCAATGATATGCTACCTCTTTTCTTTGTTAGGAATATAAAAATTCTGAATATATTCTGCAGCAAAGCAAAGACACAGCAGAAGCAGTAAGGAAGGAAGCAAGTTGTCTGACAGATGTAAAAACTTATAACACAGTCACATTAAGCCATAATTAAATTTTGCACTTCAGAGTGGTCCCACAGGCTGCACTGACTGCAGTCACAGCTGTGGGGAATTCCAATTAAACACAAACATGGTCAGGGGTGAAACTCTACAGAATGTCAATCCATAACTCGCAGCACCCAGAGCAGAATCCCCCACACATTGCACTTCCCTTGCTAAATTAGCAACTGATTTAACTCAGCAGCAACGTGTAACTCAGTCTTGCATGAACATCCAGATTTGCACTCCCTCATTCAGCCACGCTCCCAGATATTGCCATGACAACAATGTGGCATCCTGCCTTTGGAGGATTTGACAAGGGCATGACTTCTGTGGCACAGCTGAGAATCCCTGAGAATACCTGGCTGTGCTGTAATAAGGGGTCCTGCAGGGAAATGAGATTCTGCTCCTTTCCAATACAAATCATTCTTTGATTCTAGGAATACTTTTTTGATAAACTTAAAGAGAATTTTATTGTGCTTTTTGCCCAGTGAAAAAAAAATTCTGAATTCATTCTGTATTAACTGAAGTGTTCTGGTGATTGGCTGAACTCAGGAAATAATCTTGGGACAAATTATTTGTCCTAGCAGTGTTTTCCAGCTGTAATAGAAAAATGGGCAAGGTTCAAATCTGTTCTCCTCTAAAAGATCTGCTCAGAGCTGTGCATAGACTGTGAGCGGGGAGATTTGCATTTCATACTTGAGTTCTGGTCTCCTGATCCTGATGCACCTGGATGGGTCCATGCTAATTTCTTTGGGAAACCAGCTAGTTTAAACCTAGACACAGCAGACAAAATTATTTTCTACACATTCTGTCCCAAGGAGAGTATGGATATTGACTGTAACAGGTTAGATTGTCTCCAAAATCTGTTCAGCCACCTTCATGCCTGGAACAGCCCTGTGTCCTCAAGCTCCACAGCAGCTCTGATGTCACACAGAAAAGAACTTTGCTGCTCAACTGAAACACAGATTCTGTATCAGCTTGGGCACTTTGAATTCAATTTTCTCACGGAACCTTTGGGTCCATGGGGAGCCCACAGGAAACTGATGGAAAGAGTCACTCACTCATCTCTACAGAGGCTGACACTCCTCAGCACAAAACTGAATCTATGACAATTCTGACTTCTCTTACATTCATTGATCAGTACAACTCTGTGTAACATCTGTAATTTTTCTGGATCATTCACAAAGATGTATTCCATGATCACAAAAACACCTGACATCCCATAAAGATATTTGCTTTATTCTCTCCCCCTCCTGTTATTCCTGCTTCATTAATATCTTAGCCCATGCAGATGTTGGTCAGTGTTTCCATCAGGTGCACTTTGGATAACATTTTAGCAAAGGCTAAACACACAGGTCAAAACTCCAGCCAGGTCTGAGGCAGCAACAAGCAAAATAAATTCACCAAAGCAAACAAGCCTTCCAAGGTAACCTAAATGCAGCTTTCATACAACTCATTTTCCATCAAGTGACTTCACAGTCATCTCTGAGCTGTACAGGAGTACAAATATATTGATAAAACATGTGCATATACACATGGCATGAAGATCCTTGTCAATAGTTCCAGTCACAGGAGATTCCAGGAGATGAGGATAGCCAAGCCTGAGCTGTCCCTGGAAATGGTGTTTACTGTTTTCAATCATCTTGTCTTTCATATTTCTTTCCTGTTTGAGTAAAGTGAGTGCAGCATTGATATTTTCTCCTCTGACTGCTGTTTCCTTCAAAAGGAGGGAGAGCTTTCTCCCAGTCACACTGGCCAACTCTTGCAGCATCCCACTGCCTTGTGCATGTTCAGCTTCCCTTGTTAGCCCTTCATCTCTCACTCCTGCCTCTTTTCTATTCCAAATCCTGTTGGCCTGCAGAGATATCTTGGAGAAGGCATCTCCAAGAAGAATTGAGAAAAAAAAAAAAAAGGCATTTAATTTCTGTGTTTTTTCACATTCTGAATCACAATATTTTCTCTCCCAGCCACATTTTCCCTAAACTGCTACTCCCCATGAGCCACCACTGTGGTTCTTCATCTCAGCAACCTGCTGGCTGGGAAACACAGCTGTGCAAGAGAGACAGCACATACTCACTCATAAGTGAAATCAGAAGAGGGACACTCCCTGGACAGTCCATATTCTTATTCTTGTCCTACTCCAGCTGGTAGAGCTACCCAGGGACACTTCCAAAGAAGGAAATGAAAATTTCTGCTGCATGCCCACCACTGGACAGACTCAGGTAGATTCTGATATGTAAGGTGATGCTAGAGCAGCTGCCCCAGCAGAAGGTATCTGTACTGTGCTGAAAGCTGAATTTCTCTTTTGTGCACATGAAACCAATGGTTCCCTCCAGAAGAGAGCCATTGTTTTCCTGAGAAGTGGAAATTCTGGCACAGTGGGGAACAGGATATTAACTGAATAAGATTACAAACACTTTGAATATGAGAAGGGGGAAGAGGAAGGAATCTAGAGAATAAGACAATATCCAAGACAGACAATGATGAGAGAAGATCCAGCAGTGCACACAAAACCAGGCAATCAGAAAGCAGAGAAATGTGAGGCTGAAGACAAAAGAGATCTAGCAATATTACATTCTTCCAAGCAGGGGAAAACACTGACTCACCAAACACATTTAGTGAAAGAAAACAGCAAGGTAATGAGAAAGCATCGACCATAAGGCAAAATGTAAGTCAGTTTATCAATCCAAACTAGGTTTTGCACTCTGATTTGGTGATTTTCATAGATGTCACTATGTCACACACTCATTTAAAGAAACAGCAGGAGTGAGTTGCATAGCAGAGAGCAAAAGGAATGTTTTCCTCTTGCTGCCTTAAGCTGAGTATAGAGATAACAATGTATGGATACAGAAGAGCTATATGATTCTGTTTTCCTCAGGTTTGATGAATTTGCAATGATCTGGGCTGCTCTGGCTCTGTGACTGTTACCTCACAAACTCAGAGCTAGCTCCATATGTCCACATGCTGGATGTAGTGCACATGTTCTGAGTAGGCACCTCTGCTCCTCACATCAGCTGCTCTGCTGTTTCCTAACCTGCCTCTGTTTAATGCAAAAAATGGTGTGTAACTCTCAGCACTAAGTGCATCCCATCTGATGCAGAGGGCACTTTCTCTAACTGAATACTGGAAGATGTTTAAACACTGAAACTCTCATAGAGAGTCCTTTACAGGAGACTGTACATTGCTAAAGAGCAACTGCACATAATTGCTGACTCCTGAACGTTGATTATAACACTGCTCTACAGAGTATTAATATGCCATTTTCATAATTAATAAAAATATTTCTCTGTAGATGCAAAATTATAATTATAAAAACTTTGGTTTTGTTGAGCAGGAGAAATACATTTCAGCTGATTTTATATGTGTGTTCTGTAGACCATAATGATTCCATTACCAGGTAGTATATTTTGCTCTTTTATTCAATTACTCATAGCTAAGCTGCCATCAGAGACCATCTTTCATTCAGACATCAAGAATAAAAATATGATTTTTATAAGTGCCATTTACTAACAAAAATTCCTTTCTTCTAATCAACCTGGTAATTAAACTCTTAAGAAAAAGTGCTACCAAAAACAGAAAAAGAAACCAAAGTACCCTGTTGAAGTCCTTTTCTTGTCAGAAAGCTTCTTTTCACTCGAGTTTCCTAAGTAAAGCTGCCTCTAACACCACTTATGGTTTTCAATGGCTGTTTCTAAAGTGTCCTTGTTTTCTTTCTCTTTTCCTGCCCTTAAAGCCTGATTGTACTCACACCAGTGGAAAACAGGGAGGTTTCTGAAAAAGGTTGTAATTAAGATCTCTCCTAGAAAGATGAGGTGGATGTATTTATTCATTTGCCCTTACATTACAGAAGTGTTTGAAGGACTCTGTGATGAGTACAAACACATCTTGAAATATTGTCCTGCTCTAATGTTTTTGTAATATGGAAGGGAAAGGAAGAAGGATCTGATTGATGTGAGGATTATTATTTCCATTTCCAAGAGGACAGTGATGCACAGACAAGTGTCATCCTGAGAGTCAAAAAGAAGTGTGCCAGAACTAGAAATGCACCAGCTCTCCTGAGTCCCCACCCTGGGCTGCACCCATGAACCAATTTTCACCTTTCCATGTGCTGTCACCCTTCACTGTCATCCAAGGGGTTTACACTTTGAAGTTCTCAATCATATTCTAAACTCCTAGAATAGAATGCATTATGGCTATAATAAAGTTAGAAAAGTAACCTTATCAAGCTGACAGGCCATCTATCAGAATTTGCCATACAAATAAAACTAAATCCCATAAACAAATGACTGCTTTAATCAAATCATCAGGGTTTTGTATTCAACCAGACACTCAGTGTTTGCCTGGAACTCCTTGTTCCACAGGGCTGTGCTGCTCTCATCAATACTAATATTTGATATTCCTTGCACAGCCAAAGGGGCCCAAGATAAACCACAAAATGTGTTATTGAGTTCCTGGGCAATGACCTGAGCTGATTTTTCTCTTCAAATACAGCACATTTGAGGCTTTTCTTAAAGGACTGTAAGTGAAGTTCTTTACTTATGGGAAATTCTTCCCTGTGAGGGTGGGCAGGTCCTGGCACAGGGTGCCCAGAGAAGCTGTGGCTGCCCCGGGATCCCTGGCAGTGTCCAAGGCCCTGCTCTGAGTGACCTGGTCCAGTGGAAGGTGTCCCTGCCCATGGCAGAGGATTGGAATGAGAGGATCTTTAAGGTCTCCTCCAGTCCAAACCACTCCATGCCTCTCTTATTCTACGATTTTAATTTCTTGACCATTATTTGTTCTGGTTAAATAGTCTTGGATCTACATGAACAAAACAGTGACAATAGCACTTCCTGGCTCTAATGAATTAACTCCCAGTTTTGTAAAGGTCACAGTTAAAAGGACACAGACATCTCTCAAAATTCCTGACATGAAGTATGACAGGAGAACCCAAGTCTGCCATGCACTGCTTTTTCACCTACAGTCTCTGGATTATGATTTAAAATCCACTTCATTTGAATCTGCTGATGGACAGGCAAAGTCTAGAAACTGCTTTTATGGGTGCTAGAATTGATTTTATGCATGGGACCTGCTGGGCTGTTCCTCACACAAGGCAGGACATCTCTGATGGCATTTTGCATTACCCTTGTGAGGTGGTGCTTCCTGTATTTCAGATTTCAGCATTTGTCATTAAGCAATTATCTTTATCAGCAGGGAGACAGTCTTTCAATGTAAACACTTGGGTTGTTTACAGCCAGTCAGGTGTCACAGAAAACAAAGAAACATGAAATTGTAGTCCAATTCAAACACTTTCAATCTCAGATTGTGATCTAAATGTATCTCATAAATAGGAGTTTAGAGGCTTCCTGTTTCAAATTTATTAAGTTTCTGAAGATTATTTTTTTAAATGAAAGCTTTTAGAAGTAATGCTAATCAGCACACTTGCTCAATATTAAATTTCTTTTATTTTAAGTTTTCTTTACTTGTTTGGAAAAACCTCCCAATTCGTGTATCAAGTCAATTTTTCTTGGTCTGACAGTGAGATTTTGGTCAGGGATAAACAACATTATAAAAATGGAATATTACTGTTTGAGCTAAATGTTTAAGACCTTAAAGTGGCATCATCAACTGGTTCACTACCAGAATTCATCAACTTCTCACACATCATTAAACAAGCAAGAGGAAGACCAACCTTTTCTATCACAACCTTTGAAGCTTAAAAATTATATCTAAACTGTTAAATTCACTATGGGAGTGTTCATACAAAGGGATTTGATACCTTTCACTTAATTTAAAACTGGAAGAGACTATTAGATAATGATTGCAGTTTTCTGTGTAATACAGATGAAATATTTGTATCTGACAACCTTTGCAAAGATCCTAATCATTTGTATTTATCTCCCTTTTTGTAAAACTTCATGACACAAATACAGACACGTGAAATTTAAAGGAACTGTAAAGCAGCTCTCAGCACAGAGATTTCAGGAGACTTCATAACTGAGAGCTTCATAATAATAATTTCTTGTAACAAATTGGGTTAAAGAATGAAAAAACAGATGTTCTGAATGAACAGAAGAAAATGTAGGGAAATACAAAATCGGGAAACAAAACCAATATAAGAACTAGAAGATCATAAGACATAAAGGTGAGAGAGTAAGGAAAATAAATGTATGGAATCTGGAAGAGTAAAAATTGGGGAGCAACATCATCTTCATCAATAAATATCGTCAAGGTGAGGGTAGAAATAAAAGGAGGAAATTATTCAGTTCCAAACTATGCAGGCTGGCAGATAAGGCCTGTTCCTAAGAGGGAAGTTTAGATGAAAGTTTTTAGCAGTAGGAGGAAATGAAACAGTGAGCAGAAAATGTTGACAGCCCAGGATCTGATCCTGAAATGGGGTATTCACAGCAACAGACATGTTTCACTTGGGAATTTTCATCTAACAAATCTCCTGATACTTCAGGAGCTCGAGCTGCCATTGATTTCCCATGATCTCCTCTCAGGCAGTTTCTGACACGTTTGTACACTGAGCTGCTGGTTTGAAATTGGTCACAGGTTATTCAGGGAGGGGAAGATATCTGATGGCCTGAGGTAAGCTTATCTCTTTGAGGTATCATGGGGAAGGTGGAAAAAATATGTTTATAGCTCTTTCTGGAGGTGTTGCAGAGATACCAATTTCTGTGGATGATACAAGTGCTCTTTTCCATAGCAACTCCCAAATATCACATCTATCCTTGTTCTTGATTCAAATGCTTCATAGAACAGACACTTCATTTTCCTTCCTATGCTTCACATCTTTCTTTACTTGAATACTTACTTTAAAACACTCCTACTTTATTCAAATAGCTTCAGACACCTTCTCCTCCTGCTATTCCTGCTCCTTCTGTGACCCTGCCTTCCATCTAATCCTTGATCGTGACCACAATCTTGCAAGAACATCTGAAGTTACCTTCTCAAACTGAGAGCAGCCTAAAGAAGGAACTCCCAAAGCCTTCTCCCCCCTTCACCTCTTACAGCACTATTTAAAGCACCAGATAAGGCTTATCTCACCTTAGAAATAGCTCTTTCCAAAGATGTGTCAGTCCTCTGCCAGCTCATCTAGGACCATAAAGTGAAAATGCAGCACATCTTGGCAATGACTAAAGTTGAATGACAAAAACATTAAGGGTTGGAGGGTCTGTTCAATGACCTTGGCAGATATTTATGGCACTTCTCAGCCACTGTAAGCCCACCTGCAGGGTGCTTTTAGTGAAGAGTGCAGCCCTCACTTCTCAAAACTTGATGGCAAGCTTGGTGTAAGCTTTTCTTACACTGTGGGGGAATAAACAAATTCCAGACCTGCAACATCATCAAAGAAATAATTCGTTAAGAACCTGGATCTTGTTTCTTTTCATGATTGTCCTGAGACAAAATAGGAGAGTACATCCCTCTTTTGAAGGAAGTAAAACTGAATTCAGTTCTCAGAATGCTAGATTTTACCTACACCCAATGAAGATCAAACATATTTATAGGAAAGGGGACTTGGTCTTTGGCTAATGTCAATTTAAGTATCTTATTATAATTCAAAAGGCCAACATCAGCAATAAATATAGGTGTGTCTATATATTAGGTATATATCTACACATAAAATTATATTCAATTTTATGGATAATAGAATCAAATCTGCTGGCTTGCCATATACATTGGAAATATGGAGAGATTCCCAAGAATACCAGAATGGTGATTACAGAATTAAGAACTTGGTAAATATTTGTAGTACAGGAAATCTGACTGTAGCACATGAGAGCTGATCATTGTGGGGGGAAAAATGAGCACATGATCTTCAACTGCATGAGATACCTGGAAGGAAAAAAGGAACTAATCTCTTTTCCTTCTTCATTATGGATAAAACAAGCAGTAAGAGGCTTATATTTCTGAAACAGAGACTTCAGCTAGGCCTCAGGAAAAAGCTTTCTGCAGATAAGTAAAGTACTGGCATAGATTTACTGGGGAGATTATGCACCACAGAATCATTTGTGTCTTTCAAGAACAGTTTAGACAAACTCTAGTTAAGAATGCTTAAGATGGAGTCAATCCTGCCCTGAGGCAGGGAAAACTTCTGGGGTTTTGCTTCTGCCAAGAAGCTGAAAGATGGACCAGAAAGCCTCCTGCAATCTTTTTCAAGGCATTTTCCTTAATGGCAAGGCTTAATTAATGAAAGTCGCAGCTAACTTCATGTAGGTGATGGATAAAATCTGTATTTTTAATAGGGAAGATAATAATGAAAAACTTTTTGATAAGTGATATGGTTGATTCTCCATTCATTCAAACAATTTTTAAAATAAAACTGAATACAGAAACATAAAATAATTGCCAAATTCAGTTTTAGCTAATTACCAAGACAAAGTAGTTATTCCAAGAAAGGCCCTATGGCCTATTTTATGTGGCACATCATAATGGCTCTAACTAGCTTAATAATTTATTAATTTTGTTTATTAATTTTAGTTTGTTTGCTTTTTCCATTGGCCATGTTCATTTATCAAACTGCTTCCTGATTCTTGGTCCCTTGACAGCATGTAAAAGGCTTAACAGTTTTTTTAAGAGATAACAGTTTATCCCAAGTAACTTTTCTAGTTGTAAATTCTTCCACACTTAGTGGCTTGCTCACCATGGGTGAGGGAAACAAACCCCACTGGTGTATTTGAGTCAAACACCTTTAAATAGTTCATGATGATGTGATTAATGCAAATACAGATGAAACCATTCTCCATCTCAATGGAAGCATCCTTAATTAAGACAGATTTAACTACAAGGCATTAGATGGCAAATGGAGGCAGAACAATGAAAGTACTCAGAGCAGTTTCTCTCCTTTCATGCAGCTTTTAAACCTCATTTAAAGAATTCCCTGATTTATTCTCTGGTTTGCAGTTTTGGGCCTAAGTGCCCTAAACAAGAAGCCATACATTAGACAAAGAGCTGCATTCATCCCCTTCTGCCACTTCCTTCCCCATGGGACACACCAGGGGCCAATCTGCCTTGGTTAGTGCAGGTGCAGTTTAGGGGCAGCTGGTCCACACAAAAGTAGGAGAAGAAAGATTAAGTCCAGTCCCAAAGGAATTTGAGTCTCTGTGTAAGTCAAACATCAAAACTACTTAGACTTATGAAACTACTCCAGCATTCACTGAACCAAAAAGTGAACTCCCCAAATTTTACATGGACATTGTGGCTTCCAAGAAAAAAAATGAGATTAAGTGAGTGGATATTTTCATTGCACATCTTTTCATGGGTGAATAAAAATTAGACTAAACATTCAGATTCCTGAGACCTCTTCAGTGGACTTTATCTCAAAGTTTTGCTTCACTCCTCTAAGACTTGTTACATGACTGTATCATTCTCTTGGAGAAAAATTCCCACTTTTTCCTCCTGCCTCCTGCCTGCAATCTGTAAAGGACAGTAGGACAGTAATGGTGAAAATTAAAAGGGATAAAAAATGACCTGAGAAAGAATGGCTGTAGACCTGTTCATGCAGTTGTCACACACCAAAGGCATCCATCTGTGCACTGGGAGCCAAAACAAGAGTAAGAATTCTTTATGCCCATCTCTTCTCCCTGCTCCAGTCCAGAGCAGTCCAGACCTGCTCTGCTGCTTTATTTTCACCCTAAGGGAGGTGAATAATGCCAGCAGAAAGCTATTTCCTCTGCACTTGTGCAACACTTTTAGTCAGATCTCAGCACTGCTTGTTGGGGCTGACTTAATCCAAGATGCAAACAAGGGCAAAGGTTTTATTATTGAGCATCACACATTTCAGTCCCATCTGCTGTGGCAGGTAAAGGGGTGTCAGAGACAATGGAAAAAGGGCTAAAAGATCTCACTGTCAATTTGGATACTGACTATTCATATCACCAGTTCTAGCAAACACAAATGATGTTGAACAGGGTAAGTGCATCTCCATTTATTATGCAGGGAGCTTAGAAAGGCAGAATATGTTTATTGTTAATAGAATATTCACCTCAAGCTGTACTAATCTGGCTTTTGTTTTGATAAAACTTATCCTCAAGGAGCCAAACACAAACTTCTGATCTTTTGCAAGGATTGATATCCATATTATGGCTAACAGAGTAGAGATCTGAGTTGATTTCCCCTCTGAAGGTGATTCTACATCTTTACAGGAGGAGTGAAACCACAAAAGCTGGGAACAGAAGTTTTCTACCTTCATTTAGCAACTGTAAAAAAGATGCATAGAGGTGTACAATGTCATGGAGTAACACACAGTGCCCCTTTTTGCCTTTCATTTAGAAGAAAATGGCCTTAAAGTAAAAATAAATTTAATCACAAGAAATCCAAACAAACATAAGTGGGGGCAAGCAATTGGGCAGCATCTATAAATGAGAAATGGTGTAACAGAATTACAGGTCTTACTCCATCTTCAAAGCCTAGGATTTACTTCAATTTGTGTCTTCAAAGAAAGTGAAAAGCCTGAAATATGAGCTAAAAAATTGCAAAGTCCAAACCAGAGGGTGGAATTTTGAAAGTACCATGGATCTAGAACAAAGATGATCCATGTTTTATGACCTAGACAGCAAAAATGTGACTCCTAACCTGAATCCAGACTTGCAGGAACAGAATCAGATGAGTCAGTTTAGTTAATTTCTATTTATTTATTTATTTATTTATTTATTTATACACACACACACACATTTCTCTTTGTTTCTCTTCTCACACGATTAAACTCATAACATGGCATCACATTCAGCTGGCAGACTTGATGAAAGAAGGGCAAAAATTTACCATTAGTTAAGTGAATAACATAAACTCATTAACAGGGCTAAAAACAAATTGTCATATCCCAGTGGTCTTGGGGAATTCTAAAGGATGAATCAAGGACATAAGAATCACAGCATCAGTGATTCTGCTGGAATATGCTTGAAGCTATTTAACAGCTCTTGCAAAATGGGTTGAGGAGCAGAAACAGTCATTCTGAAGCAAAGAGAAGGGATAAACAAACAAAATCACCACCCAGAAAAGTCTTAAATAGCCTTTATTACTGCCACAGCAGCAATAGTGCTATTAAATAAATACAGTCTTCTGTGGATATTCATATTTAAAATAGTCAATACCCAGTACTTTCAGCCTGCTCCATATCTCTTTATTGCCTTTCTAGTAGGAGAGACAAAAAGCATTAAAAACTGACTCATATTCAGATGGCCAGTTTCAGATAGTTATGAGCAAAGCAAATGAGAGGGCCATGACCAGGGAGCAACTCAGCAGAAAAGGAGAGAATAAAATGTTGCTCTCTATTGTCTCTTTATCAGGTCTCTAAAACAGATGATAAATTTAAGGGTTTTTTTGGGATTACAAAATGAAGCCCTTAAGTAAATTGTCATAATACACAACTGGACATTTAAAATTTGTATGCAGGGGAACAAGGTAGGAAAAAAAAACCCCAAAAAAAAAAAGAAAACCCAAACATTCTGGAAAATTGTAGATAATGCAGAATAGTCTGGATGGTGCAATATGTTTTTATGTTCTCAGGAGGACAGTGTGAGGGTAGAGCAAGAGTAGGTGGTTTCAGAACAGATGTTACAGTTCAGCCCTGCTCCATCTGAATTCCACATGCTTCAGTGGACAGAAACAAAAATGCTTTAGGATGAGATTGTGCAAACCACCATGCTTTTTTCAGACAGATCACTTATGCCATTAATGTTTTTGTAAGGTCACTGATAGTTTTGGGTTCTGGATTGAGTGGAGAAATCACTACAATGCCTTCTGAGATCCTGAAGGCAGCAGTCCCAAAAGAGATGGACACTAATCCAAGTGAAATGGACTACAAAATACAGAATTAATTGACAGCAGTTCACCTTTCATTCCAGTGCTTCTACAGACAAAACTTTCCAACTGGTGTTTAATTTCACCTGACAAATTATTCACACAGCTTCTCCTCAGTATAGAAGAGCGAGCAAGTGAGCTAATAGCCAAAAAAATTCCTCCAAACATCCTGACTGGAACATACCCTAGCTGGTAAATTAGAAAAAAACACTGTATGAAAACAGTGTTTTTTCTAGAAACAGATCAAGATCAAACTTATCTTTTTTTTTTTTTTTTTTAAAGGCAATTTTGTAATGAGAGGTTTTTCTCTGGGTTATATATACTCATATTTTACTAGCACAGAGTATAGGGACAGCAGTGTTGGCAAGTAAAAAGATAAGTCCAAGTTAAAAAGTTGCATCTTTGCCTGCATCTGTTTTGCTTGGAATCATAAATGCTGAAGCAGGGCAGTAAAAAGAAGAGGAAAGATGCTCTCGTGGGCTCAATTCTTAGCTGCAATCCTCTTCGATTTTATTTTTTTTAATATTGATTTTTTTTATCTTTATCTACAGTGAAATGATCTTTTAAGATGATGGTGCTGAAAGGCAATGTTTTCCTGTAATTAGCTGAAACTGCTAACAGCATTAAGAGTCTGTTAAGAGAGATTCCAGTTCACACATGCACGAAGTGGTTTAGGAGTGACTTTAAGGTCCCTTGGACTAAGCTGGAATTTGTAAGGCAGCCATCCCCTCTTATATTTGGCTTTCAAACACTTGATAACACTACAAAAAATGCCTCTTTGTGATGGAGAGTCCTTGAAGGAAATGCCTCTGTTGCTGTGTCAGCCTGGAGAAGCAGTCACAGCTGCAGGACAGCAGCAGGGACTGGTCTCTGCCTCAGGGCACGGTGACTGAAGCCAAATCTGCAGAATTCAAACCCCAAAACTGGAGGTTTTGCAGAAGGACATGCAGGTTAGATGGACTGAGTGACATGAGGGTATATTCTCTTTTCTTTACCCTCTTCTTCCTTCCCTTCTTTTCTCCCTGGCATAGAGCTCTATGAGCTCTTGATTTCTCGTAGATTTCTCTTTGCTAATATTGTATTAATTATAGCACTTCATGTAGAAAAAAAAATTAATAGTGAATAATCTACAGAAATTCTGGGAAGATTTTTTTCCTCTCCTTCTGTCTTGTTTTTCCTTTATTTATAGCTCTGCTGTAGAGAGCAGAAACCCAGTATTAAAGCCTTTAATTTTCAGTCTGTACTGACCAGATGGATTTAAATTAGGAAAAAACCCCAACCAACCAACCAACCAACCAACCAACCAACCAACCAACCAACCAACCAACCAACCAAAAAAAACCTGCCTTTTTTCTATGAAATAATGTTTTATTTTCCTCATCTCAAACACTGAATCTCCAATCCAGGATGCAGTTTTTGAGAGTAGTCAGTAAGAATTAGGAGATGGAAGAAAGTTATGTAAAGACAAAGAGAGAGAACTAAATGTTTACTGGAAGAGTCTAAGTATAAAAAATTCAGGTTGAAGTAGTATATAAGAAACAGGAAAAGTTAATAAATAAGAAAACTTAAGAAACTCACCCTGTGCTTGACAATAGAACTTTCTACAAAATGTGTGCTTGCACTGAGTTATCTTCTCAGAGGTAAATCCTTAAAGGAGGTAAGACATTTCTTAACCCTGCTGAATTTAAAGCAAAGGTCAGTAAAGGTGATAGAGTTGATGTTAGCTAACTAGCTGGGGTAATACACAACAATGCCTGGTCTCCTCCAGGAACAAAGCACTTGGATGTAAAGAAAATCTTAACCTATTTTGCAGGGAAGAGGCTTAAAATTGAGGCCAATTTTACTGCCAACTAAAAAAGTGCAGCAGCTTATGAAAGGCAGGATCTTTTCCAAATTGAAAGCACACACAGATACTTTTGCACAGGAAAAGTTTAAGAATCACCCTGTTATCTACATTACATACAAAAGGAAGAACAGCTCACTCATTAATTGTGGAAGAATAAGTCACAATATATGCAATACTAATGTGTCTAACACCCAGTCTGGAAAGGACATTTTTAGCATCTTATCACAGATTTTCTGCAAGGAAGTACAGTGACACATTTACTTGTACAGGCAATATCCTGGGCAACAAAGAAAAGCAAACAGCAGACAGGATAAATCAGAGCTAAGTTCAGATCTGAAAAATGTGTTTACAATAATGAATGCTGTGCTTGAAATGTATTAATCTGAAGGACTCCTTTACAGGGTACTAGTAGGAAAACATTGGAGAACTGTATGAAATCAGTAACATTCAATAAAAAGATTTATTATTTTTATTTTCTAATGTGTAGACATAGTTAACAACCCTACATGTAGTAGTCACTAGGTGAGGATGAATTTTATGGGAGAGATCCACCTACATGATGGAGGCTGGGGAGTCTCCCTCCCTCAAGATGATCATTGAGGGCAGGCAGATTCCCCTGCAACAGACTTTGTAGCTACCATAGTTTTCAAAGATCTCATGCAGGTAATGTTGAAAGAAGCAATGAACAATTGTGCTGTCCAGTGTAATTTTTACTTTTCAATCCCCTCTAGCTGTGTGCTGCTTGCCAGCTGAGAAACAGTGCACAGGGGAGGTACTTGGCAGCATTGCCACTCCAAAATCACAGCTGTCTTCTGAGATTTGCTGTTTTAACACTGAGGACTGAGCACGTTTTCATTCTACCAATGACAAATCAGCCTTTTTAGAAACATCTGAGTTATGAAGGAAGGTCACTGAGAAGGTTTAAGCCACAAAACAAAGCCACAAAACAAGACAAGAAGGTAGAAAATAAAACAAAAAAATTTTAAAGGTCAATTCCCTCCCCCCCCGCAAAAAAAAGAAGAAGAAATAAAAAAGAACTACAGCTCAGAAGAGGAAAATGGGTAAAACACGGCTTAAAGCTGAAGAAAAGTAGTAGAAGTGTGAACAGATTATTTTGGAACTTTAAGGATTTAGCAAAACCAAAAGAGCTTGATTTGATGCTTTGAGATAGAAAAGGCAAACCTTGCAGTGGTTCCTAATACTGCATTTGCTTCAGACATAAACCTTATCCTTGCCTGAAGCAGAGGTCAGATTGTCAAAGCCAGGGGGAAAAAAGGAATCAAATTTGGAGGAATTAAGGCCCCACATTTCAGAGCATTTCAAAGCAGTGCTGATCTCCTTGCCACAAAGTGTTTCTGTTAACACCCTCTGCTTCTGTCACAGAAACCCTACCACAGCCCAAACAACCATGTAATACACACTTTTTCATATATTCACTCTTATTTTATAATCTCATGTAATTGAAACAGGTTCAATCAGAGAATAACCTGCTCTGACATATAAGAACCCTTAATTGCTATGGAGCAGAATCCAGACTGCATGAGACCTGCTGAGGTGGCAGTAATTCATTTAGCAAACTTCTCTAATCTATTCATTATCTATTAACTGATTAGAAACTCCTTATAAAGTATTATCAAGCTTTAGGTAAAGCATAGTCAGGCACTATGAGTGACTCCAAAGATGAAATTCCTTCTTGTCTGACAAGACTGTCTCCCTCAAAACAAAATAAAACAAAACACATATCTTCACACATAAATATACTTTCACACACAGAGATAAAAATAAAACAACCAAACACTTCTTGAAATATTTGCTCATTCTCTGGAAAATTCTGAAAACTAAGAAATGGTAAGCCAGAAACACCTTTTCCAAGAAGATTTACAGACATACTTAAAATGAACACAGGAATTTTCTAGTCAGCAAAATGCTATGGAAACAGCCAAGCATTTGAAACTGCAATGAATGCTGGCAAACCCTGCTTTTAAAAAAGCACATTCACTAACCCATGTGTAGGTTAGCTTTCTTTTCTTCCTGAAATTACTATATTAAAGTAATGTCATTTACAAGACTTTGGAAAAAGCTGAAAATCTATGAAGATATGAATAATAAATCTTAGTCATCATTTTCTTTAATACAAAATAGGGCTGGTTTCAGAAGGAAATGTAAAGTCATAAAGTTCTGACAATGATCTGAGGGTAGTTTGAATTAGTTTGCAGAGATGTGACATATAGCTGTGAATTACATATATGGCAATTTAGTGCTTCAATTTACTTGAGATCCATAGAAAAGTGATTCCATAGCTATTGTTGCAAAGAAAAAAAAGGAATTATATGTATTTTTTTTATGATGCATGAAGTCACATCATGAATTTAATATCAGTTCAAGGAAATACCCTGCCGAATTATAAATCCTAACAAGAGACAGAAAAAACACTAAAGGAGCAGACACAAAATTCTCCCAAGATTCCTTCAGTTTTGTAGAGAAGTGATTTGACTTGCTTTGATAAATTCCTAATGTGGTGTGGAAATGGGTTTACCAGACACAGAATGAGCATATCATCTGATTACCTGCCAAGGAACCTGAAGCTCGCTGGGAATCCCATTCAAAGTCGAGTTTCAAGTCCCAGTGAAACTAAATGCCTGTTAGCTTACAGGGTCAAATAAGTGAGCAGTGTCAACAAAACCCTGATTATTTTCATTTGTGTAGAACTCACTGCTGAATTCCTTCTGTTCTGTGTGTGTGCTCAGGCCTGAGCAGGTATTAGTTAATCCCTGCTGTACTGCAAACAACTCCACTAATGGAGGGGGAATGAACAACAACAGGAAAATTCTTTTTCTGAAACACAAACCAAGCTTTTCTGAAAAGAGCAAGGAGGTTTATTTTAAAGACTTATATGTGATCAAATTTGCAGAGCTTGAGGGTAGCTGGAAAATTTAAACATTCTTGCATCTGCTGCACTTTTGTGGGACATGGCCACATTTCTATTTCTAAATCTGTTTGCACACTGCATGGCTCTGCTGCACTGATCTGCCTGTAAGTTGGAAAATGTCAATTTGATATCAGGCATTGAAGACAGCTCCTGATTTCCTGGATGAGATGTGTTCAGAGGACTCCCTAGCATGGAGAAGAGAAGAAAGAGGACAGGCAAGGAGAAATGACTGAAGCTCACCTTCCTCCTTTGCCACAGATTGCTTGTGCCTCTTGGGGTTAGATTAATTTTCCATCTGCCAAGTGTATTAATATCTACATTTCAGTAGTTTGGTTCCAGGTGAAAGAGGTAACTTAAAAAACAGGTTGCAGGGCCATGACTCTCTAAAAATTTTATGAGAAAAATCAAAATCAGTCCCCTCAGAAATAAGAATAAAAAAATATTCCTGCAGTTACAAAAGTCAGCTAGAAATAACCAACAGCAAACACTAAGCACAATGGGAGTCTTTTCTGGTTTTCTGTCTCAGAGATGGCTGCCAGGACAGGTTTCCTTTCTATACAGAGTTTGCTGTGATGCTGTGTTAAGCTGTGCCAATACCTCATAGGGCTGAGGTGCCACCTCACCTAGAAATCTAGTGAGACTTAACAACAAACTTCTCAGGACAGGTAGTTTTGGAAACAAACAGAACACCTTTATCACTTATTTGAATTTTCAGGTCTAGGAAATAGAAAACATGTTTGAAGCTAAACAGACTCAGTCTGCATGTCTGGACTTTCTGTTACAGTGCTCCAGTGTTGGCTTCTGGTTTTTCCAAAACTCAGGCAGTTTTCTGTAGGAAAGGGATAACAATATTTCTCTATACCCCTGGGATATTTTATGCATCACCTCTTGTGCACAGGTCCAAGTAAGAGGTACTATATGGCATACAGGAACCTAATTTGCATGTGTTTAATTGTGCTATAGACTTTTCAAATACAGCATTGATTTATTTAATTTAAAAATTATGGGCATGACAAAGTGGTGCAATTTTATGCACATGTATTGCACCATTGCACAATGTTACACTTCAAAACCTTGGCTTGTAGGATGTATTCATCCATGCTTGGCTTTTGATTTTTTTAATGGGTACCCTTCCTTAAGGTTTATGATTATTCATATATTTTCTTTTCCTCCACACAGCAGTCTAAACTGAATTTAGAACGCTTGGAAAAATCAGCTGCCTAATTATTAAAGCAACTCACTTGTTTTTATCTGTTCTAACCTCTCTTAATGCTGAAGGCAAATGTTCCCTGTGCTTCCATGGGAGCAGAGTTAAAATTCAGAAGATCACACTGGAAAAAATTCCACTCCATTTGGGTGTTGTTCTACAATATCTTTGTCACATACCAAATGGATTTATCTTGTGTACAACATGCATTATACAACAACAGGGTCAGCAGTGATATAACTTGGGGGAAAGAAAAGGTTTTGGGAAAGTCAGCAGAACAAAAAGACAGGGAAAATATTCAAATGGCACAAGTTGGCTGAAGTCACAACATTTTGAGATGCCTTTGGCAGAGTGGCAATTCATCTTCATGCCAGTGTGCTTGGAAACAAGAAAATTTTCATTGCTTTTTGGCAGTGGTGTTGGTGCAGGACACAGCTGTTCATTTGCCCCCAGGTCTGAGAACACTGCCCACAGGTGAGGCAAGGAGCTCCAGCATCTCTCCAGAGGATGGATTCCTGTCAGTAAGGCCAGCACTGCAACAGGTACAAAGTGCTGATCTCTAAGTTAGGAAGGTCAAGAGGTTAAAGGCTGAATGGCTCATGAGCAAGCTGGTTTTTCCCATACAGCTGCATGTCCTCTAACTGAACTGTGAATCCCAGAATCTATGAATAACAATATTCAACAACACTGAATATTCAGTAAGAGTATGAGAGCAAAGCTGGAACAGGCTCTAATACTGCATGACCTGTACATTAGCCTGTGAATTATCCCACAGATCCCTTCCAGTAAGAAGTTGTCTTTATTACAACTAGCTGTATAAAAAAATAAAAGTTTCTGTCAAGATCAATTTCTGTTTATTTCCATCTAATCCTTTATATGTTTTACATGTGATAAGAACTAGAACTGTTATTCACACATTTGATGCTCAAATATGTAACATTAACTGAAATTCTTTAATGGCCTTGTACATCTGACACTTCTGAAGGAAATATATGTACTGGAAGAAACTACAGGGATTCAAAATGCATTTGCATTTCTGTTTTGATTTATGAACCTTTGTCTGCTACAGCAGTCTCACAGGTACTTACTAATCCATGGCTAATGTGAGAAATCAAATAATATGTATGAGTGAAATGGGAATTTGCAGTGATTTTCAGCCATATACAAATATGCACTTCATTAACCATGACCTGCATTTATTTCAAGGGGGAAAAGAAAACACAATTTATGCAAAGCACCTCCTTCTGCAACTTTCACCTTTAGTTTCAGAAAGACTGTGGCTGGTGGGAAAATCAGAGATTTACAACCATAGATGTCATCTCTTCTATTTTCTCTGCATGGTAATGATGATAAAAATACTGCCAATTTCTAAACCAGGTTTAATTTACCTCCCTGTTACCCTGAAATACAAGTCTCCAGGATAAGAGTCTAACTTGGAACTAAAATAGCCTCAAGGTTAGGCTGGTCTTTACCACAGAGGGCAGCCTGTAAATGCATCTGTGAGAGTGCCAAGAGTGCTTCTAAGCACAAAGTCAGTGCAATACTTACAGAATTTTGGGAGATTCTGATTCCTTCTTCCCCAGTGGTAATACACCTCTGGATGGCAACTGCTCTCTGCAGTCATCATGGCTATTCTTCATTGCTGACATCAAAACAAGGGCCTCAAAATATTTATCCCCTTTGATGAACTAAGATTTTTAAACCTCTCCCCCTAACCATCATGATCACAATCACAATTAAACACTTGTGTATTAGAAAATCTGCAGCATATTCCAGGTGACTAATGATGAAGATGACCAGAAAACCCTACATGTTCCCTACCTGACAGGAAGAGAAGATGAACAAATGACCATTAAACTTCTCTTACACCCTGTTAGTCTGCCTCTGGATAAAGCAGTAGAGAATATAGAACACTATAAAAATATCTACAAACACATTGCCCAGCCCTAACTATGCATAATTTAGCCTCATATATACTTTGTAGAAAAAAATTTTATATCTATTTTGATTTTATTTTGTGAGAGTAATGAGACATACTGAAATAGATTTGTGACTGGCCTTATTTTGTGTGTGCACATTCAAAAGTTTGAAATTGAAAGGAATATCTTCAATTTGGAGCCATTTAATCATAATTTTGTTTTAGTGCTGGACTCTCTTTTGCTGCAGGACTTATTTATTACTTGGCTCAACCATGTCATTTCTATAATCAAAGTAGTTTGCCTAACCCAGGAAGTTGATCAAACATAGAAAACCCCTTCAAAATATATTTCAGGGTAATTATAAAATGATAACTCCTAAGAAGAATCTGTGGCCATTACCACATTTCTGCATTGTCCAGAACTGGGAAAATTTGGGAGTATTTTAAATAGGAAAACAAAGGCCACACTGTCTGTTCCTCGGGATTGTTCATTGCAGTTCTATACCTCATGAAGTATGTAAACTTCATGGTTCAATAATCCAAATCTTATCCAAATCTGGTCTTATCCAAAAATGTCTTTAGTTTGCCTTCTTTTCCATTTATGCCATCATATTATATAGATTTTGTTTTTTGGTGCAATATCCAGACTTTTTTTGCACGTGACAGTTGGAAATTTTTATGGAAGATTAAATTTACAGCTATCTGAGCAGTTACTTTATCACAAACCCCATGAGACTGAAGGGTGTTTACACAGGACCAAGGAAGTCTTATTTTTGAAAAGGATTCCTGTACAAAAGTTTACAAGATTCCCAGCAACTCAAAGTCATATTGTTAATGAAAAGATCTTTAGGATAAAACAACAGCAACAACAGCAGCCCTCCTCTTTTTTCAGATTTTATTATTTAACACAAGCAATCATAAACCTGAAAGGAGCTTTGGGAAATACAAGTTTAAGCACCTCGGAGCGAATGAGCTGAAAACATTTTATGTGGTGGCTGCAAAAGTATCAAGTGAGGCATATAAATTGTCTAAAATACACATTAAAGAAGTGCTTCAAGTAGCCATATGCAGAACAGGGAATTACAAGTTGGCTGAATTCAGGCAGAGTGTGCAAGGTTATGGATGAAGCACTTTGTGAGGAGCAAGAATCAATGGGTTAAGCAGTTTAATGTATTGCTGGCCTCATGAATATGAAGTCTGGTCTGAAGGGGAGGCTGGGAAGAGGATGGATTAAATAAACTTGATGGAAAAAGAAATTTGCTAGGAATAATATACTGTGATGCATTGAACCATGGAAATCAATAAAGTACTACCTAAGCAATGAAGACAACTGACATAGTACTAAGCAAAAAAACCTGGTGTAATTGGGTGAGCATCAAAACAAACCTCGTTGGGGAGAAATGAATGGCAAGAGGTAGTAAGAAGCACAAAAATAAAAGCTAAGGAACAGTGAGGAGGTGTGAGGCATTATCTGGGCTGATTGTGAAACATAGCTGGGTGATAAAAGGGTCACCTGGCATGCTGAGGAGGCAAAAAGTGATCTGAGAACAGGAAGATAATGAGCACTGTAGATCACACACAGTAAGAAGATAAATGGAGAAGGGATAGTACAGGCAGCCAGGGAGAGCATTAGCATAAAGAGGTGATAAAAGTATGCAGTTGGGAAGGGAGGCTGTAAAAATTGAAAGATAAATCTGACAATAAACAAGTACCAATATACTAGTCTGGGGAAAAAAAAGAAGAAGGAAGGAGAAAATCCTTCCATGTGCATAGACTTCAAAGAACTCAAGCATTTTATGAAGATTACAAAGGTTTCCATTTCAATGGTGTCAACAGGTAAGTCAGGCCTTGATTTAAGCAGAAACAGGTCCTGCCATGAGCAGCAGATCTGTAAAAAGCCATAATGCCAGAAAGAAGCCACAGCTGGTTGATGTCTGGGAATATTTAGACTCCTTTGCACATTGGGCCAGGTGTGGTTTCAGCTGCTCTGCAACCACTCCAGAAATAACCCTGCTCAGCTCTGTTTTAACTGTGGTAGCTGAATGTGAAATAGCATTTTGAATACCAGGTGGTTGAAACTCTTATGAAGTCCTTGCTACATTTTGAATGTTTGAAAGTCATTGCAGCACATTTGCTGTGCACCATTTTTTCGTAGAATATCAAAAAGTAATATGCCTTACAGAAGAAATCCAAATATGAAAATCACCTCAACCCAACCATCTCCACAGTCCAACAAGCAGATGTTGAATTCCACTAACAAGAGAAATTAATAAATTAAAAAACCAAAACCAACCAACCAAACAAAAAATCCCAACCCAGACAAACCCACACCAAAATGTAGCCCATTGTAAATAATCACTTTAGTCTGAATCCAATGGTGAAGGTTAAGAAGCTGTATTATAGTAAGTATTATTATAAAGTCAGGTTCTATTTTCTCACATACTTGTGCTAGGTGGGATTGAAATTCTGTAAGAATAAATAACATACCTCTCAACTACCAGTCTAGTTACTCTCTCATGAAATCTGTACACAACAAATCTTCTAAAAACTTATTCTTGCAAGCCAAAGAGTATCTCTGTGGGACAGATCAGCATTACTGGGTTTTTGTCAGATTAGGGGAACCAACACAGCCAGAGGCAAAATTATCTTTCCTGCTGTCATGCTACTCATAGAGATATCTGTGGAGTGATTTAAATTCAAACACTCCTCACAACACTAAGTCCATTCTGGATGATTAAACTCACAACAACTGATAGTGAGAGATAAACTACGTTGATTGAATTGGATATTAGAGACTTTTTGAGTACGAGAAAACATATATTTCCTTATTGTAGCCATGATATGTGAGGCAGAAAGGATTGGATTAAAGGAAAAATTCACCTGTTCCAGAGTTCATGACCTGATCAAGCCCAAGGGTGCTCAGAAAGGTGAAGTGGAATTGGGCAGAGGATGCAACAATCACTCTGGACCATGAGCTCCATTTACTGGCCAATATGAGCCATGAATTCCTTTTACTGATTAGAAACTCAGTGGTGAGGAAATGTGTGTGTGTTCATAAGTGGAGTATTTCTAAGTAATCAGTCCTGCTCTGATTCTCCCTCCTTTTGACAGAAAGTACAAGACATTTGCTGTTGAAATCATGGCAAAATTCCCAAGAACTTGGATGGAGGAAAGGTAGGTCAAACTGCATGTTTGAAAGGACTCCTATGACCAGTGCTTTAGTAAGCTTTGCATCATTTTGTGGATCAATTTTTAATCATATAATCATGCAGGTAAGGACATGCTGTCATTTATAGGAAGAGCCTGAACACCTGGAGACAGGTATTTGAAAAACAGAGTCATACTAAGGCAGGACAGTCACATCAGCAATAATTCTGGGTTTTATTTTCTCAAATTTTCAGAGATCTGAAGTACATTTTCAATGTGCTCTGTCACTATTTGCTGTTCACCAATTACTTAGCTTTTACAACAGTTGTACTTCACTCAAAGGGTTATGCTTTCTTTTATGCCTGTTGAGATACAAGAGGTCAGAATTTTCCTTTGCAGAAAACACTGACCTTAGCAAGCATATAGAATTTTATTTTTGTAGAATATAGAAATAGCATAGCATATAGAACTTTATTTGAATGTGTGCATATATACAAGCTAAGTCTTGAGACAAATTTAAAGATGGCCTTGGTTGTTTTTTCAATTTCATTTTGTATTACTATTTGGATAGTTCAGCTTCTCCTTGTGCTATTTCTTTGATTTTAAGACATAGAATAAGATGATAAAGGCCTTGTGAGAGTGAGTTGCCTCAGGCTGTTCCTTTAGGTACAAGCAAGCTGGGTATTTGATTTATCTAATTACATTCAGCCAGTGCTGTGGTGTGGAGCATCTGCACAGGACACCTCAGGTCTCGACTGATTACTCTGCCAGACTGACACAGGGTATTTCTCACCTAAGACAGACCAATTCCATGAACACAGGGAACATGCTCCAGCAATTTTCTGCACAAACAGAGTTGGTGAGTGAGGGCATTGGATTGTTTTCTTTTTCTTTGCTTTATTAAATCCATATTTAATACTGGAAAAAAACCAGCTGCTGGTGCATGCCAGCTAATACACAGGTTCATTTCCATTTAAGTGCTGAATCAGGTATTACCCACCAAAACTATTAAAATCTCATTGGTATCACTATAATCAGCACTGAAGATCAGTAATGAGAATAAGGAGCAGGTGAACAATTAGACCTTAAAGTAATATATGCCTCCCTGCATCTCACATTCTGTTTTTGGGATTATTCTGCTGAAGGACACAGAATCAGACTGATCTTTGAGAATAGCTTTATGGGTCATTGACATGAAAGCTGAAGGCTGTGAAAACAATGTGCTGATGGATATTTTCCCATTTTCTGACTTGACATAGATTTGCATTGCTTTGTTTTCTTAATTGAAAATTGGATATATTTTTCTGCCATTAGAGAATACAGCAGCATGTGTCCGACAAGGCAGAAGAGGTAATATGGTAATGACCTTGAAGACAGAATTTAAATTTGGAGGTAGCTCTTTTCCACTTTAATGATTTTTATAGAAAGTGCAGACAATAGGATTTAATCATTCAGCACTGTTACCCATATGAAAGTGATGGTGACTTCTAAAGCAGTTCACCTCATAATAAAGCATCAGGAAAAGTATTTGTATGCATTAGAAGGTAGAAGCTGATGAAGCCCTGGAAAAGTCAGAAGTCTTTTACTCTCCAGAGATAAATTCATAAAGACTGCCTATCAGTAAACAGGGCAGTAAAATGCTCTAACTTTGCCAACTTCTCACATTTGTGTTGGGAGTGACAGAAACTGATGAGATGTATTTGGTAATTAGGGATGCAATTTCAGCCTTAACAGGTTTATGAGTATTTGATATTAAATGCCTGAAACATTGGCAGTTCCACGTCTTTCTGTATGATTATGTCACAAGCTTGAAGGAATCTAAATCACCCACTATTCCCAGAGCACTTGGTCATATTTTATAGGTTTTCTCCACTAGAAAGTTAGGTGCCAACATTTTCAGCATTGAGCTTTTCATATTCAATGCCTCTAGATGTTGTAAGGGATGTTTTTAAGTGGACAGATATTCCAGGAAAGGAGAGGTAAGTGCAATTTAAATGTGCACATTCCTTCTGTAAGTGATAGGAAAAGGATGTGGTACCCCTGGCCTTTTAACCATCATTGTTTCTTTACTTGTAGCTATGGAAGTGCACAGATTTAAGCTGACATATATAATGAATTTCACTAAAACACAAAAGTGATAATTTATTATTACACTGGTAGACAACCATTCATAAAATCATTAAGCAGCAGTCACTCTCTCAATTTTCTATGTTAGCCATGGATAGTCAAGTCTTATTTTTTAATTGTGGGTGGCAGGCAGAGGGAAAAGGCAAAAAAAGATATTTTGCATGCAAGATTGTAACTGAGATTTCTTACAGATGGGAGCAGAAAGAAAGAACAACTACCTTACAAACAAAAGCTTAGACAAAGTCAGTATCATGATCAGATTTCCAGGCACTTCAGGCAGTGTCAATGAACAGCATAACCAAACTGGCTGGCAGATGCCCATCTATCAAGTTAAAGGAGAATTCCTGTAGCTGGAAAACAAATACACAGAGACTATATCTAAGGGTATATTTCTATAAGGACACATATCTTTATTTCTATAAAGCCTTGAGGAGAAGCTGTGTGAGGAGCAGCTGAGATCACTGAGTCTGTTCATCCTGGAGGAAACTGAGGGGAGAGCTCAGTTACAAATTCCTCGTGATGGGAAGAGGGGCAGGCACTGATCTCTGCTCCATGGTGACAGTGACAGGACTGAAGGAATGGGCTGAAGCTGTCAGGGGAGAGAATGTGAGATTACACCACTAAGGCCCATGGAAACTCTGACCTGATGCAAGACAACAAGTCATCAAACACTGTTTTCTCATTTCCCTCTTCAAATTGTGGCTTTTTATGTGGAATTCAACTGACATTCATTAAAATGTTCTCAGCAGGTGAAGTGACAAAATATTCCGTGGCAACTGCTGGCTCTGTGTCGGGTCAGCTCTTAAACTGTGAGGAGCTAATCAATGCTGCCCCAGCATTACAATTAAAAAGGTGGAAAAGGCGCAAATTTTCATTTATATGATCCCAGTGAGAAGGACTAAATTTAACTTTCAGCTCCCTCCCCATTTTTTTCAATTCCTTTGAAATACGAAGCTGTTCATATCTTTCTAGCAGAGACTGCTCCCAGGAGTTGACCCCTATTTGTCTGTCCTTTCATGCAACTTTGGAACACTCCAACTATGATGTCACCATTTTTCTACTTCCTTTTCCACATGAACTTCATATTCTATTACACCATGGTTGAAAGACATTTGTAAAGTAATGTGATTATCTAATGTTGTCTAAAGGTTCCCCCTTTGAGAAGGATCCCTTCAGCAGCTGAACCATCCTAGTGCTGCTTGCAACAGAGTGCAAACCTCCCAGAAAATGCTTCCCCAGAACACACTTTTTATTTTAAATCATCCCATGTGCAATAGAGCACTTTTCAGACACCCAAGAGCAACCAGAGCTGTCCAGTTTTTATTGTTCCCAATGTCATGTCTTAGATGAGTCTGGAAAAGAAGACATCAGTTTGAAACTATTATTTTACCTTTGGAAGACAGAAAGTGGTGCTAATAAATATAATTGAAGAGAAGGTTGGGAATTCCATTGAATTTTGTTCTTTAAATTTTATTTTGCCAAAAAATGGCAAGGAATAAAAGACTGCCTATGTATTCACACATTTGGCACCCTTCTAAGATGGGTAGAGGACGTGATATTAGAAAATCTCAGCAAATCCAGCCTTCCAGTTAGACAAGGATTGCTAAACATCACATAAGATACAAATGTATGAGAAGAATCCAGGTTCCTTCAGAATAAAATTTAAAATGCAACTTTTTTTTCTTTTTCTGAGTTCATCCGGGTAACCACTAACCTTACTGGGAGTAACAAATTCTGCCACTGCTGTTTGCACTGCTCAGCACGAGGGCTGAACAGGACAACTCACAGAGGAATTGAGGTAACAGCTCTGCTAGATGTCACTTTGTCAAACACGACACAGCCCTGCAAAACCTTCACCACGATTTCACCTAACAGGATCTGACATTTCTCCAGCACTTTTCAGTCTGGTGTCAAACCACACAGAGAATGTCCCTGCCCTGTGCATGGGGATTGTGATCACAGGGCTGATTCCCTGCTCCCACACTGACACTGAACACAGAACATAACTCAATATTAAGCTTCACACTGGTGATCAGGGCCAGTTTAGTGATCCCAAACACTTTACACAACTAGGAAAGTAGAGGAAGAACATTTTATCTGCCTTAGGCTTTGGATTCATAGGACTTTTGTGCTGCTTGTTGCCTTCACAATGATAGCTCTGAAACAAGAGTCAGCAGCACAGCTTAGGTTTGTGAGCAGCAGGACTAAGTGTCAATCCCTCCAAACAGAGCAGTTCTGTCAACCTGAGACAAGTGCTGCATAGCATCAGACCTCCTGATCCAGGCCAGCCTTAGTGTGAAGAGACCAGCTTCCCTCTCAATGTCATCCAGAGCTCTTTCCCTTCTTTCATCTTAATGCATGACATTTATACACTGCCTGTCCTTTGGGCCTGGATCCTGCCAGCGCTTTCTACAGCAAAGGCAGGCAAACCCTGTAATCCCCTGCTTAAAGGATTTTTCACAGCCTTTGCCAGGGAAGGATAACATGCACAGGAAAATCCTGAACTCCACAAGCACAGAGGAAGCTCAACCTGTGTTCGGTTGCCTGTCAAAAACAAAAGGAAGGGGGTAATTTTGGCTGCTGATCCTCTGCAGAAGCTGTGCTGACAAAGGGCCTGGGTGTCTGCATGTTGAGAGGAAACAAGAGCAGTGCCAGAAAACCCTGACAGCTCCTCTGCAGGGTATCAGGCCCTCAGTGTGGAAGGCAAAATTCCATCAGAAGGAATTTGAATTCTCTCTTACCACTGTTTGTGGCTCTCCTTCCACAGTGCACAGACTCAGTCACTTACAAACACTTCCACAACAGAAAATCATACACATAAATGTGAACATGTGCATTTAACACTATATTTTCTAAAGAGGGTGAAAGCATTACAGAAGAAATTCCCCTTCTTCCAGAGATGAAAATAACAGGTCACATCTACACTTCAGTTCCTAGCCCATTTATATTTTCATTTACAGCAACAAAGAAGCATATAATAAACCACTCTGTGATGTACACTTGCTCCCATACATTAACTTCTGCTCTTATATTCAGAAAGTTATTATCAGAAAGTGTAAAATTTCTTACTTTTTGCCTCTGTGGGAAGAGATCACTTTCTTAGAGCCAAACTTTAAACCTTCTTCTCCCAGGAAATAAATTGCTCCTCTTCCTCATTGTTTTACTAGGTTGGCTTTGTGCCTCACATGCCATGAATAATTAATTTCATAAAGTAACCTGCTGCATGCTCACTTCACTAATGTGCATTTTTCTGTTCCCACTGTAAAGAATCATTTCAGTGAATGATGGGTAAGAATTATAGGGAGGAAATGCCACATCACAAGAGAATAAGGACAGATAAACAAAACTTTTTATAAAGAACTCTGTCATTTACACTAGTGCAAATTCTGCCTCACCTCCCAAACCTTTGGTATAATTTCTCTAAATTCTGCACTGGAGCTTGCCCCCTAGGACTTAAATTTTGACAAGATAAAGGAAAATGCCATGAGGGTAGTGGATAATTTTCCGTTTCCAAAAGTTCTGTTTACTCACTTTGCCACATGGTACTTCAGCCTGGCTCCCCCTTTGGCATGAATTACCCTTAACTCCTCTCCCTTTCCCCTCTGCCAAAACCCAAGAGGAAAACGTGGCATAACTGCAGGTGGATGCAGAATAAGGCCTTATTCCCCTTTGTTATAGACAATGGAAAAAATTCCCTGAAATTCAGTAATCTCCACTGCAGTGCCAAAGCTGCCATTATCATCAGACCTTGGGAGCAGCAGGGCTGTCACAGGGGGCTTCTCAATCAGCTGGGAGTCGATTTATCACCAGGGTTTGTCCTCTCTGAACTGTACTGGCATCACTGACTGGGATTCTGGTGGCTGTAATGCCCATCTGCAAAGGGAATTCTGATCTCAGTTCTGATTCGTGTGCTGCACATGTATCAGCACCACCTGTGCCTTCACCTTGGTGCAATGCAGTGAACAGCACCAACACTAGCTGTGATCATGGTCACTGTACTTGCTTCTGAAAGTCTACTAGAAACCAGAAATCTGTGCACTTTCAGGTTTTTTTTTCCCCTTTATGTAACAGAAAAGAATTTGCAAAAAGATGATTGTGAAATAGAGCGTTAATAAAAGGAAAGAAAAAAAATAAAAACTGCAATAAATACATCTCATGCTTCTTTCATTGCTAAATTAAAAAAAAAAAAAATAGCCAGAACTCATATCAGTGTGCTCAGTTGCAGGAATGCTACTGGTGCCTACAGGGGGACACTACAAATGCAGATCCTGATGCTGGAAATATCAGAACACCCATCAGAATAATAACCCAAGAACAGGAGCTCAGTTCTCAGCTGGCATGCACACAGCCAGCATCCAAACCAAACTGGGAATCTACACAGGAGGTACAAAAATCCTCACGAGGCAACATGGAATTCATTAGTATCTGTTCTCCATGCTGGAGCAAAACTGTTGTAACATGTCAAGATTTTCTTCTAAGGCTTTTTTTTTTATTTTTTTATTTTTATTCCTCCAGGCATTCACATGCAGAGAAAACATGATGTAGGCTAAAATCCCCATTTTTACGATATCCTAATAGTGGAAATCATTTTGCTTGCCATAGGATTCCTGATGAAATAAGGATTCCAGGCAGAAATTGGCCTAGTGTTCATGAATAACTCATTCTGACAGAACTTGTTGATTTATGGGTTCAAGCACACCGTGCCAGCCCATCACAACACACACTCAACCCTCCTTTAATAATTTACAAGGCTGATGTTCAGAGTCTGGGTTCCCCAGCTGCTAATGCATTTCTCACAGTGGGGTAGAATGGATGCTCTCAGTTTGCTGAACTGTAAAATCAAACAGATTATGTTGTGACCATGTGAAAAATTAGAGATATCAAAATTTGGATTTTTATGTATGCACTGCAGCATCTTAAGAGGTTTTAGTAGACAACATATTGTACCATTATATCTAAAAACTAGGGCTGTTAAAGAATTCTTCCATTGAAGGAAAATTTTGAATTCTTTAATATAAAACTTTTCTTCAAACTCCATGCTCCCCCTAAAAACCAACCAAAAATCTCACCAAAAAAACCCATCGAAAAATCCCTGCTAAAACAAACAAAAAAAAAATGAAAAACCTCATACACATTCATTTTAAAGTAGTGGTTTTGGAAAAGATAGTTCATACCAGTTGGGGATATACTTAATTGTAATAATTATGATCAGAGAAAAGGGGCAGGAAAGATCCCTTAATGCCTGTCTCCCTCTCCCAATGAAAATCTCAGTTCCTTTAAAATCCTTTAACAGCATATACACCCTCCATAATTCTACTTCCAGAGGTAACCTTTATGTTTAAGAGTTGAAAAAATTGCTATTTCTGTAAGACTTCACCATCTAAGCAGAACTATAATTTTATTGTCAAAGTAGCTGTAGAGTACATGGTGCATCAGGAATAAAACATAAGGTTAAAGACTGAATTTCCTCAGGCTGTTAAAATACAGAAAATGAATTAGGTGCCCAGTTATTCCTGAGCTAAGGGAGGACACACAGACCATCTGTCTAATCTTAACCTTATTTTATGCTTTTAGCAGATCAACATCTTCCTCAAATCCTGTTTTTTTGGTTGTAGTCAAGATTTTCTCAGTGCCACAGATCAGCTTATCCAAATTATCAGAAAATTTAGTGTCCCCATAAAACTGGTGTTGGGTTGCAGCACTAATAGAAACCTGTCTGTTACTTATGATACAGCTGAATATTCACAGAGAGCTCCCCTCACTTCCTTCTCCTGCTCTGTGTTTTACAACACATTTTCATGTGGCTTTGAATAGTTCTATCATGGTCTTTTAATGCATTAAAGAAGATATTGCCATTTAAATATAAATATATGGCGTTACTTTGCTACATTTAATTTAATAATGACAAAATGTTTGGGGTTTTTTTTACTTCTTTGGCTGCCAGAGTTTGTTTTATTCTTAGAAGCAAACAGCCCAGACAGCAGACGATCTACAAAATAATTTTTTAACTATAGAATAATACTGGACATTTGGAAAAAATAGATAATCTTTATATATGTCTTGACTAATTTCTAGCTTAAAATGGGGAAATTATTTATGTGCTTTTATATTTTAATCAAAGCTTAAAAGATACTTAGCTTTGATATAAGAAATTGGCACCAACTCATGTCTGACTCTTCTTAGAATGACCTACCCTGCTGACAAAAACTATTACAATAATATCACTGTTAGTTCAGTGGAAAAGCTTTAATTCTGTAAAAAACAAATGGAGACAAATGAAAGATTAAAGCAGCCCACAGGTGACTTTTTAACTTACAATCACAGTTGATCTTGGTGAGTTTTGGTACTTTCATCCACTTGTGCTCCAACTCCTCCACTCCAAAAACAGTTTGAATGTAGTTATTTGGGAATGCTGAGCAACAGAGTTTGAGAAACAAAAATAAGCAAAGAAACTCAGGGAGAGATACATCAGTAGTAGGCCCAGGTCTCTGCAAGGAGGTCAGTAGATGATCCACAGTGGTGCTGTGCAGGGATGTACACAGCCAGCCTGTGCTCTACCTTGCAAACAGCTCACTTGAATAAGCACACAAGAGACTCCTTTTATTTCCCACTGCTGATGCATTAGGTCTGTGCTAGGAATGTCTGCATAACCTGGAGGTCAGATACCAATTATTCCTCAGGCAGAGGAATAATCCAAGAAGCAAGGAATTTTCTCCCCCTGTAGTTTGTGGTCTTAACTACCCTCAAGAAGTGATGGGAGGTAACAGTGACAGAAGTTTCTTCTGAGCAGCACTCAGAGTGGCTTTTTCTACTTCCTGGTGTACCAGCCTGAGTGATTTTTGGTGATCCTATTCTTTCTGGTCTCCCCAGACTCTTCTTTTCATAGTCAACATTTCTTGATAGTCATCACAATTCCTTTTGCCTTGTTGCCTGACCAACATGCAAATAAAGATTTATAAAAGTCATCCAGCTTTTGATAAAAGTTTGCACAGTTTAAAGATGCTGTGCTTAAGGAAGAGAGAAGCTGCTGCTGCTCTGGACAAGGAGCTGACTGAACTTCAGTTTAGACAAAAGCTCCAGTCTGACAACTTTGCTGCCTTTAAAACACACTTTATAAGAATAATTAGAGAAAGTCCCCAAGATCAGCCTGTAGGTTTATACATATTAAGAAATTTAAAACTTGTGTCATGGAGTTGCAGGAACTCCACTGTGGCACACAGACAACCCAGGGAGTCTCTGAGTGCTGAGATTATGGAGCGTGCACTTGTGAAATGCTGACTCCTGTCACATTCATTTGAGAAACTTCAACCCCCAGTGTGCTGCATGTTGATAATCACATCTGAAATGCCACAGTGTGGGCAACTGCCCTGTAATACTTCACTTTTCTGTTTAGTCAGAAAGTGATAAAAAAGGGTGCAGAAAGATAATAGATTATACACTTCATTTTTAGCTCTTCTTTATAGAAGGAGAAGAACCTGTAAGGGCTTCCAAGCCATCTGTTATCTGAGCATGTCAGATTGTTACAGATGAGAGACAGTTTACTTTTTAATACCAGAAGAAATTTATAGGAATTCTGACGAAAGTGCTGTTCAAAACATATGGTAGTATCCATAATACACCTGTTTTAATGCTTAGCACTCATTACTTTGTGGATTTAATCATTTTTCCATTATTAGTCTTTTTAGCTGCAAGATAATCATCAGATGTTTTTCAATGAAAGCTGTGCAAGTCAAAATGATCCAACCTTGAAGAAAAAGGAATGACACTTTTTACATTACCAATAAATAAAATCTGAAGATATTATCTAAAATACTAAAATACTACAGTAGTACCACTTTCTCCAAGCACCATTTTATTTATCAGCAGGTTGGGGGACATGACTCCTGAGCCTTCTGGCCTGAGGCTGAGTGCACAGATGCTGCAGTGCCTTCATCCTCTTGGCTGCTCCTCACTGGACTCTCCCCAGTGTGTCCATGCCTCTCTTCTGGGGAGCTCAGAACTGGACACAGCACTTTGGTCATGGCCTCACCATGCTGAGAACAGGGAGAGGGATATCTTACCCATGTCTCTAATCAGCTGAGGGGAGGCTGAAAAGGGGTAATATACTACTAGACATGAATTTATCATCTCTTCCCAATACTACCTGAGCAGCAACAAGAAAAGAAATGTGAGATTTGCTTATCGAGAAGAATTCTTCCAGTGATTTCCAGCTTCAAATCTGTCATTGAGTAATTGGTTTCTACAACTTAGATTAGTGGTATACTTAAATGCAATTAAACTGAAATCAGGTTAACTTTATAAAATATTTTAAATGCGACACTCAGCATGGATATCACCGTTAAGGAAAAAAAAGAAAGTTTGTAATTGGAAATATTACTGTGATGCTACCAGATCTTATTATCAGTGACTATCCCTACTTACCCTTGTTTTAACACAGGACAAGTTGTCCTTTAAAATATTATCTATCTATTGATAAAAGAAGGAGTCTAGAAAATTATCTTAAGTCTTTTCACCTTTAGATAGCTACTCTAACATGTTGTGAGATTTCTTCTGTCCTTAGAATAGAAAGTTGCCTTGTGCATTGTCAAGTCACATCCTCCTCTCCTTCAAACATTTTCCTGCTCCTCACCCATAATTATTTTCTCAAGTTCATTTCTGACAGAAACCACTGCTGAACTTGTTCCTCACCAGTAAACCCCCTCTGCATCATCTCACAAAAGATACTGGAGGTGTCATTTCCTTCTGGAAACTCACTCAGCCCAGAAATCCATTTACACTTGTAAAGTCTCCAAGTACTGTAAGCACAGACATGCACTTAGAAATCATGAAAGCTTAAAGCAGTGTGGGCTGAAAGAGATCTCTGGAGGGCACCTGGTCCAACTCCTCATTCAAATGAGGCAGTGAGGAGTTAGAGAGGGTTTAGGAGGTGATCATTCACAAGAAACAGCTCCCACAGACCAACAGAACCCCTTTATAACACCATGAATTTAGGGTTCTGAGCCTCTCCAGCCAGCAGTAACTCTTCTGGCAAAGTGGTTTTAGCATCTACAGTAATTACTGCTAGTGGCTGTAAACCACTGATTCAGCAGTTGCACAGATGAATATTTCCCAGATTCTGTGGTATTGTAGGAAATGTTCCTTCCAACTGCCCTTGACAATGATCAATTCTCTGACCTTTCATCCCCACATATGAGAGCATGGCCTGCAACTAAGCAAGCAGGTACCCATTTTCATGAATATTTAAGGTCAAAATTCCAACTGGACACCATCAGGCAAACTTTCTGTCCTAAATTTCTATAGTGGAAGGAAATGCTATATCTAATTTCCTTTTTGCTTTAAATGGGAACTTAAAAATATGAACATTTTGTATACAAGCAGGGAAGAATTTGTTAGAGCTGAATGAAACAGGCAGACAGGCACACAGTTACCACAGTAATGTGCCTAAACCATTATTTTCCTAGATAAGAATTTTAATTAGCTATGCTTAGGGAAAAAAAAATAAATCAAATAATTTTGTCCTTCTGTTAACAAGCAAAAAGGCATCCACCACCCCAAGCAATCTGGAAGGAGCAATAAGGAATAGTTAGCAGTCCATTTTCAGCATCATACCTGGAGGTTTCCATTAGTTATACTAGTATTGCTCTCAAGAGATGCATAACTGATTGTCTAATTGCTAAGGCAATGTCTTGAAAAATTACTTATTAAGCAGAAAATATGCCAATACTAATTCCATGCTCACAAAAACCAATGTGAAAAATATTTCAAATAAAGCAATTACATAACTGCCTCCAAATTGGCATCATTAGTCATTCCCATCAGAAAGCTTGTTCTTTCACAGAAATCCTTGGAAAAGGAAAAAGTGTTTGCACCTCAAATTACTGCTGATTAATGTCTGGTGAAAAAAGGTGAGCTGGAGGGACCTGCATTTGAATTTCCACTGTACTAAAGGCTTCTGGCAAGTCACATGGTGAATGCAATCATGACCCTCTGCAGCAGCTTGCAAAACTATGAAGAGGCTCAGATATGAGCTTAGTGCTGCACTTGGATGGTTCAAACCTGTATCACAGCTGAGCAGTGACAGGTTGGAGATCTTTGTTAATGAATTGTTCTGCTTGCAACAGGCTCAGGTATATCCCACATGCTCCTGCCTGACATCCTAGTTTGTAAAAAGGATATTGCAAGGACAAACAAAAAAAAGAACTTCAAGGTATTCAGCAAACAATAGTGGGAAGATAAACAAACATAGACTACATAGCTTTTATTCTTATGAGAACCTATTTAAAAAGACCAATGGTGATCGATTTTTAAGAGATTATCCTTTCTTACTTAGTCTATAAAACTCCAACACAAGCCACAGGGACTCCACAATACAAATGCATGGTCAGGTGCAGGGAGCTAGATGAACACTGCTAAAACACTGCTAATTTGTCATTAGTTTTGCTTAAGTGTAAAACCACCTGGCCTCTCCTCAGCTGATTAAGAAGTGACTTGGTCAAGGATCAGGTAAAGGTGCAATCCAGCATTCATTAATCCAGGTTAATTTACTGGAGGAAACACCTACACCTTCAAGTGCAGTGTGGCTCACATTAGTGTCCTAAACAAGTTTGTCCCTCTCAGGTGAGACAAGAGCTTAAAAAAATTTGTAGAATTCAAATATTTGAGGAAATGCAATAACTGCAGGTACTTTTTTAAAGCCAATCTCTGCTTTTGCAAAACTTTTCCCAAGTATTTTCAATATTGTACAGACAGCTCATTTTAGCAGAGGAATAGTTTAGTCTGGCTCTTTGAAGGCATGAGAAATTCAGGAACTTATGAAATATTCTACCCAGAGATAGGCCAGCCATTTGCTTTCTCAAGTATTACAACATTTTGTACTCCAATATTTTTCCTGTCATACAATTTTAAAGATTACATCTGTATTTTAAATTCAGCATCAGGGTACCTGCTCCTGAGTTTGCTGTGCCCTGATGTACTCTCTCAGAGACATCACTTTTCTGCAGTGTTCACACTGAAGTGGTCACTCCTAATTATTCTGGCCATCAATAAGAGCTGGTGATCATTCCTGTGCAGCTGAGATGGGATTGACTGACAGGCTGAATCCTCAATGAAACAGGCTTTAAGCACAGTGCAGGCTGATGGAGCACAAAGCTGATCACACAGAGACCAGGTGAGCAGTTATTACCTGAGCTCTGACTATGAGCTGCTGTCGAGCCACCTGTGTGATAAATATTCCATTTCTAGTAATATATGAGGGTAATGAATTGACCACAGCCTTCAATTATCAAACTATTAATAATTCTGTATTATTAAATACAGAATTGGTCCCAGTGTAAAGTTTTCTTCAAAAATTTCACTTTTTACCTAAGAATCCCCTGGCATGTAGTGATAGAAAGAGAAGGATGTGCTGGATTTCATATGTGAGCACATTTATTCCAAAATTTTATATACATGTATATATATATATAGATGGATTGAGCCTGAGAAATCTAAATATTTGCAAAGACTACAGAATGATGCACACAAGAATGGGGTTTTACTGTTTTGTGTTTGTGTAAAGAGGTTTTTGGCTTTGAGGAGTTTGGGGGTTTGTTTGAGGGTTTTTTTGGTTGGTTCTAGGTTGTTTTGGTTTTTTTCTTTTGTTTGTTTGTTTCTTTGTTTGTTTGGGTTTTTGGTTTGTTTTTTTTTTTTTAAGATCACAGATCCAGCTGTAGATGTTTTGCACTGAACTCAGCAACCCTGAGACCCTTCCAGTCCATGCTGGTATTACCAGCAGTAGGCAAGATTTGCATTCACAAAAATTGAAGTAAACCCAAAGAAATGATGAAGCATGATTCAGGGCAGATGTAAAACCTGACATGAAGCTACATCAGCAGCAGTTCCACACAGCCAAACTCAGCAGAGCAAGGGGCAATCCAAGAGCAAGACATTCTCCTGAGCTGCACCTTTATGCCAAGCCCCAAGGATCACAATAGCCCCACATTAATTGACTCAGAAAATTACTAAACTGTATGCAATGAGCCAACTTTTAGCAGAGACAACAAAAGCTTTTGTCTCAGCTTTCATGTGAATTAAAGCAGGCCCTAGGTGAGTATTTATGTGTTTATTTCCTCTGCAGGTTTTATAATAAAATCTCTGCCTTCCAAAAGGAAGAAATATTATTTAATCTTTCGAGGGTATTAAAATTCAAAGCAAACAGCAAATTCACATTTGCACAGTTAAGAATCTACAGAACTAATTTGAAGTATTCTCCTGCTGACACTCCTATGCCATGAGAGTCCATAATGAACTAAAGTGTATATTTGTGTACTCTAATTGCTAACATAGGTGTGAATCATTGACATCCATCTTCAACCTTAGTTATTGTTTGCCTTTGACTCCCTTGAAAAGAAAGTACAGGCAGAAAAGAAATCCTCAGAAAAAGGGAAAGAAATGTAATTGGAGTCTTTTTTACATATTTAACCTATGTGTGATGCACATTTTGGGAGAAGATGAGAGCTTATGAGCAGAGTCTTACTACCTGTATCTCTCCATTATACAGATAATGCAGAACTCCTAATTATTTTGCAGCTCAAGCAGAATATAAAGATGTTGTACATCAGCTTCCCATCTGATGTAGAACCGCTCAGCCCCAAACTCTTCTCACCCTCAGACTAAGATCACTGAATACAGCTTTGCCTCAAACAACTCCACACTTTGGAATAATGCAGACCACTCTGGTGATAAAAGAGGAGCTGAGCTCCTTGCCAGTACTGCTGCCAGCTGAGACTGGTCAGAGACAGGTTTGACAAGTCATCACTCAGCTCTCAGCTCACTGAAAATCCCTGAAATTTTGAGGTTTTGATTACCCTGTCTGTGAGCTACTCTTATCTGAGGGAGAAATTCATCACAGACTGAGAGGATTGAAGGCACTCAAGGAATCTTGCCATTTATCCTCCTCCAAAGCAGCATCAGCTATACTTGCAATTCTTCATGACAGCTATTTTTCTAACCTGTTCTCCAAAGCCTTCCAAGTTGGCAGCAAGGCTGCACATCTTCTAGCAGGTCATTATACAAAGTCTTTCATTTTAGTGGTTCTTCCCCTGCAATTGCCTAATATGAGCTTTCCTAGCCACCAAGTGAAGTCACAAGCAACATTTGATGAGTAGGGAAAATATTTTCCTTTTATATGTCCACGTACAGAAGGTATTGTACCTACTGCACCCCACACCACTAACTCTGTTTTTAAAGCAGAGAACATCTAGAAACCAGGCTGTCAGACCAAACAGCCAAGTACCATAATATTTTTCTTTCCAGTAGCAGTCAGTGACAAATGGGTTAGAAAAATCATTTAAAAACCTATATGGGAAGAGAGACCTCCCTTGTAAAAGTCTCCAAAATTTCAGCAACTGCAGCCCAGAGATTCCTGACATTAATTTCAACATTTTTCATTTTTCCAACCTGATAATATTTTTTGCTTGCAAAACATCCTTTGTAAGGTCTGCACCTTAGTTACTCATGGCACAAAAAAGTAAAGTTGAATAATCATCCCATAATCACCTGTTCTGTACTACTGAAGATTTCATATTGTCTATCACATTTTAATTACAACAGCTTAGGCCATTCTGTCACTCCTCATAATTGGTGGTTTCCAGACCATTATTCTTCCCCAGACTCAAGTGCTCTCTGTCCTTCTTGAAATGCTACATCCCAAACCCTAACACTGGCAGACAGGATAAAGTGGTCCAGAGTTGCTGGCTCATTTTTGACACATAATTTGTGTGTCAGAGTAAAACCTTGCTTTTTCTGTAGCTATTAACATCCTTTAAACCGTTTTCAGACTGTATTTTAAAATTGGCAAAATTCATTTGAACTTTTGCTCACTCTCTCAGTGTGCCTGCAGCCCTGAAAATTTAATGACCACAAGCTATGATCTATCATCTAAAAACTGACTACAGTATTGATTGGTCTCAAATCCAAGAACTCCAAGAAACTTCTCTTAATACATTCTTCTGTTTTGATAATAAATCTCCAGGAACTACTCTCCATATGTTTTTCAAGACAGTTTTGTATCCACCTTGGCATATTTCAAATTATATTTAGACTATGGATCCCTGGACTGCTTTATGAGAATGTCAGGTGAAAAGATTTACTAAAATTGTTATCATTACTTACTAAAAGGTGAAAACTCATGCAAACAGAACTGCAGTTTTGACATTCTCCTTTGTCTACAGCACTTGTTAATGTGCTGTAGGGGGGAAACTGGATCAATTGACCTAAATCCATAACAATTATTCACCTCCTTGTTTTCTGGTAATGATAACTTATTTTTCTACCTTTTATTTTTTAGGAGTAACCTGAAGCTAATCAACCCACCACTCCCAAGGTTTCCTTCCCTCCCCAGCTCTTTTCAAAGATCAAAAGCAAATTCTAACTTTGACAATCCTCTGATTACTCATTTATTCCCCAAACTGCTTTTAGAGATCATTGGCACCTCTTTAGTACCCAGAATGAAGTTTACTGGGTGCAGATGTTTAAAAGCCTCTAAATTATAATTAGAAAATGTTAATGTATTCTGTGCTGAGGGCTTGTGTGTTTCTCAGTGGCTGCCTCTGTCTAACAGCCCAATTATGGCTGGTGGGTTTTTGCCCCTAAACTTAGGAAAAATGGTGAAAATGCTTTAGCCACACCAGCACATTGATCTGCTATTTGTGCCCCTCTTCTGAATATTAGCTGGATACTTCACCAACCTTTTTGTTAGTACTCACCTGCTTGTAATTCTCAATGTCCCTCGGTGACTGTGTCTCCTTTTGTGCTTTGGCTTTTCTCACTGGTTATTTTTATGCTTTCTCCTGTCACTTCTCAAAGTGATTGTGCATGTACACATGCTATACACTGGTGTATTTGTTAGATTTCTTCATGCCCACTTCCACAGAGTCAAATTGTTTAGCTGGACAGAAGCTGCTTTGCCAATTTAAAACAAAATCCCCTAAATATCACAAAACCCCCAAGCTTTTGGAGCTTTCAGTTTCATAGTAGAACTTAATTTTATTTTTCCTTTGATACCTTAGGCTGGAAGAAGTAATTTTCAGATCTTACTGTTTAAATCCATGTGGATTCTACTCCCAGCTTTCTGCTACAGAATGAGATACAACTTAGACATTTAGTGTAATAGAAGCTAAAGCAAAATATTTTGACAACATCAGACCAATTGGGGGTTTTTTGGGGTCTCTTTAAAGCCATAATTACTACATTGGTAGTAAATGCACCCTTGGAGGACAAAAATATCTCCTGTCCTTTCCTGCCCCACAGAGTTTCAAATAAGGACAAAGAATCACAGTGAGGATGTGTCAGAGGTGTGGTGGCATTATTCCACCCTCTCATTTTGGAACAAGATAACTGAGGAAATTATAAATAAATTATAAATAGGCATAAAAACACGAATAGGGAAAAACTGATGTTGGCTCCTTCCACAGAAGAGCTACTGGCCATAGACAGACCAATCCAGGTTAATGGCAAAGCAGGAAAAACAAGAGAGAAAGCTGCATTTTGTGCATTCACCTGAGCTGGGGAATCCCAAAGATGTAGATGCTGGAAGCTTACAAAGACTCCAGCAGGGATTATGCAAGTTTTTAAACAAAAACCTTTGGTGAGGATTGCAACAAACACAGAAACTACTATGTTCTCTGGAAGAATTTGACTTAAAATACAGCTGAAAGCAGGGGGCACTAAATATAGAGCTCGATTCCTCTGCTTCACCTAAAACACCAATTTTTGGCTGAAACATGATGCTGAGGTAGGTATCCAATTATCACACAAATTTCAACATTCTTTTTTCCTCTAAACACACAGTTTTCTTCAGCACCTACTTTATAACATTTATTCACCTGCATATCACTTCTTGGCTGCATGTGACAATCTCCTTTTTAAGCCACCAAAGCTGGTGCTATTTCTCCCATTCTTTGCCATTCTTCCAAATATATTCATATCAAGGTGTATTTGTGAAGTTTGTTTTCCTGATTTTGTATTCCAGCAATGGATTTTCATAGAATTAGTAGTCTGTAAACTCTAATTTAAACTTTTATTTTTTTAGAACAGTAATTTCTTTTTCACTACTGTATTTCCTGATTTCTTATAAAGTTTTAAATTAGTTTTATGTCAGTTCTTGCAGTGAAGTGAGGGCCATGAATATGATCTCTCTCTGCTCCATGGTTCCCAGTTACTAAAAGCCCATTAGAAACATCTTGTCTTGAACTCCTCTACTCAGTTTGGCTGAAATCTAGAAATAGGTTCTAGATTCTAGGTAGAATTAGAAGTGATTACTGCAAAAGAAGCACATCTTGTTCCTTCAGGAAAGCAACCCCACAATCCACATTAATTAGATGCAGAACACAACAAGTTTTATCTTCAATGCTGGGTAATTGGCAAAAAGTAAAATGGAAAGATTTTATGCTTCTTTCATAAAAATACCCAGTCCTACATTCAGTGTGCTAGAGTGCAATTTTTGCTAGGGAATTGGTTTTTTAATTTATTATTTAATATCTTTTTTCATTACTGAAGTATATAGACTTTTGTGTCAATGAGCAAACAGTTTGTGCATAACTTCATCTTTCTACAAATTCCCTGTTCTTGTCCCAATAAAACTGAAACACCAGAACCAATAAATATGGTTTTATTTTCATGCCTCCAGCATTTTCAGAAGCGTTACATCTCAAGTTAGACCAATGCAATGAGAAAAATTCCCTGCACTGCTTAAATCCATAGCAAAGACAAATTTTCTATCCAGCAGCCCTGGTTACTTTTACAGGAAGATGTTTATGATGAGAATAATTAAAACATCCCATTTGCTCTTTTGTATCTCCTCATATCCAAAAAAAAGAATCCTTGCTCTTTTAATCACTCTCCCCACCAAAATCTACATGTTAAACTTTTCCATTAATTTCTTCCAGCAAAGCAATAGATCAAGAGGCTTTGACTTGATTTTCTGTGGGATTGGGGAAATTTTTTTGCCTATTTTTTTCATGATAACTGTAGTAGAACAGATTATTAGAGATGGGACTTCAAAGTGTACATCAGATGGCACAGCAAGAAAGCCACAAGCTGACCTAAAACAGCAGGACTTTCTTCTACTTGTATTATTTATCACAACCTTAAATTCTTGTTTTTCTAATCTTAATAGACATTTCCTATTTACATAAGCAGGTATAAACATAGTAAGGATAGACTGGACATTTTATCTATAAAGAGAAAATCCTTCTCTTCCTCCTTCCTTTTTCTAGGTCATGTCCCTATTATTGCCCCTTAAGAACTAGAATTTATGCCATATGTACAACTATGCTGCAGTGACACAATGAAAATCACTGGGAAAATACATGATTAATCACTGCCCAGCACAATTCAAGGTGGAAGGTGAGTCTCAGATGAACAGGACAATATTTTAAGACATGTTCTGTAGCACCCCTTCAGCTGAGCCCCACGTGCTGAGGATACAGCACTTCCACCTCGTGTCAGCACAGAACAAAGTTCACAAGCTGTGACCATGGTAAAGCTTTTCTTCCTTTGTGAATGAGTTCCTAGGGAATTATCCTTGTGCAAGACCCAACAGAAATTCTGTTTGCTGTTGATAATCATCATATCTCTACCCCAATCTCCCTGACTCACCTTCTCTCCCCAGTGCAGGTTCTGTACCAATGCACAGGGAAAAGGTTCAGGTACTGTAACAGAGATCTTGAGTGATCTCCATTATTAATTCACCTAGGAAATATTTTTAAAAAAGAAGCCAATCAGTTCAGGAATGATGGAAAGGAGAAGGAACCTGGGCACACACACAGACAGCACATCCACACAAACAGCTGACAAAACCTCTACTAATAATCTAATGGGGGATGCAAACCAACAGCTCTGGAGCACACCAGAACATTAAGTGATTATCTGAAAAACCCTTTAAGGATTTAAAAACACTGAACTGGAAAGCACCATATTTGCATTTGCTTAGCACTACATCAATAGGGATTTCTTTTTCCCTCCCTTTTCCCTGACTAATCCAGGCAAACTTAATTGGACTTAGATTGATTTAAAATGCAGCTTTGACTTACTTGTCTACTGATCTTCTGGTTTAAAATGTTTTGATCTGGAAAACCTACAATAATATTTATTTCTTATCCTATCACTAAGAGATTTTGCTGGATTTCAACTGAATAACATGACAAGTTTGAAAGGATTTTAATTTAGGTCCCTGTTGGCTTTAGGTTATGTTTGTTCTATCCTATGAAGACTGGAACTTTCAGATTCTAATCCATCCATCTACCAACAAGCCAGTCTCCATCCTTTTTTTTTTTTCCCCCATTCTTTCCTCTTTTGTCAGTAAATAACTCACTCACTGAATACTTTATCTGGAATTTGGCTCACTCTTACTTCCTTCCCAAAATTCCTGAAAACCATTTTGATGGAGACGGTTACAAAGTGCATTCACAAATTAACCCTTTCAGCTCCTACTTTACATTTTAAATATTAAATTCTAGCATCTCCAAGTAAAGTTCTGCAATCTGAATTAGTTTTTTCTTTAGGCTACCACCTGGATGCCTCTCACTGGAAAGAATTCCAGTAGCCCTGCAGAAGAAATAAGTATTTGAGATCTTCTTAAGTATATATTTACTACAGCACTGTTTTTGATTTCTAGTGCTTAAGACTTTAGTTCTTGAATTTCATATCTCAAGACGTATCAAAAGATTAAAAGTATCCTGCTGAATATCTTTCACTCTCACTCCTGACATAGAGTATTTATTTTTTTTTCATTCTATTTAAAACTGAAAAGGCTACAGCATGTCAGTTGACTATACATGATGCAAAACTTGAGGTTCTCTCAGATTATGGTTTCATTGTTACAAATTGTTTGATTAGGACATGTATTCCAGCAGCTTGATAAATCATATTTCTTTCCCTGGCTATTCCCAAAAAGAAATCTCAACAGAATGGAAATTATTGGTTGTCAGCATGGAGAAGCTCATTTAAAAACCATATTTACAACAAACTGAAGATACTCTCTTTGCATTCCCTCTTTGAAAAATAACTGAAAGGGAAAATATTCTGAATGTTTGAGGCTCCTAAGTTTTTGTTTTGAAATAAATACAAGAAATTACTTTTCAAAACTTTCTAGGAAAGATTCACATGAAAATAATTTTTTTTTCAACCTGCAGCCTTGCAAATGTGTGAAACGTGGATTTTTTTCCTCTCTGAGAAATACATTGAACATATAAGCATGGAATTGGAGCACTGTCTCTTACCACTTTTTAATTTAGAAAGATACTGAGCCAAGCATGATCCTCCTTCAGAGCTGGTGCTTTCACATTTCAGTTCAACAAACACCAATGCTATTCTTGCATAATTTTGGGGATTTAATCTCTAACTCATTTCCCATGTGTAAAATGAAAATGAAATTGTTAACAAAACTTACTTTTTCAACTTAGTTCCTATTAATTTTGGCACAAGAAAGTTCCATTATACCTTTAACAACCTGACTTTGGCTATTACACAATACTTGAGTACATGCTTGAAGTAATAACTTCTTTAAAAAATTATTTCAACCTACATCATCTTTAATAGTCTCAAGATTTAATCAGAATCTTAAAATATTCCTATAACTTAAAATATTTTCATATAGGGCTGTATTTACACAAATGTTGTGGGCTCCTAGTCCCTCTGATTCATTCAGTTTGGAATTTATCTATCTTTGCACCTAAACTCATGACAAATTTGGAGCTGAATCACTGGTGAGTGCCACCACAACTGCAAAAGGGGTTGTTCCAGATGAGGTCAGCTAGGGAGGCTTCCATCAGAACTGTCACACCCTCTCTGGGGAGTTCCAGCTCCCTGGTTCCACAGGCTGTCTAGCAGCATGAGTCATTGCCAGAAAACACCACACAGCTTTAGAAGTTCCTTAAAAAACAACAATTTTTTCTTCCCCTAGTCTTTGCCTCTTTGCTTTAATTATAAGAATGTCAGAATTCTATAGAGAATTAAGAAATTCAGTTATCCTCAAAAAAATCTGGGTTATCAACCTTCTGACATTTTACAGTGGGAGTAAACTCAGCAGTCCTACAGAGATGGAGAAAGATTTGGTTACTGAAACAGATACTGACAAACAGAGCAGTCAGGATCCTTCCTGCTGTCCTGGCTCTCTTTGCTCAGTAATCTGGGTGCACCAGATATAGTTTCTCATCTGTAACATCCTTTTACCCAGAGCTTTGAGCTAAGATAGCTTTCACTTGTGTTTTTTCACCCTGACCTCCTCTTCTGCTAATAACACCGTTTAAAACCAGCTAATGGAAGCTGGAGAAAGCTGCCACTTGACATTTTCACTACTGCAGAAGAAAATTAAACTCTGCAGTAGTGACTAAAAGAATTGACTTGCTGTTTCATTGTCTGCTCCTTGCCAACCTGACAATCCTTTCCTGTTTCAATCCCACTTCAGGAAAAGTTCTCTTATGAAAGATATGAAATCAACAGTAAATGAATTGCCCTTTCTGGCACAGGAGCTCAATCCTTTGAATCTTTCTGTTCTAGGTTCAGCCAGGGTAAACAAGACAGCACCTGTGGCACTGACTGTGCACAGCTGAATTAATTCCATTAACATTGTCAATTCCCAGGGGACAGGGTTAACTGGACTAAGAGCAGTAAATTCCTAAACTGAAAGGTTGAGGCATTTGGATTAGCCTTGCTCACTCTCCTTGGAAACTCCAACCCACAGCAGCTCTTCAGATCAGGTTTTTCAGGTCAGAATGCAGAGGCAGATTGTTCAGCTATCTAGCAGGGTGATAAATGATTTTCCTAGGCTGAGAACATTTTCATAGTCTGCAGAGAGAGAGAAATTTAAGGTCTTCTAAGGTTGAAATAAATGCCTATTTCAGAGCAGGCATTTAAAGCATTTACCACAAAGTGGGGGATGTATTAATGCCCAATCTCAGCCCCATGGAATGCAGAGGCTTGAGCCAGACAGCCCTGCCCCAGGTGACTGCTGGAACCACTGGAACACCAGCAAACCTTTCTTGGCATGCACAGAAAACCCTGAGCAGCAGAGGTGGGGAGTATCTGAGAGTGAGATTTCTTGTCAAAACAAGAAGAAAGGCATCCAATTCAGCTATTTATCTGAAGCTGTCTGAAGGAGCATTTACACTTGTTCCATTTATGGCCTATATTTCAGAGCACTCAACAGCTTAGTGATAAGGATGCTCACTGAATTTTCAGAATTGAATATACAGTCTCTGGCCCAAATCAGCTACAGAAGACTCTTCAGTCTGAGCCAAATATCTGCATTTCAAACCAGCTTTTTATTCCAGTACTTAATATCTCTCTTTTCCTTCATCTGCAGGGTCCTCCAGCTCCCCAGCTTTTTGAAAAAAAATGCAATTCACTGGAAGATTTTCAACTTTTTTATGCAGATACATAAACACCTACAGATCAGTGTCCATAGCCAAGTGTGTGGCAGCCACTACAGAATAGCTGAAGAGGAGAGAAACACTTCCATTCCACTCTGAAGAGACACTACTGGTGATTTCCAAATTTGATTTCCAAAGTTCTAATATGGTTTTTGTGTCTTGTTTGTGTGAACCAAATCAGCTGGACAGCATGTACAAAAACACAGGTATAATACTTGAATCATACATTTACTCCAAATTTTCTTGCTCACAACCAGAGCATTCATCAGCTAATAGAATTTGAATTAATGAGAATTATATAGCAGTAAGAGAGGCAAGAATCTTTAGGCTGGGATTTAAAAAATCCCCATAAGTTAACCTTAGGCAAGAGAGACTGAAGAGTCAGTGCCTAATCACTCGTGGCAGTACTATGACAAAACAAACATTTAACCTCTTTTAAGTTGCCAACCCAAAACAAACAAACAAACAAACAAGCAAACAAAAATTTTCTCATAATCACTTGAGAGGAAGAATTTGCAGAGTATCGGGGGGGGGGGTGAAAGAAATAAACATAGAGACTTTTGGTTTTTAAGATTAACTAAAAACCTAGTAATGACAAAACCAAGGTGGAACACTAAATAACGATCTAAGTCTTCAGAAATCAAAGTTCCACTGGAGAATTGACTATTATTCCATGAACATCTAAAACTTAAAACCAATTTTTCTTTTCCTTACATGCACCTCTTTTTAGTCCATCACTTTTCAAATAGCTTTGTTTTATTTCTTCCTTACATTTTTCCATCCCTTTTTGCTCATTCTCACAGGCAGCCTCTTTCTATTATGTGCCATTATTCCATTTCCTTATAATTTTCCCCGAGAAAAATATTCCCCTATATGCAGAATTTGTTTCAGAAACAGTAAACAGTTTAACATTTAAACTACTGAGTCACACAGGTAAATGAACAGCATAACTGGCAAAGGAAAAGTAAAAATCAAGGCTGTATTTTAAAAGTTTTCAGCCTAGAACACAGTGGCTGTAACTGGACATATCTTGGAGTCAAGAGCCAAAATAATTTCTTACAGCTGGTGATGACAGAAAGTGAACATATGGAGCAAGTGAGGAGAAAAACACTGGAGGAATGAAGAATACCCAGAAAGTTAAATCATATTACAAGAAGTAATTTATCAAATTCTCCATCAGTGTGCCCTTCCTGCAAGGACTTAGGATGGGGATCTTGATAACTTGTTGTAAAAGTTGAAGAAAAAGAAAAATAGGTAGAACCACTAGGGACTGAGGAGTAAATAAAACCAGTACTTGCTGTCCAGCCTGGGAGTGAGTGGTTGTCTCCTGACCATAAGTGAGTTTTAAGACTTAAGAGGAAAAAGCCAGAAGCCAGTGCTTACACTAAACCTCTACAACTTCTGCTGACAGAGATTCTTTTTGCTGAACAAAACCACAACCCTTTTTTATTTGTGGATCAAGAACATGCACATTTAAACAACTCACACCACCTTCAAAGGGGAGAAATGCTATGTATTAAAAAAAAAATCAAGTTCTTCCTATAATTAGAACTTTACAGTGAAGTTAACTGAATCTTATGTCCTCATTTTCCACCAGACACAAAAATCCCATATCATCTTCAGGAGCAAATAAAATTACAAAATCCCTAATTAATAAGGACCAAGTTAAAAGAGTGTCAAGAATGAAAACACAGATCATCTACAGGCAAAGAAGAGTGCAGTGCAGTGTTTAATCACTTTTTCCAGTGTTCAGGTAGAATTTGTATCTGACAGAGCAGCTCCCTAAGCTTCTTGTACCAATCAAATGTACACCAAGGTCAGTACTCAGTGTTTTGGCACCCCAAGGAAGATTGAGTGGAAAGTCCTGAATTATAAACAGCAGGTGAGAGTATGCAAACATCAGGTACCACAAACCAGCTGATGTAAGATAATTTGTTGAGGAAGACAGCTGTTCTCCAGAGGAACCCCAGCAGCAAGAGGACCTGAGCACTCATTTGGGTCACCTGGCTACATTTATTTTTGAGTCTGGGTGGCCCCAGACCTTCCAGGACTTGTCTGCATACTATGAACTAAACACTATTCACACACATCTCAGCAAGATTTACTGACCACAGAGGGAAGCTGAATAACCAAGAGGGAAACTGATAAATTCTCTTCCCAATTATCACTCCATGAGATGTGTTCCACCACTCAAGTTCTGATCCCATTCTCTAAAGCCATTTTAGATGCAGAACTGTGCAGTGAACCAAGAGGAGCCCATAGCAGGACCTTGTTTTGAATAACCATCCAAAGAACCAGAAAGCAAGAAGCCAAAATCAGTCTTGCTACTACACTGAGCTTCTTCCTAATCAAAACCAAGTATTTAACATGAACAGCAGTTTTTCCCAGCACCTTTTTTAGACAGAAATAAAAGTTCTATATGTGTGTCTGCCCAAGGCAGTGATAGAGAACCTGTAATTTATCCCTTCTATCAGTCACTGCAGCTGATGAATCACTATGACATCAACAAAACACTGACTGCAAAGAAGGAAACCTCTCAAGACCCCAGCAGCATTTTTTTTTTTTGCCAGATGAAGTTTGTTGTTGAACTATTTTAACTTGGAATTCCAGTAAAGTAAAAAACAACAAAACAAAAGCAAGAAAATAAACAAAAATCCCCATTCCAAACCAACCAAAACTGAATGATTGACCATTTTAATGAGAATATAATTTCATTGCTATGTCAATGGAATAAACAATGCATTTAATAAAAATTAAAAGACATACCAGTTCAAATTAAATGGAAAGCAGAATTGCCCTATTCAAGCAGTGAGATAATTTGCAAGCCATTTTACTGATATACAACTTAATATTGGACAGGAGATGTAAAACTTTCAGGCCAAATGGTCCAAAGAAAAGAAGATGGTGCTATTTATATTGGAATTTTCATAATGAAGGGAATATATATCCATATGGCACATGAATGTCTGGAGTCCAATAACTCTTGGAAAGAAATGATAAATGCTCTAAAGGGCATAATTAAAAATTACATTCCTTTAACCTTAGAGCTATGTATTTCTGTTTGCAGAACATATATAGACATTTACAGATCTATTGGGAAAATCCAGAATAGAAATTCAAAGGCACTGTAAGTATCAGATGGATGGTCACTGGATTTGAAGGCAACAAAGATTTGCTTTTTAGATCTTTCTGATTCCTTTCAGTTCTGCAGATGGGGAATATGCATTAAAAGTTAGCAATTCACAGCAATGCTCTGATGCTTAGAAATTGATTATTATCTCCCTTCTCCACCAAGAAAAACTCACCCCAATATATTTTGAAGCCAACAAAAGGAAAGAAGAGGACTGCAAGTATTCTTTGCAAATACAAGTACAGTAAGTACAGCAAATTGTTAGCTACCAGCACAAAAATCAATTTCTGCTTTTTTCAAGATGAATATATAAAATTACAATGAAAAGGTTCCATGTAACTCTAAAAAATTTGTTCAATAGGGTATTGTCAAAACAAAATGTATTTTTAGGGGGAGAAATAGGACTCCCATTACTTTGTTATACAGCAGTACAATCTGCTTGTTTTTCATACAAATCTGCAGAGTGAGGAGTGGTGAGAGTTACCACTATGGTGAAACAAGCATCAAACTTCCTTAACTTTCTCCTCTCAGTCCTCCTCCTCCACCAAATGAAGCTGAGTGATTTTACAGCCAAAGGAAATCAAGAAAAAGAGGACATGCCAAAGGGGACCATGACCTGAGAATGCAGGTAAAGAAGGAAAGTACAAGTAGTTATCCTGGATTAATGGAAAGGAAAATCAGAGACACTCCTCAGATGTGTTTTTTGGTAACTGCTTGTTTGAATTCAACCATTAATACTGAGTATCAACCAGGGAATGTACCCTCTGTGACCAAAATGATAAATTTAAACATACAGAGGATGGCCATCTTCTTAACACATTTACTGGCAAATGGTATTCAGAAAATTAAGTATACAAAGAGAAGAAAACAAACTTTATCAATTGATGTTATTGGCTAGGTTGTGATTGTTTCAGTCCTGGGCTGTTCCATTGCACCTCTTGCATCTCTTTTTGTGAGTAAAGTGGAAAGCATTACCTTTAAATCACTGCAAGACACACATAATTACTCAATCCTACACTGAAGGATCATGTGTGACAGTGATGCAGTAGTCCCTGTGAAATACTGGAGAATCTCCTTAGTATTTCAAAGGAACAAAAAAAAAAAAATGCTGCCTCATAATCCACATTTGTAGAAGATTTATTAGAAATCTGAATTGAAGTCAAGCCTTTTAGTGGTCTCCATTTTCTGGTTGGTAAATCTAATGGCAGGATAGACTTTCCAAGTGCAATAATATTGATCTGGGCAATGCAGCATCAGTAAATTAAAGTCAGCTTTTAAAAAATCTCTTCATGCCAACTATATTGGAGGCAGAGCAATGAAAGGCTGCAGAGAAGGCATCTGAAGTCACACAGAGTCAGGGCTACACAGAAGAAAGTATAATGAAAATGCAAAGATTCAAAAACTTAGAAATGTTATTTGTTTCAATAAAAAAATATTTCTCACAGTGCAAGCCAAAATATTCCAGTCTTATATTTTTCAGTAGTCAACTGGAAGTTTTTAGGTGGTGTTGCAGAACACCAATAATTAGATGTGGGTGATGGGTTTTTCTGGCAGAAGCAGCAAGCAAATGCTCAAGATTGTTATTTACTTAGTTTGGAGTGTCTTGTGCTAAAACCTCTGCAGTTCTGCATCAGTTTTGTGTCCTCCCTTTGGGCATTCAAGGCAAGCAAACAAAGCAATTGATAGTTTGAGGGGAAGAGACTCATCCTGTATCACAGGGACATTCTTCCACACTCCTGTGCAATAGGAGTTGTCTCCCTTCAGAAGTCCACACATCCCCCCTCCTATACTGAAGGGGAAAGAGCTTCTTATATTCTCTTTCTGAAGGGTTATTGTTATCTGGCTGACAGCAAGACAAAGTTAATTTCAAATGCTATTTTCTGCATCAACAAACTGTGGTAGGAGGAGTGGAGGGGTGGTGAGCAGGGACCAACCCATCTAATCCTAAGCATAACGTTTTGGAAACAGGATTCAAAATCTGGATCCATTGCAAATTTTCTTGTTGTGACACAAGGAGGAATAGGAAATACAAAATAAATAGATATATACATGTATGCACAGCTTCTCTTCATTCAGCTCTTGACAGATGCAATGGCTGTTCGCTTAAGGTAATTCTTTAAAAACCTGGAACTGGGAACAAGCCAGATATGAAATCTGCTGTAAACCTTAGGTTCTAAAAATAGGTGCTATTAACTTAACATTAAAATTCAAAGATACATTGAAAGTAGCCCAGAGGGTATTTAGACTTGATCCTGGAAATCAATGAACAAATTTCCATACAAACCCTGAATTTAGAAACCAACTGGATAATAGCAGAAGCCTTTACACTTTATAGTGTTTAATAATCAGTTTGTGCCACAACCAGCAATAGAATATAATCGAGTAAGTAATTTCCAGAACTCAGGGGCACTAATTTAAAATTGCTTCCACCTCTTCCTCTCATACTGCAAACTCTTTACCTACTTCTCAATTTACCCATCACAGTCACATATTCTGCTTGTTAGAGTTAAGTAAACTTGTCTTGAAAAGTCTGAAGAACAACTTTTTTCTGTGCTACTTGGCTCTTTTCTAAACTGGATCCTTTCATGGGAACAGGACAACTACTACATCACTGTTTATTTACAGAAATAACTGTAAAGTGGAAAAAACACAGGATTAAAGCAAACCACATTATTTTTCTCTTTGGTTTTATATTCCTTGACTATGTAAAATGCAGAAAAATGCAAAGCTCTCTCATAATAATGGAGTAGTTTGGCTATTTAAAATAAAATGAAATAGGATACATGCTCCAGGAAAATGCAGATACAGCAGCATTATACCATACTACAGTATCCTTGAATGCTATTTGAGAAAAAGAGTTAATCAGTGACAGGATTGATACAGTAAGAATTAATATAATTTGCCAAATAAAGGCAGAAGCAAAATAAAAGTGTAGCCTTGGAAGGATGAAACTAATCAAATCAGAGGGATCAACAAACGATTTTCAAAAACACTGAACACTGAACAGAAGTGGGGTTGCAGGGAATTAGACACAGGGTCCTTTCCTGGGAAATGCCTGTGTGTTTGTGCCCCTGGTGTGAAGGACTGGAAGTCTTTGTGCTTGGCTGTTGATGACACTTGCTCAAAATGCACACAGGGGCATCCTCTGATAATTGGCAATTTCTGTGTAAGTGGTGGCAGTTTGCACAGCTTTATCTCTCATCTTCTGTTTTGCATAACTTGAGGGGAATCACTCACACTGTTTTAACCATTTTGATTGTCAGATTTTTTTATTTTTTTTTACTTGACAGCTGCAATTGCTGTTCCACCTATGCTGCAAGGCTGAAGCACCTTACAATTTTTTGCTAGTGCTCCCAGGTTGACTTAAATCAACCAAAACATCTCATGTTATCCCAAAATGACTTATAGACACCCAATAATCACTGAATTCTGACCTTTGCTCCAGGTACAAGTGCCTATCATTAAGCGTGCTTATTTAAACCTGTATCCTGATACTCCATTTCCAGCTTGGTGTTCCATAAGGAAAGAGAAAACCACAGCTACACAAAGTCAATCATGTTACTTGAACTGTAGGACACATAGATACAAGAGGTATCAGCATAATATGCAAACTTTGGCAAAAGAAAAACTAAGCTTGAAATTCATGATTTACACCCACAACTGTCACTTATCCAACAGAAAGTTCCTACCATCCTCTCACATATGAAGAAATAAACTTTATGCAATCATGCAGCAACTATGTGATGACTTCATTTCCAATGGGATGGCATTCTAGGATACCTAAGGAATTTATACTATTCTTACACACATATGCACATTTTGAATGCACCCATCCCTCAGTGACATCCTTCCTCCAGACCTCTACACATTGGAACATCTTGGTTGGGAACTCAAGCAAGCTCAATTAACTCCCTATTTAGGGAACATAACCTATGGACATGAAAATTTATCTGAAGAGTCAACCAAAAAGTGGCCCCTGAGAAACATGAATGCACAGAACCACAGGTAGAGGGTTAGTTTTACATTTAGAAATTAAATATATGCATTCAAATACAAGCCTGCCAAAATGCAATACAGCCATGTGTATCCTCAGGAAGGTCCCCACTGAAATACTATCTGAAGACAGAACTAATTTTCACAGCAATGCAATCATTGCAGCTTCAAATCGTGTTCTTTATATTCTGTAAATCTTAGAAGCATATTTGGCATTAATGTAAATTCTAACCTTGAGTGAGGCATGACCATGGTCTAAGGAAAAGGGCACCCACTGCCCTCACTGCCTCAGTGGTCTTTGTTCACACTGCTCTTCCTCTGCAGAATTATGTTCAACACTGCCACAGTGAAAGGCTGCACTGCCCCTACTGCTCTGCCTCCCCTCTGCAGCCCTACAACACACTTCATGAAATAAAGTAGTTTTTCCCAAAGTCTCTGGGCTATTGAAAATGCAGCTTCTTTCACACACTTTGGCTGGAGTTAGCACAGTAACTGCAGTTAGCTATTCCTTCTGTAGCACAGAGGTGACAGCATTGCAAGGTAACAACACCTTAGGAACAAGACAGGGACAAACAGACAAAATGAGATATTTGTGGGGCATAAATTTGATCATAAATTTTCCATAAATTTTGTTTGACCTTTCCTCTTCATAGTGAGAAGTGGGTGGATAGCTTTTAACCCCATTCCACTCTTGCCCTTACATAAATTTCCTTCTATAATTTCCCCCATGCCTATTTTTTTTGTTCTTTAAAGATTTTTCTTGGTGATGAATGAGCTAAGAGAGACTGAAAACATGAGGTGAAACAAGCATTCAAGAAGACCAAAAGCTGATGCAAAAAAGCAGAGCTGCAATGTTGCAGATCCTGATCCAGAACCCAACTTGCTCATTTTTTTCCTCACATCAGACCTTTGCTCCAAGTTCATCTTTAAGCCAAAACCTTGGCAAACAAAAAAGGTCTCATATGGGCAATTTTGGAATTGATTAAAAGCAAATAGTTTGCAATAGAATCTCGGTTGTGGAACTCCTTACCACAAGATATTGTTAGGTTTAACTAGATTAAAAAATGATTGAGTATTCCTGCTACCCATTTATAAATATTAAAAAGAGATGGCAGGACTTTGAGAAGATTAAAATTACATGCTCTGGGGCTTAAGCTAATTTTAATGGGGATTTATCAGAAGGCCCCCTCTGTGAACAGGTCATTTACAGCATCTTTCCAAAGGTTTTTTTTTTGTGCCTCCTTGTGAAAGCAGCTTATACTCTGCTGTCTTAGGGTCTGGACCTCAGGGACAGGCATTTCACAGGAGACTTGCTGATTTTATTATTAAATGGCAAGTTTGGGGTATGAAAAATTGGAATGGTTATGGCTCTATCAGATATCAGGGGTTGCTGAACAGGAGACCCTAAGCAGGGGATGAAGATCAGGGTCATTCATGTTCAGGTTGCTAAAAAATACCTGTAGTAACTCATGTGAGAGAAATACCTTGTGTGGTGAGAGACCCACTCAATAATAGGGATTTCAATATTTATTTTAAGTCTAAAGTGAAGTGCAGTATTTTACCAGTGAGCCAGGAGCCAAGGAAAGGATGAGGTCTGAGTCACAAAAATTCATCAGGAAACCAAGGTAGCCAAAGCAGGGTAAGCACATTGATTCAATTTGTTCAGGAATTCTGGTAATTGCAGTTTCTGGCTAATCTGCAAATAGCTAAAACAGGATTGAACCACATGCAGAGATGATAGAGAAGATGTGAAAAGATGGCAGGGTGTGGCCAGGAATAGGTCAGAGGGGCCAGTCCTTGTGCATCACAAAATGGTTTGGGTTGGAAGAGACCTTAAATTTCATCCAAGTTCCAACCTTCTGCCATGGGCAGGGACACTTTTCACTACACCAGGTTGCTCAGAGCCCCATCCAGCCTGGTCTTGAACACTTGAACACTTCCAAGGATGGGCAGCTCAATTTCTTCCTAAGATCTGCTAAAACGATGCTTTTACAAGATCTAGCCTAAACCTACCTTTTTTCCACTTAAAGACAATATCTCTTGTCCTACCACTAGTTTGTGATCCTATAATTTTTTTCCTATGTTCTTTTATCACTATTTTCCCTTTCCTTTCTCTCCTATTAAATAGTCTTTAGCACAACACAAAGTTTTACCTTTCTCCCATTCTCATCCACTGTGGGGGAGTGAGAGAGCAGCTGTGCTGTGCTGTGCTGCCTGCTGGGTTAAACCACAACGGGGTTCTTCTATTCCAGCTACATTATCAGGTAGACACTTTTCCAGGGAAATTTCCTGGCTATTTAAATATTCCTGTTCCATTGCATAGTGGGGGGCTTTCCATGTAAATATGAATGATAAGGGCTGTGATTATTAAACAGAAATTCACCAGCTGCACCCTCCATACATAAACCCTCCCAATACAGTGAAAGCACATTTGAAGTTTTGCTTCAGTAGCAACATGAAAACAGCTTTTCAAAGCTACTTCAGGAGATGGTGACAGCCTAGATGCAAAACCAGAGAGCACAGCAGAGGCCACAAAAGCATCCCCTGCTTATGGTCTGTGTTAAGGGACCCCTGACATCCAGTACAGCCATAGGGCTTCCTTTCCCTTTTTGATGGGAACAGCTGTGGGACAGTGAACAGCACAGCAGAGCCAGCACTAACAGCACTTGGTCTATCCCCAGTAGCTAAACTGTCTCTAATAATTTTCCATGAAACTAAACTTTGCTACTGATGTTGGAAAGAGATTGGATTTAGATACAGATCTCGTCGTGCAATTGCAGGATAATAAGAATGCATAAAATGTGCAGCAGCCACTAAAGCATCCTTTTAATCAACTAGTCAGGCACAAAATTCACATCACATTTATGTTTCTGGACTTTTCCTGTGAAATACAGTGACTCTGCAAAACATGAGTGGAGAATCAGAGCCCTGTATTTTTGTTTTCTGTGCACCAAAGCATGGTTTATTACAAGGCACTTCAACTAAGACCCTTTACATAACCTTGGTGCTGAGGGTAAACACCAGATGTGTATCCTAATGACCACAGCCATTTGGTGAAGCAATAATACAAAACTAGAAACAAAAGAGCTTTAGTCTCCCTTTAGCAGCATTTAATTAACTTAACTTCCAAAGCCCAGCTCCACTCCTTCTAGGTTTTTGTTTTATTCACAAGCAAACAATCACTGGTTTTGACAGCTTGGTTTGCTCTCTGTAGTCACTGCTGAGTTCTTCAACTTCCTAATCTTCAGCTCTGGCTGTTGTCTCAGCAAGTACCTACAAAAATATAAATAAACAAAATAATTTTTGCACAGAAGTATTAGTAGCTCTACTATCTAAATTATTATTCATATTATAGTTAGCAACATACTGTTAATGCTCTTTTTTTTTCCTCCCTCAGAAGTCATTCCAGACCTTTCCATCCCTTACAGACTGGAGATCAACAGACATTGCCACAGAACTGGTCTATAGTGGTGACCAGTTTGTCCAAAATATCAAGTGATCCATCAAAATAATCAGTATCATAATAGCATTTTAAGGCAAATGAGATACATGTTTTACAATGGAAGTAAAGGAAAGTTCAAGTAGCTGCAAAAACAATTCTTTTGTTGTACTAATATTTACTGGAAGTTTGACAGCCAAGAGAAAGTTTTTGTATCATTAAAAAGTTCAATTAATAAAGATGAAAACCTTGAGTCAAGATGAGATTAAATTAAATACTTCAATTTATATCAGATTTTCTTAAGGTCACATTTTCTAATGGAAAGTACTTGTCAATGCTGACATGGAAGTTGTGTTATTTCTTCATCAATTTGAATTTGCAGCTTTCTGCTTAGCATTTTTTGGCTGGAAAAGTTGAGCCCAGCTGTAGCAATTGGTTAATTTAGTAATGAGAAATGCCTGACTCGTGCACTGTGACAAATAGACAATTTCTCTGATACATCACAGTTCACTTGGCTCCTCTGTGAATAAACCATGGTGTGCAAGAGGAAAGAAGAGGCATTTCTGAGTATGTCAGAAAGAAAATTTTTGGCTTTTAATGCCAATGCAGAGTACATTTTCCCCATGTGTCACTGGAAGACCTGGTGGCAAGTTCAAATATGAGAAAAATGCCACCAAGAAAATGTTACAGGTTTCCAATCTATCTGTTTTTCCCCCAGAGCATTTAACAGTTCTTAGAGATGACACTGGACAGAGAGCACATTGTCACCCCCACACATGGAAACTCCTACACAGAACAATTCTGCTGCTTTCTGGCACCTCTGTGACACCATGATCCTTGCACTCCTGGCTGCACTCTGATCCAGTTTCAGTAAGAACTGTGGAGGTTATTCCCAACCAGTGTGTTCTCTAACACATCCCTCTGCCACCTTCCTGTAGCTGTTTAACAAGTATGCAAGAGATGGGCAAGACAACTAATATTTTCTACTCTGAAAGAGGAGTATCAGTCAGCTGCAACAACTAGATTATTTAAAATTCTACCTCTGGGAAACACCTGAGACTGTTTGGAATTTTTTTGTTTGGTTGGTTTTTGGTTTTTGGTTTTTTTTTAAAAGATGGATGTATGTTTTACAGTTTGGTGCTTGTTTGTGCTTTCAATAATTAACACAATGTCTTCTGTCTCTCACTGAAGTAACTGTATTGCTCTATCTCCACTTCTACTATGAAGCTCATTTTAGATACACAGGAATTTCCCACTCAACTGAATAAGGACTTATACACATTGTAAATCTCACTTTAAAGACAAGTAAATAGAAGTCAGGTACAGACATATTTTGTTTTAACATGAGGGCATCTTTAATACTTAAAATAATTATTGTCTGAGCAGCTTAAATTCTTAATAATGGTATTTACAAATGCAAATCCATTTCATAAAGCTTGAGCTGCAATTTTAAAAAGTCTACAACCTGTACGTGGTCACAGCTGGGGTTTTTCTTTAATCAAAGGAAAAATCAGAAGTCACTTCAAGTTAGTTTAGGGAGTTGCCCTGTTTTGTTTTTAAGGGGAAGTTCAAGGCTGTAGCACCATGCAGGCTGGATGGATTTTATTTCTATTCTCATCCCTCTGTACTAAAAAAAAAAATAAAATCTCACAACAAAACAAACAGACAAACAAAGAAACAAATTTTACAAAAACCCAACTTACTACTGCAGACAGTATTTATGAGCAAGGGTCACACATCAGCAGCTGTAAATATTCTGGTAGCAGATCCTGGTAACAGACTTATGTATTATTTCACTGTGCTCATGTCCTTTACACTGTCTTGAATTCAGGCTCTTGGGGCTGTCCTGCCTTGTTCTGTTTCACTCACATCTTCTACCACACTGCAGCTGAAATGCAGCCTCAGGTGTTCTCACAGCTGACATATATTCTGTCAGCTCTCTAAAAAAGGATCCGTGCACCTGATCCAACATCAAGAAATTCTCAGGTAAAGCTGGCTTGGAGGAAAAAAAGACATGAGTGAATACTTTTTGTCACAAAGCTCTGCTAATAAACATGGACTTTCACAATCAGTGCTATTTTCAATACAAGTTTCTTTTAAAATACAACCAGGTGACATCTAAACACATTAGAGTGAACCATTCCAAACTCCCAGAAGTGAAACATTTCAGTTTCTGTTTTGAATTATCTTCTGAGTGTGAGGATTATAGTATGAAAAGGGATACTTAAGAGTCACCTCCACCTGCCTCTGCCATAAATGTTTCAATCAATCCCAAATAATTTCCATTTCCCCTCTGGAAAAAAACACTCTCATAAAGACTTCATGCTGACAGATTACTTCTAATGGGAATGCATGCAAGCTTTCAAACACTAAAGTCTGTCACAGCACTGAAGAACTTTCTGCATTCACAGTGAGAAAAATAAACCCTTTGCTGATATACCTACATCAGCATTCTATTCTATTCTATTCTATTCTATTCTATTCTATTCTATTCTATTCTATTCTATTCTATTCTATTCTATTCTATTCTATTCTATTCTATTCTACATACTATTCCTTGAGTGCATTTGTCATTTCATGTCTAAAATATGATTTAGGAATTCTTGGTGCTAAATATCCATCAAGAAAACCATATTGCTTAGAACCTCTCACTACTGCCATGTCCATGCTATACATTCAAGTATCCCTCATATATAGCCCCTATTTTTTAAGCTTATTTTTAAAAAAAGTTTTCAGAGGCAGCCTTCCTTCACTTTCTCCTCTCACACAAAAGTCAGTAATTGTACTATTTTTGCTATTCTCACTCCAGTCACTTCTGCTCTGAGTGTTCATGTCTCATCTTGTCTCTTTAGATTTCACACTTCTGCATGCATGGTCTATAGCTCACTTTAAATCAATTTTTTAAGAGATTAAGATTCTGGAATTCCCTAGGTAGCAATGACTTGGTCTGTGCTTTCCTGAAACACAAAATTCCATATGCAGGATGTTCCAGCCAGACAGCATAAAACCCAAACAAGGTGAATTAACTCAGGCTGAGCTTAAGGCAATTAGGAGAACTGCAAATAACAAAAGGAACATTCTATTAATAGCACCATCCAGAGAGAAAGACACAGTACCTGGAAAAAGACTGCAGCTTTAGCAGCCAAATAGAGTCTGACACAGCAGCAAAAATCAGCCAAATAAGCAATGAGCAACTAATTTGTTAGGCATGCTTAGCCCACCAAAATGATGATTGATGACAAGAAGTAATGCCAACTGCTTACACTGAATACCAGGAAGAGTAAACCCTTGCAGCCCAGCATTCTTAGGTTTTTATTTTATATTTATGGCTGTTAAAGTGACACTTCAGACACAGACCTGAATGCAAATCAAGCTTTTCTGCTCACTGTGCAGTGCATCAGATAAATTCTTCAAATATTTTGCTGCTCTATTGGTATCATCTTTGATCTTCTTTTACTTTAACGAGCTGTGGCTGAACCTCAAGCACTCAAACAAGTTCCAGACTGGGTGGACAAACACTGCTGCAATACTGTGGTTTGTCTTTGCACCATCATTTTTTTTAACTGTCCCTCACTGGAGATAGAGAGCATTTTACAAGAAAAAGGATTATTAAGACCTATTTAACAACAAACTTCACTTTCAAAATGGAAAATGTACATTCCAACTCTAATACTTCTAATAACCTCAGTTAATTCTAGGGAATTCATGCTTTCCTTCCTATTCTCATAATTTAAATATGTGGAAGTAAACCAGGTTGGTATAAGCCCTTTTAGGCCTCTATTATTCACCTGTCCAAACAATCTTTAAGAAATCTGAATTCATAACATCTCAGGGACTGCAGAGACAAATGTGCTCTGAATCTTCCACTAGATATTAAATCAGGTCGAGATATCCCTTTTGCCATTGCACAGTTCTGCTGACATTTGTCACCTTTGTCTGTCCTTTAGCTCATCTTTGTCTGACTTGCTTATAAATGCCTTATTTATAACACTGAGCTCAGTGTTCTTCCATCTCATTTCCAGCCAGCTCCTGGATCTGTCATTCCTCTTCAGACAGAGCAAACACCAATGTAGCCTCTTTCAAAACCTTTTGGCAGTTCCACTTTATCTATCTAGAGAAAAATCACATATCCTGTAAGTACTGGGATTTTTTTTCAGCAGATTTTACCTTTTCAGTGGAAGAACACAGATGACCAGGTGCAGGTGATGCTGCTCTGTGCACCTGCTTCCTTACTGAACCTTGGCCAGAATCCTGCTCTGATTTTCAGAACTTTTCAAAGGAACAATTTTGACTATTTGGAATCTGGGCTTTTCTGAAATTACAGCATTGTTGCCTGGTGTAGAGCAGGTCATGCAGGTGGGAGTGGGAACTTCTCCTGGAAGTAGATCAAACAAAAATATCTAAGCCAAAAGGAATAAAAGCAACCTGTGAGCTCACACCATTAAGAGCCAAATGAAAAGCCTGACCATGATTTCCTGCAAGTTCAGCAGTTCCCTCAAATCCTTTTATTCAGAAAGGGCAGAGCAATCCCTCCCCAGCCTGGGATGAGGAAGGGAAAGAGAGAGACCACAGGAATTGCTGACATTGTGGAGTAGGCTCAGACACTCCAGGATCAGGGTTTGAAGGTGGATGGATTGTTTGGGAGCCTGTCAGTCCTGATCCATCACCCACAGCACAGCCATTGCTAAGAAAATAAACAATTACAGCACAGATGGGTGAAGTGAAGCCAGGACTTGTCCATCCCTCATTCCCAACTCAGCACTGGTCTCAGAATCACTGAACTGTTCAGGTTTGGAAAGACCTTTGAGATCAAGTCCAACCATGTCCCCAGGACTGCCAAGGTCATCACAAAACCTTGTCCCCATGTGCCACATCCACACAGGAATCTGCTCCAGGACTCCTGCAAGGTAAACTGCTATAATTAATGAAACTGCTACGCAGAATTACATGAGAAAATAAGAAATAGCAAGTCAGTAATTAAGGCAGCATCATCAAACATTTAATAGAGCTCAACATACTTGAAGGCTTCCAAGAGTGCCCATACATCTTTTGGAACAGCAAAGTAACTCAAAAACTTGCACTGTTGCCAAGTTTTCAACTATTTTTCACTGAAAGCTCCCCACCATGAGACATTTCAGTGATGAGTGTGCCATACTTTTTTGTGAAAAATGAAAATTATTACTGAGACAACATACATATTTTAGTAGAAATAGTATTTTAGAAAAGCACAGTAATAATAGTGTTAAAATTTCATTAGAAGTTGCAGGGTACATTAAAGTTTTCTAGAAACAAACATCCAAGATGTAGAGCACATGTCAATACAGATTAAGACTTTATACCCCTACCTGCAAAAAACAGATAGAAAAAAAAAATAGATTATTCTGAAAAAAGAATCCAAACTTTTATGGCAAATACATTCCATCTAAAAAAACAAGAGAACTACCTGGGATTCAAGTTTTCATCTGAAATTTTATCCCAGTTCTGTTAGAATATCAGTTGCACACATACAATGGTAAAAGAAGACATTTTCTGCTCTGATAATCTATTTCAAAAGCTGGAAGATAGGGTTTTTTTTCCTAAGGCAAAGAAAAGAAGGTAATAATGCAATGATCTAATTAAGTTAGACAATAAGACAGCCCCTTGCCACAGCCAGGACACAGATACCAGGTCTGAGGATTATGAGTGCCACAATTTAGCATTAATTAATACTTATTGTTAATTAATAATCTTCAATACTTGTATTTTAATAAATAAAATAAATAATAAAAATAATAAACTTTCTTTGCTTTGTCACTTCTAGAAAAAAAGAAATACTGTCAGAAAAAAAGACATTTTTTCTTGCTGGTCAGCTCCAGTAATTTCTTGTCTCAAGCTGTTTCCCCATCTCCTGCCCCCAGTCTTCCCTCTACAAACAGGATGCAGTCTCTCATGGGAAAATACAGAAGTAAATAAACAAATAAATAAACAGAAAAAAAGTGAAAGCTCTAACATTCAGATAAAAAGCTATTGCTGAGCTGCTCCTTACTAGAAAGGCAAAAACAATTATAGACTTCATGTCCTTAGTGTTGTAGCAATGTCAGCCCCAAAAAGAGATCTGAAATCTGTAAAGAAATGTGATTTTCTGCAGGAGAGGGGAGGGGAAAGGGAAAACAAATCAACAAGTATATGAAATGCAATGACCAGAACACAGTGGTGTGCAACATCAACTGCAAACCAGCTGAACTGCCAGAGTTAAGAGCACTCATCTGTAATTCCATCCCCTCTCAGGAGCACAATAACTCTCCATTAACTTCAACAGGTATTGGATTAGAGCCCCAAGTCCTATTGCATCTAGGTTTCCTCACTGAAACCTTCAGCTGCAAAATTTTTCCCCTTGAGAGATATTTACCAGTTAAAAGCCCAGAGGACAAATGATGTGCCCCTCCACAGACCCATTCTGAGCACAGGCAATTCAACAATATCTGCATTGCCTTGTATAAAAATCCTAAAGGAGAAACTTTAGCTCATGGAGCAGGTAATTGAGTCTGAACCTCAAACATCCAGCTCATAACTGCTGTCCTTGCACTGGATGCCAGTGCTTTTCCCACCTAGCACTCCATCATGAGCCATTCCTGAACCTTGCATCTCCAGCCCTGCTGTGGCTTTCAGTCACTGCAGTGACTGTGCTGACAGCACAGCGTGGCTGAGAGCTGAGAGTGCCTCAGCCCACACCGCAGCAGCTCTGGAAATGGGGTTTGAATATCCAGATATATTGGATTTTGACAGCTTAAGAAATGCAGAAGTTCTGAAGAAATGAGGTCGTGGCTGAGTTGGACACTGTGCAGGTGACAGCAAGGCAGTGGAGCTACTGCAGCTCAGAGCAAAAAACCTTCATTTCCTTCAGGAATACCCACTCTGCATCCTTGTAGGAATGAACAAACAAAAAACCCCTCAGTTAATTCTGCAGAATGAGCCAAAAGGCAGAATCTATTGTGCCATAAAGAAGAATGTTAGCTTAAATTTCCAAGAACAGCCTGCACAATGTCCTGACCATGTTCAAGAGTTAGAGAAACAATACTTCTCTAGTAAGTCCACATTAGTTTTGTATGGGTGCAGAACAAAAGGGAGGGATTTCAGATATATAACTATTTCAGAGTAGAGATTTAAAGCAGGATTTAACCTTTTGTAATAAGAATGTTGAATAAATATGCCTGCTACACATCACTTTAGGTGATGAGGAAGACATTTGTACAGAGTATATGAAAAGATTCCAGGCTATTTAGCTATATTAAACATCACTTTCCATGTATCCAAACGAAAAAAAAAAAAAAAAAAAAATTGAGGCAGTGGCTGTAGGAATCAGAGATCTACTTACAAATGTGGTCTCATGTGGATAATAAGTAGTGGAATTTAAATGTTAAGTAGATTAATGGAGAAGATTTATAATCACAGTGCATATTTCATGAATCTGCTTAAATTAAAAATACCTAAGTTCAAATATTTAAAATGTTTTATTTCAGAGAAAATTATGTATAACACCCCCTTTATTTTTTTTACAATAGGTTTCCACAAGTAAAAGGCTTTTTGTGCAAATTTGCATTGTAATAAAACGTTTGTCCCAACAAAGGCTATGCCCTTGATCCATCCTTAATTTTAAGTACCATAGCAGAAGATTTGACAATAGTGAATTACCTTCCTGAGGCTTTGGAAGTCAACTCAAGAAATCTGTCCTATTGTTGCATTATTTAGCAAAATTCAGACTACTGGTAACTCAGCAAACAAACCCTTAGGTAATTATGAAACTTAAGATACACAACAGGTTTGCTTCAGTTTTCTACTAATGGCTGAATGCCTTGCCAAGACATGAACCTGCAAACTTGAAAAGAACTCTGCATTTCACAAGAAAAATTACTTCCATGTACCCTCTCCCTGTCCCAAGCCAAGAATGAAAATGTTGCAGAACTTGTTTTTTCCTGGTACACTATTGCTTGCAGTCTGAATCCATTCCCGAATCCAGAACTGGAAAATAATGTGTTTTCTAACAAACCAGTGGAGTTTTGGTTTGTCAGAAAACCAAAAATGACTGACATGCAATAATTCTGTGAGACTGAGCAGTAACAAATCCCTTAGCTTTTCATGCAAAATGTTAGGTTTTTCTTATTTTTATTTGAACAAGATGTAAAAGTTGTTGGACTAGGGTTGTTTCTTTTATAATGCTTCTTTTTTTATCTCTTGACAATTCTCTGTCTTTCAGAAAATGAAGAATTACTTCCAGTTAATACACATATATACATAAATGAAATGGAAAACAAAAAAGCAAAAATCTAAAAATTCTACTCATGCATTTCAGGAAATGCAGAATTCACAGAGTACCACACAAAGTTTAACTTCCATTTTTTGTATTTATAATTATGAGGCATAAAAACAAACAGAACCAAATTTTTCCCTTGCTACCCTTTGATTCTGTTCACCAAGAAACAGATTTCATTACTTTTGGTAGAAAATGGCATTTTTAAGATAACAAAATATAATGCTGCACACAAATTTGCAAATGCACACATTGCTGCTACCCAGCCCAGACACAGCCCCTAAATACAGAATCTCAAGGGCCAAATTCCTCCAGGCACTACACAGGACAGGAAAAGGATTTAGCTCAAAGTGACATTGCTGCAAACCTCTTTGAGTCTTTTCTATCCAGTGTACTTTATAAATTAATTTTGCACTGATCAGAATAAGAACCTGGAGCTTTATTATATCCCAGACAGTTTAGTTTCCCAGCTGGAAGATAATTCACTCAATAAGGAATAAAAGGACTTGTAGGAAAAAATAATAAAGTAATGCAGGCTAATCAATAAGAAACTTAGAAGTATAAGGCTTCAGGATGTTAAACTTAACAGTCTAGCAATGATTTTTCCCAGTTTTAAAAAGCTGGCACTAATTCAGTTTTAATCTCAAATTACCATGTCAGACTGGAAAATCAAATCACCTAAAGCAGCACAGCATCACAAATGCCCAAGTCAGACCTTATAACCAAAATTACAGCACCATTTTTTCCCCATTTTGTGTAATAGCAAAGACCCTAAATCAGGCAGGAACACCCAGGTTAGCCCTGGTGACATCCAGCAATTTGCAAGGTTTCATTAATAAATTATTATTTAAGGCACTGTTGAAAAAGTATGAGGCAGGGAACAGGAGAGTGAAGTTACACTTGGGAGAGAAAAGGTAGTAGCTTTTTTTTTTTCCTCACTACCCAAATCTTGTTTAATTTGCAAAAAATCAGAATCACAGAATCATTTGGGTTGGAAGAGATCTTTAGGATCATTATGCCCAATGCTAACCTAGCAGGGCCCAGCCCATCACTAAACCATGCTCACGAGTGCCACATGTACACATCTTTTAAATGTCTCCAGGGACAATGACTCAGCCACTTCCCTGGGCAGGGAATTCCAATGATGATAACTTTCTCAAAGTTGAGCTTGTTTTGGCAGTGACTGTAAGTAAAGTGATGTACATCTGTTTATCTCAACTCATGAGCTTTCTCATCCTATTTTCTCCCATCCTGATGATTAGTTTCTGCATGAGAAGCTGGGTGGGAATTTGGTCCTTAATCATGGTTAACTCATCACAAGAGTATGTGTGATGTCTGCAACAAGGAGTTCACAAAAAGAGAGGAAGTTAAAAGCAAAAGAAATTAAATGAGGATTTTAAGAACACGAGGCACAGTTCTAGGCTGATGATTTGTTGCCCACTAAACAGAAGAGAAAATGTTCCTTGTCTGAGTGAAGCAGCCAGCACATCTATTTTGTGCAATACTAAATATAACATTACAGCTAATCTGTTCAATTTATAGCACCAAGATAGCTTTTCTTGCTTCTGTTGTCTGGACTATTGAAAGATATCACCATAATAAAATAATATCTATAGGGGTGTTGTGGTCTAACCTCAGCTGGCAAGCAAGCCCCACACAGCCACTCAATCACTCATCAGAAAAGTGAGAAAACTCATGGGCTGGGATGGAGACAGTTTAATAGATAAAGCAAAAGTCGTGCACACAAGCAAAGCAAAGCAAGGGATTAATTTCCTAATTCCCCTGGGCAGGCAGGTGGTCAGCTCTCACTCTCAATGTGCCTCTTTCCCCCTTATTCCCCTGGATTTACATGCTGAGCATGAGGCCCTGTGGCTTGGGATGTCCCTTGGGTCAGTTGTGGTCACCTGTCCTGGCTGTGGCCCCTCCCAATGTCTTGTGTTTAGCAGTCTGTGGTCACCTAAAAGCTTTACTGAGAGGATCTTGTCCCCTCATGCTTTGCAGAATCCCTAGCAAGGAGCCACAAGCACCTGCCTGAAAGAGAAGTAGTGCTGAAGAAACATTTTTCTTGTCTTCAAAATTACTGACACCCTGTCAGCACTTATCCTTGGCCAAGAAAGAATCCCACTCAAGCTTTTTGTCCAATTTTGGTGTTCCCTAGGAATAAGGGCTGTCTGCCCAAGGGCTGAGGAAGCTGGCCTGGTGGAAACAATAAAGGACACTGATCATGAGCACACTCCTTAGCTATTTGCCCCTGGACCCCACACTTTTCTCACAGTTGTCTCTGAGACACAAGCTCTGGGCTCTGTCACACCTTGATCTCTGCTGGAGCTGGCTTTGGAGAATGTCCAAAGCTGGTTTGGAAAAGTCTTTTTCAGACATATGTCTGTGCTGAATACATAAATCCTGCCAAAATACTGCATCTCCTTGAACTCCTCTGATTTTAGGCAGGAGGAATGGAACCCTAAATATTCTGACACAGAGAGACAGTTCTGATTTTATAAAAGCTTAGAATATCATGCCTCTGAGATTTAAAAGAAGTCAGTCCCTCTCCTTTATAGTAGCTCTAATGAATCTACAGGGTGATTTGGGAGAGGGTGGGTTAGAATTGGCCAGTCTTGGGTTATTTGCTTCCCAACCCAGCTGTGGGAAGAAGGCAAAGAAAGGGCAGAGCAAACCTCAGCTTCCCTCGAACCTATTGCTCTTTCATGTAACAGTTTCATAAATTAGGATTTCCTGAAAGCTCTACACACGTTTTCATGTGTTACTTCTGAGACTGCCTAAGAGGAAATGAAGCTTCAAGCACACCAATCTGTGCTTTGTTCCTTGTACTTAGCAGTGTCAGAAGTGGGGTACCAAGCTGAGGCCAGGGTCACAAAGGTGAGGGAAGCACTCTCACTAGAAGTCAAGCTATTTTAGAGGTCCTGTGACTCAGCCATTTGTTGGATCTAAATTCTTATTCTCACAAAATAAATTCTCTTAGGAAGTCTGGCCTGTCCCATCTGGATGTGCCCTTGTTATTAGAAAAAGCCTCCCAGATTCCCCCAGTCATGGATGAAAATCATACACAACTGTGGCTGGGACAGGAACAATTTTTCCTCCTCCTCCTGACAGTCATAATCATCCCATGGACATGGAAGCTGCTGATCCATGTTTCAGGGAGTGCCAGCAGAAGAAGCTTTTGGGGGCACATGAATAAAACTCTCCATATTCAGCAACAAAAACCTAGTCCAATATATTTTTTGTTACAAAAACTTTCTTTAACCACTGTCTTTATTCTCCATTTAACTACTGGTTTTGGCATTGATTATTGAACTAGAGTAAGGTTACTAATTACAGTGTTCTAATCCAAAACCCCTTTCTGTGAAGAGTCACCTGAATCTCTCATTTCCATCTGACAACACAACATTTCTTCTTTGAACTTCTGCTCATTTGGAATAGATCCTTTAGAATCTTGGTTCTTTCAACCCTTTTCTTTTTGGTTGATTATGTAAGCTTTGGGTTGGTTTTTTTTCTTTGAAATTGTTGCCTTTTATAGGATAGAATAAATCAAATAACTGCAAAGTGGAATACAGATAGAAGTTGTAAGAACAAAGCATCCAAATAATCTTTCATTATCATTTTTTTCCTTTTCACTAAACTAAGATCAGAGGATGGCAGAAGGACCTGACATACAAAGGATGTTACTGTGCAAATTTCTATCACAGAGTTTGGAAAGACATTTAGAAACATTTTTAAAAGTTCTCCAAATGAAGATTAGATCTAGAAGAATTACAGTATTTCAATATTCATATTTCTAGGTAGATGTAAGTGTCAAGATGTTAGGAAGTCTGCAGATTTTTTTTCCTTTTGCCTTTTTGCTTTCAGAAAAATACTACAGCCAAATTTTCAATTTCAAGAATTTGTGTCAATAGAAAAAATGTGATTAATTCTGTGCTTACATGAAATATTGCAAAATCTCAGTCTTTCCAACCTTTATCTGTAAGGGTATAGCAGAGAGGTTCTATTTTATTGTAAAAATGTTCTAAAACATGAAAAAGCAGATGACTATTTAGGCTCTAGTTTTAAAAAAAGTCCCCATATTTATAGAACAAGTTTTAGTGATTCAGTGTAGGCACTGATGTTGATCTTGTCTATCTTATTCAAGGCACCAAACCACGTTGGATTTTTGGTAGAGGAATGTTTTCCTCCTGTGGTATGGGGCAGAACCTAATCTAGACTCTTCTGAGCATTAGTTGTTGATATTTTGTGCCTTCTGTTTCCAATTTTTATGACCTTTCCTGTGAGCTCTTCATGGATTTAGACAAGAAGTTTCTTGAAGCAGAAATATCCAGGTCTGGCATAAAATAATGAACCATGGCTGAAAACTTTCTATGCAATGGAAACAGAAGTGGAAAAAAGTCATGCTAACAAAAATAGATTGATCACACTAACTTATTTTTTTTTCCTTCACTGTGGTCATCCCAGTGTCTTCCCAGAACATGAAATTCTAGTACTAGTAGTATCTACAATTCTGTTTTGTGTTTTTCCTCTCATCACATATTATGTGGCAGTTTTGTTTATATTTTTTCCCTTGGAGAGAGGCAAAATTGCACAGGCTGTAGCCCATGCATTTGTGCTGCTCTGGGTAGTATGATAGCATGGTCAGAATTCTGTTAAACACAGACAATTTTTGAAATAAGGAAAGAAGTAAACTTTCTGACAAATACAGATCCAATAAACAGAACTCAAGTTCCATTAAAATTTCATTAGACTATTCAGCTGTACTCTTCACACTCCATTCCCTGTCTTCGTGGGCTAAATCAGATGTTAATGCACAGATATTTTTGACAGATTTTGATAACTTTGCTGCATTTTAGAGATTAAATCTGACAAGCCAGCAGACCCATTCTATGGCTGGGGATAGAGAGGTGGTAATAACAGGAATTATTTCAGGCAGAAGAAGCAGTGTTAATATTGAAGAGCAGTTTTCAAATAAAGCAGAAATTAGTGAAGTGCATTAAGAAATCCTTTAAAGTCTCAGAGCATTGTCTCTTTTCCATTTCAATAAAATCACTGTAAATTTCTGTGAAGAGCTTAATGACAGAACCATTTGCTGCTGTAGTGGTTGTAAAGAAAAATGACTTCATGAACATGAAGAAACAAGGAAATGTTGCAGCACTGGCTGTTAATATAAAAGCCTGTTTTTCCCAGGCCAGGGAATGTAAGTCTTGTTTACTAACATTACAATTTATAAACTCTTGCACAGCCTTATTACAAATAAATAATCACACTGAAGAACAATTCCATTAATTTCCTGAAATAAGGTTGCAAAGCTGAGTGCACAAAAGCTAAGGAACATTAAAATTTATGTTGTCTTTTGTTCCTATATTTTTCCTAGAGCCATTTTCCACTAAGTAAACTGAAAATAAAAATTGCATTATGTGGAGAAACACTCATGCTTTTGGGAGGGGTCAGTTTGGAGGGAGATTTGCCTTTACTGTGTAGATCCACGTGCTTTTTTATTCTCTACCTGATATCCTGAGGATGAAATATGCTTTGAGAGCATAGCTTTCAAATGACTAGTGGTAAGATGGGCTGTCTTGGCTGAAATCTTCCAAAATATTTTTAGCCTAGCAAGATGTTTAGCATGCAAAAACGTCAGTTTTAGTGGTTGAGGCTTGTCAAACAAAGTCCTGTGTTGCCAAAATCAAGACCTTGTTTTTAGCAGATAACCTTGATCAGACTGTGGTTGTGATGGTGGAGGACAGATCAGATTCTAAAAGTTAGTCCTGGTCCTGGGGACATCCCACTTCCCTACCCAGTTTTCAGCAGTCATTAAAATTGCAGCCTTTTGTCACATTCATTTTTTAAAAGTAAAAGGAAGGATTAATTACTGCCTAAGAGCTCTGTTATACTCCCTTTAAAAAGGTCTAATTGAAATCATTTAAAATTCAACAGAAAAGCTGGAAATTACTTTGTTGCACATTTTTACAGAAAGAGAAAGAGGCATGTCCCTGTACAGCCTGGAGAGAACCTTGAACTCCTTAGCATACATATTAGAAATTAGGGGAGAACTTGCTTTGTATTCCTGGTAAAATATCTTCTGACCAAACCTGCTCAGTCACATACTCCTTTTGCAAGCAAAGCTGGATGTCTCCTCTGCAGTTTCCTAAAATCCCAGTTTGAGCCTGCACTAGGGGAGGATGGAACCCACAGCTCCAGACCACTGCCTGAGGAGGTTGTTTTCCATTTCTTCATGCCCCTGAGACACTGGTGTATCCCACGGAGGAGAAATGCAAGTTCTTCTCCCTCTGTCTGCCTGTCCATCCTGTGTAAGGGCAGGGAGCAGTTCTTGAGGAGCAGATTCTACACTTCCATTCGTGCCAGCTTTGCTGTCCTTGCTCCACTGAGGGAAGTTTATTTCTCCATTTGGCTTTTCACAGCTGGCCTGTATTTCAACCTAGATAAACTGATCCCTTACAAAGACAATATCCAGAGGTAGCAAAATTTTCTGCTGACTCTTGGCCCAGATGTTCAGCTTCCAGCTGCTTACGATTGCTGAATGGGTTTTGATTCATAAACAGGCAGTATTGACAGTAATCCCTCACAAAGCCATTCCTTCATATCAGGCATTTGCAGCACATAAATCCTATTCTCCGAGGAAAATACATTATGTTTTCTCCTTTTATATACTCAGAAACACTGCATACAGTACATAATATCATTCCCTCATAAAGAAATGGAATAAAAAAGAACACATAGCCATAACCTGCTTCCTCCAAGGTGTGCAAATGCATCACACTTGCATGTCACTGGAGATATCGTCAGAATGGTAATAACAGTAAAAATTGCAGTGACTTATCCCTTTAATGGATGGATGGATGGATGGATGGATGGATGGATGGATGGATGGATGGATGGATGGATGGATGGATTTCTTTTTTTCCTCCTTCAGATTTAATGTGATCAGCGCTGTCTCTCCAGGAAGTTTGCTGATTCTCAGCAGGACTTTAACAACAATTTATTAAGCTACTTCTGTAAATTCTGCTGGCTACTCAAAGGGAACCTTTATTCTTCTTTGTATATCAAGTTATTGAGCTTCTAAATCACTAACACTCATCTAATATCTGAATCAGACACCTACAGAAAGAGAAAATGCACAAGGAGTCAAAGATTCAAATAGGAAAAAGAGATATCACTGATTGAATTACCTGGTCAAATTTAAAGCTGGTCAATGAGCCAAAGACAAATGGATGCTTTTTCCATTGCAGTGATCTGTTACTGTCAGACAGTTACACATTTTAAAATAAAACACAGATTGCAGATATTGTTAATGTAACAGTATCTTGACAGTGAAAAAACAGAGCAAAAACCAGGTGGTAAACACTTGCATTGATGTATATTTATAAAGGTACTTTATGACCATAATCAATGTGCTGAGAGAAAAGACAGTTTTGCCAGCTGATAAGCACAGGTGATGAGTGTGTGTTTTGTCTGTGTGGGGAATGAACAAAGAAAACAAGAAACAATTAAACTGGAAATTTTAAATAAAGAAAATCTACTTTTTCACGAGGTAAAAAAGTCAAGAGGCTCATCCATTTTTATAGTCCAAGTAATTTTTGCCCTCTCCTGTAAGATGGTAGGGGCTCACTTATGTATAAAGATATATGAATATATATACATTATACAGGTTCATAATCCTGTGTATGTGAAAAGAGCAGATTTTAACTGGCATCAGGTGAAACAGTGCCACAGACAAAATTATTTTAAACTATTTGCAATATATAGAGGTGAAAGAAACCTAAATGCATAGAAAAAACCTTAAGCTTGATTTACAGCTTTACTAGTCATTGCTGATTTTGTAACAGAGCTCCTTCCTCTCTTTGGGCAGGATGCATCTCTAACACCAGTAACTCAGAGCATGAAATAACCAGAAAGAGTGAAGGGCAGCCCCTATACAACAAGGAACAGCTGAGTGAAGGAAGTACATGTTTTGCTACTAAGATTGATGTTCCCAACTTATAAAACTACTGTGAACCTCTTTCTTATCCATCATTAAATCTTCTAGAAATTTTATGTGATCAACTACACATATACAAAACCACTTGCTGCAACTCTTTTTGTTTTAAAGGGAAAAAAAAAAAGAGAAATACATTATTTATGAGGTTCAGCTGTAGGGACAGTTAAGCAGTTCCTTCAGGGTGACTCAGCAGGGAATCTGATGCTGTCACACCCATGAGTGACTGCCTGGGAACGTGCAGTAATGATCAGAAGGATTTATAACAGCAAAGCTCAGCAAGACAAGGCTTCAAACATCAACTGTCCTCATGAAGGAGAGTGTATTCCATTGCTGGGACTCCAACTGAACCATAGCTTCAACAGATTTTTTTAAAAGCTCATGTGGTCAAGAAATCTGTGTTCACATGATATGTTGCCTGAAATCGTTTGGATCACAATCAAACCATTTCCTCTTGGTTTGTTTTTATAGCCATGTTTTGGTTTTTCTGTGGTAGATATTTTGTCTTTCCTTTCCATAGCTGGTTTTTTTTTTTGGGTTTTTTTTGCTTGTCTATTCCAGTCTGCCCAGACAGAGCAGGAGGACATCCTCTGCTCCTGGCAGTGCTGACCTTGTGCTCAATTTTCCAGTTCTCCTTTCTGTGTACTGGGCAGGATGGCTTGGCCACCTTGTACTCACCTTATTCTTTATTTGGCACCTTTTTTGTCATGTGGGTGTCTTCAAGTTTTATACCTTTAGTCATCACATTGCTCAGATGCTGGAACAGTGGTACAAAAGTCATGTGTTGTTGGTGTGCTGTTAGACTATTTTAGAGTGTTTATATTTGGGTTCAAGGCCGGTAACATTTTTTTTTTACCTCACTAATGAAGTCTTAGTCTGAAATTGTCACAGTCCTCTGCTTTGGCTACACCAGTCTCTGTTTACAGCAAACAAAATATATATTAGATAATATGGGGAATCTGAAGGCAGACCTCCTCCAGAGAGGTACATTGCCCAAATTCTTTCAGTTTGGACATCCTCTTCTTTGAGTGAGTAATGAAGGCAATGACTCAGCCAGATTTACTTAAAAGAGTTTCTATAACTCCACACAAAACCTGTGTCTCTATTTGTGCTGTGTTTGCCTGCACTCTGTCTAATACCTGCTGTCACATTTTCTTCCTCTCTTGAGAGTCTTTAGATTAACAAATGCCACACTTGTGTCTCTATTGGCTCCAGAGGTCAGATTGCAGAGCAGCATCTCCACTGAGGAGAAATGAAACAACATAATCTAGTCACTGCTGCATCAGAATAACAGCCAGGAGACATGGATTTTACTCCTGACTCTATCAATATCAGTTTGTATGGCTTTAAACAAAAAAAAAATCTGCTTTCTGCTCTCCTAGTTTTCTTATTAAAGAAAAAAAAAAATCAGATTTCAGTTATGTCCATGAAATCAAAGCATTGAAAATAATGTGTGAAAACTAAATATGGCAAACCATTCTGAGGTTTATTTGATTTGATTGTCTTTTCCTCACAATCCAGTGTGAAAAAAGATCTCCAGAATGAAACACAAAAAGGATTAAGACTCAGTACTTCAGGATAGTTTCACTGCCAGTGTTGACTTTCCTGTTTTTAGTTTGGAAGACAGGAAAATAAGCTCCCTTCGTGTCCTGCAATTTTTCATTTAAACCTAATTGCTAAATTATTCCAAGTTGGCTTTAAATTTTGGACTAAAAATATCCTTTAATTGTCATGTTAGCAAGAGATAAAAAAGAGCAATAAATATATTTGTTAGACAAATATACTTAAACTAAAAATGTATTTAGTTAGTTAGTTGGTTGTTTATTTATTAAAATAAGGAGCTTAAGTGAAACAAGGCTTATTTTACAATTTATCTAATTACATTTATCTTTCACTAGCTTCTAAATGATGCCCTATATTCCGAATTTCTGTGCTTGTAGTAGATTCAGGAATCCATAAATATAATTTTCTGGCTGACATCATGCAGAAGACTCACAATAAATGAGAATTAAAATCATGGCTCTAATGAATGTCCATGTATTAAAGAGATCTTCGAGGAAAACAGGGATGTTTCCATAGAGAAATCAATTTTTATGGCATCTCTTAGCAGAGTGGGGGTCACTCCCATCACCCTGCCTTGTGAGAAGTGTCTGCCCAGGACAGGGGGCGGTGGAAATGAGGTGCCCAACCCAACCCAACCCAACCCAACCCAACCCAACCCATTCTGTGGTTCTTTGTTACAGGAGAGATTTGAAGACACCACAGAATGGAAGCAACATCAACACTTTGGTTTTGGAGAAGTGTCCCTGGTGGCCTTTGGTGTCTGCACCATGATTTGAACATGACACACACTGGGTACCATCTAAACTGACTGGCTGGAGAGCAGTTTGCTATATTTAGGTCCCAGGACATCATTAATTGGTACTCACTGAATTCAGCTGAGGAGGTTAGATTGTCAGTGATAGCAGATCTCCCAAGTAGACATGGCACATACAAGGTCCTGGCAGCATGTGAAGAGTAGCCACAAAATTTTGAGCTTCTACACTGGCCTGACAGGTGATCATGCATAAATTTGTCACTCTGTTCCAGTCTTTCATACCCCAAGACTGTTCCCTGCTTTAGCTTCAATATTTTCTTATTCACACAGAAATACCATTAATTTTCACTGTATGGGATCAATTTCTTACATTGTTAACAGCTTTTCTGAAAATATGTCAGTCTTGGTGATTAGATTATATACAGCAAATGAGTATGTTCTTTTTTTAGCTCCAGAACTATCACTATTAAATGGGTATTGTCATTACATAAAAATGACCACATAAATGTGTAGTGTTCATGTGGAAGGTTCATTTCACAATCTGAATTTTCAGTGCTGGAAAATCTCAACCCATCTGCTCCATATTTCTTACCTCAGCTAAGCATGAGATAGACTTTAGCTGTTAATAAATTTAATTTTATCTTTAAATTGAGTTTCTCTGTTATGACAGGTTATAAGAATATCTTGAGAGAAAGAACAAGATACTGGAAAGAAAAGGATCCACTCATAGACTGCTTTTTAAAGGAAAACCCAGTTATTTTTACCTGCCCACGTAAATTGAAGGGAAAAGTAAATAAGCAGTGAGAGCCACACAGAACATGTACTGCTGTCTATAAATTATCTGAAAGAATGGGTCTGTGAAATGTGACTGTCATTCTGTCCTTTTCCACAGTCCTTAAACCTTTTAAGTCAAGTAATGACTTAATTGTATAAACTTAAGCTCAGTTTTCACATAGTAGTGCTAAATTTTCAGATGGTATTTGAGGTATCTTTGAGATTACACCATAGAGGAGATATGCACTTCTCCAGACTTCTTTTATTCTTAACACCATTGCTTGAATTTAAAAAACTAATTTTTTATCTCTATATCAAATGTAATCTATGAGAATATCTGCTTTAATCTCTCAGTACTTTTATTTTTTTAATATCCATGTGCCTTTTTTTAAAGCAGACAACGTAACAAACTGGTAAGTAATCAAAACCTGATTTCTTTCTCCTCTGAAAAGACAGAATATGTTCAAAAAGTGCTTTTTTCAAGATGGAATCTGACACAGTAAGTAAGAATTTTTCATGCTGTAATTTGTTTACTTGCTGATGAATAGTAAATTTCTCACACACTTCCTTAAAAAGTTTCTTATGAATGATGCTGTCATCCTTACAGACCTTGATGCAAGAGCTGATTTAAAGACTCTGCTAGACAAGGTTTCCAATGAGAAATACCTTTCCTGACTGTATTCTAAACGTTGGGAAGAGGAGACTACATGCAAGAAAGAAAATATCTGTCATGTTTCTGGACTTGCAGAAATATTGTTTGTCTGCTTAAGAAAAGCTTTCCTGGAGATAGCAGACTGGCTGCAAGAGATTTTAGGGGGAGACCAGGGTGATCATAGTTATTTTTATCATATAATTTCAATTCTGCTCTGAATAATTCAGTAGTAATTTTATTTTAATGCATGGTGGAAGTCTCACTAAGTTCAGTATGCCCAGACTCTCTCCCTCTGGTTACAAGGGGTAAAAAGGATATTTTTGGGAAAGGTTGTCCTTAGAAGTTCAGTGAGCTTTAACTAGTTTCCTGAATAAAAATCTTCCAATGTACATGTCAAACCTGCCTGCTTCCTCATCCAGCCTGTGAATGTGAGATAAATCCACAGAGAAGTTCCAGAAGCCCAGCTCCTCTAAAAATTTACACTTGTCAAGTTGTTGGTTCTCCTCCACACTGCAACTGTCTGGGCTAAAGGTAAAATCAGGAGTTATTGCCCCCTTTGAGTTTTTCAGCATTTTCACTTCCAGCTGATACATACAAAAAGTTGAAATTCTCTGAAGTTCTGGAGGAAAACATAAGTCACCTTGAGTTAGCTGATCTCCCAAAGTTAACAGGATGCTGACCATGCAGGAATCTCATTCTTCTGTGGGAATAAATTCTATTTCTCAAAAAGCCAGAGAAGAAAAATGAAGTAAGGAAGATAAACTAGAAGCCACATTGTGAAATACATTTCTTTCTTTCACTGTTTCAGGTGTTCAGCACCAGATACTGAACTGTAGCTCCTGATACTGAACTTGGTCAGCTCCAATGCACTAATATTATTGGATATTTATTGAACAGGTTAAGATTTATCTTGGATTATAAATGACCAGAAATCAAATGCATGAGAGTAATCCAGATGGGAAATAGAATGTATCTTCTCAACACTCTTGCTGCAGTGACAGACAAGACAATCTGAGAAAAAACTTTGTCTTAATTTTATGTCCTGTTGTAATATTGTGCACAGCTAGCTGCAGCTTCTTTGTGTAGGGGCCAGTGCTGTCTCTGTAGAGACTAAAAATGTTCTGGGGTTGGTTCCAGCCACTCATTAGACAACAGAGACTCCTGAAGTTTGTGTCACAGCTCTTCCTGGCTTCAACAAACATCTGCAATAAAGATCAAGCAGATTAGAACCTAAGTTATACAGCACAGCTTATTTTATGGGCAAGGAGTTTAAAATCACAGATGTTAACCAATCATTTTCTGATGCTGAATTGATTGGAAACTTGATTAAAAGCTGCAGAGTGCTTGCTGAGTAGGGAAGCATTAAAGCAGGCATGGAACATGCATTCCAGAAATGACACATTTAATCTGCATAAACCCTCCACGTGTGTGTGCTTGGCAGGATGAGACCAAGCTGTTCTGCTTAGGCCTGACTGACTTTGGTTTCCACAAATACTTAGAACCATCTCAGAGCTGTGAAATGCCTTTCTGAGAGCTTGGCTAATGGAACTCTGTCCCCCTCTTCAGATGAATTGGGATTAATAATTTTTATTGCAGGTAGTCACTTGCAAGGTGTATCCTACTTCCATTTTGAAGTAGGAGCAAATAGCCTTGAATGATTCTAATTTTAGTGTGAAATATGTCTGTTCTGAACTATCCTGACAGCCACAGCAACTGAGGCAGAACTGCTTTTCTCTCTTTTCAGACTCAGGGATTCAAGAGGATTCTTGAGAACTGAAGGACAGGCAGCTGAGAGATACTCAAAAATCGTTTACTGGTGAGTATATAAACCTACCTTATATCACTGAAAGAAGATGAGGAGGATTTTCATTTGCTAAGGTGTAATTTATACATTAGTATTAGCTTTGAATGAATGTGCTTTGAATAGAAGCTGTCCAATATACAGAGATTATATTCTGGAAGTCAGCTACTGTTTAAATTACCTCCAATGTGTTATAATAAAAGACAATGCTATTAATCCATCCACCTCCTCCTATTTTCATTATATAATTCCCATATGAATGCTGTGCCCTGCAGCCCAACAAGCCTGGCTGAAAGAGAGGACTAAAATAAAAACCCCACATCCAAATGCTTGCTCAGAAGGTCCTGCCCAAGGCTTGGGGTGCAGAACATTGGGACCAGTTTGTAAAGAAACTGAATTTATACCCAGTAAATCAGAAAGAATCTGAATAGTTTACCTAAAGCCAAGTAATCACTCAATTCATGACAACAATTCTTGGAATTGCAATTAGAAAGTAATATTTGTTTTTTATCTTTTCCCGGAAGGTTATTATGTGGTTATAGAGAATAACCTGATGACAAAAGGTGATGACAAATCTGAACAGGGATCAATAGGTGAAACACATTCATAATAGCTAAAAGTAGAATGAATTAATTTTCCATGGAAGAGCTGTGCTACTGGTGATTTCTCACTGACAAGGACAGAGGTGGCCTGGTCTTGTGTTGCCACTATAATTTTTCAGTGTTTTAAAGAGAAACTATTCACAAAGAAATAATTGTTTTGTGTGCCACTGTCAGGAACAACAGATTTCTTCAAGAAACCAGTGAAAAGATTGGTACAGATGCTACAAATTGCACCCCCAAGCTCATCTAAGCCTGAATGCATTTACACTGCTGACAACTCTACCCCTTCTCTGATAGAATGAGTCTCACAATTCCAGGACAAATTCATTCATTTCCTCCGTTATCTCTGCCTCTCCTCATCACTTCTTCCCGAGTCCAAGGTGAAAGGTTGTCACTAGCAGGTGAGAGCATCTTATTTAAACTCATCTCTGGCTGTCATAGCTGCTGCTCAAGGCTGCTCCTGCAGCAGCTTTGAATCCTCACAGCTTTTCTTTAACACCCATTATTGCACCCAGAGTCACTCTTGAGTTTTTCTGCCACCTGCATCACTTACGTGCATCTTACAGTTTTCTCACATAAAATTTATATTCCTGCCATGACTTCTGAGTCTTCCCTGGCACTGCAGACAAGCAGGTCCCTTTGTTCAGCTTGTCCTGAGTTTCATAGAGGCACTGCCAGCAGCTTGAGCTTCTGCCTACGTGAGCTGGCAAGGCTGTTAAAGTCACTTCTGCACTGCTTTGTACCAGACTTTCTGAGTTCACATAAAATAAACTCTACCAATCACATGGTCCTGTAACCTGTGCCTAGAAATTGGAAATTTTAGCTGATAGTTTTAGTATTATGGGCCATCATTTCCTTATCACTGAAAATAGTTATTTTCAGTCCACACCTAGTTCCTGTATCTTCAACTTCATTAATATGCTGCATGAGGTTGTGTTAGAAATAGAATAGATATTTTCTTTTCCTTTTACTGTTAGTAAAGCAGAAATCTAATTCTTACTCTCTGCATGTATCATTCACCTACCTTTCCATCAGCTGACTGAAAGGTTATAGGATACTAGAAGTTTTGGAAATCTCAGCAAACACCCAGTCAAATTTCTTAAATTTTTCACATTTGATGTTAAAAGATCACCACAGAATCAGGTCTGATTATAAGCCTCCTCCCAGTGCTGAAAAAAGTAAAATAATACCACAAGTTTTATCACCCCCAAATTAATTGGTTGACATTTAAAAACCTGTTCAAAGTTCCAGATCTCTAACAGGTTTTCTTTGCCTGTCTCAGAGAACAAAATTGCTAATTCTTACTAGAAACATTTTCTCTTTCCTTCTGTGTTAAGGGAGCAGAGAACCCTTGTGGGAATGGGCACCTGGGAGGGAATATCCACAATCTCATGCTACATCTTTGAAGATATGCAGAAGCCTGGCAAAAAAAAGCCCTCACTTATTCCTCCTTTATTCCTTATTCATTAGTAAACACAAAACCCAACAACACTTCTTTAAGAGCTTTAAATCAATTCCTTGGACATCTTTTCCTGTGTATCCCAGAAAAGGCACAACATGGAAGTTATTTTCCTGTTGCTTCAGCAGTTGCTGGAGATATTTAAGGTGATCACATAACAACACTCAGATATTATCCTCTGCTCAGTTATGTGAAACAGCACTAACACCACCACTGGCATGACATCAAAAGATTCAAGGAAAAGCAGGATAAAATTAAATGTGGTGAGTCTAAGAACACTTAGGGACAAAGGAAGTCACAGAAGCACCAATAATTAAAATATGGGTCCTAAATAACTCTCACAGCCAATTATTTTAATGTATCAAATATCACCGTGCAAACTTGTGTGCAAAAGTCTGCCTTGAGTTCTTGCTGAATAAATCATTCAAAGGATCAGAACTTCTGTACAAGAAATAAAACTAATTTCTCAAGAAAATAGCTTTGTTGAAAGCCTTGTGTTTTCATAAATATTTATTTTTCACTCCTCAGTGAGCACAGTATTCAAATGTGAGGAATTCACAAGATAAGTAAATAGATAGATTTGAATATTCTGATCCATATGGGGATTCCACCTCCCCCAATTTAGTAGGGGTTTTATAAGCACCTGCATAACAGGCTGCTGACAACAGTTAACAATTAATTGAATCACAGAAACAGCCACAAAAGATGCTCAGTGTGATACTCACTCAAAGCAGGGATTTATTAATTTCTTGACTTGAATTTTGAGTATCTAGTATCTTCCTCTAACAAATACTCATTTTCGTGTTTTACGCTCTTGATCCTCCAAGTTTGCCCTGCTCTGTTCCAAGGAAAAAACTGTAACCAAGCTGATTTTGAGATTTTATTACTCTGATGATGGACACTGGGCATACAAACACATAAATTGATGTAAGCTTATATTCCTGCCCTGATTTCCAGTGTCTCAAATTTGTATCAGTACAATTTTCATAGTATTCACCTTAAAGTCTAGTAAGTAAATGAATGAAAAGTAAAACTTTTCTAGGTTCCAAGAAGAGCTGTGAAAAATTTGTTGGCTCCCATCCAAAGCAAGGTATTGAACAGAGTAAACCTGGAAGGAGAAATACAATACAGACTCTTCTTGATTGAGCCTTTTATTAGAAACTTTTATCTAGCAGATGCTCTGTGGTTAATAATATGCTTTACTTCTGCCTGATTTTAAAGCATGGTGCAAATGATTAGTCCTTTTTTTGACATGTCAGAATTATAGACAGGTTCAAGTATATTTACTTTGAAATTCTGGCAGATTAATATCCCTACAGATTACTATACAGATTACTATACTACAGAACAATAAATGGTTTCAGCACTGCACTGCTTCCCTCTTCACACACAAGATTCAAGACTCATCTGTATTTAAGCAGATGCATTTTAATTTTATTTAAGAATTTGTATTTTACTGCCAGAAACCAGCTTGGAACTTGTATATCTAATGGCACTTATGGATCTATGGAAGTAAGGTCAGAGAATCTTGAACATGTGCTTTCTTTAGGAATAAGTACAGAAAAAACCAATTATAACACTGAAAGTTACAGTGGGAGAGCCTGTGTTTGCCTCTCCCAGATTCCTCATATCAGCTGTAAAAACTGAGCCAAATAGGGGCAGAAGTAGAGAGTCATTTCATAGAATCACAGAATGGTTTGGGTTTGAAGGGACCTTGAAGACAAAATAGTTCCAACACCTCCAGGTCAGGGAACCTTTCACTAGACCTGGTTGCTCAAGGCCTCCCCACACCTTTTTTTTCCTAGCAGCATCTCTTGGAGGAATTTAGCAACATCAAACAACCTGCCAGTACAGCTGATCACAGCTCTGTGCCAGCCCTGGGGAAGAGATCATGGCACAGAGAACCTGGAACATCTAAACCACCAGCAGCTAAGAGACACCCAGAGTGTTTTCTATTTGCTGTGCACTTCTATGCTATAGAAGCTGAATTAAATCTCATTTAAGTACCTGAACAAGAGCAGCAGACCCACCTGAACAATCAAGGCTTGAGCAAGCTGGTGATTCAGAAGTAAGCCCCCAGCCATAAGGCAGGAGTGAGATCAGACCAAAAAAGCAGGCAAGCAGGGTCAGATCAGCACAGATTCGAGTGTAACACAGACAGCAGAGCTCAAACAAACACTGGAACCAAGTGCTGAGCTGAAATTCAGTGCCTGGACCAAGGGAGCTGTGGGTGTGTGGTCCCAGCCAAGGCTGCTCAGGGCTCTCAGAGCCTGTTGCTGCAGTCAGAGCTCTGGCAGCACTGCCTACAGAAACCTGTGTGACAGATTCCAGCCTCAGGGCAGGACCAGTGGAACAAGACAGACTTTCAGGTGGTGTCACAGCGTTATTCATGTAGGAATATAGTGCCTCACCTCTCCTCTAGCTAACTAATAGCCTGGGTTTTAAGAGATTTTATCCTTCAGTATATTTGGCTTCTGAAATGCTTTCCCCAATTATCTGGGGAAAGACTGAAGCTGGATCCTAATTATGAAAAGATGGCTCTGAACTGTGAATAGTCCTGTGTGAAGCCATGAGGTTTATTAGCAAAGTTTTGCAACAGCTGCTCTATGAATGACTATGGCAAGAGATGTGTAGAAACAGATCCCTGGCTGGGTGCAGCAGTTGAATTCTAAGTGTTTTTTGCTCTTTCTAAAAGATTTCAAATTATGCATCAGTGTGTAGCTCTTGCTTTTTGCTTGCCTCTCTGCCTAAAATGGTGTTGCTTTCCTCAAGAGATCTTGATGAATATTCCTAAGTTATAGGATTTTATTGTCTTGGTGTTGGTTATCATGCTTTGGTAGTTACTTGACACTTATGCTGTTTCATTTTTGAATCTGTGGTTTGTGTATTTTGGTGTAACATCTCTGAAATTACTCAGTCTTACATGAACAATAGCTTGAAATCTTATCAGAACTGGATTTTTTTCCTAAAATTTAACGTAGTTATGACTGACAGGTAGAATGAGGTGCTAGAATGGACAGGGTTTAAATGCCTCAGTACTTCCCCCTTAAGTTGGGACTTAAATACAAACACCATCTAAAAACGCTGTGGAAAATGTTGTATTGATTTAGCTAGGATTGCCATCAGCTTCTCTTTCTGATTTCATTTCAGTTTCACACCGAAATGCTCAGGAACCTCCTTCAAATGCCTCATCTGTCCTGAATAAGAGTTTCTGTTTCTGGACACAAGGGAAATTGTGAGAAACAGAAGAGATGTGGGAACAGCTAGCTGCAGACAGATGGTGTTAGTGGAAAGGTGGGTGACATCTGTCTTGTTTTCCTCCCCAGGGAGACACATCCTGCTTTTATAACCTTTTACTTGCATTAGAAACGGCTCAGTGAAGATCCTTATCTCAAGACACTCATCTAAGAAACAAGATGAACATCTCCTGTGCCAGATCTGAAAACAACCAGAAAGTGGAATTGGAAGGTAATCCCCCTGTGAGAGATGAATCCAGCTCCATGTGGATACGACTGTGCTGAATGCACACAGGCATCCCCATCAGCAATATTTTCTTGGGATATATATTTAAATCTGATTTAGTTGTATACAGTTTCCATTTGAAGTTGTGTATTTCTCCTCTAAAAATAGATTATCCATATGCTCTGGTGATTCTTGCTGGTATGTGCTTGTCTGATAAGAGCTTATCTGTACTGTTTGGGGTACAATCCTCAAAGCTTTTCAGGCCACAACCTTAGGGGTTTGAAGAGAAATAGGATGATGTATTGCTTAGCTGGGAATTAAGCAATGAACTTATTTTTATTTTCTTTTTAAAAAATTGGTCTAGGTGGTCCTTGCTGCTGCTTTTTTGCTGTCACTCTGTCTGTCAAATTAACCTATTATTTTTTATTAAATATAGAATTAAATAAATTTATTCTTTTTAATAGGTTCTCAGGGCAAATTCTCATCCACTGTGACAGTCTAAATCCGTGTTAGTGGCAGGGGATGCTTCAGTCCTACACAACTGGAATCCCATTAAAAGCAAGGAGCTTTGCAGTGGTGCTCTGAGGGGTAAGGGATTTTCAGGAGTCCTCCACACAGGTATATGTGCTCACTAAGTGTGTCAGGGAGAGGTATAAGAGAATAAACCTGATTCTTTCTAGAGTGCCCATGAGAGGTTTCACAGCTCCTGGTCTCAGTTCCTGGATGCATTTTCTGCTCTTTAAGTGGGCATGGCTCAGTGCCAGGGTGGCAGTTTCACCATTTCCCTGGAGTTTCCAGTGGGGAAACCCTCTGGAGGAAGGCTGGGACTGTTCCCAGACAGCAACCAGGCTGGAGAAGAAGGAAATTTGTGAGTGCAGAGGTGGGCACAGAACAGCAGGAGATACATAACCTATACACAGCAGAGATCAGAAAATGCTGACAAAGGTGGAACTGACACATAACCAGACCATGTGCAGCAGAAAATATTTTTTCTGAGTGACCAGAGGTGACTTTTGTTGCAGTTCTGGATCCTATTGAAAAGAGATTGGCCTAAGACCAAGCTTAAATGAAAGAAATTTGCATGTGCAAAGACAGAGGGCTCAGGTGGAATTAATCATTTTTATTTCTATTCTGCTGCTTCTTTAATTTCTTTCACCTCAGAAAGTCTTATACTTGTTTTTACCCCTAAACTATTTTTTTCAAGTCTGCTCATGATGGTTTTTATGTATTTCCTAAGATTAAATGTTCTAGGAAGTCTTGCATCAAAGTCCTGCCTTCCTAGGATCCCACAAATAGAGAAGGGTGGTGAGTGCATGAGATGGAGTAACAAACGTCTTGGGAGGGACGAACCTGATCAAAAATGGGCATAGCAATGTCTGTCCAGAGACCCATAGAGCCTGGGAAATAAGGAACTGGACCTCCTGATGAGGCTGCAGAGCTGGATTATTCAGGCTGGGCAGATGGCTGCTTGCCTGGAGCTCTGTGCTGATGGACAGGTACGGGCTCTGCAGCAAAGGCAGCGAGGAGCACAGAGCACAGCCCCACCCTCTGTGAGACAGGGCTGCTCAGGTGTGGGGGCTGCTCTGGGACACAGAATGCACTGCTGCAGAGCTTTGGGGCAGGATCAGAGGAGAGGCCAGGCAGGGTGACTGTGCAGGGCATTTTACAGACATGGTCAGGGGGAAGTGCCAATGAAATCCATGGAACTGGAGATTCTGTCCTGCCAGTTACTGGGGTACTGAAGTTACCCTCCACCCCTCCATGATGCACCTTCCAATCTAAGATACTGCAGTTTACAGCCTCCTCTGACTTTTTTGGGGCAGTGGATCATAATTTAAAATATCTGATAGTTGTATCCATCAGCATCCCAAGCACTAATATTCCACAATATTCTTTGTGAATGGGACAAAGTTCCCATCCATTTTTTTTGCTCAAGGTATTTTGTGCTTGCAGAACCAGCAATATCATTCATCTACAATGTACTCTGTGTTCCTGACTACAAAAACACTGATATTTTATCTTGAATTTTCATTTGTTTCAAAATTAGAGGGGATGAAAGTCAACTGCAATCACACCATAAGATGTGTTAAAGTAAGATCCACAGATGTGCATTAGTTTGTGATCTGTTTCACAAAGTGATTTGAACATGCCAAAACTTAAATACTGCCCAAATTAGAATAGCTATGCCACATCCTTACAGGTTTTAGCAGGATATCATTGCTTAATCTGAATAAAAGTGCCAGAATTTATGTTATTCTTATAAAATGTGGTGCCAGGAGATTTACAGCAAAACCTGACAATTCTCTGACTCTTCTAGAAGAAGTAAAATAAAAAAATAAAAAAAATCTTTATGGATAATGATTAAATGAAAGATGTGCTTTTGGATTCAGAACAGAGTAATGCTATGTTGGTCATTACAGTGAACTGCTGTTTTCCTTTCATTTTTATGACAGAATTGAAGAGAAAAGCACTTGAAAAATACTGATCTTACAGGATGGAGTATAGTATGATCCCTTGCAAGTGGCAATTTACAGAAGTGCTGAGTTCACAGATGTACAAGAAGTGGGATTTATTTCATCTGATTTTAGACATCCAGAATGAGATGCACACAAGTAAGCAAGTTACTTCTATAGCCAATGGAGAGAAACAGACACTTCATGGAAAGAGTTCTGTGTGTTATTCTCTGCAGGGAACTATTCCCTACGTTAGGGAATTCAGGGAATGTGCTGTGCAGACAGGCACTCAAAGGCAGCCTCTGATGTGAGGCCTGTTCTGATGTGGCAGGCTGATAGAACACAATCATAGAAAGATTTAAGTAAAAGGGATTTTTCAGTGAAGGACTGACAAAGTTAAATCAATTTGTTCAGGGTCTTATCCAGTCACATTCTGAAAATCTTCAAGGACAGCAGTTCCACAGCCCCTTGGGCTGATTTAATCCTTAACCACCATCACACCAAAGGCTTTTTTTGGTTATGTCTTATCACAATTTCCCTTTTTGTAACTCTTCTGGTGCCTGACTCTTTAGGTTCTGGTCTTTCCTCAGCAGAGTCTTCATCATATTTGTCTTGTGCTGCTTCCAGCACAGAATGCCTGTCACCCACACAGGCCTCATTTCAAGAGATATCCAGGCTTCTTGCTTGGTGCCATCAATCAGGATGCATTTTCTGCATCTATTTCCCAGTGGTCCTTTGGGAGCTTTCCTGTTTCCTCTGGGAACTGTGAAGTTCATCCCTCTCTGTGTATGTTTTTCCAAGTGGATATCCAGCTATGTGAGGACAAGCTGTGATGTGCCAAATATGCCAGGGCATCTGGTTATTCTGCATTCCAACACAGTACAGCCCATTCCAGCAGCAGCATGAATCCACTTTATGTTCCAGACATTTGTGTTGGAGATGTTCTAACCTGTACCAGTTGATGAGCAGATGCAGATTATAAAAAGTGTGTATTCACACACCTTGGATGTGAATTCTCCTTCTGTGTACAGAATCCCTTTCCAAGGTTGTTAGTCCATAGAACTGATGATTTGGTACTCTTAGTATATTATTTAAAAATTGTTGATCCTATGGACAGACCTCAAATTCACTGAGAGTTGTGTTCAGATCTGTGGCAAAATCCTTGATTTCTTTTTCCATTAGCTGGCTTTTACCTTGATCACTCCAGATAAATTTTCACCTCATTATCCAGGACAGTGGCATTTCTCTGATGGCATTAATGAAAACGTGCTTGTATTGCCTAGAGAGGCTGAAGCAGCTGTTTAATTTTGTTTTTAAAAGTACTTGTATCATTACTCTAGTAATCTTACTACTCTTCTCATGGTAGATTGAAACTTTCTGTGTGTGAAATTATTGTTTTATTCCCATGGCCAGAAGCAAAACCACACAAACAAACAATCACTTAAGAAGCCTGACACTGGCATTGAAGCAGTTCACAGCTTTGGAAATTTTATCACATTCTTGAGTTTTACAGAACCTGGGTAAATATTAATTGACAGTAAGATTGAAGATTATTCAAATAGATGGATATTTTTCCTAGTGTGTGGAAGACTTGTGAAGATCAGATGTCTCTATTACATACACTCCATTTTCTCTAAGTATGTGGTTGCTGTTTGACTCCATCTGTATTCCCTCCTATGCTTTTCTAACCTTTATTATTCTCAACTAGTGATATTAACAGAAGAAAATGAAGTAACTGTTACACACTTGATTATAATTCAGTTGTGGTGACTTGGCCCTTAAAATCAGATGGTACTGAGAATTTAGAAATGACATTTCCTGTTGGAGATGAGCACCAGCTGTATAGCTTGGACATGGATTTCAAGCCACAAAGATGTTCAAGTCTGAGGGTTTAGTTTTCATGTCTATCATCACTCTATATTTAGAGAGGTATTTTAGAGATGCCTCTCCAAAGCATGTTTTCTCTTTTGTAAATTGCATCCTATTTCTGTGCCCCTACACCCCCCTCATTCTGTACAATTAACTGTATTTTAATCTGGCTCTGTGATGCATTCTGTTCCAAACAGGGACCATCATTTATTATAGATATTTTCTGCAGTGTCTGTAAATTAGATAATTATTCTCACCAAGCTTTCCAAAAGGAATCAAGTCGGCTTCTGCTCAGCAGTGTATGCACTCTGAGTAATTCAGCACTGTCCAAATAATTATCTCTCTTTAGAGTTCTGAGGCTGTAGAACAATAGCTAAAAAAAAAAGACAGTGAACTTCCTTTCCCAGAAAAGCAATTCCTAAAGATGCAGTCTAAAATCTTTCGTGGTTTTCCTGCTGAGTCTCACAAGATACAGGCTTTGGGTGCAACACTGAAAAGGGAGATTGGTAATCCAGGCTCTCAACTCCCTGGAAAAACTTTGGAGTGATGTATGGAGACCTGGCTCTCCTAAACTCTTGGTAATCAGAACGGTAATTTCTCGATTTTTGAACAGATTTGTTGCTGGCAATCCCACACTCTGAATAAGGAGGCATCATTCAGAACCAGCAGTTATTTCTAAATTTGCTGTTAAACTTTAGTGCAGGGTCAATCAGCTGTTTCCTGTTTTCCATTTTTCTATCAGCATCACCATGCATAAATTCTACCTAATTGTCTTTCTAACTGAATCTCTCATAAAAATTCACCCATACCATTCTTTTTTTTCCTGTTAGGAAAAATTTTCTGTGTGTTTTTCATTTGTTTGTTCCAATTTTTCTTTCTCTTTCTAATGGGCAGTGTTACCATTAGAGTAATTTCATTGTAGGGTAGAGACTCTGGATCTCATTTTAACCAAGATTTCAGATTTCATTTTCACTGCTTGTGGTTACAAAAGGTTTACCACAGCAAAGAATTCCTTGCCTTTGTAACATCTCACTGAATTAAAAATATCAGTCTACTACAACACAGACATGTTTATGTAGAAATAGAACTGCATTTTGGAAGTACCCATTAATTTCTTAAGCTTCCTTCCCTTCCTCCCAGGATGTCTTTACCATATTTGTCTCAATTGGGAAATGATGTCTTGGCAAGAAATCCAACCTTATCATTGTTCATTAGAGACATGTTCAACAAGAGGACAGTTGTGAAATTCATGCCAAAATTTCTGATTGACCAGTGTTTTCAAGTTTTTGAAAAATCAAAGCAATAGGAGTTTCTGACTCTGCCATTCCATATCTCAGGAAACAACCTCAGTGCTGTAAAAGGATAGGAATAGTCTGGCAAACTTACATTTCTGAATCTATGAAAAATTATTGTGGTGGAGGGGCTAAGCCAGTAAGGCTGCCATGTTCCAGACCAACAGAGATGTCTGTTCTTGAAACAAAATAAAATTCAACTCTTCTCTTGTCTTGCTACTACACAATTCAGAGATGGTAGCTGAAGGCAAACGAGTAATCACCTCAGATGATAAAGACATATTTCCAAGCTTATGCATAGTAATATTAACCTTATTTTTCTGAAAACATTAAAGAGAATATATCAGAATAATGCATAAACACCACATTCACAAGATGCTTTCAGTCCCATCTGTAGTAAAAAGCTGTCTTAGGCACAACATGTAGGTGTAAAATTTTCGCTGGTTTTCTGAACTATGACTGGATTGGACAGCTGTGCTTAGAATATGACAATAAAGTGTATTATAAAGACTTAAATTTGATCCAAGTTAATCAGGAGTGTTATAAATCAAAGGGCTTTTAAAGCAATGTACTTAGCTTACATAAACCCCTAGCAGAGCTTGGTTTGACTCCCTATTTATTTCTGCTACTAGTATGAAACAATTATCCCTAAAGCATGACACTTTCATGTTCCTTGCCATGGGTCCTCACGTTAGAACTTAGTGGATGGTCTAAGTAGGGGCTGGGTTTTGCTGAAAGGTTGATAGGAATGCACTGCAAAGTTCAGAAAACCTTTTGAGGTGTCAAACACATATTGGTCTGCTTGTGCAGCAACTTGCTCCACACCAGGGCTGAACAGTCTGTGGGATTCTTGATGGTCCAGTTACAAAAGCCTTTCCTGGCCTTGGTCTTTTGAGAAAGTAACAGACCTTGACAACCCTTAATCTTTCTGCCAAATTATTTTCCCTCTCATATTAAATGCCGTTTATTGTTTGCTGTTTCACAGGTGATTTAAGCTAACATGATTGCATGGAAGGCTTTGCAAAGCCTTTTTTTAGCCTGTAAGGATGTGATGCTACTTATGAGTCAAAATAGGCTCTCTTTACTTGTCAGTGAGCCTGTGATTTATTTGGCAGGATTACTGGATTTTACTGATTTATCTGTTTATTTTGTTGCTGTTATAGAGTGCCCTTTAGTTAGTGATGGACTAATACATTCAGTTTTGTTTGCTTGCTTTTTCCTCATTAGTAAACAGCTCCAGACACTCTTAATTTGCTTAAGCCATATGCTTTCCAGAGGCTCTGGCCATTCATCTAGGATGAGAGTTGTGATGCACAGAGTGCTGTGCACAGCTTACCTTGAGCTGTCCCAGGTGCATCAAGTGCAATGGAGGCATTTTCTTTCGTCCTTCTTATTTCACAAACAGCACCATTAATTTCTGTGTGTGCATTCCTGCTGCAAGTCTACCAGCAGCTGAAGCAGAAGCTGCTTGCCAGCCATGTGGGAGTGAGGAAGCCTGTGAGTTATTTTAACTCTTTATTGATCACCTTGAATTTTATGACAGCAGGTTTTTTGTGTGTGTTTTTAAAGCAAAGAAACAAAACCCCCAGCTCTTCCAAAATTAAATGCACTGAAAATAGGAAGCTACAGAGCCTTCTGGAAAAGCCTGGTGGACTTAGTAAGACTATTACAATAAACTTTTACAGATCTGCACATAAATTATAGAAATGGAAATACCAAGTTCCATAGATATAATTGTAAAAACCCTATAGAATTTAAATGAAAGTGAGAGTCTTTTTAAAATTGCTTTTTTAACCATCCTATAAATCGTTAAAAAGAGAATACTGTTCTCTGTTAAACTCTTTAAGGAGGCTCTGAGAGTTTCTAATATTCTAATCAGATTCCAAGAGGTGACTCCAACTCTGCAGTCTTCCTCACATGATCAGATTCATTGACAGCAGTGGATTTGTTCCAAAAATGCAAATCATATGCTTTACATCACAGGACATTATAGGAACGTTATCTAATATAAATTATTATCTTATTTTAGAGTGCAAATCATTCCTAGTGCAGATTCTTACATTCCTAGGGCAGGATCTACAGCTGGGTTTGGTGGGTGGCTGCCACAGCAGCCTGTCCATCTGAGCTCATGTCAGCAATTACCAATAGAGCTTTAGAGCTGACCAAATTCCATCACCAGTGGAACAAAGAAGAGCCCCAGGAAGAATTATGCCACCCTGGGAACATCTCCATCCATCCCTTTAACTTGCTGGCTGTACTCATGGTTGTAGATGCCCTGGGCAGGTGTGAATGGTGTTCGACCAGGGCTCTGTGCTGAGAGGTGAGGGCAGGCACAGCCTTTTTCCTGTTCATCATGATGAGTAAAAGGACTGGAGGGTGCTGGCTATTCAGGATCTACAATAAAAGCATGACCTGCACAAAAAAAAAAGCAGAGAGATTCTGCTTTTTTCAGTATTAAATCCCAGCCTATGTCCCCTCCCACTACTCACTATACAATGAAGTTCACCACTACCATTTTACTTTAGGGCTCTTAATGAACAATTAAATGAAGACCTTTGATGTGATTTTCATTTTGATCTGTGCCTAATCTTGAATCTGAGTGACACACAGTGTTGATCTCATTTGCCCAACCTGTGACAAGCACTCAAATGCATTTTCCTGAGACCAAGGTCTTCACTCCTTCTTGTTCTTATGTTGTTCATGAAGATGTTTTTTACTCCCCCTCAAATTCAGATCTAAGTCCTTTTGTGCTTCAGGACTGTGCTGCAGCTAGTTTCACTTCTTTTGGAGAGAAGCCTATCACAGAGACAGGACTTGTGTTTTCCTTCCAGTCAGATGACTGTGCTGTAATACAATACACTGCACACGAGATTTTAAAGCACTTCCATACCAAGCCTGTCTCAGCTTTCTTTTTAGTGCCTGTCAAAATAGTACTCCTGCAAGCCTTCTGTTTTACAGAGGGTGAAAAAAAAACCTAGAACAGCAGAAACCAGCAATCTCTGTATTCCAGCAAAAAGTCCAGAAATGGCTTTGAGATTGCAATGTAATTTCAGGCTCTGAAAATGAAATTGGCTTCATGGGAGGAAGAAAGGGAGAGGGAAAAAAATTAAAAAGAAAAAGAACTTCTACTGAAATGTTTTGTCTCTCTGGCTTTTAATTGCTTCTCCCTCTTCTGGCCTGATTGCTTTTAATGTGAAGTAAATGTTTAACATTGAAATAGTGAAAACATAAGTTTTTTGCCTGAAATCATCACATTTTAAAGGGAAATGTCATCTCTCCTCCCCCTTATCTTCATGTCTCCATATATGCTTTTGAACTTCAGGATAAATCAGAGGGAAGAAATGATACAGATTGTATAAAGAGATTTACCTTGATGGTGATTCTAATGGTGAGAACAGGTGTTTGTTAAACAAAAGTATTTTGAAAGATTACCAAAGAATGGGCTTTGAAAAGCAATCAAGTTGTTATTCTGGCCACCATTATGGATCCTGTGCATGTTTTTAGGCTGCCCCAACTGTGAAGGAAAGCATTAACTTAACACACTTAGGCAAAGAGTCCCATTTGTTATTTATTTATTTTTCATTTAGGGCTGTATTGATTATCAAGAGATACATAAGGTGATGGAGGAAATTCACAATTCCTAGGAAGGATCGATTGAAATGACGTGCCTGGCCATGGGATCAAACATCCATCACTGCTGCTGTGAAGAAAATTAACTCTTTTCCACCCCAGAAGAATTTGAGAGTCATCAGACAATAGCTGGCTGATTCTCTTCCTCTTCCCAGCTAATGGGGATATTTGAGATCTGGTATTTAAAAAGGCTAAACTTTACCCAAGCTGCCACATTCACATGAAAGACAGCAACATAGAGAGATTTGAGAGAAATTCTTCTTATTGCTGGTCCATGCTTGTGTTTAGGACCAAATTACACTGTTCTGTGAACAAGTGCTCTATAAACCATCTAAACTGTCTTTTCATTCTTTCAAATAACAAAAGGTACAATATTTGAAGACTGTCCTGGTTTCAGCTGGGATGCAGTTCTGTCTATTCTTAGTAGCTGGCACAGTGCTGTAATTTGGATTAGAGTTGAGTTTATTGTTGATAGCACAGTGATGTTTCAGTAGTTGCTGGGTAATCAGAGATGTGATCAGAGGGATAGAGCACCTCTTCTGTGAGAAAGGCTGAGAGAATTTGGATTGTTCAGCCTGAAGAAGACCACATCCAGGTCATACTGATTGCATCCTTTCAGTACTTCAAGGAGACCTGTAGGTGAAGGAGAGATGTTTTTTTATAGCATTATGTAGAGATAGGACAAAGGGCAATGGACACAAACTGAGAGAGGGCAGGGTTAGATTTAGAAATTCTCCCCTGTGAGGGTGGGCAGGCCCTGGCACAGGTGCCCAGAGAAGCTGTGGCTGCCCCTGGATCCCTGGGAGTGCCCAAGGCCAGGCTGGGCAGGGCTGGGAGTGACCTGGGACAGTGGAAGGAGTCCCTGCCCAAGGCAGGGGGTGGAACCAGATGGTTTCTAGAGTCCCTCCCAACAAAACCATTCTGTGTTTGTGTTTCCACATCTCTGCTCATTGCAAGGGGGTTGATATTCTTTAAAAGGTCCCTCCTGACCCAAACTATTTTATAATTCTTGAAAAATATTTTACTTTATTCAAAGAATTAACTCTTCACATTATTAATTATTATATTTGCACTTATTTTAATCCAAAGTTTTACCTGTCTTTGATTTTGTTCTCCATCCCACTAGGCCAGGGGATTAAGAAAATGAGCAAGGGGTTATGTGGTGCTTAGTGCCAGCTAGGGTCAAGCCACATCAGGCTGTCAAACTGGCACTAATAAAATCAGTTTAGTTAAAGAGAAAAAAAATTGAAAGCCTCAGTTTTTTAAAAGCAGTGAAAGCATTTTAAGTATATTTCTCTTATTTTTTCATGGACTTAACAGTCAAAATATTTTGAATTGTGGTTGTTAAGAAAGAAGTCTCCCATTATAAAGTGAGAAAGGAAGATGTTAGCAGTACTGAAATGCACAGAAGGGTTAGTGCAGACCAGGAAATTGCCTCTTCTCCATGACCATAAGTCAGCTAAAAAACAAGAGGCTTGAAATTCTGTCTGGGGAGGTTTATGTCAAACTGGAGGGGAACATTCCTAGTGCCTCATGGTGAGGATCATGAAATGCTTAATAGATTATCTGAAGGAACTACATAATTTCCATCACTCCAAACACTGAAGGCCAGGGAAGATAAATATTGATCAGAAATGGCAACTCTTTAATTGACTGGGGTTTGAGGCAAAGGCAGAATGACTTAATGCTGCTTTCATCCTTTTTTTTTACATTTATTGTTTAATAATCTATAAGTGACTATGGATTAGATCAGTTAATTCATTTTTCTGGGTCCTAGTAAACCCCCATGTAAACATGGGTGCCCTTTGAGAGGAAAAAAAAAAACCAATGAAAAGAAGTTTTTAATTTAAAAATGAACCTGAAACTTAAGACAGTAGATAAAACAATCACTCAAAGTTTTCACTTCTTCCCCCTGACACTGGAAAGATCCCAAATGACCAGCTTAGAGTCAGACATTGATGCTGTCAAAGTCTAAACTCAAATGCATCTCCTCCCCTGCCTAAATCCCCAAGGCCTGACTTCAATAAACAGGCTCAGTCTCTCTAACACAAATCAGAAATGCAAAGCTCTTCCCAATATGAAATGCCAGACATTTTCTTTTCAAATAACATAACTTGATTAGTGTGGCCATCTGTAAAAATGAATAGAAGACTTGGTTGAATTCTCACCTTTTCCTGGAAAAGGTCCAAACACAGATCAATCTTTTTTTCAGAAGAGAACTCACCAGAAAGCAGAGTAAATTACCTCCATAGGAAAAAAAAATAAAAAATCAATATTTATGAAGTCTGTACTTTTCAGCAATGAAGTCTGAATCCTTTTTTTTTTTTTTAATGGATGGAGGAGAAAATTTCAGGATGTCAGTCTTGAAAGGACAGAGGTAACTGCTGGCAGCCCTGATTTTCACACACAAATTCTGGAAGGGAATGTGTCCTTCTTGCTGACAACTTTAAGTTGTTCCCTAGTTAAGAAGAGGCATTTTTCAAGCTATTCTTTGGCACATGTTGCAGAAAGCCCAGCTGCCTAGGGTCAGCATTCTCTATTCCATCCATGGATAAGTTTCAGGCACATAAATATTTAATGAGCTTTTTGAGATGTCTGAATATCCTGCCTTATGTCTTTTAAGGTAGAAAACCCAACAAAATCCAAGTTAAACAAATCACACACACACACACAAATTAGAGTATTTTTAAACTTCCTGAAACAACACCAACAACCTGTTTTCTTGCTCTCCTGTTTGCTTTTAATGGTGCTACATTTGAGTGTAATTTTAGGAGTTAGATTTTCTCTAATTAGTTTCTAACATGCATTCATAACAATTTGTGTGATTATAACTTGATTTTATTATCTTTATAGTGCCCTGAGTCACTTGGCAAAAAGGACACTTATAAATATAGCTCATTACATTGACATGCTTTCTTAATTTTCCATTTTCCTTTTAGAAATGCAGTATTAAAATATGGCAAACAGTGAATTATAAGGAGAATAGGAGGTGCATCTATTTAATTAGCTTCCCAGAAAGACAGAAGTCTTCCTGAGATCTGGGTATTTTTGTTTCTTGTTGTATCTAGAAAATTTAGTAGAAGCTTATGGATGTTTGTAGCCATATTTACTACATAAAGGTTTCTTTAAATTCATATGAACACTTAAGTCCTCAAAGATGTGCAGCAATAGTTAAATAGTTAACTGATTTCATTGTCACTAATAAGGATTATTTGATTGAGAGAGTGCCACAAGATAACCCAAGCTCATGTATGTTCATGAATTTATTTGGAGGGGGAGATTTTAACATCACACTGCACATAGCTCAAGCTAGGCTGATATCTGTACCCAAGCTAATTAATTTGAGGGTAGTCTTGCCTTGAAGTCATCACTGTAACCCTATTCCAGGCAATGGCATTTGGTTTGTGTCTGCAGGTATAAGGAATTAGGATGTTTCTTACCAGTATTAATAATCTGCAATTTATTTCCTTCAATTTATATTGAAAAGTAAACAATAATGCAGTTTGTGAACCCTAAGGTTTAATCAGTGGGAGCTGATCTAAGTGAGCATAGTTTTTACTTTCATCTCTGGACTCAACCTAATCCAAGCTGTTTTCCTGACCTTCCAAGAAACCACAGTGAGAAACTGCAGCCAACAGCCAGATTTGTCATTCAGTTGTTTTGCATTGCATTCTACTTCTAGTCAAAGCCAGGGTTTTTTTGAGACAAAAATAAAAGTTGAATAAAGGTACTTTCAAACAAGGAATGTCCTTAACTTGCAAAGTGCCAGGACATGATGCAGGAGTGAACAAAACATCCATATTAAAGCTTGGGCACACAATATTAGAGTCAAACTCTAGGTCTGACCTCTAACTTACTCACATTAGTGGAATAACCTTTTTTTATAGGCCAGCATAAACCACTGTGTGAAAACAGATGCTACCTGAATCTGTCACTAAAACATCAGAATTGTTCTGACTCCAGACCAAATTCCCAGTAAACCAGAACCATTTGCAATAGTGGCTGAACCAGCTGCCTAAGAAATAGTGATAGAACAGCACCTGTTCATACAAAGATTTCTATCCTTCCAGACCCAGGTGTTTGCATAGGTTCCACCACTGGTTTTGCATTTAGAGATTGTCAGTGGATTTCTCTTCCATAGTCTGGTCTAGACACACTTTCAGTTCATCTGGACCTTTGCAATCCAGCATATTCTTAGTTCACTAAAAATACTAAAGGCATCCTTTGGGTACTGTGAGCTAATTCCTCCTGAAAAATGAGTTTTAAGTGTGGGGAAATGTGAGGTTTCATATGGAATTATTAATTTTGGGGAAAAGTCCTCTAAAAACATGAAAATCTGAAAAAATAACGTGGATCTGTGTTTTGCATGTTTCATGTTATTACCACCCTCTACAGAAAGCAATGATAACTCAGGTTCTTGTTAATAAATTCCTTGGGGCAAGTTAGAGTCAAACAACACCAAATGAAGGGTGTTCATAGATACACACATGTAGGGTTTATTGCAGGGTAATTTAGTTGCCCAGGAAAACAGCACACAGCCATTTTGGTTTTTATTATCTACAGCAATGTGCCAAAATAAAAGCATGAAAATATCACTTAAGAAAATGCATAAGAAAGAGAAGGAAAGGACAAGTATCTAAGGATCTCACAATTCATACACCTCACAATGAGATTTGGCTGCTGAACAATCTTCATCCAAGTGTTGGTTACACACTGAATCCTTTGCATAGCAGGGAAAAGTTTACAGGAAAATCCCCAATATCCAACACAGTGGGTTTATATTCACTCAGGTTTGGGTAGAACACCCAGGTACCTCTATCTGGGGTGGGGAATTTCAGCTGAGTGATGTTGTGTTATGGATCAGGGACACCTGGATGTGGGAATGTTGTGGATCAGGAACACTTGGATGATGCTTTGTTGTGGGTCAGGGACACCTGGATGTGGAATGTTGTGGGTCAGGGGACATTTTGGGAGAATTTGGCACCTAATTCACTGCAGCTGCCCATCACATCAGTGCAGCTGGGCCCATCCTGTCCCATCAGCAGAGTGAAAACCTTCAGGGCCCTGTGAATGTCCCAGGAGCTCCTGGCAGGGGAGTTAGCACAGCTGAGTTCTCTGATAAGGACAAGGAGACAGTTCCTGCCTCACAGGGTTCCCCTCTTTCCTTGTCTCATCCATCACCAGCTGTGGCCTGAGCTGGGCTGTGCTCACCCTCAGGAATTCTGCACATCAGCACCTTCCCCCTGATTGTCTGAGCCATCAGCATCCCAGTCTCTCTTCCAGTATCTTCTGGGTAAATCCTTCTCCCTAGACCTGGGACTGGATAAGATTTCTCTTGTCCCAAGTTCCTGTCACAGCCCAAATTCCAGTCAGGAATGGGTTTGGGGAGGGGTGCATCAGCAGTCACAGAGGAGCAGCTCTTTCCTTGCAGTCTGTGCAATGGGCACAAATCCTCTGATGATTTTAGTAAGGTTTAAGTCATTAATGATTTCAGTCTCTCACATGTCTCCTACAGGTGGAACAATAGACTTTTAATAAACCCATTTTTCACACTAGACATCTGTTGAGGATTCAATAGAGACACTTCTATTCCCACAAAAATGTCCTTTGCTAGCAAAAACAGCCTCTGTCACTTTCTTCACTGCTGCAAGAGCCACATGTGATTCAGCAGATTTGGAGCCTGGTTACATCATTTAACATCTGTGTCTCTATCTCACTGGCAAGGTCAATTTGTTTCTGCAAATAGATTTCCCTCAACTACAAGGGGCAGTCAGTTCATGAATTCCCAGAGGTTTGGCTCTTCTTGCTCTCCTTTCCTCTGACACAATTCCAATTGGGGCTGCTATTAAGCATTGTGAAGTTAACCTTCTGCTGTGTTCAGACAGCAGCACTCCATTTTTATCCATCTTTTAGGTCTTTTTGTGCAGAAGTCCTCATTGTAGTCATATTGTCTACATGCTATAAAGCCAACTTTTGACTGAGTTGCAATTTTTTATTTTTTATTTTTTTTACTTTTGAGCCATTGATGGAAGGCCAGATTGGTCTTTTACGCTGCTGATGGGCTGGACTTTTGTAGATTACAGAGAAATCCAAGGTTTCCAACAGAAAATCCTTTCTTTTGTTTTATGCTTGCATTGATATTTGATTTTTTTTTTCATATTGACACTTTAATTTTATATTTACCTTGACTTTTAAAACCTATTTTTTTCTCTACTACTAGTACTGAAGAAGAACTGCCAAATGTCATTCTTCAGTATATTTCTTTTCTGTGGCTAACATTGGTAATTACAAGAGGAATTAAAAAAAAATTATTGTAGTTTATTGGTTCAATGTGAAGGGTATAGTGGATCAAAAACTTTTTAGTAAAAAATACTAATTCAATATTTCAGCTTAAAAAAATCAGTCTAGAACCGACAGATTCCAAAATTATAGATTACTTCCTTGGAAATTAGCTGTCTGTACAAGTCAAAACCATACCAAATTTAAAACTTAAGATTTTATTGAGTGGGAAAAATTTATTTAAACAGACATCTGGGGTTTAAATAAATAAAGGAGAAAATCCATGTGACATTAATTGAATTCAGCACCATTTGTTTGTACCTTTGTTAATGTTTTTCAAACTCAAATTGCATAAAATCATTGATTTAATATGTATTTGTAGGAATCCCTCTAACTTTTTGTTCCAAGGAAATGCTTGGAATATATCTCCTTAGCAAAGCAAATATGGAAATAGTATAGATGTTAACAAAAGATCAAGAGCAATATGAAATAAGTACGTGGCATTTAATCTTTTCCCTTGCAACCTGGTTTCCTGACATAACTCCACCAACTTCAATGAAACTACATCAAAATACAACAGCTGGCTCCAGGCAAGTGGATATAAAGCCCTTTCAGAGCAGGGCAACAGGAGTCCTCCCTTTTCAAAACATCAAACAGCCAATAAAAGAGAAGGGATAAATCTCCTGCTGCTTGGGTCCCGTAGCTCACAGCGACAGCTGGGGTCAGGAGCAGCTCAGCTGCATTCATGCTGCAGTGATAAATCCCCAGGAGCAGCCAGGGCTGAGGTGCTGGGATGGAGACACAACACACAGAGCTGAGCCCAGCTGGCTCAGGTGTGCCAGGGCCAGCAGCAGGTGGGCTCAGCAAACCCCCTGCATTCCCTTCTGTTGCTGAGAATACAGAATATTCCAGTCAGGTCTGGAACCAGTAAAGCCTTGTGCTAATCTGTGCTAGCAAGGCTTGCCAGGCTCCAGCTAATTCCATGTGTTTGCAGGGTTCTGCCAGAGGCAGTGGGATATCCCACCAGAGGCAGATTGCACTTAGTTCTGCTCAGATGATACTTCAACTCTCCTCTCTCTTGGCACTGTGCAAAACAATCACAAAAACTAAGCACAACATGGATAGGAGGCAACTGGGAGGTTGCATGAGGCTGAAAAAACTAATTAAAACAAGTGAATTGTACAATAAAGATCCTGTAAAAGAGACAAGCCCATAGGAAGGTAAAGACAGGATGGTTGCAGAAGTGCTTCTGTAATTCTTCACTCTGGAAACTGGGCTTCAGTCTCCTGATTTCCTCTTGGGAAATCTCTTGAACACCTGTCTGATCTCATGAATAAACATTTTAATTTATTCACATGTCTTCACTGCAAACAGAACCTTTCTTTTTAATGTTTGTGGAAGGTAGAAAGGTGGATAGTGTTGTGCCTGTGCAGACCTAGAAAATGAGGCAGGTAAGGAACACAAATAATAAACTCTTCCAATAATATCGACTGTGTGTGCTTGTTCAAATAAACACTCAAACAGTCTTGGAACAAACTTGCATACAGTGAAAAACCCACATGATAAATCATGTAGGGATTATTCTTCTGAAAAGCCATCATTTTCTGCACTTGATTAATTTACTGAAAATTCTGAGAAAGACAATAATATCTCGATGGGCAGTATTTTCAGTGGGGTCCATAGAAGATAGCTGCATGTGAATCTCAGCAAATCAACTGTGTGAAACCTCTTGACCATTATTATAAAGGGGATGTGTTTTACTACTTCAGGGCTTAAAAATCTATCCCATTTTAAGAGGAAATTTTCAAAAGGAGATATACTTATTTTAAATTACTATTTTTTTACTTAACAGATTTACAAACACAAATTCAGCCCAGATTTGAAGCGAGAGATCTATGGGTTATGTGAGATCTACAGAATGACAACAAATATTGACAAACTGTGATTGTTTTCCTTTTATTTTTATCTTGATCCTTATTTCCATTGTGTTCCCTGACATGAGTAGGAGAATGGTCAGGGAAGCACTGAGAGGAGCTGCTAAAGCAGCTTTTCTGTGCAGGCTGAAACAGCAGGCAAGGTAAGAAAACCCTGGGGTGGAGGGTAAAAGGGAACATGGTCCTGTGCAAAGGTCTGACAGCTTTTCCTGCCTTGGATGCATTCCTTCAACCTCCTTCATGACTCTTCTTTGCCCATCCTATTGGATTTCATTTCATTATTAAATTTAATAGAATGTCCAGCCTCCTACCTTGCAAAGAAGAAGAAATAAATTTTATATTCCCCACATTTCCTCATGTCATGATACAAGAATTCCAGTAATTGGAGTCTTTCTACTCCCCATTGTTCCTGAGCCACCCACTTTGAGTCTGAAGGTTTTTGTTTCAAAAAAAACCTACAAGGTGCTGTGGAGCTTGACAAACAAAACCATCATACTCTGAGCCATGCCACGGACCACAGCATTTTGGAAAATGCTCTCACACATGCAGTGTGGTTTCTGGGATTCTCCTGTGCAGGCCTAGGAGTTGGATTCAATGATCCTTGTGGGGCCCTTCCAACTCAGATTATTTTTGGTTTCTCTCCACTCTTGAGCTTGATCTGCTTTGAAGGTGTTCCAAAAATGGAATTGTACCTGGCTTTCCATCCTGTGCCTTATTGTGGCATGGATGTATCCCAGTGTGTGATTAACACATGTGATATGGACACACTGGTTATAATGTGGAGTGAATTTACAAAACACTTCATAAATATTACAAAGCTGGAGGAGTGCTGGAACTCAGGAGGGAAGATTTAAGAAGTTACCCTCCTGGCTTTACTCTTTTGTAAAAGAATGTGATTTTCTAAGCAATGCATATGTAAAATTGAAAGTACAGCAGCTTGTTATTTCTTCTTGAGGACTTCCAACATGTCTGGTTTTAGGGAGTAGGAAGGTAGCCAAAATTTGCTGAGAAGAGAATATCCTAAGTAGACAAAATACTCTTGTAATTTCTAATTTTATTCTGAACTTTATTTAATTTCCTAAAGTTAAGAGATTTGAGAAGAAAGTTCATTGAGTCCTTCTGCACAATGGAGATTGTCAATGTTAATGGCAGGGTACATGCAAGTTTTCATGGTGCTTTTTCTCTGAAAAAATTTCACACTTGTCTGAGATCCAAGGGCAGTGCTCTCTGGATCCAGCTCCTAATACAGAGTCCTTGAATAACACAGAGTAGCTTTTTTGCCCTTTTACGCCTCCTATATTAGCCATGGAACTCTTCTGACAGAATGAGAACATGATAACCTGGGTTTCTGACAGAGACACAGACACCTGAAACACAGAGCTCAGTCCTGACATGGTTAGGGTGTGTCAGAGCATTGTCTGACACAATTCTGTACCCACTGATGTGTTTTGTAGCGTCATTTCAGCTGCTTTAGAAGTTTTTAAAAACACATAAAAAGAAATAAATGGACTGACTAGAGGTATTCTTATCCCTCATCACTATGAAGTCTTCTAGTTTATGTATCCAGAACTTTCTGCTGCATGTCCTCAAGGCCAAGTTGTTCCAATTGATTAACAGGATCAACAACCTCTTTAGGGAATGTCAGCATCAGTCCAGCATTTAAAGGAAAAAATAATGGAAAATAACAAAGCCACAAGCTAAAACATAGATAAAACATAGAGATTAATCAAATAACAAATACATCTCTTATCCTAAGGCACTTAAGAGGTCCATTAGATCCTGTACAGAAGGACAAAGATCTGACTTAAAATTAATTTCTGTTCACAGCAAAATCTTGTCCAAAAACATTGCATTTTCCTAGTGTTGATGCTGCATTTCTGATCATTATATTTCCACAGATCTGCAATACTCCTGAAATTACCTTTTCTCCATTCATCTTTCCTGCTTTGGAGTTCATTTGTATTTCCTTCCATTACTGACCCTGTCACTTTGCTTCCACTCCAGACTCCCATTGGTCTGCTCACACTATTTATATTCCAGTCCTTGGTTACACTTCAGTCCATGACTTATTTCTGAATTAGTTACAATCCCAGACACATTATTCAACCTACTCCTTTCTTTTCTCAGTATCTTATCTATCAAGAATTCATCCTCCCACTTAGTTTTTCCTCAGACACACAGGTCAAGGATGGCTGATTTTTATTCACAGCACACACCTTCAAAAATATGAAACGACACTTTTCCCCCTACATCCAAAGTTGTTGTTTTTTTGTTTTTTTTTCATAATTAATACACATTTTGTCTCCAACAAAAATGCAGTATTATGTGTTCACAAATTTCTCTGGATAGTCATGAACTGGGCAGGAAATATTCTTGCCAGTCAAGTGTACTTTGGCAGTTCTGCTTGCAGCTGATCCAGAACTGCAGATTTATTTCATGGATATGTTGGATAGTTACTCCATTGGGTTTGCACCTCACCAACACACACTAGCTTGCTATGTGTTCCTGAAAAATTTTGGCTCAAACTTTATTTCATCCATTCACTTTTCTCTGAGTGATGACAAGGTGGAATAAGCTGTATTCTGTTAGTCCTGATGAGTGTGTATAGGGGACCAAAAAAATGCATTTTTCGTATTTTATAGGAAGTACATTCCTGGGACCACCCTTGAAAGGTTAATGCACACATCCAGCATCTGATCTTCAGTAAAGTGGGAAGAATAAAGTATGAAGCACTGAGATGAATAAGCTTTGGCACAGTCCTTACAAAGATGACACTAAGAATTATTTTAATACTGCACTTTCTACTAACCTGAACATAATCAGATTTTGTGCTGTGTGTTTTCCTTTAACTGACCTTTGTGTCTATTTTCCAGGACATTGTTTACTCTGATTTCTGCTGTCTGGCTTTATAAATGGATCTGTTGTGTGGTGAAGTCTCAAATGTGGCTGCTTTTTTCCAGAAATGTAGACAAATTATGCCCAATGCTTTCACCTTCAATGGGTTCAACAAAATCAATTCAGTTACATTAGTAATGTACTTTCCAACACTCAGCAGCCATCTAGGTTTGAATTTTAATAAAACCAACACACTGTGTATTGGCTCCTGCATGAGTAGTAGTATTATGTTGCACTTACATAATAATGATTCTATTTACTAGGCAAGATACAAATGAAACACCCAGAATGTAATAACAAAAAAAAAAAAAATTAGAAGTCAAGATACTTTTCCAAGCATCATTACACCTGAAAATTAACTGAACTGCAATACTTTGTTTTACTTTTCTCTCTTCCCAGGCAGAGGTCCTGCCTCCTTAGGTAGGGAGCTACAATAAGTTTAGTTACTTGGTGTTGATGAGAATGCTGCACTGAATACACGATGATGTGTAACCAAGACAATCTCTAGACACACTCTGCACCATTTTCTGTACTACACAGCATATGGGAGAAAGTAAATGAATTATCAGCCAGCTAGCAATGAAACAGCAAAGTCTGGGGCCTTTTCCTACCACTTGTGCTGACAGAGAAGAGTAATTCCAGTACAACAATCCCTCATTCAGATTCTTCAGATACTAAATTTCATCACTTGCTGGAAGCCTGTTCCAAAAAATTGAACAGCACAAATTGCTGGATGACTGGAGAAGATGAAGAACAACGTCTTTTGTGCTAAGGGAGCATCTCACTGCTGAAAACAGTAATTTAGCAATGAAGGTGGAAGTATTGGCAGGACAATGAATGTGTCTGCTAAGCTGAACTAAATGTCTCTGGGAGGGTATTTATATACTTATCCCATTTGCTAGTCTTAATGTAGTTATTGAAAGAGGTGTGTGAGAGAGATTTTGTTTTATTTCACTGGTTTTCAGAGAGATGCTGACTTAGAGACCTGGTTTAGTGGTGGCTGGGCAGGGCTGGGTTAATGGTTGGACTCTAAGATCTTAGAGGTCTTTCCCAACCTAAATAATTCTATGATCTTTAAAGTGATTAAAGAGAATTTCAACACAGTACTGAAAAGGCTCTGGACCCAAAGCATTGTCAGATGGTACCATCTGCATCCTCCTGCTTTCTCTTGCCTTTGCTGTTATGTTTATTATCCCAGATTAGTTATTCACAAAGACATTGGGCACCCTGCAGTCAGGACAAATACTCATTTTCTCTCTCTGACAAAGCTTTATGAACAATAACCCCTCCTCATTTGAGAGTTCTAATTAACAGTGTTACTATTAAGAGGAAAGCAATCATAATTTTGCCTTGGCACCAATGTTACATAATTAACATACTCTAGAGTGATGTCACACTGCTGTGAAATACCTTGAGATGACACATCATTCCTCAGTTAAAACTGTGTCCCAAGAAATACTATAAAATAAACAAAGTCCTACAACATTCCTTCCCATCATAACTTAGAGCAGAGATTTTCCACACTGCAGCTTTGTTCTTGACATCAAAATGTCAATTTTATGGGTTTTAATTAATTTCTCTTGCAAAACCCCACCACGTTTGCAATGTATGTATTATTTCCCCTCTGTTGGTGCTCCTGGAGCCCTGATTCTGTTCCTGCTCTTCTTTCCCTGGCATGTGTTGTGTGCAGAATGGGGCTCCTGTGAATTGTCATAGTTTCAGTTGAATGAAGATGTAATAATGTGTTTCTTCTGAGAGTTTTGTCGAGGGCCTCTGCTAACACTGTGGGAAAGCATCAAAAACACAAATTGGAGATGAGTGCTCAATGACTCTTTGCAAAGCTCTCTCATCAAATGTGCTTTCCTCTTTATTAGTACTGTAAATGCCTTAAGTGTGGAAAACTCATTTTGTGCATTGCTACAGAAAAGCTTAGTTGAAAATGGACTATGAAACATGCCAGTAATTTTTCAGTTAAAACAGGAGAAAAATGCACATTGCAATTGCAGAATCACAGAGTAATTTAGGCTGGAAAACATATCCAACATCATCAAGTCCAACCTTTGGCACATCCCCACGTTATCATGCAGACCAGAGCACTGAGTGCCACGTCCAGGCATTCCCTGAACAATCCCAGGGATCCAGGGATGAGGACTCCAAACCTCCCTGGGCAGTTCCAGTGCCTGACCACCCTTTCAGTGAAGAAATTCCTCCTGATGTCCAACCTGGCCAACCCCTGGCACAGCCTGAGGCCATTTCGTCCTGTTCTGTCACTGATTTCTGGGGTAAATTTATTTCTGCTCATGTAGTGAGCACTCATTCAGGTTCTTTGAGGGCTGAATTCAAGGAACCTGAGCATTCCCAAATTCATAGGCAGCTGTAGCTCTTGGAAATATAACTTTAAGAATTGTAACCATTACATGCCCAAAGACAAGGGATACTACTATCACATGACCATTAAATTCTTCAAATTTTATGCAAATTGAAACTAATAAAGACTGGTTTTGTATTGCTTTGCCTCTGAACTACCCAGTAAGCTGCAAATTTCAGCTAAGTCTCCCTTTTTCTGGTCATAGTGTCCCATGTGGAAGTACATACTCTGTTGTCTAATCAGGATTGAGCTGAACTTACCAGAAGAATCAATAGGGCTGTTCTACTCTATCCAACTTCTTAATTTGAAAGGCAGGAAAACAAAGGCAGGATTTATAGTATGTCAATTTATTTGCAGACTCTACACTGTCCATTAGATTTGGGTGAAATTGGTCAACAGCCTCAAAAAGTACTGAACAAATAAGGCAAACACCCACAAAGGCACGTGTGCAATGTGCTCCATGGCTTACAAACCACTCTAAAACCCAGAACTGCACCTCCAGCCAGGGCCAATCTATTCATCAATACTGCTTCTGGGACATTATGCTGATTTTTGCCCTTTGAGATCTGAGATCTTTGATAATTTCTTTAGAAATCCTGTTTTGTTGGATTTATTGTACCTTAATCAACATTCAGCTTTCCTTAAATTCTCTAGGGCAGTAACAAAAAAGAAAAGTGGAGATAAATGAATTGTAGTTTCTGCAGTTCTGTTAGAGAATTTCAAGAAAGGGTTTGGGCTGATTTATTGGTTATTGAGTAACACAAGAGAAAATATTCATCATCCTTCAAGCTAAGGTCACAAGATGTTACCAAAGATCTAAAATCACAGTAACAATTGAGGACTTAAATTTACTGCAAATGAATTGTTGATCTAAGGATCAAGAGATAAAAAGGGAAAAAACCACTATGCTTAAGAGATACCAGAAAATAACACTTGTAATGTCAAATGAACAGGCTGTGATAAAGGATTTGATTCTTAGAGTCTATTTCAGAAATAATACTAATGCTAATACTAATACTAATACTACTAATAACTATTTTTATTTTATTTTTAATTTTTTGTTTTTATTGTCATGATGATCACCATTGATTGATAAATTGCAGTTTCAAATTTCACTTGCTGGATAGTATTTTGAATTGGAACACAGGTTAATGAAACTTATAAAAGGTCACATTTAATACCATTATCATAGAACCTTAGAACCACAGAGTGGTTGGGGGTGGAAGGGACTTTCAACCATCTTGTTCCAACCCCCTGCCATGGGCAGGGACACTTTCCACTGTCCCAGGTTGCTCCAAGCCCCTGTCCAGCCTGGCCTTGAACACTTCCAGAGATCCAGGGGCAGCCACAGCTTCTCTGGGAAACCTCTGCCAGGCCCTCCCCACCCTCACAGGGAAGAATTCCTAATAAAAAATAAAAACAGACAATTCCTACTAGAAAGAGATAAGGTTGACAAAATTAAACCAAGTGGTGATAGAGTGATCTTAAAAGGAGAATATGCCATTATGTAAAACTAGGTATTAAACTTCACTGGGGAGGATGACTGATATGTCTTTTAAGTTAAATGAAAGCAAAACAGAGCTGCAGTATTGTTAGAATTTTATGTGAGGAAACAGAGGGACTATAAAGAGGGCATTGACAGTACAAATAGGAATAATGAAGCAGTACTGAGGAAGAATATTAAGATAAACATAAAAGATTCTTTAAATACAATAGAAGACAAAGATAGGAAACAAGATATTAAGAAATTGAAGGAGAAAACAAAGCATAGCACTGTGGATAGCTAAAAATGAATAGGCAAGCACATCTTTAATAGGAAAGTATCCTCAACACAGTTGTGCAGACATGGATTTTCAGCTGTTTCCAGGAACAAAATGAAATAATTTGAGCAGCAGAATAAGAAAAGAGCACACCTCATAAGCATGCTGTCTGCACAAGATTTCATTCAGAGGTGGGGAGTGAGTTCATAGTACATTGTTTGGGGGATTTTTTCAGATTTAGTCAATGATGGCTCTAAAAGGCCATTCCCTCTGGAAGTCACCAATTCATGAATATACACATGTAGAAAGTGGTCCTAAAAGAAAGGAACAGAAAAGTAATGGCTAAGCCATAAAGTTTACAGCTTTGGGGGCTAGTTAGATATGGTTTAATTGAAATCTGAGAAATTCTTGTCAATGTCAAGGAAGATGTTTTGCTTGATTCAGTCCTTTAAACTTTGTTTTGCATTTTCTGCATTTCCTTTTGAAGCAACTGCTGTTGACCACTAGTGGATATTCATCCTTCACTAGGTTAATCACATTTCTTCTTAAGTGCCATGAGAACTAAAATCAGAACTTAACTCCTGAGATATATAGAAGTTCTTTTACTGCAGACAGTAGTTGTGAACTTTTTGTTCCCTGATTTTGTGAGGCTATTAGGCAAGATCCAGGGCATTGCTTCCTTCTTAATGTGCTGATTTTTCTGGATGATGGAAGAAGGGAGAGGAGGCATGACATTTGCAGTTTATAATTATACATACTTGGGTCCTTTCCTTCTCATAATAGTGAGTGATAAAACCAAAGCACGTTCTTTCCTCTTGGTGCCTATTCTGTACATAATGCATCTGTATTATGTGATAATCAGCACATCTCCCACTTCATTACAATATATACAGCCAGGAGTTGCAAGAGTTCACATACTCTGCTATATTCAATTTATTGCCTCGTGGAACCCTCACAAGTGCTGCAAAGGTTGGCCACTGGCACTCTTAGGAGTGAATATTGCCATGAGAGGGAGATGTGCTGACTACTCAGGAAAGGAAAAGTGCACTTAAAAGAAGCAAATACCAGCACAGAAGGCTGCAATGAAATAACTTTTAAGCATTTGATTAGGAGCCTCCAAAGCCAAAGAAGTTTAGAAGAAACAGCAAGGGCAGCTAATAACCTTAATTCAGAACCATCCTGGCAAAGGTTGGCAGTACACTTGATGCTGAGGGAAATATGGTGGAAAGTTGCTGAGTGAGCAAGCATGCTAATGCAGACATATAAAATGCATTAAATGATGGGACTGGGGAGTGGAAATCTGCCTGAGTTTTTAATATACAAACTCTATTCATTACAGTATTTAAGAAGAAATAATATATTCAACAGTGTTCTCTCCCTTGCTGCCCCTTCTCACAGATTTGGTGGGAGGAAGGGACAGCTGCTCCAGTGGTATGGTGGAACAGGAATCAAAAAGAGGCTTGAACATGGTTTCAAACTGTTTTCAGACAAATCCATGCCTTTGTATTTTGCAAAACTTACAATAATGTAAGAAAAACTTAGGAAAAGGAAATATTTCAGAGGTCAGGGATAACTCAAAAAGGGTAATATGGCCCAGTGCAGAAACAATTAAGAAAATAAAATCCAGCTTTTATTCCTGCCTCTACCACTACACTTCCATGTCACTACTGGCATGTCACTTCATCTGAATGCTGTCCCTAACAGCACTTCTCAAAATGGGCTCAGAGTACTGCAGGCATGGGCAGGCTCTTATGATGTACTTGCAGTTATATAAATAATTAAAGAAATCATGTTCACCAACAGATTTGGTGGCCAAGAATGTTTAGTTTTCAAATGAATACATAAACAAAAAGATTACATGAATCTGAGTCAAAAGAGGAGGCTCCTGTAACAGAAACAATGAACTTGTGCAGCACAGTTGCAGAGAATGCAGGTAAGTCACAAACACTAGTTAGCCAGAAGATTTTAAGAAAGCACATATAATGCTGCCCTGAGCATCTCACTGCAGAGGAACCAGGGCAGGAACTGCCCAGGGAAGCTCTGCATCCTGACACAGCAGGCTGTATAGAGTTTCCCTGATGAATGACTGGTGTGAACTAGAGAAGCTCTTTTCTACCCCTTCTTTGGTACTTTCATATTTGAATCCAGGCACATCTAAAAAAGGGGGATTTTCTTTTCACTGAACTCTTCAGAAAGTCTCTGACTTGGGAAAGGACAGTGCAAATCCTTGATTACACCCTTGTGTTCCATCTCTAATGTACAAGATATGGAGTGCAGACCACAGGAGCAGCCCTAATTGTTGTTCCCTGGCCATTGTTCTGATTTCTCTGGCACCAGGTAAAACCTGAACAAGTTGCAAATACACCATGGGAGCCATAACCAAAGTCTCTGCCTGTTCATGAACCTGGTGGTCTCACTTCAGTGCAGGCTCCAGAGCTGTGCCCCACCCTTGGACAAAGCCAGTCTGCAGCACCTGCAGCTGGGGTTACACATCACACCCACACCATTTCACATCATTGACTCCTAGCAGGCAAATGTTCCTGCAAATGCTTCAGATCCTATCTAAAATTAAATGCTGGGCATTCTGTACCAGCCTTGTGGGAGATGGAATATTTTTTCTTAAAATCAGTGCTTATCAGTCACAGACATACCTTATCCTTTTCATGTGGTGTCACTGGATACATCCCCAAAATTAGGGCATTGTGGTGAGAAACAGAAATTCTATTTTATATTCCATGCAATGATACAAGAAAGCCCTGACCAACTAAGGGATAAAGGTTAGAAAAATAGCAATTAATGGACAAACCTCCAGCTCCATGAGGACAGAGAAATATTAAACTACATTTTGCTAAGCACGTTGCAAAAAAAAGAAAAAAAAAAAAAAGGTGATGTGATAAGATGACTCATTTTGGACACAGATACTGCAAACAGTGGGGAATTTAATTGCCTTGCAATTAAAGGGTGAAGGCACAGAAAGGGCAATAGCTTCTATTAAGCAGGAAGACAGCTTAACCAGCAATGAATCATTCCTAAAGAACAAGGACTTTTGAAATACTCTGATCATTTGTAGATGTCTGCAGGAGAATTAATGTGTGAATGTGGGAAAACTCATATAGGCTATAACAATGCCAGAGTTCCCCTAAAAACTGGAGTGTCTACCATACCATGAGAGAGAGATAAGATATTAATATAAAAACTTCCAGTTGATTCCAAAGCAGAGTTGTTTTGCCATTGTAGTCCTATAAATAAGGCTTAGAAATGTATTAAATTCTTCTTCTTTTTTTCCCCCTTTACTTTGTTAGCAAAACAAAGAATTCTCTATAGAGGATGCTAACAGCAAATACTGCTAAATGAAATGTGGTACTTTTGAGGCCATTTCCCTGGTAAATAACTCAGGAAGATATCCAAATAGAATCAGTGATTTGTTAGAGATACAGCACACTCACAAAGAATACCACTTCCAGTAAAGTATTTTTTACTGTTGATAAGGTGAGGGAGGAAAACTGAAGCTAGAGGGATGAGAAAATATCTGGCTAGTACAGCAATAAACAAAAACCTCCTTGCAATTTACAGAAAGCTGTTTCCCAGGTCATAGAGGGTACTGCTATGAGAGGAAATCCCAGTGAAAACATCATTTATAAAATCCTGCATTATCCCTACATCCTCTTATAACAGATTAATAGATAAAGTGTCTAATCTCATGTTCCTTTTGATTGTATTTGATTATCCAGACATATTTTATATCATGAAAGTGGGTCTGTGATAAAACCATGACATCTGACCTTTATTAACATATATTAGTAAAATGGATTCCTTGCCAGCATCCTTTAGTACATCAGCAAATTAAAAATAAATAAATAAATAAATTTGTTGATAGCATAAGAAAAAAAGAGAACTTGTGCTCATCCTCCTTAAAATTTACTTTATTAAAATGTAACATAGCTGAAAAAACCCACCCTGCCCTGAACAGCAAACTCCTGGAACCTGATTGTTAGGGAGGAGAGAACAAAGGTGAGTCTCTCACTGTCTCCCTAAAGGGTTTCTCCCCTCACCTTCTTTTCACTCTGTCCTTATTGTGTTTATGACATAATATGGGCTCCCTCTGGTGACTAATTGAACACCTGCAAATTCCCAAAGCTTTTAATCAAAGGCTGAAGCCTGATGGATCGAATCATCTGCCTGCATACAGGGGACTGTGATATTCCCTCTGCATCAGTGTGTGCATAAACTCCATCACAAACTTATATAAGCAACAAATCTGAGAGAAAGACACACATTTTGCCCAAAATTTCAGGCATGCAGATTTTATTCCAATATTTTCTAGCCATTACAGACCATCCACTGCAGCTGAGCAATGCAAGGCTGGAATTTCAGGTTTCCCATGACGACAGTGATTTGTGCAAACCCATTTTCCTGATCCAAGGATGGAAGAGGGAAGAGCACTCAGGGTGGGATTCTTGGGGAGATCCTGTGCAGGGCCAGGAGTCAGACTTGCATGATCCTTGTGGGTCCCTTCCAACTCAGGAAATTCTATTATTCTATGTAAAAACACACTGTAGTGTTCCTGAATGATTTATTTCAGAGGAGACACAAGGTCAGTTTTTAAGATGCACAGCAAGTTCAAAAGGAAGCAAGGCCAGACAGAAGTTTCAGGGATTCCTGAGGCAGAATGCAGACATTCATGGAAATCACCACTGCTGGTCCTCTCATTCCTCAAAATTAATGGTGCAGACTTGGCCTTTTTTGATATTCTTCGTGCCTGCAAACCCCTCCTAACCATGTTTCTGGTTATAACCACAGAAACAGTGCTTCCTAACAGCTGTCACATAGTGAATGCAGGTAGCCTTGCACAAAAGTAAACATAAAATGTTACTTTAAATGAAGAGGGAGTAATTGGGTTTATATTTAATTTTATGCAATTTCACGGATAAAAAATTTCTCTAGTTTAAGCCGCTCTGAAGGTCCCTCACTATTTTTCCCACGTTGCAGGAGCACAGAGATGTCTGAGATGAAGACAGGGCATGTCCTTTGGAATAAGCCTTTTAAGGATGAACATCCTGACATGTGAGATCACCAGCAGTTCTGTCTTTTGGCTGGGTAATAGGGGAACCATAGGAAAAAAAAGGAATAATATCTCATTTTGAGCATCATTCCAGACATGTATCATTTTTCTTACTGTACTGGCATTATTGCAACCTTTTAGGCATTTTTAATGATGGTTATCCACTGTACTATATTTCATTACACTTTTCCCTAGGAATTTTGTAAAACTTTTCGAAAGCACAGCAAGAGTTAACTTTATTTTGGGTTTCAGCCTGAGGAGAAGAGAAGGGGATGTTTAAGCACCTTTTAGTACTGAAGTGGTGACAAGAAAGCTGGAGAGGGAGTTTGGACAAGGGCTTGGAGTGCCAGGAGAAGTGGGAATGGCTTCAGACTGACAGGGGCAGGGTTAGATGGGATGTTGGGAAGGAATTCCTCCTTGTGAGAGTGGTGAGGCCCTGGTGGCTCTAGACTTCCCATCCCTGCAAGTGTCCAAAGCCAGGGCTTGGATCAGCTGGTCCAGAGTAAAGTGTCCCTGCCCTTGGCAGAGGCTTGGAATTGGATGATCTTTAAGGTCCCCTTCAACCCAAACTATTCTGTCTTTCTGTGATTCTCAGTCAGATTGCTCAATGAATTAATAATTTCCTGGAAAGACCCTGTAATTGCCTTGAAAGTGGTGACTCAGGTGACTGTAATCTAATTTATAAATAGTAACATGCTTTACAAAATCTCTGAAGTCACCTATTAGGGAGTTAGTGTGTACTGAAGTCCCTTCCCAGACTCTTCCATTTTCCTGCTGTGACATGATCCCTTTTTCCATCCCACTGTCTACATTATGCAAACTACATTAATTCTATTTTAACAAATACAAGGAATGAAACATTTCTTTATATCACCTTCAAGAACCAATAATAATTCTTTATGTTGCTTTTGCACCTTTAGTTTTTTCCACTTTTAAAGTATTTTTAGACAGATTTTTTGGGATTTTTTAGGTTTTTCTAATTACTTGATCAATTAAAAAAAATATTAGCTATAGATGTTCCTATATTTTCAACACATTTTTTCTAGTATCCCAAAATTTCCTTGTGTGAATTCACTGGTTTCTTGAAAGTAATTAAGGAACAAGTGGATTACTCCCATTTTAAGTAGAAGTGAAAAATTACTGGAAATACTTTGTTATTTCTGTAATTGGGGATATCAGAAATGCATCTTTCAAGAAAAACTTTTGACGTTTTCACAGTTGCAAGAGAAATTAATGTGTAATGATCCATTATGTTTTCAGACCTTCTTACATCTGACACTCCATCTCAAGCAGTTGAAACAACTTGTGTGAATAAAATACAGGTGGTTTTACAGAAATAATTGCTGTCTTTGCCATTTCAAGAAGAAAAAAATCCCAAACTATCTCATTATGAAAGAAGCAACAGTTAATCTTTTTGAAGAGAACAGATTGAGCTGCTGAACAACCCTTTCCACTGCAGCACTCTTGCTGTATAAGGTGTCAGCCATTTAAAAGCACAGGAAATCCTAGATTTAGTAGTGGGCTATGGACTCTCTTTCTTCTCTCCATTTTCCTTCTGATGGTAGAATACATCCCAGGCAGTTTGTTCCACATACACAATCTTCAGCTTAATGTGCGTGTATGAAATAAAATTTATTTAATGGATTAAAAATTACTATTTCATACCAAAAGCAGGAGTAATTAGGAGAATATAATCTTTGGTAGCATTTATTTATTTTTTTAGGTGGGTCACAAGTTTTGCTTGCTTTCAGAGAAAAGAGATGGATGTTGTTTATTCTATACAAACTTTGTAAGAAAGTTTCATCAGTCAGAATCTTTCACAATCAAAGATAATGAAGAACTGCAGCCAGCTATAAATTAATGTTGTGTGGCTTGATATTTGTATAGTAATGCAACAGAGTGACTTGGAAGTGGAGGAGTCACCATATATTTAATAATGATGTCTTGTGTGAACTCCTATTCTTTAAGAAAGCACTAAGTCTGGAAAAAAATTTCCATTAGTAATTGGTAAGGCCAGTGTGTGCTAAGTGTCAGACCCTTCCAGAACAAATTGCTTCATCCCCACATCCAAGTCTGCTTGGCACGAAACTCACCCAGGCCAGCACTATTCAAATAATCAGTAACAAATCTTTCCAGACTGTTTTTAAAATTTCATATTCCATTTTCTTCAAAAGAAGAAGCAAGAGCTTTTGAATAATACTTTTAGAGGCAAAATCCAAAGTTAAGATCATTACTCTTGGTATGCAGTTCAATGTGGTTTTAAGAGAATAGAGTTGTTTTTATTTTTACTTTCATGATTAATTTGCATTGCTGGGTGTTTTGAGCTGTGAAAACAAGGTCACTTTGTAGGTGGCTTGGTTGACTGAATCAGTCTTGGTGTAATAAATGATGGAATTGAAGGACACAGCAACACTTCAAAGGTCAAATCAAAGAAACCATGGATGTTACTTCGAAAATTTGATAAAGCAGGGCCTGTTCATGAGGCAACAGTGGGTTTGGAAAACATGCAAGAATCAGTTCGAAATTGCCTCAGAAACTGTTCCTTCAACACGGGTTCTCCACCCTAGGTTAAACAGCAGGATAATGAAAGGGCAACAGAACAATCACAATGTTACTAAATCCTTGTCTTATTAAAAAAGAGAAAATGAAAAAGGAAAAACTGAACTAAACATGAAAATGGTTTTCATAAGTTGCCACAGAATGACGTCCTTCTCTCAAACACACACAGTCTTCACATTCAATTCCCTGCTGGAATTAATACTGATTTCTAATTAAAGCTAAAGGGGTCATATCCAAAGTGAAAAAAAATCAGTTTTGGGCCATTACAAATAATTTATATTCCATACATTTTTGGAAATGGCCAGATGGGTCATGGCTAGATAAGTTCTGGTTTTATTTGGTTTGGTTTTTGTTTGTTTGGTTTGTTTTAATCAGAGATAACCTAAAGAGTTAAAAATAATTTTTAAAATTTATGCACATGGTAAAAAGTATGTATTTAAATAAATATGAATCAAAGAAAGTAGATTAATTCCCTTGCTACACAGACATCTTGCAAACAAAGTCTCTTGAGATGCACAATACACTGAAGAGCACGAATGTAAATACTTCTCATTTATTCAAGCATAATATATTTTTTCTTTAGAAATATATATGCAAAATCACTTTGATATTTAATGAGAGAATCTGTTCCTGTTTAAGACTCTGAATGTTTGTTTCAGGCTTCCATTAAGATCAGACAAAACTGAAATAATTTGGGAAGCTTTTCTAAGGGGGTGATCCTCATAGTTTTGCCTGTCTTGTCTTTGATACTGAGGTGTTAGTAATGGCAAAAATTGGGAAACTGGCAGTGTCTGTTCCTTGGCTGTTTCTTTTGGTGCCACTTCAAGGTTCCTTTGTTCACTGGATCCTGGTCACTGCTTTCTTTCCTTAAAAGAGCTGAGGGGATGAACAGACTAAGAAATTAGGAGAATAATACTGAACTTTTGGAGATGGAACTTTTTTCAGAGGCTGAGGAGAAGAAAAATATATTTCCTGCTTTCATCTTTTACTGGCATAGGTCTTTTACAGATGCTGTTGGTGGCCTCATTAGTTTAAGAAATTTGTTAATAGAGGTGCCAGTCTTTATTTCAGGAAGCCCTGGAACATCTTTCTTCTGCTATGAGCATGTTCTGAGATTTCTTAAAGTATAAAAAAAACTGGCAAGAGTTAAAGCAGTGCCTTTACACATACATACATATATCTATGTATTAGTTTCAGGGGAAAGGCTTTAAGCTGAAAAAAGATAGATTTAGATTGCATTTAGGAAGAAGAAACTCCCTCTGAGGCTGGTGAGGCACTAGCATAGGTTGCCCAGAGAAGCTGTGGATGCCTCATTCCCTAAAGTATTCAAGGCCAGCTTGGGCAGGGCTTGGAACAACCTGGGCTAGTGGAAAGTGACCCTGCCCATAGCAAGGGGTTGGAACTAAATGATCTTTAAGGTCCCCTTAAACCCAAATATTCTGTGATTCTGTAATACTTTTAAGATTAATTCTGAGTAGCTCAGATACTATTTGCTAAAGTATTGACCTTTTTGCTTTCCAGTGTCTGGAGACATCATTTGTTTCTTTGGGATTTCTTAGTAAGTTTTGTAATCAACCCTTCAATAACTGTATTGAAATGGATGAATATTTTAACTATGACTACAGCCTTACTGTATTTGTGCCTAACCAAACTGCCATTTAAATAGCTGTGCTCTAAAGAATCTTTTCTTACCTTAAACATTTTTCTCCAAAGTCACACTTAAACTTCTAGCTTTGTATGAGAGGGATGTGCTGCTGAAAATGTTCCAAATGCCTCATCATTAGCTCCAAACTGAAGGAGATTCCCCCCCTTATTTGGAAAAGAAGATAGAGAAGAAATTCCTGTTTCAGGAGATTGTGGCTGGATTGGATAGGCTGTGTGCCATTTCTCTACAATATTTTTCACAGAGATCATGGAAAATACCATCTCCACACTCCTTATCAGAAGGAACATTGTGCTGCTTGGGAAGAAGAGAGAACCAGCTGGCTCTGTTCCCTAAAGCCAAACCCCCAATTCTGAAGCCCACAGATGTGAAGTCCACAGGGACAGTGCTTTGGCTCTCATTGAGTTAATTTTATTCACAGCAGCCTGTCTGATGCTGTGGTTTGGATTTATGACCAAAGCAATGTGGATAATTCAGGGATCTTTTCCCTTTTGCTGGGCAGTGCTCACACGGAGTCCAAGACCTTTTCTGCTCCTCACCCCAGCCCACTACTGAGGAGCTGGGGGTGTACAAGGACCCAGGAGGGGACACGGCCAGGACAAGTGACCCCAACGTGTTCAAGGGATATCCCAGGTCATATGGCCTTGTGCTCAGCATGTTTTATTTTCTTGTGTATCTGTTTATTTTACTTCTTAACCTGGGCTTCTCCCAGGCCCTGTGTTTTCTCACTTTTTCCCTTCCAATTTCCTCTCCCTTTCTACTGGAGGCAGGGCTATGAGGACCTTATCTGCCTGGGTTAAGCCACAACAGGTTACACAAGATCAATTATTCTGAACACTCTACACAACATCAAGACTATCAAAGCTCTGATCTAAATGAAGAAATGGATGTGGAGGCTGGGACTGCAGATTCAGGAGCTCACAACTGAGGGCTGATGCTGGGTTGTGGTTGTTTTCTTTAAAGAGCCAAGCAGCTACTAGCTGCTATAACACTGTTTATTGCAAAGGCACATGAGTTTCAAAAGGCAAAGAGTCAGGAGCATTGAAGCCCATGATAAAAGTTTTTGGTATAGAGTCCTAAATAGAAGTAAAGTTCCAATCAGAAGTAGAAGCTGCTCCCATCGAGGTCCTGGGAGGGCAGATGATGCTGCAGCAGCTCTTGTCTTTTTCGGGCGATGACGATGGTGTTGAGCAGAGAAGAAAAGCGAGAGAGAAGAAAAGCGAGAGAGTAGCAGCAAGAGCAAAAGCAAATCTCTCCCCAGTGCATAGATTCTTACACACAAATTACTCAACAAGCTAAAAACACAAACTTGAACCATTACTTCTTAACCAGTTAGAATTCTAGTTTCTTAGCATGCCAGGTTATGCATAAACTAAGCATATGGTCTATTTTGTTCTATCTAAAAAATGTAAGCAATATTCTTTACTATAGTTTTATTGTATCTAAAACTATGTTCCTGGAACCTCTATGGAAGCTTATTTTCAACACTAGTATCTAGGACTGTTTTTCAATCGTCACTAGAACTCCTGCTTCTACACTGGTATCTAAGACCTTTATTCTCTAGAGCACTTAAAAATTATTCTTATTTACTTACTTGGTTTCTTATTTTAAAATGTAAATTTACACCTCTGCTTTATGTGTGAGTGGCTTAATATACTTCAATCCATTCAAAGGATTCAATTTAATCCCTGCACTCTGATTTCTCTCTGAAGAATTCAGGGGAGACTTTTGATTTACAGACTCTGACAGGCTGATGCTCTTTTGCATCATTTTTCTCTTTGCCTGGAAAAATCTGCATCTTATCTCATACCTACATGGTAAACACAGGTCTTTGAGCAATCAACAGTTTTCATTCTGTAAACCTGTGCCCATCCTTTATTAAAGGAAAACAGAGACCTCCTGGGGGCAAATTTTATTAAACTGAACACTTCACTTTCTAAATGAAGCTATTAAAAACACGTATGAATTTTACTCCAAATACCAAATAAATATGGAAAAATGCTAGAGATTTGTTTTTCCTTTGGATTTTAGTCAGAATGAGACATGTTTGTATCTGTCTTGCAGTTTTCTTCTGTGTCAATATAGTCTTGCACCCAAGCTACAGGAATTCCTGTGCTGCTTCCAAAGGAGCATTTTAAATCCATTTTTTTCTATACTGACATCAACTCCAGTATGTTGCAGCTGAAGTAATGTTGAGTTTAAAGGCCAAAACTCAGACATCTTTGTGCTGCTGTATCATAGAAAAAAATAGTGAGACCTTCAGGGTGGCTTAAAACAGAGAAAATTCCTGCAGCCTTCAGGCTTGCCTTTTAGGCATGGGAATTAAAGTGAGTCACTATTGGGTGTAAGAAACAGCTGTTTAAGTGCATACTGCATTTTGTGTCAGCTTTTAAACTATATCATGGTAGGGGACATGAATATCTGCAAGAGAAGCAATATGATTGAAAAAAAATAAAGCTTAATTTGTCTAACTCACTTCTGGATTATACACGGTTGAGTGTTTACTCTCTGAAGTTTTAGAAACTGTAGCCATGTAAAGGAACTAGATCTGGTATTTTACTATTTGCTATGAACTTGTTCATGTATTTCATGTCTTTGTAAACTATGAGAGCTATTGGATATCTGCTGGACAACAAATAACATCTAACAAATAACAAATAACATATAACAAATGTCAGCAAAATCAAATAATTCTAATACATATTGCTCTCTAATCACTAGTTGGGCATATCATGCTTATTTTAAAAAAAAATTGTGCTTTTATTTTATTTGTATGTTTACTTGCTTTATTTTATCAAATACTGTCCTATGTCTCCACTTTCCTTCAGTTTATGGAGCTACCTCTTGATGTTACATGTTGTATGGCACTAATGCTGCCCATTCACAGGAAGACTGGGACATTAAGTAATGGGAGTTCTGAATAGAGGTGACAACTTTGACTGCCATTATACTCTTTCACCTGGCAAAACAAAAGCAACAACATTGAAAAGAACATGGACAACATTTTCCTCTTGGGGATATTTAGCTTCTATAGAGGAAGTAAAATGGATGGTGTACTCACTCAGTAGTTTTTTGGTACCTTTCCTTTTTTAACCCAACATCTTATCCTCTTCCTTCCAATTCCACCTTGATATTTTAGAATTTAACTTTGTTCTTATTTCAGCAACACCAAAGACGTAGGAAGGGGAGAAGGACCAGAGTTGTCTTGTTCTGCTTATTTTCTTCCAGCAAAAATGAGATGGGGTGTTGATCCAGTGTATTTTCAGTCAACTAAGAGCTAAACCTATATTAGAAATTAAGAATGTGTTCAGGAAAGAATTATTACTTAATTTGGGCATGTCTGGTTCTTCTCTACATGCCCCAGTGACGATGTAGAAATTCCAAGTTTTCACTTAAGATGTCCTTAAGATGTAAATCACATGAGCTTCTGCTGCTGTGGCTTGACAGTCCATACTGATGTTTTTGTCTCAGCAGTCCTTAGATAGTTTTTGGGGGGAGCAAAAAAGTTAGAATGATACAATTTGAGATTTCTTTTCTTCTTTCTCAGATAAAATGCAGAATTTAGTGTTCTCATCTTTTGACACAGTGGTTTACTCTTTCCTGGCTCAGACTCTGCTGGAAGAAAGCAGAAGCCTTTGGGCACCTCGAGGTGCAGGTCATCCAGTTGTCTTCAGGTTTAAAAATCATTTAACCTGTTTTGTCTTGCTTTAATGGGAATGTCAACAAATGAATCACCTTGACTCTTCATAGGTATTTAGGAGAAATGGGCACTTCTGACCAATTTTCAATGTCTCTGTTATGCTGCTATTTTATCAAATATGTGGTTCCTCTCCACAGACACAAAGGGTTTTCCTCTGAGGTTTCAGGCATATCACTTTTTCCATGTATCACTTAATATTATGCATATTATGTTTCTTGTCTCTTGTTTTCTTCTCTTGCATAAGTAGACCATAGTGTTTTCTGCTGTAGGGGCTGCTTTTCAATGTATTTTGCCTGTGTTTAAAACAGTTCCTCTGTAATGTAAGTAAAGGAGATAAAGAACCTTCCTTTCTGTTGCAAGGTTAAAATATTTCTGAACTTCATAAATCTCTGCTGTTGACTGTGCAGCAGAATTACACTGTCCTTTCATGTCTGAGTTTTTTTCAGATGTCTTTCTGATATTACAAGCATGTCTCACAATATGATCTCAAATTGAAAGATGTTAAAGGAAAAGACAGATGAGAGAACTATTTCTCTCTTTAAGAAGAGCTGCATGTATACCCAAATGTATGAAAATGTCAAACGACGTGTTCCAGTGTGGAGTATGTTCAAATATGTTGTTGTAATTATCTTTCTGAACTGATGCCATTAGTTAAAATAAATCAATGCCCTGAAGTAATGCTTTTAGAGAGAGTGCAATGTTCAGTTGGAAGTTTGTTCGTCTAGATAAAACCTTTACTCAACATCCATCATTCAAAGGATATTTAAGGAAAACAGATGTGTCTCTCATCTGCTCTGCTTTTATTAATAAGAATGAAGAGATACTTTTGTAAGTTGTTCCACAAAAGCAGACTAATTAAAAGGTGTGGTTATACAAAGTATTTCAAATTGCTCAATTTAATTTACCTTTATTTTTTGCTTTACTCCTTTACTCTTGAAAAAAGACGACTTCCCTCTGTGATCTTAAGGTTGAGGGACTAGGCTGGACACAATCCATGTTTTCCAGTGAAGCTGCACTGTTTTATACAATGCAGTTTTCAGGAGATGAGAGAGATACAGTAAAAAAAGAAAATGAGTTTTTGTACCCTCATGCACGGGGTCTTTCCTGGCTGGATAGAGAGGCTTTGGATGATTTTTTTTTCCAGGGTTCTTCCTTATTGCATAGTATGAACATTGGTCTGATGGATCTTAAAAAAAAACCAAAAAACAACCAAACAAAAAAACCCCAAAAAACCAAAAAAAAAAAAAACCCCAAACAAATAAAAAAAACCCCTGCAATATTTTGTCACTTTTAACACTGCTACCAGCCTGATATTCACAGTCCTTTCCTGACAATTCCCTGAGGCCAAGGTAGGAGCATGTCTCCAGGACTCTGGGTGAACTCTGTGTTCCCTCACAGCTGGCCAGTAACACCACCCCCAAATCCACAGCTCTGCTGGAGACTGTCAGAACAGAACAGGCAATTGTGTTTGCATGCCCTTGGAGGGGATTCCAGGCTTTGCATGAGAGAGGAATCCTCTTTAAATCCTGGCTGGTGCCTAAGACATGGAGGAAAGCATGCTTTACCAGGAGATCTGTGTTTAACTCTTGTATTAACAGGTTTTATGTGTCTCCCAGTTCAGGGGATTCATATTTAGACAATTCCTCAGGGATATGGAGTCCATGCCAGATATTTAAAAGATGCAATATCAAACTTCATGCATCCAAATCTGTTTGTGGCCCAAACCACAGCTGTCCCATTGGAGTTGGCAGGGCTTCCTTGCCCCATTTTCTTGTGATGTCTTCTGAGATTCTGACTGGGAAAAAAAATTATTTCTTCTTGGGAAAAAAAACTAAACAGTATTTTCAGGAATGTGTTACAATCTTAACTTATGGTTCTAAAATCTAAGAGAATAGGAAAAAGTCTAGGAGCTACATAACTATGTAAGAGTATTCTACAGAGCTATGAATATGTCACAAATACATAAAAAACTCAAAAATCTTTAAGAAGCTATAGTATTCCCTAACCTACCCTATCTACAACTGGCAGGGGGTTTGGGAAAAAGGGGTAGAAGGAAAGGGGAGGAAGAGAACAAGAGATGTCTCCAAGAGAGGGAAGGAGAGAAAAGGCAGAAACAGAACAAGAGATCAGCAGTCGTGGTTCCAGTGTTGGTCCTGCTGATGGGGATATCTCATTCCTGGTTCAAGACTTGAGTGGTATTGATTCTTGCAGTCCACACACTCTTCTTGTCTTTACTGCTGCCCTTTTGTTGTCCTGAGTTTATGCTTCATTCCAGGGACTGAAAAAAGATCTTTGTCCCAGGGAAGTGCTCTGCTTCCTTCTTATGTCTCCCTTCTCTAGTCACACCTTTTCCTTCATCCTGTCCAGTTCATACCAAAAGCATGGGAGGTCATTCCAGTAGATAGGAAACACAAGAATTCCAGTCTAACCACCCTGCTGCGTTTGAAACAGGTGCATTGAAAGTAAGCCCCAGCAGACAGAAAGGCTTTCAAACGCCTTGCCTCAGCTCCCTTGTCTCCCAGTGTCCCTAAAGAATAGAGGCATTAGAAACAAAACCATCCTCTCCTTGGTTTGAGCATCAGCCTTTTGGAACTTTTCCTCCAACACAATCTGCAGGACCCAAGTGAGCATCCAGCTCAACTGAAAAGGAGAGAAAATATCTGCTATTCTCTCATCTTCTCAGCAGTCACTGGTGCTCCTTGGATTTGCCTGTAGCAATGGGGAACAATGACAGACGGATCTCTTTATACATCCAGAGAAGATTATTTTATTTTAGCAAACAAGGTATTTTTATACTCTAAACAGAACTTAACCGAACCTAAACAGAACTTAACTGAAACCTAACGCTAGAAGGCACTCACTGGCTGCTGCAGTTGCAGTGTCATTGCCCACACATCCCTTTATCCAATTAGCTCTCTGTTCATATGATCCTTGCACCTCCCAAAGCAGTCACTGCCTCACTAGCAACCATTGCTCCCTGCAGCTCGTGTGTGTGCTCTTACCAAGAGTGCTTGGCTGACTCCAGGGCCATCCAGCTGTGGCTGTTTGAGACACACAACAATGTTGTGTTGCACTGCTCACATTTTACACTGAAATGGTTTGGATCCATGGCACACCCCATCCCCTGGGACTCTCCCCCTGTGCTGCTGCTGTGGGATGCTGAGCTGTCTGGGGCCCAGCCCGGTGCTGGCAGCGGGACACCCAACATGCCTGGAACAGTGGAGCTAACTCAGATTTGGCTGGAAATGGCTACACCCACAGGGCTCAGCCCCTGGACTTCCAGACTTCTGGGCCCTGCTGTGCTCAAGCTCCTGCAGGGCTCTCGACACAGTTCCACATGACATCCTCATCTCCACATACATAGCAGAACCCTGACTGTGAAGGCAAGGGGATTTGGTGCAGGAGCAGCTGCCCAGATGGACACAGCCAGGGGGCTGTGGTCAGTGCTCCATGTGCAAGTGGAGCACAGAGTGAGAGGTATCCTCTCAGGACTCTGCCCTGGGACTGGGGTTCTTTAATGTTATTATCAATGCCACAGACAATGGAATCGAGTGCACTTCCAGCACCTTTACAGCTGACAGGAAGCTAAGCTGGGCAGGTGACACAAAAGAAGGAGGGGACCACCCAGAGGCACCTGGCCAAGTATCGCAGTGGGGTCCCATGACCTCAGGATCGGGTCAGCTGGAAGCTGTGTGGCACAAAGAAGGAACAGGTCAGATGGGTTGCCCAAAAGCAAGAAACTTTAATGGGTAAAGTAACAAATAGTAGAAGCCGTGCACAGTATAACGTCAACTCCAAAACATCTCAAATGGGTGTGTTCAACAATATATATATGGTAGAACTGGGGGTGATCTGAGGGCAGGGATCCAATCGCAAATATGCAAAACAATGCAACAATCAGCAACCAATCAGCGGAGAGAATCTGAGAACATTCTGGAAGTACAACCTTATATGGACAGGCCTGTTAGCATATCCACTCCCCTGGGTCCTTGCTTCTCTAACTTTCATCACCTCAACTGAAGATTTCTCCCATGGCCATAATTCTATGGCTACCTGAGGTTGGCTGATTCCTGCAGCCAAGCTTGAGCAGTGGGACTGCAAGAATCTAGTGACATTCAACAAGATCAACGTTCTGCACAGGGACAGGGAAATTCGTGGAGCTTGCAGGAGACGTTCCTGATCTGCTAGTCCCACCTGTCAAACCAGTACCACCACAATCACTCCTCAAGCATAGCTCAAAATGCCACATCCGTAGTTCTCCCGAACACCTCTATTTACTAATGGAAATAGGTTTCTGTTAGGAATGAACTTGCACTAACCACGCCCAAGAAAAAACCGAATCCAGTAAAACAGGCAGCCTAGGAACACTAATAGCCTGTAAATCGAATTTCTTTCACATTAGTTTGCAAAAACCCACCAAGTTTTTTAGTAAACTACATACCTAGCATGGCATAGCTGGTGGTGCTTGATATCAAAAGAGAAAAACCTTTGCAACACTGTCAAAATAGTAAAATAAAAAACAGATCTTTTTCTTTGCAAGCTTCCAGGTTTCCCTGTGGTCATGGGTACACCTAATATCATTTTGCAAGTTGTACAAATTAGCACGTTTAACGAGTTTTCTCCAATTAGAAGAACAGTTTGTTTATGAAATTATATAATCTTTATCAAGCACTATTCACTAAGGAAAATTTAAGATCCTCGTTCAAAGATGCACAACAAATTTCTGAGAGAAGACTCCCTTGTCCTACATTTGAGCCACCATCTACAACTGTTTTTTCCTGCCTGTATATTGATCACAGATTTATATTGTTGGCTGCTTGCCAGGACAAGACCAGCTGATAAGCTAAACATGCAGAAACAAACCCAACACAACTGAAAGAAAACAAGGTACTCTGGGGATTTGCAGCTTTCATTTAAAAGAAGGGCAGATAAGAGAATTATGGGGGTGGTGCCACCTCCTCAAACCTGTGAGTTCCTGTAGCTTTTGAGTATGTGGTTCTACAATTCCTCCTGTCGATTCTCTGTCAGCTTTAAAGCTCATAATCTGTGTCTTTGTTTCCACAAGCTTTTCTTTTTTGCTTGAGTGCCTTTTATTTGAAATTGATGTGGCTACATGGGGGAGAGGAAGTACAGGATCTGGTCGTAAGAGCTGCTCCCTCACATTTCCAAGTAACAAGAAAGGGAAGGTATCTGTTTTTCAGGGGGACCAGGAAAAGTGCTTTCGTGAAAGGATGATAGGTGAGTATTTGGATATGCACATTTAAAGGAAAAATAGTTAACAAAATCTGAATGCTAAACTCGTACAAAAAACTGACTTTAAAAGCAGAGTATGAAATAGCTTAATTTACTTTTCTCTTGTTGCCTGTAGCTCTTTTGTCAGATCAGAGATGACCTTTGCTCTTAAACATATGCACACTCCCACGGAAATTCCTGCCTTTTGTATCCATGGGTGTCATTTTGTAATGAATTCGCTTAAGCTTCACTGCAGAGAAACATCTTCCAAATAAATGGAAACAACAAGAGGAAATTATTGTCGTAGAGAAACAGTGAACAATCAAAGGGCTTTCAACATGAGAAAAAAATTCAGAAGATGATTTCTTGTGGTATTTTGGAAGAAATTTTTACGTGGACTGGTGATGTGACTACCAGAGCCTGGGCTAGGTCAATGGGGGCACACCAGCACTGTGCCAGGTGTGGGAACTGCTGCAGTGTAGGATTCCCTGGAGGCAGAACCTTGGAGCTAATTGCTCCACAGTGTAGTCAGCACCCAGGGCTGGGCAAAGGAAAGGACACTCTCAGCTGCCAATGATCCAACAGCATTTATTTACAGGCAAAGAGCCCCAAAGCACTGCTGTGCACAGCATTAAATACAGAGGCAGATCAGGGGGTGGGTACAAATATTAACCAATAAGGAACTCTCAGAGGAGGAGTGAAGGGCAGAGTCTTACAGAGTTGAAACCAATGAGGGAAGCAGGGGGAGGAGAAAGGGTCACATGGGCCAATGGGGCATCGAGTATCAGGGGAATTTCCAAGGGGGTGGAGCAACTAGGGATTGGCTCAGGGTGGGACTGACAGGGAAGGTACTGGAACAAGGGGCAGGGTTACAATAACAGACAGGGAAGGAACTGGAACAAGGGGCAGGGTTACAATAACAGACAGGGAAGGAACTGGAACAAGGGGCAGGGTTACAATAACAGACAGGGAAAGAACTGGAACAAGGGGCTGGGAATGCCATGCAGGATAGAGTCAGGAGTGGATATAGCTTGAGGACAAACCAACTGGGGAAAACACAGGGATACATAAGAACAAACCATTATAACAACTTTGGCAATGAGCTGAAGAACAAACATATGCTGCAACAGACAGGTGGTGATAGGACAAGGAGAAATTATTTTAAACTGAAGGAGGAGAGATTTAAATTAGATGTTAGGAAGAAATTCTTTATTCAGAGGGTGCTGAGGCACTGGAACAGTTTGCCTGGAGATGTGGACGCTCATCCCTGAGAAACCTGGTCTAGTGGAAGGTGTCCCTGACCATGGCCGTGAGGTTAAAACAAAATGATCTTTAAGCTCACTTCCAACCTATTGCATTCTATGATTTTGTGAATTTCCATCTTTTATGTGTCCCACATCAACTTGGAGTTTTCCCTTCCATTTCTAGAGCTTAGTCACATTTTTGTCAAATGGTTGTTTCATACTACATGTTTTCACAATAATTTTGCATTTACTGTAATTAAGTCTTTATTTATTTGATACAAACCAACAACTGCATTTTATTCTGGAAGTCAGCTGAAAAATATACTTCATCTACTAAACACAGACAATATAGTTGTGAGTGCAGCTGGCATGTAATAAACTCTATTATCATTTTTCTACCTCTTCAAACACAGTATCAATCACATATTGATATTTGCAGTCAGAGATTCTAATTGATAGGCTGCATACAAAGTCTTTGCAGTACAATGAATTAAACACCAGCTACACTTAGATGCATTTTAAATAGGGTCTTGCACTAAGAGAATTCTTTGATGTGGAAATTATTTGTCATTTGAAATTCATTCTCTTAACTTCTTCTGAAGTATTATATTTTATTGAAATAGGAGCATTACTGTAGCACAGGGTTGCAGGAGTCCAGGAACCTTCCCAAAAACTACTGTGCTTCAGGTACAGGACTGCACATTTTCCTGAAATACTTATCTGGGCACATGGATGGCACACAATCATTATATCATTTAAAACCTATCCACAATTCAGTTCCCTGCAAAGTTATAAAATACCATTTATTTAGTTCACGCTGAATTTTGGATGCCCTATTTTAATTTTAACGTGATTTTATGTTCATATTGTTTGCAAATACTTTCCTTTTTTTCCAATTGTATTTGTTCATTCCAACAGCAAACCCACCAACATTTCAAGTCAATCTAGACAGGATGTCTGCACAGTATAATAAAAGGAAAATGACAGTAGGGAAATTGCTTTACTTGCAGGGGGAAAGGCTTCTGGATTCCAAGTTATTAACCCAACATCACTTATTGCTGTGGAAAACAGGGGAAGAAAAATTTCTCCTTCCATATTCTTCTGGTCCCATCCTCATTTGCAGAATGATTCTTCCCATTCAGGCTCTGTACCTGAATGCTTCTGCTAATAGAATAATCAGTTTCATAGACATTGTTGATTAAGTTAAATACTTATAAATATTTATAATACTGTGCATAATATCTAGAGATAAAAAAGGAGAAAATTAATGGTAAACTTCTTTCTATGTTTGTTGTATTTTTTTCCCATTATCCATCTGGTGATGGGGAGGTTTAGAAGAAGTTGTCATAGTAACAGGGTAACATAACTTTTAGAAACTGCAACTAGTACATTATAATAAAGGAGTAATTTTCACAGCCTTGGATTTTTCTATTCCGGGTTGTGCTTGAACTAAATCTCATGCCGGCAAGATGCAAGGTGCATTGTGGGTTTGTTGGTTGGTTGGTTGGTTGGTTGGTTGGTTGGGGTTTTCTTTCCCAAGGTTTTTAAGAGGTTCACAGACAGAGTGAGAACATTAATCCATATCCCTGAAACAGGCATTACTGCTCCACAAACAACTCCTGCCTTGAGTGCGGTGTATATCACCAAGGTACCAAGGATCCCTCCCCATTCCATGCTCAACACCTGTCTTCCTGAGTAGGAAACCACCTACAGAGTGGGAAACACCAAGGAAAAGGATGAGTTTAAGCTCCCACCCCTCCTGGGGCCATAGATCCATACATGCAAAGCTGGACTCATTCCTGAGAACGACAGGTATTTAGAAGAGGGAGCAAAGTTAAAAGCTAAGCCAATCCAGGCTCCTTGGAGAGTCAAGAAAGTACTCACAGAAAATAAATTCTGGCTGTGTCTGTGCTGAATCACCTGCAGATCTGCTGTTTCTCATCAGTGCTTATACTGCTGGGAAGCAGAACTCTGGAGGGAACCTGACTGGGACGTTTCACGAATCTCCAGGGTTATGGTAAAGAACTCCAGAGTGCATTGGCTTCCTCTGAGAGCAGCTGTCTAAATCAGGAAAGAAAAGTTTTCTACTTTTTTTTTTTTTTTTTGGTATTTGCTTTCTTAATCAGAGGACTGTTGGGGAAGGCATATCTTATAAAAATAGCCAACAGAAATAGGGGAAGAAGTCAGGCTGCCTGGATGACTGTTTTGGGAATTCAGCTAGGAGGAGAAATCCTAACTCCTTCCTGCTTGGAATATCTCTGGCTCTTGGGTGTGAAACAAAAGCACAGTCCCAGCTGCAGTTCTTCTCCCTCTTAGCTGTGTCCAGGCTGCTGCTGACACTGGATTTGCTTTCGGCTGCTGCTCTTGCAGCTTTGTCTGCAGCGTCACCCAGGTGCCACCTGCTATCCTGAACATTCTGCTCAAGTCCAACATCCCTCCTAGCATGGAAAAAAAGCACAGAGTTTTGTTCCAACAACATTTCATATTTATCCATTAAAATAAGTAAAATACTAGGAGTTAGAGCTTGGAACTGGGTAGATGTTTGTATTTAAGGGTCTGTGAGCTGGATAGAGGGAAGCTGAAATCACTTAGTGATTTGCTCCCTGTCTTTTAATATTCTCAGCCTGTCCATGAGTTGAATCCTGTTATCCCAATATTCTTGTGTTCTTCTAGGCCTCTCTAAGTGATGAGTTCCCAAACTTCATGCAGCATCCATGACACACAGTTACCTCACAGGGCTGAATACACACTCTTAAGCAGAAGTCTATATACAAACTGTTAAATAAAAGGAATAAACTCCAGTCATTCTGGGCTAAAGAGATGATAGAAAACTACTGTATCACGAATATAACTATAGACTGTGTCTAAGTTTTACTGCTGTTCTCAATATAAAATAAAACTGCTCAGCATTAATAGGATCTCTGTGGATTCAACTTCTCAGAGACTTTTAAAGAACTCGATTCTAAAGAATTTAGATCAGGAGTGAATGCTAGTCACTAGGGAGGGCAAGCAATAAAATGATAGACTCCTTTTCAAAAATTGTTTGTCCACAGTGCATATACCCAGATGCCTTTTTCATTTTTAAATATCTTTTCCCTCTCCTCTTTGCAGCCTTGTTGGTATTCACTGTGCAAGGCAACAGAGATGAAAATCATTCCCCATTTATGCACTGAGTGAAGTAAGAAGTATGAAGGTACAGAAGTCAACATATCCAACACGTATCACAAATACTAAACAGGGGCTAGCACAAACCTGGCAACTCCTGAGGCATGCTTTCAAGTGCCTCAAATATATACTGCATGTAGAAGTTCTTCCACAGGGAATACTGGACCTCTCCTGAATGAGCCACAGCATCCAAATGCAGCAGGAAGCTGCAAATGCAACAGGAACCTGGATTTTGGGCACTGCAAAGCTGGACTCCTATTTAGTTCACTTTACTGCCCTGATCAGGACACATCTGTGCATTCTTTAAATTATAGACACAGATCAGCTTTCCAGGGAGGTCACAGTAAGGCCATAATTAGCTCATTAAGCAAATTGTTCCACTATCTGAACAGGCTTTTAGTTCAGTGTTTCCATTAGCTCTTTTAATATCTGAATGGAAAGGATAAAATTATCAGTTGATATCAATCAGGAAAGCGCTGCCTACGGTCAACAAAACTAAGGAGAATTACAAATAAGTTAGGGTGTGGTCTATTAGACACATCCTTTTCTTACATTTTTACCCTCCCTGTGTGTTCATTTTATTGGAAGTTTTAAAGATTCAGTATGTCATGCAGGAAAAACGTTGAAGAGGGATATAGTCATGCTGTGGTTAACCACACTTTACTATGACGGGAGAGATATTTAGACAATGATAAGGCAACAAGCACCAAAGTAAGGATGGATGAGGAAAACTGAATTTATGTGATAATTTATGTTATGTGCTGAGATCACAGAATCAAAGAATCACAGAATGGTTTGGGTTGGAAGGATCCTAAAAGATCATCTCATTCCAAGCCCCTGGAATGGGCAAGAACATCTTCCACTGGACCAGGTTGCACCAAGCCCCATCCAACCTGGCCTTGGCCACTTCCAGGATGGAGGAGGCATCTACAGCTTCTCTGGGCAACCCTCACAGTAAAGAATTTTTGCTAAGATCTAATCTAATTCAAAGGCTTTGATTTCTACCTCTACTTTATGCTACTCAAGAGGCAGGACCCTGCCTTGATTCCACTATGTGACTCAGAACATCATCTTTTTAATTCATCAGATAATAAGTTAGAGCTTGATTTAGAGATAAATTACAGACTGCCTCTGGTTTTTGATGAATGCCAATGCCCCCAGAGGATTTATGCTGCAGATGGTGTGCACTGTTTTCCCAGCCACTTAGGTAGAGAGCCAGGAAATGTGGGATGGCATCTACTAGGGCATTTAGATAGTAAGAAGATATAAATATTTGTATGGATCAGGACTTCATTGCTTATATTGTAGATTTAATCCTAAATAGCATAATACACAAAACCTAGGAAAATGACATTTTTGCCCACTTTATAGCTATGAAGTGGAAGATAGAGGGAAATATAGTAATGGTCCTAATGAACAAAACCAAAGATTCATTCATTCCACTACCTTGCTTCTCACAATTACCAGGAAGATTAATTCAAGGCTGAGACACTTGGAATTAAATATCTAAAGCCAAGGAAATTCAATTCATAGGTCCTAGGTGACCTGTCATCACAGGATCTCTTGGGCCACTGTGCCCTCCTGAAGGACCAGCAGAAGGCAGCCAGTACTCACAGGACATCTGAACAGCACTAACCTGTGTTTAGATGTTTGAATTACATCCTCCAGAGTTTGGGGAGTTGTGGATCTCATCCAGTGAAGTGCCTGTGATGTGGGAGCTGAACTCCCCTCCACATTTCAGTGATGACTGCACTGGTGCTGCATGTGGTAGAAGTGCACACACAAATGTCAGCATTTACATCTCAGTGTCTTCCTTTGCCAGCCCAGTCCCATTCTGGAGAATATTTTAAAAGAAAGAAAGCCGATATCCAGGGATATTCTAAACAAAATACCCCCTCAGTGAGGACTCACAGATTTTGGAAATCTGGAGGCTTGGGTTTTCTAAAACAGATGTTGAATCCAAATATTCATGCCTAATAGGTCCTGAAGGACCTTCTTTCCTGGTATTTTGTTATTCTTTTTCAAACATTAATCCATAGTTTTGGCCTCCGTACCATTCTGTCACCATTATTTCTACATTTTTAGTGTTAATTTATTTAAAACCTGCTGTTTGTTAATGCCTTTGGGCACTCATCTGTGTAAATGAATTAGTATTTCCCTATTCATTTTCTTTCATGTTGTTCATAATTTTATAAACTTCTGCTTAAGTCTCTTAATTTTTTTTAGACTGAGGCATTAATTTATTTCATTTCTTATCTTAAAAAGCACCATATACCCCCAGCCATTTTTTTGCCTTTTCTGTATCTTGTTTAGACCACGCTGTAAACAAATAATTTGGCCATGGTGAATATGGATGACATGTAAAACATGCATAAGTCATTGCCTGAATTGCTGAGAGATCTGTGTTTCATGTAGGGGATTTTTGCCTTCTCAGTTAAGAGTTTAGGGGCCAGATGCCTCCAAGTCCATCACTGTAGATGAGTTCCCTTTTATTCATGCCCATAAACAACTGATTTAGACTGGAGAAGATGCAGGAGACATCCTTAAATTCTCACTGCTTCCCTGACAGCGTGGCCAGAGCTACATTCTTTTCTTACTTATAATATTTGAAAGCAAGAAGAAATAAAACCAAATCACACAAAAAACAAAAAAAGCAGAATATAAGAGATGCATGAGCTTCTGGAGAGGCTCTTCAAAGAGATTAAAAAAGGGTTAAGGAAAATGTTCCACTGGTTCTGTTGGCCAGGAGAAGTGCTCAGTGAGCCAGACAATCTTGGAGCACATGTAGCCATGGCACAAAAATAAGAAGCAAATAATCAATTGTGTGCTTTATCAGCATGGTATTCAATTAAATTTCAATTAAGAAGGAAAAATAATGCAGCAGTCATTATCTAAGCTGTGGCCAGGTCCTTACACCAAATGTCAAGATACCCTTGTCAATTTGCAAACAGCTCAGATAAGGATTAAAATTCTCCAGACTGCACAGGAGGCCCCTGTGAGCATTCCTAATGGTCTCTCAGTCCTAGCCTTGGAAACACTTCCAGCTTCTTGTTTACCAAAGTTAATGCCTCTCTTTTGAAAGATAATTAAATAAAACCTTTTTGAATTGAAATTTTAAAAGAAAAAAGTAAGAATGAGACATTATAAGAAATACATGATTGCTAAACCAGAATAATTCTGTCTTTATCATGCTAAAAATCACATTATTTTGCAATGGAAATTGTTTTGAGACATAAGAAGATGCCAGTTTGATGGCAAGCACCTCCAATCCAACATCCACACTTTATTTGCCACTTCAACAACCAAGCTCTAAAGAAGCAATTTATTTCTATTTCTTGGCTTGCCTGCCTTTGTCTGCATAAGGCATAAGAAAAAGACAAACAGCTGAGTAAGTGATGTTATTCTGTTTGATTCAGGATTAGAACTAAGAGATTCCTGAATTTCAGGCTCAGATAACTGACCTGTACCTCAAGGAAGAATATTGTTTATACAAGAACCATTTTGACTAATGTTGTCTTCCTTAGTGACTGTAGTTGTCCCACCAGAGCAATACAAGATGAAAACTGATTTCCACTTATGACAAACAGAATGTAGAACTGTGGAGATGTTATGTGCTATATTGTGTCTAAAAAAGTAAACAGATAAGAGATATTCTAGTCACTATGAAATTAAGAGCAGAAATATAACAGATTTTTATCCCAGTCCCCATGGATGGAGTCTGGTTGGCTTTCCATCAGGTAGCACAGCTTCTGGCCTTTGGCAGACTGTGATCTTTCACTTCCCTGTGTTTGAAATACCACAGCTGGTACTTGTACAGCCCTTGGAGTGCACCATGGCCTGCTTCCTCAATTGTAAGGTATTTTCAAATCCACCTCATCTTACTTTTTCAAACTCCTCCTGTAACAAAAAGTGTAGGAAGCAAACCTGAGTCAAGTGTGCTTTTTCCATGAGTAGCAGCATGCTGTTACTCCTGTATTGAGCTGTGCCCATATACACTAAAAAAATCCTCTGTTACATGTGTTTTCTTGACTGTGATGCTTTTTGAGTAATTCCCCTGCTGAGAGCTGGAAGGATACCACAGTAACTGGGATTTTTGTGTTAGGTTTTTTTCCTTGCATGTCCTTTGTACTCAGACTAGATACACATTTCTCTTTTTCTTGTTTTTACTTTTCATGGCTGTCACTACCTTTTCACTTGCTAAGGGACATCTCTCTCCCCAGCTGCATTTTCTCTTCTTTCATCACTTTCCCCGTGTGATTACAATCCAATGATGTCTTTGGCACATTGTCCTGTGTCAGCAGACCAGGATATATTAGGGGCTGTTGAATAGACAGAATTTAAGCTCAGGATTAAAGTGTGTTTTGATACAAACCATTTCTCTGTTCCAAGTGGATAATGATTTATTGATTTATTATTTTGATTCACTACAAAATCAGGCCCTTTTTCGTACCTGAAGGTAAAAGCTATAATCTACTCAGCTCTGGATACCTCACCCAAATTTGAACCTCTCCCCATTTTATTCAGGAATAGAAGGGGTCCTGTGTCTCACTGAAGATACAGAAGTAAATCTAGAGAGATTCACAGCCTTCAAGGAGAGTTAATTCCATAGTTTTGGGGAGCACCATCTCTTTAAACCAAGCACAGAGGCCAGAGCAGTTATTACATCATGTGGTGGAGTAGGAATCCCACTTGAAGGAGTGAGGTTTCCCTACAGAACACAGACATTGCTACTGGCAGTGCAGGCTGACTCCTTGGAGAGCTGCCTTTCCACTGCTCTACAGCTGGGGATATATTTGTTTTTAATTATTGTTTTGCTCTAGCCTGTGTCACAATGCAGAATGCAAATTGGTGTTGACTAACACCACCTGGGAGGCAAATCAGGCTAAAAGAATAGAATATAAATTCAACAAACTCACAGTTCAAATCTATATATTGTATTAATTTTTTGGCAATAAAAATAGAATAAAAAAATTAAGTTCCACCTTTTTCTAACTTGCTGATATTTTATTATTTGCTGATATGATATTTTATTTCAGAGTTTATTCTGTGAAACAACTCAAGCTATTTGAAGAATAGCTGGAAAATTAACTTTTCTCTTGCAAACAACAAACCCAGAGATTTTCACAGATACGTAAAAGTTCCATTTTGGTTCTGGGAAATGCCAGTGGAGAGCTATGCAAGGGACATCACAGCTAGAGAGAACATGCCTTCTTTCTTCCCTGGAAAGCATCTGCCTTGTTCAGAACAGTGGGATTTTCCCCCTAAAAATAGCCATATGGGATCAGATCACCTCTCCAATAGCTCAGGACCTTGTCTGTGACCATGGCCCATAGTGGATGCTTAAAAAAGATTAAAAACCAGAACAAATGTAGTGCTACTTTTCAGAACACAGTCCCAAGATTCAGACACCTGCATCTCAGGGATTTTGTGACCCAGAAGAGCTGTCTCAACCAGAGACAGATTTTTCTTGCATTGATGATTCCATTAACTTCTTAAATGTCTGTGACTTTTTCGTATCACCAAAATTCTGTGACAAGAAATTGAGCAGGATGACAGAAGTGACATGTTACCTTTTTTTTCATTTTCAGCCGGTCAGTTTCTCATCTCACTACACAAACCTGCCTTAGTTTATAGGGGAAAAACAGACCTTTTTTCCTACTGATTTTTTTTTTTAGTTCTTCCATTGACACAACAGACTGAACCTCAGAAACAATGTACAACGCCAGCCATGTGGAAAAACAGTATTTTCCTCATTATTGCTTACACCCCATCTGATAAATTTTTGAGTCTTATGGTAGGTTAAATAGAATGAGTCTGAACATGGATGTCTGTAGAACTTAAGTGGGAGAAGAGAAAGTGAACTGGTGATCTAGAAGTGAAGAAAGAGAAGAGTGAGAGGATGCTGTGGTTTCACCCCAGACAGGAGTCAAGCCTCCCACAACTCCTCATTCACTCCTCCACCAGCGAGCGAGACTGGAGAGAGAATCAGAAGGAAAAAAGGCAAAAAACTTCTGGGTTGAGATAAAGAGAGCTTAACAGGGAAAGCAAAAGCCATGCATGCAGGCAAAACCCTCAAGGAATTGATTCACTGCTTCCTGTGGACAGGAAGGTGTTCATTCATCTCCAGGAGAGCAGGGCCCCATCCTGTGCAAAAGTGACTTGGGAAGATAAACACCATGTCTCCAAATGTCCCCCTTTTCCTCCTTCTTCTCCCCACTTTACATGGTCACAGAGTGTGCAATATCCTGTTGGGGTCACCAGTCCTGGCTGTGTCTGCTCCCAGCCCCTCCCAGCCTGAAGGGAAAGCAGGAATGGCTTTGGCTCTGTGTGATCCTGCTCAGCAATAACAAAAACATCTGTGCATCACCAACCCTGTGTTCAGCACAAACCCAAAACACAGCCCCACATCAGATTAACCCTACCCCTGCCAAAACCAACACAGAGGGGGAAGAAAAAATAATGAAACCTAGAAAACACATTTTGCAATTGTGCTGTTTGACAGAGAGCTAGGCCAAAACTCCAGCCCTGAAATCCGTGAACTTTGCCTTTGTGTATTGTCAAGCACACGTGGCTTCAAACTCCTGATGGTTCAGGCTCCTGTCTTGTTACTATGCCCACCAACATTTGGCAGAAAAATTATCACCATCTTCCAAGGATCCTGGTGGAATTTTTTAATGCCTGCTGTTCTGGCTGCTGCCCCAGCAGGGCAGGTGTGACAGTGCTTAATTTGTAATCAGGCAGTTAATTGTGACTTGCTTGGCTTTGCTCAGCAGGAGCTCAGAACAGCTCCTGTAAACCTTGTTCTCTGGCTAAACATTTGGCCCCTCATGGCTGCTGCAGGGAAGAAGCAACAGCACCAGGCAATAACAGAATTTCAGGATATTTGGAAACATTTTCTTTGTGTGCAATATGTACAAGCCCTTTCTCATCCTTCTCAAGGTCTTTTTTTTGTTGTAGTTACAGAAAGCTAAACCAATGCACAAGAGGGAGAGGGTATGTGAACTGGGGGCTCCTTGTGGCAATAATTAGCCAACAACCAGAATTTCCTGGGTGGTCTCTGCCCTGATGGTCACTAGTGTGAGTACATAATGAGATGTGACTGTCACAGGCCTGAGGCAGACATCTGAAACTAAAAAACAGACTGCAGAGACCAGCTGGAATCATAACCTACAAACTTCTATTTAATCTCTTTCCATTTTTTTATCATGTGGGAATGTGGGGCTGTTTTTTATGATCTTCCCCTTTTTTAAGCAGGACAGAGTATATTGTTTCTAATTGATTTGATATCTCCCACAGACACAGAATGACCCCAGTCTCTAACCCTGAAAGCATTTTACAAGAATAACTTTCAGGAACATATGTTAGAAATTGAGACATACTCTGAAGGAAGAAAGTGAGACAAAAAGGGTTCAGAAAATAGAAGCAGATCATAGTAGTACTATAGTAACACACTTCATTTTTAATTTGCTCATGTGTGTGTGATTTTAAAAACTTTGATGCTGAGAGATTCCACAGCAAACCAAAAGAAGTGAACTCTATTAACAGCTGCTGAATCCTGAGTATTTTTGAAGGTCAGGTGGTTATTTAGTTATTTAAATATCAGCTTAGAGATGATAAAAACATACTGCAGGATCTTTATGACTCTTGTAAGACAGCTCCCTACTTAAAATTATGTGGTATTCGTATTTATCCATGCATATGAATTATTCACACTGTGGATTTGTCCTTTCTGCCCTTTCAGCCTCCTTTCAGTCCTGGAGATGACTGACCTAGAACTTCATCTCACTGTCACCGTGTGTTCCTGCTGTAGAGTACTAGAGAGCCAAAAATACAGTTTCACACTTCATGTGAAAGGGAGGAAAGGAGGCTGGGAATAATTGAAATTGTGTGTATAATTAGCCATGTGTACTCTTTTGTTGAAACTATGGAAGAAGTTAAACCCAAAATTGTTCTGCATTTCTTCCTTCTTGGAGTGGTTGTCTACATGACTGATCATCTTGATTTTCCTGAACCATTTTTAAAGTGATGTGTGGGATCTTCTCTATGCCTTTCTTCTAAAGGGTGAGGAGAGATTTTTGGCTGTAAATCCAAACCAGTCCTTTATTCTCTCTTTTTGTACATTCACTGATTTATATGGACTTGATGGAGGAAAAGCTTTCTTAAGACACAGAAATATAGGATAAAAATTGGAGAAATATAGGATATATATATAGGATATAGGATAGGAGGTACAAAGGGATATGGAGCCAGGTCTAGTCCTACCATCCTGCCTAGTATTGGTATTAGAGAATACCTATGAAAATGGGGAGCTCAGCTTGAGCCCCAGACAGTGTTTCTTAAAATCAGAGATTCAGCAGGAATATTCCATGTGACATCTTTCTTTCTTCTCCATCTTTCCCTCCTCTGCCACACAGGCCATTACCTGTCTCCTCAGGCAATATAATGAGCCAAGTGCCATGAGGACAAAAGCTCTCAAACCTTAAAGCTTGCAATTTGCCTGAGGAAGAAGGAATGAGCAGAAAAGGTCAGACACACGAGTAATGTCTTGGTCCTGATGTCCCTTTGGCTTTAGTGAGCTCCCAGGCAATTGTAATATATGGCCCAGCAAAAAGGTGCCTTAGGATCCCCCCTCAGAGACTGGAGGCTTTGGGCACAGCCTTCCCTTCTGCAGTGCTTTGAAAGGCAGCAGCAAAGCTCAGGGCAGGCAGAAGAAATCACGCTGCAGAAATATTTCTCACCTGGATAAATCATTCTTTTCTCCCTGTGTGAATTCTTTTGCAATGCAACAGTCTCAGAGCCCTTTGCCCATCTGTGCTATGGAAATCTCTTCTGACCTGGCAGTGGCCTGGCCATCCATCATGTCAGGGCTGAGGAGAGCACAGGGGCTGTCACCTCACCCACCTGCCTCAGTGACAGCAAGGCCAGAGCAGAGCCCAGCCTCAGCCCTCCCCATGACATGTACATTCCCTTCTCCACTAGTCCTTAGCCTTTTCCCATCACTTTCTCCCAATTTGTTTCTCATGGTTCACTGGAAAAGTGAAAGTAAGCATACACACAAGGTCTTATTTACCTTTAGGTGAATATCTGTAGCATCAATCTTGGTAGCAAAGCAAATCTCAATTCCGCCACCTCTGTCTTTTCCCTGTTCTGTTAGAGCACATATTCACATTTCCGAGTTAAGAGAGGCTGAATTTTGCTCTTTCCTACAAACTTTGCCTCACCAGAATATTTCATATCAACTTTAACTGTCAGGCAACAAAAAGGAATGGGTAACAAGATGATGACTTAATCCAGCATCTGTTGAAGCCTATGGTCACCTTTCCTTTAGATCAAGACCTAAATCCTTATTCCTAAAAGCAGCTTTGACACTTAATCCTTGGAGGGGAAAAAAGAAAGGGAGTGAGTCAAATACAATAAAACTGACATTTTTGTATTTGAAGGATACATCAACATGACTGCAAAAGCTCTGCTTGACCTATGCAGTGGCTTTCCAAGAAACTTTGAGGAGTTAAGTAGAATTCAGTCCATCCTTTTAGAAAGTTCAACTTGAGGCTGAAAAGAAGGGAGAAATATAATTCAAGTTTCAGAGAAGATACATCAAAGGCAGAGAGGTTCTCCTAATGTGGTCATAATAGTAGTAATATTTTTTTGGTTGTGTTTTTTTGTTTGTTTTGGAGTTTTTGTATTTTGGTAGGTCTTTTTGTTGGGTTATTTTTGGTGGCTTTTTAGTGGGTTTTTTTGTTTGTTTGGGTTTTTTTTTGTTTTTGTTTTTGTTTTTTGTTGGGTTTTTTGTTGTTTTTTATTGTTTGGGTGTTTTGTTTTTGTTTTTGTTTTTTGTTTTTTTTTGCAATGAGTAAAGCCTCATCTCATCCTGTAGAATGGCTCTTTAGCTTACCTGTTTCAGTAACACTCTCATTATGCCCATGGTCTACACACAATCTGCAGCTTGTACTGCAGATGGCTTCACAGCAGTGCTTGCTGCAGGATGTTCTTAGTGCAAAAGCCATCAAAAAAAAACCCCAAAAAGCAGTTTTTCACATCAGAACAAGTAAAAACTGTCTTTTATAAGCCACTGCTAGCACAGGCTGGCAGTGTTCCTTGCCCACCTAACCTTTAGTTCTGTTCAGTGTGCAAGGTCAGATCCCTTTGTGCCTGCTGAGAGCCTCTGAGTTTGGCAGAAATTTTGCATCAATGCAGATGTCTACAAAAAGGGAGTTTGTTGGCAGGATCAGGACCTTTTGAATAATTCTGAAATGACAACACAGCTGGAATGAGGAGCTTGACACGTGTTCTGTGTCTGTGGCTGCTCATTGATTGCTTTTGGTTTTACACAGAAAACAAAAACATCTGAGGTCATTCTCCCCATCCCTCTCACTACACAGTGCTATGCTATCCTTGCTCAAAACCAGTAGAATCCCAGTATTTTATCTTAAAACCCTGGACTCTAGAGTCATGGTAACACACAGGCTTTTCTGCCTTTTCTGCCTACAACTACTTCTATAAATAGATAGCCAGATGACTTCTAGATTTCAAAGCTTCTAGGAAAAATAAAACCCATGAATACTAAAGCTTGAAAAACACAGAAAATATGAGGAGCTTCCTCCTTGCTAGAAACTACATCAATAAATGTTGTCCTCCCAAGTTTTTTGCTGTTTCTTTTTAGTATTGCAATATTTAAGCTAAACTGATAACCTGTGGCCAGCTCAGGTCAGCAGGAAGAGAACTGGCCTTGCCTCATGGGAGAGTGCACCAATATCTCAAAGCTGGCATTCAGAGTTGAAATAATCTTCTTTAATAAAATTTATATTTGCAAGGTGTCCCTGTCCATGGCAGGGGGTTTGGAATTAAATGATCTTTAAGGCCCCTTCCAAACCAAACCATTCTGTGACTCTATGATTTGATTCTGTGATACATTAAAGTAAGATGTCTGCTCCAAGGCAATCATTTAAATCCTCATCTCAACTGTTTTAGACTTTTATCAGTTAGGTTGAGCTGCCTTCTGCAAATGTGTGCTGCTGTCCTTTGACTACAGCCAGTGTTTAAACAAGTTGCTCATGTATGAGCATGAGAGTTAAATGCACTCTCATTTGTGTGGATAAATGGCTTCTATCCACAGGCTATGACTACATTGTAGAGTAACATAAAAATGATAAGCTACCTTCAAACAAATGGGTTTTATCAGTATCATTTTAACTAATTGCACTTCCTGGGAAAAAAAAAAAAGTAAAAGATTCTGGCTTCTTCATGAAAGCTAAAGTTTTTGAATTATTTATATTTGTGTCTGTATTTCTCTTAAATATATATATTCCTCCAGGACAGGAAAAAAGAGGAGGCAGCTCACCTCCTGTGACATAACCAAAGTAAAATGTATTTGGCTCAGAGAAGTATTTAATGGGACTGTGAATTCTTAGATGCAGGGATCAACTTTTGTTTCTTATTTGTGCTCTGTGTGAAACATTGGATTCTTAATCTATGACTGATTCCAAGTAGTATTATAGTAACAATGTTTAGTTAGAATGTGTCTCTCCCTATAAAAATAATTTAGCATAGTTCATGGAAAGGAGCCATGATAATGGGTTGGGTTTGTTACATCTCCAGTGATGGATATATGAAATGAGGGAAGTAATTTCTCTCTACCTTAGTTTTGCTTTTATACCTTTTTTTTTTTTTTCTGCTGGAGATTGACTTTAGCTCTCGACTAGAAAAAAACAGGATACAAATCTGGTCCAGAGAATCTTAAAATCAGGAAGAAATAACCTAATAATAAGAATTTTTATATGTGGCTTCCTACAGTATTGCTGAAGACTTTTCTAAAAGCCACAATTAAAGCAAGGCCCCAGCCAAGTGCCAGAAGCCTCTTTTGTGTTTGTCCACTCTCAGCAGTGACTCATCTCCCAGCCCAGGAGTGTGTGCTGCAACACAGCTCTTCCATTATTCAGATGATACCAGCTGAACGTTCAGCTTTGATAACAAAGGACATGGCAAATGTCTCTCCCTTTCCCATTAAAATCTTCTCCTGCAATTGCCTCAGTGTGTGTGAGTAGATATAATAAGCAGATTGCAGAAATTAATTAATTATGAGAGTTAACTTTTCACTTTCACCCTTCGCTGAATCTCTTTTGTTCCCTAGCCCTGGCTTTTGTAAAACTGAACTTATTTCCCAGGGTGTGTGGCTTTTAACATGACTGTGTCCTGTGTTCAGCTGCTAGAGCACACCAACCATGTGGAACATTTTAACAAGGAGTTTTTAATGAATCCCTGGGAATAAAACACCCCCCAAAACAATACTTCTGTATGTGAGTACTTACATTCACTGCAGCAACAAAGCCATAAAAAAAAGGTCCAATATTTCCTATTACATTTTAAACAATCTTTAACCACAGCCATTCAGTGACAGGCAAATTTGGATAATGGGCGCATTCTGCAAGTGAGTGAATTATTCCAGATTTTGGATGATTTGCTGGAAGGACGTGTTAAAATGCTGGTAATTTGAACACCAGCAAGCAGTTTGCCTGCTCCTAACAACTTTTTAAATAAATGCCATCACCTATTCTGTATTGCCCTTGGCTTCTCACACTGTGTCAGAAGGAAATGAGAGATTTTTAACACAGCCAACAAGTTCAGTGTAAAGTGGAGAGGGGCAGAATTTCCCTCAGGTCTTAATCCCAGTAAAGGTTCAGGGCACTGAGTGGTTGTAATCAGTCACTTGTCTTTCTGAATTACTTTATTCAAAACCATGGGCAGCTCTGCAATGTCTTCTTTTTCTACCACCAGATGAAAATTATGTGGCAAGAAAGCAAAATTAGAAAAGGGACAATAAGGAAAATAAGGACAGAGGATTTGTACCCAGAGCTTCTGCATGTAGGCCTGTTGCTGACTTTATCCAGTATATATGTACATTACCAGCATCCCTTCCCTATGGCCTTGTCTCAACTGTTTTAAGAGTTGGATGAGCTTGTGGAAAACACTGCCATTTTCACAGAGTATTGAAGGCTGCAAATGAATTCCTGTCCTGAAATTGCTATTTCCCTTCTCCCAACTCCCCAGTTTTAATCAACCCCCACCCTGGCTGAGGCACCATCTCCCTCTCAGGGTTCCTTGCTGACAGAGAGGATGAGGAGGCTTTCAGGGCAAGAGACTTGAGGCTTTCAAGGCCAAAGAATAAAGACTGATTGTTTCAGACACAGTAGTCAAAACCCCTTTTCTGCTGCTAATGATCTGTCTGGGAGACAGTAAATTATGTCTGTATTTCAGCCAGAGCCATTCCATGACTTTTAAGGGTGAAATGGAAATCCCTAAACTAGGACTAGTTGTAATCACCAAAGTCTGAAAAAACTTTTTGCATTTTTGGAAAGTTCTTTCACGTAAAAATTAGGACAGGAATAAAAGCCCTAAGATCTTTTCATATTTGAACTTAGAATAATTTTTATACCCCTGAATCCACAGAGAATTTGAAAAATATATTAATGGACAGGTCAGCTTTCAAAAAAGGATTAAAATCTAAACTGTCTTGTACAGCCATAGGAATCTTCAGCTCTTGGCTGCAGAGTGAGAAGTCTAAGATCCAGTAAGTACAAAATAATATTAAAATTTGTATGCCACCAGGTTGAACTGTGTGAATTTCTGTGCATACACACACACAGACACATGAATTTACTAAATCTGGACTTTGAGACAGCTGGTGGCTCAACATCTGAAGGTGGTTGAAAACGATCATTCTAGGTCAGGTTAAAGCTCCAATTGTCCTTTTATTCTCTGTCAATAAGTGATAGAGAACATCTGTATAACAAGACATATAGCAAAGTCAGAAAGGCATAAAATGGTACCACTTTCCTGGTTAGAATAGTCTAGAATGAGAAGTTGTCTCCTTCATGGTCCTATATACTATATATTTGGCTTCTGACTAAACCAAGCAGCAATCCTGAAACCATCTGGAATTTCTCCATACTACCAGACATTGTGGCAGCAGAAAATACACTGAAAAACAAAGAAAACCAAAATATTTCCCCATATTCTGTTTTCCTTCTTGGTCACCAAGAAAGGGCTGATTATGAGCAGGCTGCAGAGGCTGGTCCAGTTAGTATATATGCATTTATATAGGATGGGTATTATGGGAGCTTACTAGGATGAGCTAGAATAAAACTGTGATCTTCTTTTGGAAGATGTGCATAAAAATGTAAAAGGATTTAAACACAGTTTTCCTGCAGTCTGGTTTAGCTGTCCTCTGAACTGTGTAGGAAACATTTGCCTTCCCAGCTTGGAGAACTTAATTAATTCACAAATTCAGTTTAAAATTTGAAGATAACTTTGAGTTAGTCAGAACTACAATTTTAGAAAGAAAATAGTTTAAATAATCTTGGCCACCTTTCCAGCAGACTTTGCAGTTCAGGTAATTTTGTAGATTAATTTACTACTTTAAACTTTGGAATCTTCCCCAAAGATCTCCAACACTGACAGAGTTTTTATGACCACAGTCACTGCAGATTTAGGATACATTCCAGCATCTATTAATTCAATGGAAAAACTGCCTTTTATTCAGAAAACACTGACTCAGAAACTTACCTGCACTTATTTGGAACTACAAACTATTGCATTTTGTATGGTTCTGAACCTGTAACTGTAAAAGATGTAAGTTATGTCCATCTAGTTAAAGTAAGCCAGTGGAATTAAAGAAGTAAGAACACAGCTGAAAAGGGCAGTTGTGGCATGTTTTTTGCAGTTTCACCTTCGTTGCCAAAGGTCTGCAATTACATGAGTTACGGTGACTTAGAGTTCCTTGCCAGGCTGCAGACACAGGATAACTGCACCTATCCATCAGTCTGGCTGCAGATACAGATGAAGCAAGGGAGGCTGGGTGTTCAACAAATGACACTGCTTATTTAATTTATATAGCCTTGACCTTAGCTGCTTTCCATAGAGCAGCTTCTGTTCCTGCCACAGGCAGGGATTTGCTCCTTCTGCAGGTTCCCTTGCAGTGCTGCAGCTCCACCACGTTCAGCAGTGCTGCCACCCCAGCCTTAACTCCAAGATTTTCACATTGGATGATGCTTGTTGATTCACAGCTGGGAGTGGCAGAAAGAAGACTGACCTGGACAGAAGGTTGAGATTCTGTCCCTGTTACCTGCCAGTCTTTTTCACCATGATAAAGAGAACATGAAGCCCTTATTCTGAAGAGAGAAGCCTTTCCACTCCCTTTGAACTCCTCCTGAGAGGTGGCTGTGCCACTGAATCTGCCTCGACTGATGCTGCAGTGGCATTCAGCTCTCAGCTAAACAAAAAATATAGTTTTGTAAATGAATTATAATGTCTACAGTGGAAATGCTTTTCTTACAAATAAAATCAAATGTGTTTTGTTGGTTGTTTTTCTTACAAATAATTTGAGTTTGGAGAGCTGTTTAGCACTTAAGTACTGCCAAAGAGAAAACAATTTTTGTTCTGAGTATGCAAAGACATGATTTTGAGCAGGAATTTTCTCTCTTCAAAATGCTAATTAAACAAAACAATGGATTTTGATAAATAAGTACATCTACAAGTTCCTGGCCTCCGGGAAGTGTTACCACAGTATTTATTGTTTGCAAGAATGAGTATCTCACATAAACACTTTCCCCTATTAAAAGATACAAAGCTTGTATTTCAAATTAAAACAGCAGTGAGGGGCACTTTGTGTGTGTTTGAGCATGAGAGTGTTTTTCAGATGAGGTCTGAAAATAGATAGAGAGTCAATTAAAGAAAAAGACAAGGAGATGGATGCTGTGAGAGGAGGATGTGCAGTGCAACTTGGTTGGAATTGGGAAACCCAAAAAGTCTGGAGAGGTGTCCTGCCCAGCTGTGCCTCCATGAGTGCCTTTTACATTTGCAATTTTCAGGGCAGTTGCAGCCATAATTGAGATCAGAAATTTACTGGAAGTGGTTCCTAAATACATTTAGAAATGGTCTGTATCTGTCTTGTAATTGCAATATCTTTCCTTTCACTGAAGGTCAGAGCCATCTTTGCTAAGGGAAGGTTTTTGTTTGAAACCTGGAATGTTGGGCACACCTACAGCCACAGAATACAACAGAGAAACAGCAGGATAAAATCCTTCCTGCATGGAACCAGAAAGACTTAAACATCATAAAACAGTTAGTTTAACCTGGTTAGTTTAACTAAGATATTTAACTTTATTAAACAAAATTAAATGCTTTCATATTTTAGTAAAGGGACTTGGTTTTCCTAGATTTTATTGTGATGGAGGTGGGACACCCCAAGGAACTGAACAACCTGTGCCATTAAATGAGTTCTTCAGGTTGATGTGACACCAGGCATCAGCACACAGAACATTGAGAGCCATAAAACAATTGTATGTTTTGTTATTTATTTTCAAGTAAACATCCTAGTTTTGTTTCACAGAATCACAGAATCATTCTGAAAAGAACCTCCTGAATGAGTCACCCCATCTATCTCAGGCATCTAGTCCCAGAAATTCCATAAAAAGATCTTAACACCTTAAAATGAGCTAGTGCTTCTACATTTTTCTATTCCCTCATAAGGAGCAGGTTAATATTTATTCAGAACTTTTCTGCACACCTTTCATTAATATTCATTAACATTTGCATTACTTTATTCTTTGTACTAACAGGAGGGAATATAAATATTTTGGATATATAAATATACATTTAAATAGAAAAAGAGAAGGCCTTTAAGAGATGTAGAAAAAAAACCACTGTTGTTATTATTTTCATTGAAATATTTTCTCATTCCCTTCCTGATCTATCATTACCACCTTTTGATAAGACTGTACACTGTATTTATAAAATTACAGCCATAAATGCCTACATGTGGCAATTTTTATGTTATTTGTGAGAAGAGGAGGAAGTATCATGGGAATCTTATGGTTTCTAAGGAACAAACTTCTTTTGGACTTCCCTGATGGCTCAGAGGCTCAAGAGGGAAAATGAGTATGTTGGTGTTGCTCGGTGTGACAAAGGGCAGATTCCTCACTGTGCTGTAGAGAAATGCTGTCACCACTCTGGTAATAAATTACCATGATTTAAACTTACCAGAGCAGGATTCTGCAAGCCTAAATGGAGAGTGTAGGGTTGATGTAGGACCCATAGCAGAGCTGTCACAGCCTGACTCTCTTGCCACAACAGCAGTGGCTGTGACTGCCCCCTGCACACTCCAGGTGTATTTTTCTCCCTGTCCTGCTCCCTGCCAGATTTGGGCTCCAGAGATGCTGAATGTCACCACACATTATAGCTCCTGACAGCAGGCTAAGGACAGCAATGTGAAAAGGAGATGTGAAACTGCTTTAAAATATTTCCATGGGTGGAGAAAAAACAGCGGCTTGTTTGGAGGAGGAGGAGTGTTTGTCCCAGCGGGGCTGGGTGAGCTCCAGCCCTTGTTGTGACTGCAGATCACAAAGGGCAGGGGGTGCCCATGACCCTCCCCAGATGGTGCTGCTCTCCATCCAGCCTCCTGCACAGGTATCTGTGTGCAGTGGTGCTCACTGGCATCCTTGGGCACTCTGGACAGAGGAACTGAGTGCTGAGACTGAGCTGTCCTCTCACCTTGCTGCAACAGGGCTGAAATAAATTGGCAAGAAAAGCTTCCCTTATGCTAAATATTAATTTTGTACCTTGTTTTTCCAATATCTTCCCTGGTTAATCAAAATACGATTAGTTTTATATTTTTGTAAAAGCTTCACAGATTTTCATCAATGTATATATCTGTATTTATTAAAGAAGCAGCTCTGAGAGATCCAGAGTTACAAGTGGTTGGGTTTTACAATTAATTTGCAATTTTACTTTGTATATTTCAAAAAGAAAACCCAGCATATCCTCATTTTACTGGCATGGGAAAAAAGCACACAAAACCCTCCAACCAATCAACCAACTCCTAAACCTTCCCTCCAAAAGTAGTGTTTTTTAAGTATTTATAAAGTATTTTCACATAATTTACCTTATTCACCTGTTATGAAGGAAATTGTTAATGGAGAAATTTTGCATTAAAAGACTATTTTTGACACAGACAAAATCAGTTCTGAAGCAACACAGATTATTATCTGAGTGATGAGTAGAAGATGAGGAGCAGCCAGAATAGATTTGTCATGAACAAATCATGTCAAACCAATCTTAGCCCCCTCTGTGACAAGCCAGCAGACTTTGTAGATGGACAGAAGCAATGGGTATCATGAATCTTGGCTCTAGAAATGCTTCTGATGTGGTCTCAGATGGAACTCTCATAAGCAAACAAGGTCTAAGAAAAATAACAGGTGCAAAAAAAACCAAAAAACAACGAAAACTGAAAATAACAACAACAACAACAAAAAACCACCAAAAATCCTGCAGCTGTGGTACAGATATTGATGGGAAGAGGCACTGAAGGGGGTTCTGCAATGATCTCTTCCAGGTCAGTCTCTGTCAGTGTTTTTGTTAAATCTAATGAGCCAGGAAATATATTTTGGAAGACAAGCTTAGAATTCAAATTCTTAGCGATGCAAACAGATGAAAATGAAATTAAATTAATTTCATGGAGACAAATGTAATATTTTGCATGCAGGTGGGAGTAATTATCTTCACAGACAGAAATCAGGGAACAATCAGCAATTCTTCTAAAGTCATCTTTGGGATTATGGCTGATCACAAGTGGAAAGAAAGGCAATGATGATGTGCTGTTGCAGGTACCTTCCCTTTTTACTCAGCAGCAACTCACAGGGTTTTAGCTGAGCTCATCTTTGTACAGGACACTCCTGGAGAAAGAATCAACAATTAGAGTCTGTAGGAGATCAGTGGAAAATCTGAGCTGGGGAAAACAGCTGATAGAAAAGGACTAAACGTGTTTTTGTAGTGTGAAGAGATGATGGAGAGAGCAGCTTTTAATTAAAAAAGAGGCTGCTGTTTAATGAATTCTTCATGGGTATAAACTGTAGCAAAAGAGATTCATTTAAGATTAGAGGAATATATTTCTAGCAGTGTGGAGAGGCAGCATATTTTTAATTGATTTCTTCTGGGTGGTATCATGGTTGTCTTTCTGCACATTGACTTCTGTTGGCCTTCAGCTCATGAGTGGCTCAGCAGCAGGTTGGGACACCCAGCTGGAGAACCCAACAAGGGATTTCACACTGGTTTTTGTATAAAGCCTATGGATGAACCAGATTTACCTGTAGACAGCATTTCTGCAGTTCATATTTCTGTAACTCAGGGCACCACTGAAGTCAGCATGGCTATGCTCATGTATTTTAGGCTCGTTCCAGGTTTTTAGGCTCCTTACAGGTATTTCAGGAATCAGTTCCTTCTTTTAACTGTAGAACTAATGCATGCTAATACTGCTCATGCTGTGTTGTCTTAAAGCAGGCACTACTCACATGCAAATTTTGCTTTGAGAGCAGAATCAGCTTGAACAGGGAGCTACACATAGGACCAAAGGCAAAAAGATGGTCAAATAAGTGAAAATGGAGTGGGGAATCATTGAAATTGTTGGAGTGAGGTTGAGACAGTAACACAGAAGGGTTTACATAGAACTGTGACTTTAAGAAAGGTATTTGAAAATATATATAACTAATGTAAATATAGACAGCAATGATCTGCCAGGCTAATCTTGTTCCCATCTCTCACTTGTACTCACATGTCACATCCCACCTTAAACCAGGTTAATGTTACCTGGGGAATTCCCAAACAGGTCTCATGAAGGTCAGCCAGGTTTGGGAAGTTTTGGAGTCCTGCAGTGAATGTGACATACGAACACACACTTGAATTGGAACCTCTTCAGCTGTGGCATAGCTAATCTCACACTTCTGCACAGTATTTAATATATTCTGTTCACAGAAGAGAAGGGGTGTATTTTCAATGAACCACAAATGTCAAAAATCCAACCCTGAAATTCTATCTTAGATGTTGCTGAAAGTGTAAGAAATACTGGTGACACAACCATATCAAATCAAATCAAATCAAAGTTTTTCTTACATTATTTATTCAAAATAATGATAAAAAAATCATGAAAGGTTTAAAGCTACTACTGATTTTTCTCTCTGACAGAAAAAAAACCCCAAAAACAATATTACAACTGACCATTGCAGTCAGAATGGGTGAACAGTGCCAGAGAGGTGGAGAAGGGCAGCTCTGATGTTACCTCATTGCTTGACTGAAGGAGATTTCAGGCCACTTTTCAGGCTTTAGGCACCTAAATGCAATGTCTGCATTAAAATAGAATCACTAAATTTTACAAATGTAGCTGCTCTATCTGCAAGCCATGGTCAGTGGGGAGTTATTGGCACATCTTTGCCTGGAGTTTTTGGAGATCATGGTGCAACCTCTGAGTGCACAGAGAGAAAAGAGTGATGCTTTAACTGAGATGTGAGTTAGCCAGTGTGGATTCCCAGCTGAAGTTTAGCTCTCTCCCCCTATCTACCCAGATCCATTAATACCTACCTACCTAAGCTGTGTGGTGCTTGTTTGCCTCCCATCTAAGTCCAAGAAATTTTCTTCCCACAACTTCAATATAAAATCAAGTCTGTTACTTTCTTTTCTAGAGCTAAGATCATTATTTCAATTTATAAAAGTATTTTTATGTGTTCATGGTCACTTCCCTTTAAATACTTATGAATTGTGACTTTTTATCAGCCATGATCAGACCTGTGTTCTCTCAATGAGTAAAGTCTCAGTAAAGGATATACCTGCATTTTTATGGCACACTGACCATCTCTATCTCACACTGCAATCAGACTCCAAATATACAATTTCTTCCCATCATGAGACCCCTCCCTTCAGTAGAATAACTAACATTTTAGCCTAATTTCCATTTACCTCAGTTTTACTTTACAAATGCCCTGAATAATTTTGCTCTTAAAGGCTGAAAGCATTAACTGGAATCTTTCAATTACCTTTTTCTTTCACTGAAATGAAGAGGACAAAAGCATCATAGTGACTCTGAATATAAATATATTCACTGAAATTATAATTAAAAATTATATCACTGCAGGGTTTCTTTCTGTCTTAGCTATCTATCTTCCCTGTAAATACATTTATTTTCATTTTAAAAGCTAGTTTGTTTGTGTGTATATTTATTTACATATGTATGTTTTTTTTGTAAAATAGAAATACAAAAAAGTGCCATTTACTGTTATGGTCTCGATGGTTTATTCAAATGCCTTTTAGCACAGCAGGTAAAGATTTTTTTTTTCCTATTAATTCTGCACCGTGAATCCTGCAGATATTAGTAAACCTAAAACCACTGCTGAGGCCTCCACAGTCCTGTACAATTTGCCCATGTTGCTAGAGCACTCAGAACTTTTTTCAGCCCAAAATATCTCTAAATATTTCTTATTCATGATCTGCAGATATGAACCAAACACAGGCCTAAAACGTTTTTATAATCTCCTTATACTGGCATTTATTTTAAAACTGGGTGTCCCTGTTATACCTTGCCTGTTTGAAACACAGTGTTTATTCTTTAAATGGTCGCTGTAACCACAGTGATGGTCACTTGTGTGGTGGCAGGAGTGCTGTGACAATCTCATTTTTGGTGGGTTTTTCCCCAGTTTGAGGAGGAAAGGGCAGAAAATCAATGCAAGACAGACACAGCATGAATCCCACTGTGCATTTTCATTATGAACCTGTAACTTCTGAGACTTAGGAAGTAATACTGGAAGAATAGCCAGAGAGGAAATTGGTGAAAAACTTTTTATTTTTCACCTGGTTCCAAGCTTTTAGTCTGCTTGGAGATAAAAAGCTCTGCCTTGGAAGAAAAGTGCCTCTTATTAAAAAATAAAAAGGGGGAAAAAAAGATCATTACTTTCATTCTAAAAGTCTAATGGAAAGAAAGAGCACATTAAAATGTTTTCTTAATAAGTGCTGTCCTGGCAGGATACTCTTAAATAGTCATGAGTGTCTCTCACCTTTATTATTGGGCCTCGAGAAGAAAAGGTTATTTTTATTTTTCAGTATTCTTACATTAGCAAAGAGCTCATATAAACAAACAACAAAAAAAATCCTTATTCATACTAAATGACTCACAAGGTAAGTATAAAACCATGTATCCAAAGCTCTGTTAGAATTTCCAAGGGGAAAATGCAGTTTGTTATATACAGGTGCAGATTCAGTGTTCTAGTCAGATATTAGCTGTTATTTAATGAATGGCTTTTATTAATTTAGAATGCATTACTGATTGCTTGACCATTTCTACTTTTTTTTTGGCATTTTAATGGACTTTACAGCTATGATCACAGAGATTTCAAAGGGTTATCTATAAAGTTTGCAAGAGGTTGAATCTGTCATAATCCCATCCTTAGCCAAACTCAGCAAGTATTTAAAATCTGGGATTTGCCCTCCTACTTTACCTTCCATTCTGAAAAAACCAAGTGAGCCTGGTTCCAAAAGAGGCTTTTGGGGATGTTTGGGTGTGAGTCTGCACTGAGCTCCTCAGGAGTGTTGATAGGCAAGGGCAGCAGGAGCCAGGTCCCACCTCAGCAGGAGAAATCTCAGCACAGACTTTTCCAGCTCCTGGCCAGGATGGTGGCACAAAATTGGTTCTTGACATGAAAATGCAAATTGAAACCTGTTAAACAAGGAACACACCAGGTCTCTACATATTAAACAGTCTGTACACTACTAGGTGTGTCAGGCAAAGGATTTCCTTGCTAAGAGCATCAGAGTCTGACTGGCAGCAAAATGTAGCTACATATTTTAATAATTTTGTAAAAAAAAAGATGGATAGAGAGATTTAAAATGTTCTTGTTTCAAGAAATCTGTGTAACAGTCAGTGGATATTTATTTGCATTCTGGTGCTTCAGTGGAGAAGACTCTATAAAATCTGATTTTTAGCTTTGCCATTTAAACCTTCACACTGCCTGTAAACCTTATTTGTGATATTGTTGTAAGGTAAAGAAGTCAAAACAGCTGATCAGAAACCCAGGGGAGGATCCTAAATTGGCAGGAACAATTGGGTTATGAAATTACTGGGTTCTTCATCATTCCCTGTGTATTCAGAGTTGAGGACAATGTCTCCTTTGGCATACAGAGAAGAAAATATATTTTCATTTCTTAACTTAAACATGAACCAATTAAAATGTCTCAGCTTTCAGAGAGCAAGTTTGGAAAAGAGTTGATAATGAAAGTTTACTTGCTTTGCATATTCTGCCCAATCAGTGCCAAAGTTATATTGGTGTGACCCTGCTTGGGTACATTAGGAATGTTGCCCAACTGAAGAAAATAATTTGGTGGCCTTTAGGTGACTGATGGCAAAAAAAAAAAAAAAAAAAAAGGTGAAAATTGCCTACAGAGAGAGAGACAGCAATGTCAAGGCAAAAAATTGAGACAGGAAATTAAGATCAATTGAAAAGAGTCATCAAAAAAGTTTATGATATCTTCAAATAATTAGCACTGTAGGATGGAATTTTAAGGAAGAACTTCTGTGGAAAATGAGCCCCCATTTGTGCTAGAAAAGCAACCAGTAAATAATCAGGTACATTCTGCTCCTTGAGCTGCAAGCAGCCCCATAGATATTTCTATTATGTCTCAACTCAGACAACACTAAGAAGAGAAGCCTCTTATCATTTGTCCTTGTTACTGCATAAAATCAGATGTTTCCAGCTGGAGAAGTCCTGCCATCAGCCCTCTCCTTGCCCTCTCTCAGCCCTGCTTCCAGTAGTACTGAGGTTGCCTGACCCCTCTCCTGCCCACAGACTCCCAAGTTTAATAAGGCAGAGTAGTCAATGAAAAGTTTACACAGTATCTTCAATTTTTTTTCAGCCCTGCAGTTCTGCCTTAGCATAGAACTAGAGCTGCACCCCCTTTGAAGAGTGTAAAATAACCATAGACAAAGTCAAGAGAAGTTTTGCATTTTGGGGAAATGGCTGAGCTTTTGTTCTGTGGTGAAATAAAAGAAGGATTTTTTTTGTTTTGTTTTGTTTTGGTCATGTTTCCACGTAGTAGAAACCTGATCTGCAGAAGTACAGGCTCATTGTACATTGACATCATTTACACAAAGAGAATGTTTCTAAGTTATTTTGAATATATAGTCAAAAATTGTCTCCCCTACATGTCACAAGAGAAGAAAAAAAATCACTTGACTGAAGAGACTTAATAACTGATAGCTACCTAGAGGCTGAGTTTTAATAAAAATAAATAAAATATAAAAACCTTACATCACCTGAACAGCATATGACACATCTGATTTCTAATTAAAATTTCCACTTAGAGTCCATGGAAAGCAAATGAGGTTTGGACATTCCTTAGGCAGTTAAAAAGGCTCCTTTTCAATTTATTAAACCCAGCTAATAAGTTTTTTAAACAAAAGCTCTTATGCTGCCTTGTCACTTTGGATTGTTAGTGACAGACATCGTGTCCAAGGGCAGTGCAGCCTGAAGACCTGCATTAAGTGCCTGGGTGGCTGCTGGGAAGGCTGGAATGGAGCTCGTGGACAGAAAGATCATGAGAAATTGCTCTGACAGCAGAGCAGAGTTGGGAGGAGTGTTTGTCACTCAGTTCTCCATCACCACGTTCACCAGTTTATTTTTGTTATGCCCCAAAGGATTTTCTTTTGCAACCAGATCAGGGTTTAAGCAGAGCAGGAAAAAACCATAAAAATGGTTCAGGAATATCCTTAGGAGTAACCTGTGAGCTCTATCACACAGCTCCCACTCTTCCATTCTCTCTGTGCTGAACCATTAGTCTGTATCAATAATACCCTGGTGAAACATCATCCAGTGTGTGGAGTCTTGTCCCCTGACTGCTAAAACCACATTGCTGTGACTCTCTTTCCTATGGTCTGAAGAATGGGTGCAATCAGTAAATGGTCTTCCCTGGGAAATTAAGGGGGTGTTGGAAGAAATTACCCTGCATGGTCACCCTGAGCAGACAGGAATGGCAGGATACCGAGAAATGAAAACTGAAATCCAATTGAAATCTCTGTCCTCATGTTAGCAGGATGCTGGAATAGGAATCTGTGAGCAGGAGTCTGGGAATAGGAAAAGTGGCTGAATTAAAAGCAGAATGTTCACCTGGGTTACCTGGGAGTAGGAAAGGTGGCTGAATTAAAATCAGAATGTTAATCTGGGTTACCTGGGAATAGGAAAGGTGGCTGAATTAAAAGCACAATGTTCACCTGGATTACCTGGGAATAGGAAAGGTGGCTGAATTAAAAACACAATATTCACCTAGGTTACCTGATGGGTTTGCACCCCCAGGAAATGAAGTCCTGCTTCCCTCAGTGATAACTGGTGGGAGGAGAAAATCTCCTTCCTCCATCCTCACAGAGGGAAAGGCCAGCAAAGCCTGCACTGGGACACACAGCTGGGGGAACTTCAGATCTGTGCCGAGTTACTCTTACTTACAATGGAAAAGTGACAAGCAGCAAAATAGATGGAGTACTTGTTGACTGTAGAAAGCAAAGGACACAGAGTTCCCAGGCAGTGCAGAGGAGAGTTCTTTTATTGCAAAACCAGGCATTTTTCAGCAGTTAGCCCTTTATCAGTGACATGGTTTTAAGAAACAACAAGCCCAAGCCAACCACCCACCGTGCACCACGATGTGGGCATGCAGCAGTCAGAGTCTCTCACACCTCTCACGTCTCTCTGCCTCTATTCCAAGGCCTGAGCCATCATTTTACAAGGGTACAAGGCCCTTATTTTCTAAGCCTTTACCTATATTCAACAGTTGATTGCAGATTATTAAATTAAACCATCATCAGTGACTGTTAATAGTTGAAGAAAAATCATAAAAGGATAAGCAAGGAAATTATTTTGCCTGCATGAAGTGCCTGCCCCTGTAAAGTAATATTTGAAATGGAATTTTGTTCACAAGATATAGGCCTCAGGTATCTGGAATATTTTGAATAACCCTTGGAGGTATTAAGCAGGATGATGTCCCTTTCCCTGCAATAGAGAGTGGATATTCCCTTGGATGCTGGTGATGCCTGAACATACACAGTAATCATGAGAATGAAACTGGTTTTTCAGAGTTCCTGGACTGCATTTTTCCTCTAACAATTGAGCAGCTGTTTCGTGGGTGAAATGTTCTGGTAAAAGCTCATAAGTATGAAATTTAGTGAAAAACAGGAGAAATCTGGAGTAGAGCAAACTTTCATGAGTGAATAATTACTGCTCAGTTTGCAGTCTTCAATTCCAACATAACTCCCAGAGAAAATGGTGACCTCACTTTTTTGACTGTTAGTCTGTCCTTTAAAATAAAACAAGTAAAAAACCCAGCAAACAATAAAAAACCCTAAAAAGCCAACAAAAACCCCCAAGACCCCAAAAAGCTGAGGGAAATGCAGGACTGAAAGCTAATAGATATAGCATCAAATAATAAAATCCCTTTCATGAAACTAGTCAGGCTTTTTACTATCCCAGGTGCAAATTCAAATTCCTTTCTCCACTAGCTACAAAATGTTTCTAGTTTCCATCCCTTCATGTTCATATGTGTATTGTACATTCATTTAACCCATTAATTCATCTTCTTACACTATCCTTTCATTTAAGCATTTTCACACTCCTTGTTTTTATCTCTCTGTTCCATGCATGTATTTCTTATTTCTTAATTTCTTTTCTCTCAAGCCAGCCAGATTTTTAGTAGTTTTTGGAAGCTAATTCCACATCTCCTTACTTATCATAATCTCCCCTATTGTTCCAGTTTGATCTTTCTTGGATAAGTGCAGCCATAACAGGAATGGCTTTAAACTGAAATAGGGTAAATTTATATTGGATATTGGGAAGAAATTCTTCCCTGTGAATTCTTCCCTGGCACAGGCTTTCCAGTTCATAAATAGGTTCCCTTGTCAGTCAGTGGAATACTGCAAGTACCCCAAAAGTGTAAATTCTGCACACTTTCACAACAGGTCTGAGACAGGTGAAAGAAATAAACTTCTATTTTAGAGAGAGCATCAATGATGAGCTCAGACACCATCCTTAATTCTTTGATGTCTGGAGGTGCAGAGATGAACCCACCTTTCATTTCTGTAAGGAAGAATAAGGAATTTAAATGGATTCATTTGGGTTTGAAAGCATTCATTGCTAGAATCATAAAACAGTTTCATTTAGGACCCACCTGCCCCCGACTCAGAGTCTATCAGAACATGTTATTCTTGTGTATTTTCTTTTCCTGCAGAGATGTATGAGCTCAGTTATTGCTGATGAGAATTCTACTCATCAAAACATTTGAGTGTCAATATTCACTGAATTCTCTAAAATGGATTTCAGATAGCATAATGGAAAATCTGCAATTCCTGCTGTGTTGCTTTGCTATATAAATCAAGCTGCTAAGTAACAGAAACAATGCTCCGTGCTTACAAACCTCATAAAAAAGGAGAAAAAATTACAAATATCTGCTAGGAACTATTTGTAAGGGGTCTGCAAAGCAAGAATTATTCACTAAAGTAATTTGTGAATAATTTCACATAATGAGTAAATATTCACAGAACACCGACAGGAAAGACAGCAAAATTCATCAAATAAAATTATTTGCTGCAAATCACTCATAAAACTCCTGCCTTTATCTGAAACTTCCAAAGCATTTGCTGTGCTGTTTATCATTCAAACAGCTTTATAATACTGATTATTCCATTCCAGTCCAGATTTCCTGAAATTTCAAGTATCTCTTAGAAAATACTATGGAGAAATGAAGCTATTTTAGATGAAATCTCTGTTCTGAATATCTTCTGCTTCCATTATTATTCAGATTACTCACAATAAAACTTAAAGTATTCTGGGTTTCTTTGTAAATAATAGAAGGATGTGAAAAGCTGAACTCTGAGATTGAAGAGAATATCAGGAAACTCCATGGAGAAAACAAACAACAGGAATAGCAAGATTGCACCTAAACTTATTAAAAAATATCTTTCCCTTACCCTTCTCTCATCAGGGAAGGGACAAGTGACACTACTGAAGTTGAATCAGCTACTAAAGGTCTGAGTTGACTTCTGTGCACTTGTCTTTATGTTCTTTCAGGAAATGAAGAGCCTCAGAAAATTAACTAAAAATCAAATAATTAAACAATTAAATAAAACTGGATACCTGCTCAGGGGCAGATGAGCCACATGGAAAATTTGGAGCAGGGAAGCTCTGCAGAGAGGCAGTTCTGCCATTTCAGCCCAGTCTGATTTGATCAGGCATTTGATAAGAATTTGATAAGAATTTACTGCAGTCATATTGGTGTTCCTGAAAGTAAACCAATGTACATCTGTTAAAACATTCTGAAGGAGTTTATCTTTATTTCTACTTTTAGAGCTAGGTTAAAGTGACCTGATGAGGCCAAATGAGGAAACTCAGAGGTATGGAAAGCTTTTCTTGGAAACAGTCTCAATCCAACCTTTGATTCGGTGAAAGTAAACTGAGAATGTGTGTTAAGAAAGGTATTTATCCATCACCATTTTTGTCAAACTCTTTGTGCTATATTTTCACTCCTAATTAGTGCATTTTCACTGGGAAGTCTGCATGCAAAATGACTGCTCATGGTGTATTTAGAAAAAAAGATAATAAGGACCTGCAGAAGACACAGGGGAAAACAGGAAAGTAAGAAAATTAAAAAGGAAAAAATAGTGAAAAAGGAAAACAAAATTGTATGGCAGAGGTGGTGTTGGAAAGGAACAAGAGATCAAAGAAGAAATGTTTGAGAGTTTCACAAACCACAGGGAGACAGAATCTCAGCAGCATGTAGTTTGTTCATTGGTGGGATGTGCTGCCTGCCCAACTACAACAAAATAGTTCATTCCTGTGTGCTTGCAGCCACAGGGGTCTTGGTTAGAATTTGGCTCTTAGGTACATGGAAAAGCTTTTATCTGTATCTGTCTACATCTACAACAACAAGGACCCACACTTCTAAATACACACCAGTGTCTCCAAAGTTCTTATTTTCCTAAATAAATTTTAGCTATTTTGATGACTTTATTGCAGAAAAGTCAGTGGATCCACGGAGTGTGTGTTCCACCTGATTGATCAGTGTTATTAATGAGCTCATCCATGGTTTTCTTCTCAGGCCCTGTATAATAAGAAGAGTTATGTTTTTGAAATTTCCACTGAAAGTTGGATCTACTTTCTGGTTTAGAGTCAAATATGTTAAAATGGAAAAATCAAAAAATTTAAAGAGTGTAATATAAGCAAAATCTGAAATGCAATCAGTTCATGTTGTGGAGTCATAAAGAAGTGATCAGACAAATAAAAAATAGATTTTTCATAAAATAGTATTTGAAATACTCTGGTGTTAAAAACTGGTAGCAATTTTTCTTAATATGCTTCAACCCATATTTTCCATATGAAACTTCCACTCAGAATCTAAATTAGCCATAGAGAATTTTAACAATTCAATATTCTACAAACTAATTCCTGACAAGACTCAGACTTGGATTAGCAATAACATTTAGTCCATCATTAGATTATGACTATTCTGTAACATTTAGAGCCTGACTAAGCAGACTTTTGGTAACAATGCAGATAAGGACTGATTTTTAAGTAAATAAGACCTTTTACATCAGTACTATGCAACTTCAGTTACCTCATGGCTTGGTCACTCAGAGAATATTTATGGCTAAAAGTTCATTGGTGCAAGTGAGGAATCAGTACTTCCAGCACTGGTGGTTGTATCTCTAAAGTCAGTACTTGGAAAACTATTAAATTGCTTTTGAATGACAAAAAATCAAAGGGATATTCACTGCCCTTTTCTGAAAAAGAATAATCAGTGGAATAAATAATAAAGCTTGCACTAGAATAAAGCTGTGACATCTGGAACCGAAATTCATCATGCCATTGCAAGTCCACATCAGCTGTGATATGGAAAAATATTGAAGTATTTTGTGGGGAAAAAAAAATTCCCAAAATGGTTCTTTAAGAAAGAGGAGTGGGCTACAGAAAGAAAAAAAAAGGTGGGGGAGAGAAAGAGACTTGTCCTTAGATTCTGTGGAAGAGAAGGGGTGAAAGAGGAGTGTCTGCTCCCTGCTTTGCCCACAGGCTGGGGAGTTGCAATGCAGGGTGTTGCACTAAAGAGCAGTGATTGAGTGGGTATTTCTGACCCACAGCATCCTTCAGCCCAGCCTGAATCCAGCCCAGCCCATCCCTCACTGCTGCTGGTCACTGCCCAGCTGGGTCACCTCCTGCAACCCAAACTGGCATATTCCTCACAAGAGAGAGTGGCTGTGAGTTGATTCATTTTTACCAATAAACTGCTCTTGGTTGAGGGTTATCTCACAGCTAGATGGGATGTTTAATACTAAAATCATGTTTGATAGTGAAATGCTCTATCAGCCTTAGTTGCCCAGCAGTCTCCACTCTAATAGTGCTTCCAAATCACTGTGTGATTGGTTTCCCTTCACCCCCCCCAATAAACAATGTGCAATTCCTGTAATATTTTTTTTTTCTATTACTTTGGTTCCCCTAAGGTCCCAAAATTCCTTCCACATTCACTGTGTTGGTATCTTCAGCTTGTTTTTTTGCTTCCTAGCCTGGGCAGCATATTTCAAAATCTCATTCCCGTGTTGCCTTGGTTTGTCAGCAGTGAAGGTCCTCACGGAGAGAGTACATAAAGCAGCCTGTTACTGCTGTTATTATTATTTCTATTACTGCTTTAGTGCCTTCCTAAACTGGTGTGCTCTTTTCAGAGCAGCTAAGGCAGCAGACCTCCAGGGAAAGGCTCAGAAGCAGGGCTGAAATGATTTTCCATCTTTGCTCGTGCTTGTTTTCATTTCCTCACACCATCTCGTTGTCATTGCTTCTGCACTTAGCAGCAGCATTAGGAAACGTCACAGCTGTCCCACCAGGAGTTTACATCTTAAAGCATCTGTGGTGCAGGTGAGATGATGCTGGCTGCTAGAGATTGCAGCTGCCTTTTCAAATTCAGCTCTTTTGTCTCTCTCCTCAGTGGGTGCTATGAAAAGCCTCTGGGATCCCAGCTACAATATTCCTCATCTGTGGCTTTAGCACGTGTGTTTTCATAATCAGATTTGATATAATTTATTGAGTCAGTCCTCAATTTCCTGCAATTCCCCTAAATCACTGTCACTTCTCTCTTTTTTTGCCTCAAACCTGTGTTATTCCTCCTTTTTGCTTACTATTTCAGGATGCATGGACTGAGTGACAAACACTTTAATAATGGAGTACTGTTTGAAAAGTTTCATTATTTTAGCATTTTTATTTTTATGAATTCTTTGCCTTCCTTCTTTTCAACTGCTTATTTTCTTGGGAGACCAGTGCTTTTAACAGCTTTATTGTTTTTCCTTTATAGAGTGCAGATTAATGCCTTCTTTTTTTCCTAAAGCAGTAATGACAACTCACTTTAACTTTACAGATGCTGTCACTGATGGTGTTGTGCTGTAAGCAAACATTTCCCTGTCTTCTACCTTTGGTCTGCAGCCTCAGTGTCAGTTTTGAATTATCTGGGTAATTCTCTTGCGTACAGACTGTTACACAGCCTTAAGCACTACTGTTTTTATTGTTCCACATTACTGCCTCAAAAGGAGGTTGTGTTATTCCTGCTAAACTCCTTAAGCCTTAAAGTCGTTTAAGAGCAACTTGCAGGGCTTCTTTGCTACTTGATTTGCATTTGATTTGGAGTTCAGTGTCTTCTGACAATGCAGTGTCCAACATTCCTGGCTCCATCAGCTGCAACCCAAATTCTGTCACAAGGTACATAACACCTCTTGGAGGGGTAAAGGGAAGGGCATCACACAAACCAGTTCAGAGGTGGGAGGCAAGAAAAACCTTTTCAGAATTCCCCACCAGGATGAGCTGAATATGCTATGAAATCTAAGTGTCATTCAGCTCTGTGAGTCTCAGTAGTTCCTGTGGTTTTGCTTCATCTGGTATCTGCATTATTTGGCAGTGTCTCCCCTTGTGCCAGTTGCATCCTGCAGAGATCAATCCATAGCTGGAACATGGAAGATGTACTTGAAGTGCCCTCGAGCTGCATGTGGTGCACAGGCAGCATTTGCCCATCCTTCCTCTCTCATGTTATCCCACCCCTGAGAGCACAGGGCTGTGGAACAGCAGTTATCTTCTCAGCAGTAGGCTCTGATTTCTCTGGCTGAATGCACTCCATGTCTTTGATTCTTCTACTTGTGGCAGCTCCCTGGGCTGCCTGGGGACCTGCACAGCTCAGGTGCATTAACTCTTTCCACCTACCCCTGTTCTCCACAGTGCTTTACACTGGCAAATCCCACCAGTGGCATATTCCTGAGTTGTCTTTCATATTTTTGCTTTTACTTCAGCTACTGCCTGTTTTCTTAACTGAGACAGCTCACAGAATAAGAGACCCACATAGTCTAGAGCTGTCATATTTCCATCAGGGCTGTACTAGACATGTGCTTTGGGATTGATGTATACACGTTCAGAGCCTCTGAGGTCAGCAGCTCAGCTGGTCCTGCTTGCCCATATGAGCTGCCAGATGCCTGGAAATCCCAGAAAACTAGCCAAAACACTTACAGATCTAGAGAGAAAACATGGCATGTACAGACCTTCTGGACATATGGCAGCCCCACATGGGGTTGGATAGACAGGTTTGCTATTAGCAAGGCATTATCTACATAAGTGCTGGTCTACCAGAATATGCTCAGCCAGAATTCACTCTCTGTTCTTTTAAAAGATTATAAATTTTTGTTGCAGGAATACCATGGATTTCTTATATCTTTCACATTGTGACCTTTATACATATGATCTTTTCTTTCTACTGAGCCATACTGTGTTTTGCCACTGGATTTCTCAACAATGAAGTCCCTGATTATTCATATTACCTTTCTTTTGCCCATGCTCTATTCTGAATCAAACAACATGGCTCAGTGAACAGGGAAACTTAAATATAGAGCTTTACTTAAAGCAAAGACTGTGTTGATGCCCATGTGTGATAAGTGAAACTCGTGACTGTCAAATCACAGCTGCTTGTATCACATGTTCTCAGTGAGAACTGAAAGGGGGAAATGAGAGTTTTTGCTCCAGTGGTCTTCAGGAAAACGAAGTAGCATCTCTCCAAATTTGGTTCACTGGGTCCAGGTCTCCTTGCCTGAAGATCCTCAGGCCAGGACAAAATTCAGAGCATTTACCTTTTAGACTTCCATGTTGTAGCATGCACCATCCATAGTGCCTCTGTGTTAGTGTCACCATGGTTACCTTGAGCACAGTTTATTTTCTGATGCTAACACATAATTCTGTACCAAGTACACAGGGAAAATGCAATCTGTGGTATTTGAGGTATACAGGTGTGAGGAATCTCACCTCCAGTGCATCCATGACCATGCCAATGGATGGTCCTACTCCTTAATAAGCATTTGCCAGATTCAGAGATGCTGCATAAAGCAAAAACCTTTTCTTCTTTTATAAGAATCAGCTACATCACAAACCTGCAATGTTCTCCTGTTCTTTAACACAGGATGCTCACTGTGTCTCTGCCCCACTGTCTGTGGGGCAGAACGAAAACACTGACAGTGTAAGACAGGTTTGAGGAGAAGAAAAGTGATTTTATCCTGCAAGGAGCAACTCAATCTGGATCACAGCATTCTACAAAATTAGTTATCAGTGTTCTGCCTAGTTTTGAGTAATATTTTTTATTCCCACAGGAAAATGATGTAAAAAATAATGGATGCTGTAAAGCAAAGCTTTTAGTAGTTTGAAAATGGCAGTTCTGTTTTTCTTGCACATCCTTAATTGCAGCTCTCCTGCATGGTTTTAGGAGCTTTTTTATTCTTTATATTGTCACCTTCTGTTTCTCCAGTTATGCAGCATATAATATCAGGGTCAGGCTACTTTTATATCACCTCAAGGACACATGTGAACTTTATACACATCACAAAGAATTAATCAGGATCCTGAAGGCTACAGAAAAGTTATTTCATATCCATAAGAATCTGGTGTTCCTTTTACATTTTACATCTAACAGAATGTGTGCCAGTTTTTTCTGGTTAGAAAAGTGGAGCATTTCTCACACAGTCCTGTGCACAATTGACTGTGTGTTATTCACAAACCCACCAAAGGAGCAGCAGGCAGGAAAGAGGAAGGGTTTGACAGAATTTTGTTACTGTCTGCAGGGAAAGGAATTGGTCCTAGTGCACCAGCGAGCCAGGAAAGGCAAGAGAGAAAAATATAAAGAAAATTAAAGGGCTGCTATCTATCGATATATGGCTTTTCTTTGTTTCTAAGTAGAAATATACATCCACATGAAGCCCAAACATCTGGTGGCTTTCTTATCATATTTTTCCCCATAAATAAATTTTTGATGGGGCACTGTTTTCTACTGTTTTCTCCCTTCATAGGACTTACTCAACTGTTCTACCCAAAGCTCTTTGCCCTGTGGAATACCAAAGAGTTTCAACAGAAGGTCAGGACAGGTTTCATTTCATGAAATGTCCCTGGAAACTACTATTGCAGTGCCACTAATTTTATCTGAAAGATGGAGTCAATTCTTGGTAAAACATCATAATGTCCCAAATTACCTATTCCTGTTAATTAACTAAATAGTTGGCCTAGGATGACTGCCTCAGCAGGATATGTCTGTGGTGTAAATGTCAACACTCAAAATTCTTGAAAATATCTGTGCTTGACCCATGAATCATCTGCCTGCCATGTGTCACAAATTAAATCTCCCCTTCTAATTATGGGGCCAACATGTACAGTATTTTTTGTGAATTAATAATTTGTCAGGAAAAATAATAATAATAAATTGGAAAAACTATAGTGTATTGCGTTTATTATGAGAACCATGTAATTCTTGAAAATGTCAGATATTAACATGTTTAAATATTTGTTAGATAAACACACTCCTTTCATTGTCAAGAAACAAAGCTCATTTTTCCAAAGTGAAATATTAACCTCCTTCTTATGTATTTTGCCTTTATTTCTTATAAATATTTAAAGCAATTGCTAAAATATGATTTTCTGTCACCAATATGTGAGTATTTTATTTTGAAAACATTGAAAAAAAATATTTTAATACCTCTCTTTCTCTTGTTTCTCTCTCATCTGTGAGGATGGATGAGAATTTACAAAACATTCCCATCAAATTACAAAAAGAGCAAAAACTAAATAAGGTGGAAATAGAGGTAATTTTTATTCTGTAGTTTGTTCCACCACAAAGTCAAGGATCCAAGTGAGGTGCTCAGGGGCTTAAGACACAACTTCCCTTTGAATCAAAGGTTGCACGTGTGTCACTGATGATGGCTTCCCACCTACATCCACAGTTAGATGCAAAGGCAATGTTTTCAGGAGCTCAGTCAAACTTTAACTGCAAGGTCACATTCCAAGAAGTTGCCAATCCCATGGAAACCTTTAGCAGGGACCTCTTTGGAAACTTTAATAAAGCAGAGTGAGCATTGCAAAGCTGGATGGATGAACTCAGACATTCCTTAGACATTGTATTAAAATGTGTAGATGTGGCACTTGGTACTGCTGGTGAATAGTTGCATCCAATTATCTTGGAGGTGTTTTCCAGCATTAGTGATTCTATGATTCTTTAGCATCAGAAAAACAATTAAAGCTTTTAAACATCTAAACTTCAGATTTAGTGGCTAAGATGCAGCTTTCTGATGCCACGTTTTCCCTTTCTCTTAATTAAAAAGACAGCATTTGGTCTACTATATTTTAAATATGTCTGTCTGGTAAGGCATTACTTGGTTTATTTATGTGCTTAAAAGCATTGCATTACTGTTAGCAATTATAAGTAGGTTTCTGACCTCCTAAAAATAACTAGCTGTCTCCCTCCCAAGATAAATCCAGAAATGTTAGTAAAAATGAAGATAGTCTAAAGAAAATAATCCCAAGATTTTCAGCACCCTTTTCTTGCAAACTAACTTTTCTTGATTTCACGTATTTAAGCATTTTGATTATTAAAATTCAGTTCAATCATATTAATTTTGTTAAATTCTTCTGTGGAGTAAGAGAAATACTTTCAGTGGATTCTTTCAGTGTAAATAATGAGTCGTTTGAAATATAAGTTAATTCATAGCTTTAGTGAGAATACAACAGAAAATTTGAAATGGAAAAACAAGGCAGAAAAATTTCCATGTACTCCTCTCCACTGTTTTATCATCTTTAAAAATGATTGATATTCTGCAAAGCACGGAGTTTTATTTTGAAGTTGTTTATTGACAGCTGAGGCATTGCGTAAAGGAGAAGTTCATTAAATTCATTAGAAAGAAAAAAATGTTTTTAAAAACTCACCTTCACTTCTTCAAATATATTTGTTAAAAGCAGGAAAAAAAGGCTGACTGAAAAAAAACCCCTATAAAGTCATAGCAAAATAAAATTGTAGGGAATGGAAAATAGACACGATCAATAATGTGAATTTCAGTGGTTGAGTTTTGGATCAAAAGAGAAAAGGGGGCCTGTAAGTCAGTGGAAATGAGATGTGAGTGTAAAAACCCCTTGGAAATCGATTGGAGGAGGAGACCACTTTTAGCAATCAAAGTCAAGATCATACCTTAGATCCACACGCTGCTGGGAGGGAAAGAGCACTTGAGAGTAACTCAGTGTGGGAGCTGGGTGAGAGGAGATTTTTGGTTACCAGTTTGAGCAACAGAACTGATTTAACAGTGATCAGAAAAACTGGAAGTCCCTGAAATTGTTCAAGGCTGGTCTGGACAGGGTTCTGAAAAACCTGGTCTCGTGGAAGTTGTCCCTGCCCATGGCAGGGCTTGGAACTGGAAGATCTTTAAAGTCCCTTCCAGCCCCAAAAAAAATTCTGATTCAATGACTCTGTGGCTGGGAGAAAAATATGATCAGTATGAGTGCTTGGTTTTATTAAAATGAACAGGAATTTCAAGCACATTGTAAAAGATGTCAATGGGAATATGCCCAAGGTCATGGTTCTGTAACACTGTGTTTGTGTGAGTGCATCACACAGTGGGATTTTCAACAGGAACATAGGAAACCTATTATTTCCTACTGTCAGGATATATTTTTCTTTCTCTTGCTTCACTCCACACAAATGATAAATACCTGTAAGCTCCTGTCAGTGTTTAGACTCACTGCTCAGCTGGTGAAAGCCTTGCTTCTGATAGACTGATTAGCAACTCCTCAGTTAATTGAATGTTTAGACCTGAAGAGAGAGTCTGAAACTTGTGTTTATCTCTGCTCGGGAGATCTTTATACAGTTGCTAAAATAAGGAGTTAATAAACAGTTGAAACCTTTTTGATGTTTCTGTTTCCTGCATTACAAAGCAACACAGGAATCTTGCCTAAAGTGAAGCAATGAAGGCAAATCCCTGCCATCCCAGACCAGTGAAATAAAATCTTCTGTTGCTGTGGCAAGAACTTCCAGAAGTTTTCCCAGACAAGAATGAAGCACTGTAAATTACCTGCTTTATAAACACTGGACATAACCCACTTAATCAGCTTTATATCATTAATTTCAAAGAGCCAAGGAGTCTCACCTGGCTGCCCTTAGAGTTTCTTCCTAATATCAATAGACAATTTTGCAGTGAAATGTGTAGCAAAAGCCTGGAACCTGTCTCTAGTGCAGTGTGATTTTAAGGTGCTAGGAAACATTTGGGCAGAATGCAAATTTTAGGCATATTATAAATATTTTATATGCTACAGAACAACTTTTAAGAGTCGTGGTTCAGTGTGATGTCCCTCTATCAACTATTTTTTGGAAGATTGTCTCTGATCTAGATACCAAATCTAAGAGTCAGAAAATGATCACATCTGTGGTTGGTAATCTTTCTCTTATACCAGGAAAAAAATCATCTAAATAAGTGATTAACTAAGATTTCTTCCAGAGTTGTCACAGGACTTGAATCTACCAAAAGCACTGTATGTGTATATGCAGCACCTGAGGAGAATCCAGTTTGCAATCCATGTGCTCTGTCTGGTGAATAACACAAAGATAACATATTAGTATCATGATTTAAAAAGCACAAAAACCAAAACTGAGTAAATTTTTTGTCAGAATCAGTTATCATTGGGCACGATATGCATGAGATGAGTGTGATACCTACTCATCTGTCACCTTTTGTGATTCAAACTAGCCCTGATTTTTGCTTTCACTTACCCAGAACTCCAGGTAGGGTCTCACAAAAGCAGAGTTGGGGGGAAGAGATTTAAGTTTTGTTTTTAGTCTCAAAAAATACACTATAAAAAGAAGATTATGAAAATTAAACCTAAAAGAATGGGATGGGTGAGAAGGGGAGAAACTTCTTAAGGTTGATTCCCATCCTCAGGCTCAGGAGCTGAGGCTTTAGGAAAGAGATCAGATGTCTTAGGTTTGTGATAAAATTGTTAGCTAACACAGTGAAGTTACGAAGAAAAACAAAATATGTTCAAAATTTCTTTATTTGCTAATTTATTTGCATCAGAGCCTTTCTGTAAAGCATCAGACATGATCAAATTGTGCCTATAATTTATGCATGAATTCTTGTGAACTTTAAGATTTAGGATTAGCTTGTAAGTGTCTAAATCCTCTGTCAGCTTCTACTTGGCCTCAATCATACCACTGCATGAAAAAAGGAGATTAACAGGTATTCTTTCTCTTTTTTTTCCCTCATCTCACAGTATTTCTACACCATCAGAGCCATACTTCTTGGGGGCTGTGAGTCCATCAGCTCTCAAGCAAAAAGGGGCTGGTGTAGCTTTGCAGCTCCTCAGAAGAAGGAAACCTGTGAGCAAACTGTTCCCAGTTCCTTATTCAGCAGAGTGCCCTGTGCAGGACTGCTGACCCTGGTGCCACCCAGTGATGCTTCCTGCCTGACAGGCAAAATTGGCTTTCTAATCACTTCTGCTTACCACAGGACACGTGGCACGTTTTGCAGAAGGGAGATGATTAGCTGTGTTGTCCTGGCTGGCTTCCAGTTGGAAAAGCTTCATCCACTGAATACAAATCTACAGGGTAATTTCAAGTATAGCTCCTTCTCCCCTCAAATGTCATGCAGCCAGTTACTCTGAGCTTTGAACAGCTGCCATGTTCCTCTGTGGAGATGGCTGCTGAGGAATATAAAGAATCATTTTAAAGCTCTAGGGAATAATAAAGAATCAGTATTAAGCTGCTCATGTGCTTAGATGGATGAGAAGAAGGGAAGAGAAGGACAGAAAGATTTCTGATTATGGTAGGAATGAGAATGGAAAATGCATGGGGTAGTGAATAAGGCTAGCTAATGAAATATTCTATAGTATAATGTAAAGTGCAGTGATTGGGGACAGCTGATTCCTCAAAGTGTTGGGGTTTTTTTCTTCTTTTTTAGTAATTAGATTAATTTTAATTATTCAGAAGTAATCCATAAATGCTCACACTGACTCACAGTTTATCAATATTTTTTGTCTCCAATCCTGAGAGAGAAAATGCCATATTTCTTTTAGAGTGATGACTTTGTGCTTAAGGGTCAATATCTGGATTGCACCAGGCACATCATCAAAAGGATGAATCAAACTTGGGAAAGACCCAAAATCCCAGAAACAGAGTGGGAATAAAAAAAAAGTTGAAGTCTCTGTATAATGGAGAGTTGCATATGAAAGGCAGTGCTTGAGAACAGATTTTTGTCCAAGATGAGTGAATAGAATTGGCTGCTTTGATTGTGCAAACTCAGAGCCTCCATCAATGTGTGATGTTGGTTGCAACCATCTCCAAACAGGACATTTCACATTTCTGGGCCACAGATTGCACTGAAGCCATCCTCCCAACCTCAGGTTTCTCTGGGTGGATGCAAGACATCATCCCAGAGAAAAAAAACACAAATCTGCTGTATAAATGGTTTGGACTAATTAATGGACACAGAAATTGTGCTGCCAACAGATCTGAGGGATGTGAGGCAGTAAGTCACATTATGATGAGTAAATGATTGGTTGCTAAGGACAGTTAACTCCTTACATGGATCAAAGAATCATGGAAAGAGTCTTGGGTTGGAAGAGGCCTTAAAAATCACCTAATTCCCAACCTTCTGCCATGGGCAGGGTTGCCTGTCCAACCTGGACTTGAACATTTCCAGGGATGGGGCATCCAAAACTTCACTGCATCCTCTCTATAACCCTCTGATCATAATCTCACAGGAGCCTAGAAGGCAAGATACTTGTATACAACTGCTAAGAAATGAGTCTGTGCATGCATAAATTATTTTACTTTACAGATGTTATTGAAAATCAAGGAAAAAAATGATCTGACTGAAATATATGGAGTCTCCTTCTCTGGAGATATTCAAAACCTGCTTATATCTAATCCTTTGCAAGCTGAACTACCTGAACCTGCTTCAGCAGATAATTCAGTCTAGATGACTTGTAGAGGTCCCTTTCAAACCAAACAATTCTGTGATTCTGTGATTCTGTGAGATTTATGTCACTACTTTTACTGTTTTGATTTTCAAAATTTTATGTATTTCTTCTGGAAGTTATTTCCCCTGAGTAAACATCATTTATTTTGGGCTTGCAAAAAACACATGGGAAGGAAAAATAACTTCAACTATGTGTTTAGTCCTATTTTAAGTATCCTACACAGGTAAAAGACTGTAATAGGTATGTGCTTAGTAACAGGCTTTGAACATTCAGATTTTATATTTAAGATCAACATTTGAGCCAGATAAGATTTTTTAGAGTAGGATTTAAAATACAGGATACCCAGAAGTTTGATCACATTTTTCTGTTCAAAGAAACCCCAACAGAAACACAACCTTCAGTTAATACCTGATACAGAAGATGAGGAAGACAAAGCAAACAGAAATGTTTGCTGTTTGCAAAGGACAATTTCCCAATAAAGTCCAGAATTCCTGTTTGTTTCCTGTCATCCTGCTCTGATAAAGAGTGCTGAACACAGTTCTCCTGAAAATTCAATGTTTGCCCATGGTCTGTGGTCCATGTTTTATGCCTTTTTTTTTTTTTATTTTCCATAAATCAGGCCATGATTATCCCCAAGTGAAAGCTGGAGTGTGCTAAGCATTTCCATACAAATCCCTACCTAACTGCAGAATCCTTCTGAAATCACTGCAACAAAATTAAGAATGCTGAATGAAGTTAAGAGTTTCCAAAATTCTCAACAAAGTCTCTTGGTGCAGGTACCAGACCACTGGCAATGAAGTGAGTTTATTCAATCAATAAACATCCATTTCACAAAAAGGGTGAAACATTGGGAGTTATTTTGCTAGAAGGCTAAATAGGGTTTAAAATACTTAAAGATTTCTTTGAAACAAGGGCATTGTTCCTAAAATGGTTTGTTTATTTTCCTTTTTTTGCCCTCACAAAGCATCTACTGTATTAATTCCACAATCCTAGTGTCTGGAGATTGCTTGTGTGGATTCCCAATTTCCAATCACAGTCTCCTTGGAGACAATGGTTTTATTTATGTATTTACATTTCATTCAGAAAGATTTGGATTCTGAGACAAATCTCAGAGGTACAAAAGGGTGACATCTCTGAGTGAGATGGCTTGGGAGGGAGAACTGAGGAATAAATAAAATGTTTCATGTCCATCAATTCAGCTAAATGTCAGTGCACTAAACAGGGTTTTACTGCAGGTATATGCAAGGAGAACCTTGTCCTGTAGCATTATATATTTATGTCAGTATATATATGTGTACATATGTGTAGATATAAACACCCACATACATTAGATGAGTATTTAAAGATCATGGAGGATTGCAGAATTGGCAGTGCCATATTTCTAACTAGGCAGCTCAAAGAATGTAAATCAGGTATGGGAGCTGTGGGTCTTTTTTTGTTTTATGTCAAAATCCAAGAGCTGCACAGAACAATATGGTGTGAAAAACCAGTCCAGTACCTCCACTGATGCTACTGATTTAAAGGATTTTTGCTTTGTTGTCAGAGGATGTATCCAAAAATTACATCACAAACCTCTCTCCCAAGTTCCTAATATGAAATAAGGGGAATGCCTTGACTTCCCTGAACAAAACACAGTTTGTGGAAATGCAGCTGATAAATGTGGTTTATTATGTCCTCTCAGCAGCTGAAGGCTTGGTTGAAGAACAGAGTGACTTAATATAGGGATTAAATCAATAATTTGAAGAAAACCAGGAGAAATAGGATAAACTGATAATAAAGCATTGCTGTAAATATAATTTCAAGGATATTCCACCATACGTCTATCCAGGACTCATTAGTTGTCCTGTCTCCTCTGCCAGCTTCTCTTTTTAATGTATGTATGAAAATCACTTTTGCTAACAGTTTATTGAAAATAAGTAAAATTGTTAGAAATTCATCTTTATAGCAACTGTAATATATTTTCATGCACGTGGATGTCATTTGAGTGACAGATGATAAGCTGCATGCCTGATTTCTACCAACAATTAGCTTGGGCAAATAAAGTAATTGCATATGCTGGTTCTGACAGAACAATTTATTTTTTCCCTTCTGTGCAATCATGATGCAATTGTGGGTTCAGTTGTGATTTAAGGCAGGGACTGCTTGCTATTCTAGTCTTGTACTCTCCCTGAAACTAGAGAGATGCATTTTGGCTGGTCCCTTGCCACTTCCATGATTAACTTGATTAGATGGAATAATTTCATAGCATTTCACTTAACAGGAGGAGTCTGTTGGTGCTTATGCAATTATAATGGGCAATGCTGGACATTTCCACCCCCAAAAAACCCCTGAGCTGTAGTGAAATCTGCTGGGTCTGTATTGTTAAAAGAAATGTATTTTAAAATGATACAGAAGACATCTTTTAAAAATTGAGTGCAAGTGGGAAGGAGAGTGATTGGTTAGATATTCTTCCAAATGTTGGCTTTTCAGAGTTTCTTTTGAAATGGAAAACTGATTCTAGCAAGAGTTTTGTGGCTGGCAGTAAAACTCTCCAATTTGTGGTGTCTTTTTCTTCACAGAATGGATCTCACAGGAGCAACACTGCAATCAGTACATTGCCACACTTCCTAAATCCAACTTGCAAATATGAAAAAGGTCCTCCATTTTTTAATGCCTGTCTTTGACCTCTATACTGCAAAAACAGCTTTCTAGAAGTAGTTTTCAGCTCAGCCAAAAAAAAAATTCCACAAAATGAAATGTTTCTCTTGTGGTACAAAGCAAATAGGGGTGGAACATGTCACTCTGACCCAGGCTGAGCAGAGACACCAAACTGCATTACCTGCATGGCATGGAGTGCTCATCCACCTATTCTCCACCTCTTAAGTACCTATTCCCCCTGATTAAAAATGCTTGCATTTTCCACTGGAAAATAACAGTCCCCTGTGTGTGAGAACATGGGCAGTTCTTGGTGTTTTGCTTGAGGTTCTCTCAAAAGGGAGCAGAAACTTGAAAGCTTTTGTGAGAAAGAACTTCTTGCTGAATGAGCACTTCTTGTGGGCTGCTGTCACTTGGGATGGTGCTGTAATGTGGTCTTTTGGGGCACATCTTGCCACCACAACTTGTAGACATCTAAAAGGGAGCTGTCAGCTGATATCAGTTATCCAAGTTTCTTCTGCCATCAGTAATGGAAATAAATAACTCCATACAGGGATTTACTCTAACCTGAGATAGTTGTCTAAAATGGAGGGAATAAATTGGTCTCTGTACCCATTTTCCTTAACTGAAAATGACCTCTAGACAATTAATATCTGAAGTTAGGGCTGGGTCATACCCTTATCGATTGGAATTTTGTGTTTTTACAAACAAGGGTATGAATAAGCAAACAGGAGATTCAGGTTTTATATTTTCATGATCTGCCTCACAGTCGTGGATGAACTCCTTCCAATGCATGCTCCACTATTTGATTCTTCACTTTCTTTGTTAACAAATGGGCTGGGGAAAAATGAAAAAAAGAAAATCTTAGTAAATATAGTTAGGACTTGATCTTCAAAGACACATATTTTAGAGTGGAAAGGACCAACAAGTTAGCTGGAATTTATATAATTTTGTCAATTTAAAAGTTTAGCAGCTAGTTATGGTTATCACACATGACTCTTCTGTTATCCATGGAAAGAGAGAGATGGAAGTTTGTGAAAACAATGCATGTCATCTCTAGTACATGCATGTAAAGCTAAGTGAAATTAATCCAACCTTAAAAGATACAAACCTATAAAACTGCCTATAAAAACCTATAAAATATTTGTTTCTAACACTCAGTTGTTTTCATTGCTACAGCTTATTTGAGCTACTGTGTCTTTAATTATTATTTACTCCTTCTTCAATAAATGGAAGTTGCCTTCAGGAATCCAGGAGGTTAAAAATAATTATGAAACCACAAGAAATTAGAAGGTCTTTCATTTAGGACATAAGAGAGAACAAAATTAAAGCACCTTTTGCCTACTGAGCAGGAGCTTGTCTTCATTAAGTGAACAGAAGCTCTGAAGATGAATTCAGGATAGAGCATGTCCCTTGGGCCTGACAAAAGCAGAGGAAGAACAATTAGGATTAATGTGAATAATATGAATATGTCAGCAACCTGCTGCTGTCTGGGGTACAAGTGTGCAAATTCCCCCATGAGTAAGTGCAGCCTCTGCTACAGCACCAGGAGGAATTTGTGTCCTTTGTCATGGCAGAGACTCCCAAGTCACCACAGCAGAAAAGTTCCTCTGAGCTCACTTTTGCTGTGGGTACTTGCTGCCTCACAGGGAGGGAAATGAACATATCCAGGGCACAAACAATTCCCACTGGACCACCTAGAAGAAAAATATTATTTCCCAGTGGAACTGAAAATGAACACAAGCTTCATCACTGTCTGGTTCAAATGCAAAAATAATTTTTTCCTCCTTGCATAATGGGAATATACTAAATAACAGACTGATAAACTCTTAGAAAATTATGGAGAAAGAAGAAGAGCCTTTACAGGGCTGAAAATAATAAGGAAAAGGCAGAAGAAAATGCTAGTGAAGGGAGTAAGCCAGTCTGACAAGACTTAAGGCAAATGAGTTTGTCAGCAGGAAATAATTCTGGCAAATTCTGGAAAAATTTGACTTATTGGACAGAGATATATGAGATATGAGTGCATCTGTCCCTTATATAGCATGGGGGGCATCCACAGGATTTTTTTCTTTGATTGTTGGTGAAGAATAATTGAGATAGATGCTGTCTGCTTAAATCAACATGGAGAAAAACCCAGACATCTCTGCTATTACCTTCATATTTGCTGTGCAGCACTTTTAGAGGGGGTAAATTTCATTAGAAGGGTAGGGGATTTTTCTGTACCCATGGTGATCAAGTGCTAAAGATTATCAGAAGTATTTTTTTTGGCAAGCTTTTGGGAATTCAGGAATTTTTGAGGTCTCCCAGAGAAGTTTTTATGTAAAGACGTTTGCATGGTGGCTGTTCTCCCTCTCTCTTACCTCTTCAGCATTACCAGAAATGACACTCCTCACACAGGCTGACACTCATTTTGGGATAAGTGACTCTCACAGCCCTTTGGATATGATCTTGGCCACTTGAAAGGAAAAGAACTTACAGAATGACAATCAAATGAGAGCTGGTTTGGCACAGCTGGTCAGCAGAGTGTCCCTCTCAGGGAAATGGCATGGTCTGCATCTATCCCAGAGAAGTGGAGCGTGCTTGGGAAGATTCCCTGGCACTGGAGCATCATCATTTACTCCAGTAATGTTTCCTGGCATGATTGTGCCCCGTTCCAACAAGCTCTTTCCCTGAACAATTCCTGGGCAGGGTTTGGCAGCTGGAGCCCAGGAGCCTCTCCAGCAGGCAGTCTGCACACAGGGCCTGGAACAGCTTGAGAGGGAAGATGAGAGATGTCCTGCATCACTTGGCCTTCTTGCTTGAAAATATCTCTGGATACATTTAATTTGCTGCTGTAGATGTAGCCCTAGGGAAAGTTGTTCCCACAGGTGGAAAACAGAGTAAAGAGACAGAAACAGAGTAAAAATCTTGGCTGAAAAAGATTTCCTCAGAGGCGAAATGCTCAAGATAATGTTCCATTTGAGATGACTTTATTGCACTGCTTATTTTAAAACCTCAAAGTCTGATCAAGTGTTGCATATTAAAAAAAAAAAAAAAACAACATTTTGAACTCAGGTCAGACAGTTTTGACATTGTTTCTCTAAAATGGAAACTGATTTCTGGAAGTTGGCATTATTTGGAAGATATCACAGTGTACACTGATTTTACCTCCTCAGAGTTGAAGATATTCTTCTGCACAGCTTATCACACCAATAAAACAGAAGTGAAATAAAAAATCATGCATGTTTATTGAAAAGGATTGGAATATAAATATGCCTGCATTTGATATAGAGAATTTAATGGGATTCACTGAGGAAAGTGAGGTGAATAAAACAGCCCAGGAAAGCAGATAGACAAAAACAACAGACTGTATCCAGCAGTCCTGAGAAAACAGACAAACAGCTTTCCCAAAATAAATAGCCAGTGCTGTATATCATGATCTCATGGGAGTAATTACTGCAGCTGACTTGTATTCTATTAAAAACTTTTGCATCAAAATTGTATCTGTCACTTTGGAGATTGCACCAGGCACATGAAGGGCACGCTCAAGCCCAGGAACAGCTCTGGGTGGTTTGGTGGAGGCTCCAGAGGAGGCAAATGGACAAATCCTGAGCTGTGGTGAGGTCAGGAACTCCTCCAGCCCCAGTCTGTCCTCTGAAAAGCACAGAGGAGTGGAGGGGTCCTGTGAGCATCCTGCAGATGGGCCTGGACCAGGGACTGTGCCATGAGCACACGGATAGCAGGGGGCTTTTCATTTGTCACAGGGCAAAGGAAAGGAGCTCCAACAGGCACTGCAGTTTGAGAGTTTCTGCTTATGTCATATAAAGCTGACTTTACCCCCTGCTATGCTTCAATATTGACCACAGAGTTGTTTCTATGAAGTGAATTAAAATAATAGGAAAATATAGATTACTGAGGAGAAAATATCTCAAGGGAAACAAAACACTCAATAGACTTATCTTTTAAAATGTTTCTACCACTGAGATAAGACAACATTAAGATTTGGAAGTATTCTGAGAGGTTTATTAGAGGATAATGATTTTCTGAAGGAAACAGGCATGAGATATTACTCCATTTCTGGTCACTGTGATATTATAAAAAGATATTATATCAATTACAGATGTGTGGTGAAAGTAAGAAAACTAATTTGCTGTAAGGACTTTATTACATTTATTTCCATTGGAGTAATTTAAGAGGAATTAAAGAGAAAGAGGAGTTAAATATAAGAGTTAATTGCTTTCCGGAGCACACAGCTGCTATGAAATAGGTATCAGTCATCATGCCAAAGAACCATCCAGGTAACTCTGGACATGGAGAAAGGGGCATGGAATGGAATGTCAATGGAAATCAATGTTCTGAGACACAAGATCAAATTATGCATATTAGTGTGTATTTTGGCCATATCAGTGTATGTATGTGCAATTTGTGTTAACCTTTTTAATAAATATCCCCAACAAAACACTCAGGAAGCACCTCATTTTTCAGGAAGTTATTTTCTTATAATTTATTAATTGCTTACTATTGGATGAAGACCAGGAAATGCCATAACAGGTGTTTTTTAATGTACATTTTGTGGACACTCACAGGAGTTTGAACCAGAACTTGTGGGAGGCTTAAGTGTCAGGCAAAGATTAATTCAGTGCTCTGACTTGAGTTAGTCCACGCTAACTTTATAGGCAAGAAACTTCCAGATGTTTCTAAGACTCATGAGAAGCTGTGGGTGAAGCTCCAGGTGCTTTTGGTGTCAGTAAACACCTGAAAAAAAAGAGGATTAGATGGACTGGCTCCTGTCCACTGCCCATGTGAATTCACAATGAGTTTATTATTGGCAGGGTGACCCTTGAAAAGAGTTTCTTTAGGAAAGAAAAAAAACCAACCAAACAAAAAAGCTGAGGCAGAGCAACAGCTGTGCCAGACCTACCTGTACAGCTGGCAATGCCAAAAGTGTGTTCAGAATTATTGCTTAGCTGTCATTTATGTCTTGTGGACTCTCCATGTTGTCTCATAACTAATGGAAGGGGAAAATGAGTGTTTTAAAAACAATCTAGCATAAATTACCACTATTCTTAGCCCAGATGAAGAAAAAGAAAAAAATAGGAAAAATCCTGTTATTATTTTGTGTTCTTAATCACATTTCTGATCTATAGAGCTCTCAACATTACTCTTGGGATAACATGGTTAAAGAAAACAAAATGCTCTCAATTATTATTTATAAATTATTTACAAAAGAATACAATTTAAAAAAATAAGAAGGGAATGGAAACAACCTAAAGGCTTTTATGTTTTCCTCATAAAGAGCTTTCAGTTCGGATTAGTCCTTTGAGACACTGTGTTCTGTTTCTTTTCCTTTTGAAAAGCAAATTTAAAGCATAATATTTTATTGATTTATTTCACTTTATCTTTTCAAAGCAGTAGGGTGCATTGAAAATATCGTGATATCCTTGACAACTGGGTGCGTTGCACAAAGAGACAAAGAAATCACTCATGTCAGGAAATCTGTGTACTTCTTAGTATATCATCAATATACAAAATTGCTTTTGGAAGGGCAAGCTGTGTTCTCCAAGTCAATGAATATGTGAGCACAGCTGAGTGGGTCGGCCCCCAGAATTCTAGAATTTTTCATCAAAGGGCTATTGTTCCCCTTCCAGCTTCCAAAACAATGCTTCCAAATGAATGACTCAAGCTCACATTCAGGAAGCACTGGGGTGGTTTGTATGGAAAGCACTGATGCAGGTTCTGCCCAGATTGCATTTCCATCAGGTACTGGAAAAGCTCAGAAAAAATGAAATAGCATCATCTTATACAGCAGTGAAGTCAGCCTTGTCATCCTCAATTTTTATGTGAAAGAGAACTACCAAACACCTATTTGTGGTTATTTTCACATCATCATAAGGGTTTGGGGTATTTTTATTATTATTTTGGAGGTGGCCAGGGCAGAGAAAACCAAGGTGAGCAGAGGACAAGGCTGCTGGAGCAGGGGTTCAGCAGCAATGCAGAGCTCTGTGTGAGTGTTTAGGGGTGTGTGTGTTTGTTGGGAATTCCTGCTCAGTCTCCCTTCTGGCTGGACAAGGGCCAGGGAATTTCAGCCTGGCAGTTTTGGGCAGGGATATGAGGCTGCTCCTGGTGCAGAAAGTCTGCTGCTTTTTGTCTCTGCTGAACTGGGAAAGAAAAATTCCCCAGGGCTTGAAGCCTTCTGGAGGTGGAGTCCCTTACAAAACAGAAAATAAAGAATTTATTGGAGAGAAATTGATATGCTGGCCTATAATCTAGTCTAAGAAAGACACACCTCCATCTAGTTCCTTAAAATCACAATATTTTCTCAGTCTTTTCATCCATTATAATATATACCTTTTCTTTGAGTTGAATTGATAGTCACTCTTTAAATATAAGCCTCTTTCGTCAAAAATTCAAAATAAATTGATCTCATCTTTCACACTTTCCAATCCCAGTTACTATATTTTTCTGTTCAACAATATGATTTATGCATATTCATTGGCACAAGTCGAAGTCTCAGTTAAATGTCAAAGCTGCAGCACTTTGAAATGCTTTAACCATTTTGCATTGTGTTCTGCCATCTCAGAAAATTTAGACTCAAAACCAGGAGTTCTGGAGCTGCATTAAAATGTTTGTATAATTCATGTATGAAATTACTATATAAAGAATATAGCTTAATAGGTCAAGATCTTGTTAAAAAATGCAATTTTTAATAATCTTTGGCATCCTGTAACTCCTTGACAGCAGAACAAAGCTCCACACAATATATTGCCTTCTTTTATTCAATATGATAACCAGTGAGGTTTAACACTCTGGCTTCATGCCCTGCATATGTTTCCTGGTTATTTTTGCACCTCCAAAACTTTTAATATCCAGGTGATCTCTGGTAATTTTACTTTTTGATGGCTTTGTGCCTTGGCAGCCACCCAGAGTAAATCTAAAATATTTCATTTTTGCACTCTAAACTTAAATTTAGATGTCTAAATGAGCAGTCTTCAGATAAAGACCTGTTTAACCAGTAGTGAGTTAAATCACATGTTGTCCTTTGTCCACTGCTGATTTGAGGATGAAAAATTTTCCTTACTTGAAAAATACATCTGAATGGCATCTTTATTTCATGTATTTTCTGTTGAATGTGAGTAGCATTGTTCCTTTCAGAATACAGATCATGTCAGAGTTCTGGATGCTCTGAAATAAGTCTGTCTTCTTAAAGAACAGCATTATCAGTGTCTCAAAGGTAATACCATAAACTTCTTTTATTTTCTGTAAATTAATTTTCTAAGCCACTGATAGGAGAAAACATCCTAAAATATTTTTGTTTGCAAAGGTATCTGGTGACCTGTATGACAGAACCTCACCCTGAGAATGTTCTTTGTTTTTACCATTCCTGTTATTTCCTTTTCATTAGAAATCCCCCAAACTGCAAGTCTACCACTCTATCATTAAAATGTAATATTGTACCTAACTCTCAGATATTTTATTTTTAATATACCTAAAATATTTGGATATAAACTATCCCTTATATTGCAGGTGTTCATTGTCTTCCTCAGGATATGTGTGTCATTGTTACTCTACTGTATTGGTCTAGGTTGGTTCAGAGTTTAGGTTTTGGGGCCTTTTTTTCAGAATTTATTATCTCTTTCTACAAACTCTAAAACACTTAGAGACTTATGCATCATTTTTACATTATGACTTAAACTCTGTGAACTGGAATATCTCTGACCTGACACAAAATGCATTCTACAATGCTTTCCAGATTAGGCAGAACCAACATTGAGATTTTTTCCAGGGCAAATTCTCCAGCAGCATCATGTCCTGATATCTGCTTCTCTGATACAATCTGAAAAATCATGTGATTTAAGGACACTCTGGAAATCCATCCCAGTGATGAAATTTGTTTCACAATATGATACTCATCTGTCTTCTAACTTCATTTACTACCATTCCAAATAAAGAAAATATAAAACAAAAGAAAGAACCCCAAACGTCAAGAGAAACCACAAAACTTCTGTAAAGAAGTAAGCTGAATTGTCATCCAAAAATTTAATAGAATAAGACAAGATGGTAACTAGTGCACAGAAACCAAGCAATCTAATTTGCAATTATATCAAAGACCCCGGTGCCTAAAAGTTCATGTACAACATATGCAAATCAATCAGGCTTCCTTTCAAGTTCAGTGTTAAAATAGATTTGTAGTTGCTCAGCTTTTTTTGTGCAAGAACTCATGAATTTATTTTCTGTACTGGGTTTAAAATACAAATAAATGCGTCCACCATTCTGCACTTAAATATAACTAAAACTGCCTAGGAACAAAATTCAGATTTTCTAACAAATTTTTTCTTCCAAATTTTTTGTCTAATCTGCCCACAAAGAGACCCAGAGCAGACCATGGAGAACCCCCTGATGGAGCAGATGGGTATTCCTGAAGGAAACTGAAGAGCTGGTGCTGGAATAGATTTTTGTCGAGACTGCAGCCTTTGGAGAGTCCCAGGAAAACTGTGAGAGTGAAATGAGTCGTTCCCAGCTGTAACCTCCTCTCCTCACCCCCCCAGGCTGTCCAGTGCCAGACAGGAGCCAAGTGAGCAAGGGAAGTTCAGCTCAGGAAGGGAGGAAGGAAAGTGTTGTTTCAACATTTGTATTTTAGTTTCTTGCCAACCAATGTCATAATTAAATAATTATTTTTATTGGCAATAAATTAAATTTGTTTTCCCTGTTTTTCCCACGATGGTAATTGGAAAATAATCTCCCAGTATTTGTCTCGGCCCACAAGGTTTCTCATCCTATTTTTCCCCCTGCCCCACAGAGGGGAAAGAGTAGAGGAGTCTGGCTGGAAGCCAAGGCTAACTCAGCCTGTCAGGTAAGATTGGTTTTCCCCATTATATCACTTTATATTTATCTGTGTTGAACTTCATTTGACATTTTATTGCCCAGATACTCTGGCCTCTAAGGTCCTCCTCGAATTCTTCACAGCCTGTTCTGTTCCTAAGTGCCTCACATAATGTTGGATCATCATAACTCACATCATATTCTCACCACACAGACCATCCCTCTTCTGTAGGTCATTTTTTGACAGTCTGAGCAGAATGAGTTCCAGGACAGGCTCCTGCACAATTGCTGTGATAACCACCCTGCATTGCAAGGCACGACCTTTTGCAGTTATCCTTGAGTTCCTGCCATTTAACCAAAGATTAATGCATGTCAGGGTCTTCCCTCTTATCCCACCATACTCAGTGCTCTGGCAGCCTATGCAAAAGTATTTGTTTAATTTTTTTTAGGAAATTAAAGCAGACTATATAGCTCCTGCCACTTTACCTCTTATGTTCCTTGACCTCTTTAAACAGTACCTTAAACAGAAGTAATCATTACTCTCGTAATATAAAAAATAATAAAAATATTCAAGTGTCTATTCTATAATTTTTTAGTGTTATTATTACTATTTCCAGTAGAGATTTTAGGTTTAAAGGACTGTTAGTCCCTGAGCACATCTGTAAATTTGAAAAAACTGCCATTTCATCCTCTGTGTTTTTGACTTCAGATGTCACGAGGTGTTAATGAGAGGTTACTTGTATAGTTTATTTATTTAATCTGTGTGTTCCTATAGAACTCTAGAGGCAATATCATCTGGTCCTGGTAATTTGTTAGTATTCATTATGTGTATTTCTATTATTATCTCTTTCACTGTTGCTTTGCCAGGCACTTCTATGTAGCCTGGTAATCCCATGGTATGTTCTGCTCCAGAAACATTTTCCCTACCTGTCTGCACAATGCAGGAGATGATTCTGAAGACATCACAGTGGATTGGCAGAAATAACATTGCATTCTTTCTTTAATTCAATGTATTAATGGTTGTGGGATATCTGAATTTCATTCCATCCTTTGCTGGTCAGAGTTAAACTTCAAATTCCAGTATTTCAACCCCTCTGTTTTAGGTATTTCAGAAGAGAGTCTTTTGAGCCTCCTGCTGAAGCTGCTAGACTTTAGAGAACAACTAAATATTCATTGGGCAAAAGACTCTGTGATCCTAGTGATTAGGGTATTCATGTGGCAGGGGAGATGTGAGATCCTGACATTCTAATGAATATTTACATAATTTTGTGTGAAGTATTCACTGGAGCAGAAACAGCAAGTTGCCTGATCACTTACCTATAGAATCATAATTTTCTCGCCTCTCAGCTCAATTAATTTTTAATTGTGACTCAAAAAGAGGGATAGCCTCAGGAGGAGGAATTTCACAGAATGTCCCAGCACTCTGAAAATTCACCTAATGTTAGTTTTCAAACTCAAAAACTGAAGAGATTTAAACCTGTTGCTTAGACTTTCTCAGGGTGCTGAGCATCAGGAGGTCATTGCCTCTGTTCATATCTTTTGGAAAAAACATACTTTGTTGACAATTTCTTGGAGGAAGTTCAGTGTTTTGAATAAAAATGGAAGGTGCTATTACAGTCCCTGAGAGGACTACAGGCTGTTCCTTATATTTTGTATATTGTGGTCCCTGGCTGGATGTGGTGGTTTCCCATCTTGGTTTCTAGCATCCCTGGTACAAATTCTCAATATTTCTGCAAAACTCTGCTCAATTTATTCAGAAGGTGTATTTTTTAGGAATCTTAGGAAATGGGAGCATCCAAAGATTTTTAAATGACAGCACTGGTTTACACAGAACTTGGTAAGTAAATGTCTCTCTGTGCATTGTGGTGTTTCATTTTGGTTCTTTTACTTTATTCTTTGGCTATTATGAGGCTGCTTCTAAGAACTGGCTGCACCTGCCACAGAAAGACTCACATAAAAAAAAAGAACATTGTAAACAAACAAAAATGGCCTTGAAGTAGATATTATCATAATTGCTTCCCTCAGAGGACTTCAACATGGTATTGTTAACCTGCAAAATTAAACTTCTCAATCAAATTCCCAGAGCAGGTCAAGATTCCAACTTCTCAGCCTCTTGTAAGCCAAGACAAAGTTCAGAAAAATTATTGTCACCATAAGGGCTCACCTGTGCTCAAGATTACAAGTCCTGTATTTGCCATATTCTGTGTACACCAGCGCTGCCATTTTAAAACTTGAGAAGTTCCCCTTCCCCTAGATTCCTAAAAATACCCCTGGATAAACTGAGCAGAGGTTTGCAGAAACCCAGAGTTTGTACCACAGGAATCATGGGGCAGGGAAGCTGTGAGCTCCTGAATTTCCCCAAGATGAACAAAGTACTTATGGCAAAGGAAATGACAAATGGTAGCTACTGTGTGGGCTCTGAGGGCTGAAATTCTGTAGTAAGTCCTTTTGTGTTGCCTACAATGTCAAATTTGAATTAAAATCTTCGAGTAAGGCCCATTCCTTATGGTTTTTTTCATTGTTCTTTGGGGTGGGTTTTTTTATGTTTTGTTGTTTTTTGCTGTTGCTTTTTTTTAACAAGAGAGAGAGTAACTCCCTTACCTGGTGAAAGGGATGATGATGAAACCACCATTCACTGGTGCCTCATCAATGATTCCAAACCCAGAGTCCTGGTGTCCTCTAAACATAAATTAGAGATTTTGCTGTGACCTGAGGTACTGGAATGAACTGAGCTAACGAAGCAGATAGAATTCAGAAACTGTCTGACTCCAGAGAGAGCGTGTTCATGAGACTGTCAAATATTTATATTCATGTATTAAGTGCCTCAGATGAGCTGCTCACCTGGAGGAGCTGATATCCAGACACCTGTACCAGCTTCTTGCAGTGATGTCTAGGCAGTGCCCTTATAGGTCTTAAAATTATGAACTTGTGTCTGAATGATGTTCCATTCAGCCTTATGTTCAGTCACAGGTAAATTAATGTAGTACACCTTGATAAGACTGGTGCTTGTTTCCAACTGCACCCTCTCACTGTCAAAGTCAGGTGTCATCTGGCAAAAAAGTAAAGTAGTGGCACAAATCCAACAGTACAGAGAAGGGAAACAGAAAATCTGTTTATCACTTCAGACAGCATGTATAGGGATTTTGCCTCTCAGGGTAAAAACTATCAGTAAAAGTGGTTATTTCTTAAGAGGAATAGTGAGAAGAGCAGGCTTTTTTAAACAAGATTTGCAACAAAAGAGAAACATCTTCTACTGTACTGCCTTCAATAAGTGGCTAATTATCTTCAATAATGTTAAGCCCAAGACAAAATAGAAGCAGAGAAAACCACAACAAAACACCAGACTTGGCATCTGAGATTGGTTCAGTTGGCTCTGAGATTAATTTTTCCCTGTGACACACTGAGCACGACATCTGACACAAGACTCAAAGGACCTCAGCCCAATAAATAAGATTTGGACCAGTCTTTGATCCATAATTTCAAGTTTTCAGTCTTCAACATTTCTGCTCTATCCCAGCCTATGTTCCAGCACATTTTGCATGGCCCAAGCCATGCACAGTTTCCAAAGGAGGATTTCTTCTTCCTGAGTAGCACTTGTAAGTGCATGGACAAAATGTGTTTATTAGTTCCTGTGTGCCCCAGAAAATGTAGCAGAGGCTGCTTTTCCAGGGCAAACTCACTGGCACAACAGGGATGTGGCAGCAGATCAGCAGCCAGCAGAAATTTGGAAGATCTGAGCTCAGTTGTCTCTGCTTAACAGGACCTAACTCCCCAGTCCTTGTGGTTTTGGCAAGTGGGTCAGCCAAGATTCAAGGCTGCTTGGAGGGAGGGCAGGGTGCCTCAGCAGTGCCAGATGAAAAACCTTGCAGAGAAAGAATTCAGAGTTCACTGGACTGGAAAGAGAACATGAAAACTATGGCAGCTCCAGCAGAAAAGCTGGGGACGTCCTCTGGGAGGAGAGGGAGGTTCAGCTCAACTTCCAAAGGCTCTTTATGTGATTGTTCCCAGTTGTGTTTTCATGTAAAATGCATCTCCTATTAGCAGGGATTGGGACCTCAGTCTGTTTCTGCCCACGGTCACCAACAAGTGCTGCAAGCATTAGAGAGCCCTATAAAGTGGAATTTACAATGATGCCAAGGACTCTGGGTCAATCCTCCCTCATAAAAGTTGTCTTATTCTCACTTAATGTCTCCAGGTATTGAAATAAAGACCATCAGTACAAGTTATCTCCTCTACTGCTTTTGTCCCTCACAGCAGATGCTCCCTTTAACCAATTCTTGGCAGCAATATCATCCCTATTTATCATCTTCAGACTTTCTTTTTCCAAGTCACTCTAGCAGAATCTCCAGAAGGTTCACAGAGAAGACACAGCTGGTGTCTCAGCTTCCTGACCTCCTGAATGGCCTGAGCCAAAGGCAGAGCAGCCTGCCAGCTCTCTGGAGCCAGAGCTGCCTTCCTGTTCACTATCAGATTTATGCAAATATCCTGGCACTGGTCTAAAAATACCTGGATTTAGTCAGGGGAGGCAGAGAGGTGTAGAAGGCTCATACCCTGCCCTCCCATCATCATCTGTCTGCACCATGTGCTGTAGCTGGAGCCATGCAGTTAAACCAGGGTTGTGTTGTTGCCTGGGCACAGGTTTATTTCCTGACCAAAAAAAAAACCTTCCCAAGCCACTCAACAGAAACACAGGTTCTCTGTCAGAGAGGAAGAATTTCCCTCTCTGCTTGTGTGACTGCAGGCAGCCAGGAGGGATCAGGGCACTGATACAGGGCAGGAAAAGCTGCTGTGCTTGTGCTTCCTGAGGGATAATCCATGGTGCCAGGTAGAAACACTGAGGTGTGCAGAAACTGAGCTGCATCTCCTGGGAGATGAATGGCTCACCATAGTTCTGGTCAGCCATAAGTAATTTTAGTAAATAGATTTAAATTATTGAGAGTCATAGGGTAACAGACTGAAATATTCCTGTCTTTGGTGGTTTTTGTTAATGTTTGGGGAAAATATGAGAGCTGTGCCAGAGGATGATACAACTGGCTTATTGCTGATCTTTATATAAGCTATAGGTTATATGCTGACTTGGACTACATGCTTTGCATTTAGCAATTAATCTGAAAGTTTATGGTTTTTGCTGAATTTTGAGGATGGAAATCCAAAGACTTGTGTCAAATAATAAAGCTCGTAATATTAAATCAAATTATAATTGTTTTCCCCAAAGAAATGAAGTTTTGCTTATCTTTATCTCTGTAACTCAGTAAACAGGCTGTAGACCTGGGTATTAGGAGAAAACAAGATTATGGCCCAGTCACCAGCCTCTAGAGGAGATGATTGAGAATAAGGAGCAATGCATGTGTCTCTCTCCCTTGCTGACAGGTTTATAAGTGGAAGAAGTAATGGACAACACTACTGTGAGTTAGTGAAATCATTTTACACTCTGCCAGTATAGCTTAGAAACCTTTTTCAATGAAAAATCTCTGACCAAGTGTTACAATCTGTAGACATCAACAATTCCAGGGGTGAAACTATTTAGCTTGTACAGAGGTACATTTGGAATTTACCATCTGGAGTTCAATGTATAAAATGTCACTAAAGGAACCAATCTCTTAAGCCATTAAAAACACATAAAATCAATGAATTCTTCTTCAATCACTATGAATACAGTCATTTTTTGGAGGTTGTGAGGGGCATGTCTTTTACAGAACCCACAACTGGTCATTAGATCTGGAACTTCAATTGAAGTCTCCCTCATCCAAGCAGAATCTCCTTATAGGTGGCATATAAATACACTGTTCTGTGAACAACCTGGACATCATTTATTGCCCTATGGCAGGCAAGGGAGGAGCTGGGGCCAGAGCAGTATTTCCAGACTTCAGTGACATTTAGGGGTTGTCACACCTCTCCCTTCCCAGTGACACTGCAGGCATTTCCAGCAGGTGCTGTTTGGTTTCCTGTCAAGAGCAAGGAACTCTCCCCACTTCCCATGGATTGCATCCCTTTAGTTCTCACTGCAGCCATGACAGCCCCCAAACTCCCTGCTCACATGGCAAATGACAGCTTTGCCTTTTGTGAACCTAACAACTCTCTGCAGTGCAGCTTTGAATAAACAAAAAGTTCAACTCTTTCTTCTGGGTTCACCCAAAAATACTAAATGCAGTTTTCCGTAGTGCCACCAAAGTAACAAAATTTTTGCACTGCAGGCAGCAGTCATTCCCCTGAAATTCACCTTTTGAGGCAGTTTACATTATCATGTGTGTTTCTTTTCCTAGAAACAGAACAGAAAGCAGCATGAATTTCTGTAAGATATATTGAGGGGTATCCTGCTGTTCTCTGAAGCACTTCCATGAAGGCCTCTTATTTCCAGAGCACCATAAGAGAATAAAAAACCTTGCAAAGCACACACACAGACCTGGTACCCGCTGGGAGAAACTGATAGTGCAGTTCAGCCCAGTGATAAGAAGTCATGTATAAGAGCTCACATTTTGTACACCAGGCAAATACAACACCTTTCTCTCTCTACTTTTTTTTTTTAATGGCAAATTACAGTTTTGCCCATCTTTTTGTTTGCCTTCTACTTTTTGTTTCCTTTAAGAAGATGATGAAATCTGATGAAGAAAAGAACCATGAATTTGTATCATGAGATATAATCCACCTCCCCATATTGCAGATTTCCTGACCTCTCTAGAGAAAATGCTTTTACCTGATTTCCATGCAGCAGAATTCCTGAACCATTCATTCTGAAAGCCCTGCACATCTCACATCATCTGTTCCTCCTTGTTGCATACATAAACTCATCAGATGTGAGAGGAAATGAATACAATTTAAGTGAGAGGGTTGCAGAGCAATCTCCTAAATGCCAAGAGAGAAATGCAAAGCTTCACTTCTGATTAGAAAGGTTTGCTGGTTGGTATCTCTAATTGATTGGCTTTGCTCTCAATGTCTCTTTTAGTTTTAAGAAGAATGGAGTGATCCAGCTAAGCAATACTGTGGATATTTAACTTCACAGGAAAAATGCAGTTTGCTTTTTCTGATCTTTCAGCAATCAAATTCTCCTACAATAAAGTAAATAGTTTGCTTAAAGGGAGTTAACTAAACAGCATAGGACACAAATTATGGAGAAATTTGGTTTTTAGGGTACAATCAATCTCCCCTTTTCTATATATCTATACTTATTAGTCATTATTTTAGGGAAATTCTGGGAAGCTTTGTTGGGATGCCCTCAGTCCCTCTGTTCTTTGAGCCACGTGGGTGTGCATGGCACAAGGCTTGTAAGGACAGGAGGCCATGAGTTCTACACACACTGTGTTTCAGAGGTGTAATTACAGTTATTTCAATGAACTAGTTCCTGCCTGGTTCCTGAGGAGGTAATAGAGAGCAGCAGCTTTGGCAAATGGCAGAACACTGAAAATTTTCAAGTGGTTTTTATTTTTGCCTGATCAAAGTGACTGATGAGTACCCTCATACAAGTCTTATTTCAATTTTACAGAAAGGGATATCACACCTTTTTATAGTGTTCTTTGAGACATTTTGATGAAAAAAAGCTCTGTAAGAGCCAAGCAGAATTGCTGATATTACAAGTGGACCACATGCAGAAACCAATCCTATTCTCTTGAATTTAAAAGATTGTATTCAATCACTTTGTTTTTCTGCCTCATTGTACTGTGTATATTGTATGGTTTGCTTATTACAGCAGTAAAGCCATGCTGAGATTGCTTTCTGCAGAAATACTTCCTTGGTCAGAATGCATTTGAGCTACTTGAAAATATTCAGGTAATTATCTACCTGTTTGCTTTCTCTATAGGAAAACCTTATCACTGTGACCCCTGGAGTGTGGCCTTTCTCACTATTGGTACTTACATTTGACTTCCTGCTTTCAATGCAGAGGTGAAGACCAAAATTTCCTGAAACAGGCTTTTCTTGTGCTTGTCAGAGCAAATAGAAAATGCACTCGCAGGAGAAAAAAACTGTTTGGATGTTAACAGATTAACTGTGCCCTCAGAGATATGCAGAAAAATTAAATTATTTTTATTTGGAGCTAATCTGGATAAGGCAGAACATCTTATCATAATAGTTAGAGACACTTATGCAATTTAAAAGGCTTCAAAAAGCTATTTTAACAGGTGGCTGCACAGAGACAAATGTACACTCACAACATCAGCCTGTATTTTGATAGGGCAACTGCAGCTGTAATATCCTTCAAAACCTCCCCTTAATTGATCTAAATGGTGCAACATCCTCTAGAGAGGGGAAAGCATTAATGAAATGTTTTGCTTTAGAACCAAAACCCCTTTAATTTATTTTTTCACCTTTTTTTGCCTTTCTTAGTTGATGTGTCATAACATTGGAAGTGGAATGATTTTATTCAGGGGCTAGGTCAATAGCCATGAGTACAAGGAAGAGAAGTCAAGGTTTCTCCCTAAATAAACAGAAAGATTTGAAACCATCTGCACATTCAAATACCAGGGAAATACAACAGTAGCCAATGAAGGTTAATCTAATAAGAACAATATTTATTTTTGGATATTATTTCTATTATTGTTAGCTTAAAATTAGTGAAGAACTCCCCTCAACATTTCCCTGAGGTGCTAAAAACAATGATCACATTACATTTGAAAATCAGCTAGAGCTGTTCCAGTGAGAGTATAAAAATCCATTTACTTCACACCTTCTTAAATCCTCTTAGTGCCATAACAGATTAGTGTGTGAGAGAGAAGCAAGAGTTTTTATTTTAATTGAACTGGAGGTTGGCTTTCTCAGGGAGGTTTGATGAAGAGGGGAGTTCTCAGGAGGGAGGGTCCCCAGTGAGAAACATTCTGGTGAGAGGCTTTTTTTTAATGGTTTGACAAGTGCAGGGAAGGACTCGTTAATCTGATGAGTGTTGCATTTTGTGACTCTCTGAAATGAAGGGAACTGCATTAACACTGGCTTTGTCATAGTGATTTCTGGGGGGAGAACATTTCTTTAATTAAAGTATAAGCATTTATTGTCAGAGTTGGGATCAACAGAATTAAAGTAGTAGCCTTTTTTACACTGCTTCTTTTCAGAAAATTAATTAAGAGCTGACTCCTATCAAACCAAACCAAATAAAAATGACCATTATTTAGACAGTTTCTTTCTGCAGAAATTAAACATATAGGTTGGAGAAGCCTCCTGAGGTGGCCAAGTCCAACCATTCCCCCAGCACTGCAAAGGTCACCCCCAAACCATGTCCCCAAGTGCCACATCCACACTGCTTTTAAATAACTCTGGGGTTCTGTGGAGCCAGGCTTCAAATCTATTTCCTTACTTGGCTCATTGTGCATGGCTTTCATACCCACCTTCAGTAATGCAAAAGCAAAGTGTTTAAAAATAATTTTTTCACATCTTGTTTTCTACACTGGGGACAGAGATAGGTGTCATACAATGAAGTGTCATTTAGGCAGAAATCATTATTTTCATATGGGAATTGCCCCTTTCTCACCCCTTAGTGAAGTCAGTTTATTTCTTCAGATTCCCATCTGGAAGAAATGCAAAACACTGATAACTTCTGTTTTCTGAACAACCTGAAGTCCATGAAAACAAGCAGAATGATGTCCCCCACATGTATGGGACATCTGGAATCACCTTGTCAAGAAATAGACAAGTACCTCAACTTATCAAGATGTATCAGAAATAAATTTTTAAATCAATACTGCTATTTAGGACTTCTGGGAATGGAAGATAAAGTGCATCTGTTCATAGATAAGGACACTCAAGTGTAGCCTTTTTGTTCCTGTTGAAAGGGAAAACCCAGGCAGAATACAGAGGAAGGGTGCATCTGGATTTAAAAAAACCAGAAACAAACAACAAACCAAACCCCCAAAAAATACAACAAGCCACTAAATAAAAATAAACCAAAACCCCAATAATAAGGCTGCCTTCCTTAATGGATGTTTTTAACTAGGCACTGGTGTTAGAGGGGATGAGTGCCTCCTTGAATATACCCCAATTAATACAGTAAATTTGCATGCTAGTTCCAAATTCAACATTATATTTACTTTATGATGAATTATTGCCAGTCATATCCACTGGTGAGAGGGGAGCACAGTGGTGACGACTGCTCTGTGCTGCAAGATGTAAAAAATGAATCTGTGCTCTCTGCAGGGCAAAGGGGCTCAGTTTGCAGCCCAGAGCATCAGAGAGTTCACTGCTCTCAACTTCAGCATGTTTTGGCCTCTGGAGACTGCCCATGTAGCTGGCTTCTCATCTGAGGCATGCATCATAATAATTTCAATAAAAGCCCCCTCCCTTTAGGGTTTTGGGTATAAGAGAAAGAAAAATCTTCTTTATTAGAGACTTGGAGATAAATCTTAGTCCCAAACTATGTATCACTACCCCTGGTTCTGGTAAACAAATCACCAAGCCAGCAAAACCTGACTGTTTAGATTAATGAAACTGGTTTCATCTTCTGCTTCAAACAGAAACAAATAAAATCAGGACAAACAAAACCTGAGTTTTTTGTGTGTTTAAAGCCTCTTGAACACAGAAACAACAAACTCAAAGGTCTCAGGGCTGAAGCATGTGAGATTTATTCTGCTTCTCTAACCACAAAGGGATCCTTTTCTGCCTTCTGGCTTGAAAACCTCCTGGTCATGAGTATGGGCTCATCTTCTTCTCTGGTCCTGACATTTCCTGGTTTTGCCTGAGGAACCAGAGCAGGGTGAAGTTGTTTAAGGCTTGTGCTTGTTCCATTTGTTGTCTTTTAAACTGACAGGGACTTTAGGCACTTTAAAGAAGACAGCACCGTTGCCTAGTATTCATTTCTGATATTCTTGTTCCACCTGTTTATTACTTATTTCTTTTCCTCCAGCAATGGCATCTACTTTATATTGTACCTCAAATTCACACTTGTTCACATATTTGAAGAAAGACTGCAGAGTTGCTTGGGTTTGTTTTTTTGTTTGTTTTGTATGTGGGTTTGGGCTGTTTTTGTTTGTTTGGTTGGTTAGTTGGTTTGTGGGGTTTTTTTGGGGGGGTGTAGTTTTTATGTGGGTTTTTTTTTAAATTATTATTAGTTTGTTTGAGGTTTTTTATTTATTACTTTATTTGGTTTTTTGAGAGTTTTGTGTTTTTCTTTTTGTGGTTTTGGGTTTTTTATTTGTTTGTGGGTTTTTTGGCAGGTATATGGATCACATCCTCTGAATGGGGTCCTCTTATTTATATATACATATATATATATACACACACATGCATGTATAACCACATGCATACATATCCACATTTAATTTAAAATAAGAACTGGAAGTACTAACTGATTTTCTGGAAATAATATAAGACTACCTAATTATCCCTTTCAAGCATTGTCTGGAAATTGCATAAATAATGAAATGCAGATCTAAAATGAAATTTCTTTATATAGCAATTTTTACATTTTACTCAGAAGAAACTAAAAAAATAATCCTTTATGATACAGGGGAAAATATAAATAAAATTTTCAAATAACTTGATTTTCTTCATTCAGTTTTTTTCACTGAAAATAGTCAGGACTTATTTCTTCTCATTCTATCATGGCCCAAGTGTGTAAACAATGTAAGAACAAGATCCCAAATGAGTATCTTGTACATACAACATCTATTTTTCTGTTTAATGTACAGATGTGATCCCAGGAGACTTTCTCACTGTTTAGAAATTTATAGGGGTCCATCAATATTCTGTTGGAATTGAACTAGGTTTGTGTTTTATCTGCTGCATTGCTGATATTTATGTGAGATGCAGAATTTACTTATTGCCTGTTAATTATGTGCTGTTAAGCAATCAATAAACAACTTTGATCCTGATTTGTTTGAGTTTGTACGTGGAAATGTTGCTTTTTTCCTGTGACCCTGATCCACAGAAGAAAGAATCATTGCACCTAAATTTTAATATTTAACTGAGATGTCAGCTGAGGAAATTGGTAGGCAATGGGACATCCTGGTTCTGGGGGGAGATTTGTGTCCTGCATTGGCTGCACGACCCCCATGGTCATGGAAAGAACCTTCATGCACCAAGCCCTTAGGAAAATGTCCCAACCAAGTGGCTGGGCCAGTGCTGGAGTTTGTTTTAGGCTGGCATTTTTCTGGCTGGAAGAAGCTGTTGCCCTCTAACTGGGATCCACAGCCTTTAATTTAGAAAAAGCAGCTATTTGAAGGCAACTACAGGCAGCTTTCATTTGCTTTGACAGAAGCTGAAAAAGCTTAGATCCCAAATCTACTCACGAGCACTTGGACATATTATTTTATGCAAATCACTTTATTATCAAAACCCTGGAATCCCTATGGCTGGCAGACACTTTATTAACACTTATGAAAATGAATTAAGGAATGCTGGGGAATGTTCCTGACATTGGAACATGACTGTAGATGTGTTTTAATTGTTCATCTCTGGCACTGTTTTGGTCCATAGTTTGTGTTGAAATTGGCAGTTTGGGAGGAGGAAGAGGGTTTTTTTACATGCCTTATTATGAGACAACAATCCCAGGTGCATTTAACATCCCCACATGCCCATAACCTGTCTGCCCAATCTGAGCTAGCATTTGATTTGCAAGAAATTCTAATTGCTTGTTTGGAGTGTGCTGAGGGAAAGCTGGGTCCTGTTCTGCACCGTGGAATGCCAGCAAGCTAAAAGTGCTGTGGATGCACCAGGGTTAAAAAACAAGCACCAAGTGTCCCAGACTCTGCAGGTGAATATTCCATTGTATCACATCACCATGAGCTAAAACTTGCTAAGAACTACAGAGATTAGGAAATCACATCTTTACAGAGGTAAGGAAGGGAATCAGGTGTGTTCACTGTTGCCAAACCACCTGACAGACACATCTTTGAGACTGTGAACAAACCTCCCCTGTTGTGAGAGCAGCACAAACACAGCCTTGTGACAGCACAAACAGGGGCTTAAGCAAAGCCTCATTCTTACAGTTCATCCTACTGAGGCAAAACCAATTTGTAACAATGAGTGATGAAGATTTGGGGTTTTTTTTTTTTGGCATGGCAGCAGTGGGGGTTTTGACTTGAGAATTAAACCTGACAACAAGAGGCCCACAACATCCCCCCAAAAGTCAGCAGCATGTTTAGCACTAACTGGGAGCCCTGCTGACATTTTACTGACCTGCCCCTTTGGGGCCCCAGCTGATGGAGCTGAATGTGCACAGTGACTAAATGATCTTTCTACTTCTGGCAAATCTGTAGGGAACCAAAAAGTAAATTTGCTGATCGCTTGCTATTCTCTGTGGCAAAATGCATGGCTTCTCATGCCTCCCACCGTGAACATAAATTCATCTGAAAAAAAAAAATAACACAGAAGAGGGAAAAATAGGCTCTTAATGCAAATTGCCTTGTACTAAGCAAATAAAGAGGCTAATAATAAGTGATAGCAGTGCAGAATCATGCCTTTATCAAAAAAAAGAGTCTCTTTGGGTATCATTCACAGTTACAAATTAAGACATTACAGGAATTTCTTTCTGGCTTGTGCAATTGTGGATTATTAATCTTCACTTTCATGTTATTTTTCAGGTCACCAAATTCTCTTATCTTTGAATACCATGTAATAAAGTCACCAATTGATTTAGAACTTTTTGAAGTGTCATGTTTTTATCTCTCCCTCTTCCCTCCATCTGGTTTCCTTCTCACAGTCTCCACATCTTAGATCAAGACTTAATGATTTATGATAAAACTTAGTTCAATTTATTTTGGTTTTATGAAGCAAAAATCCCCCTGAGGTTTTTGGAAGGCTCATCCTTGTAATACAGAAGTTGTAACAGAAATCCCATTGTGTACCTGAGAGGTCCCATGTTGGTGAACTACCATCCTATTAATCACAAGACACAAAATGCTTATTTCACCAATATAAAAATTAATAGAAGGTAGACTTAGAGTTACAGCTATTTAATGAGGTACCACTCAAAGTACAGCTATTTAATGAGTTACCATTCATCAGCAGGGCTGTGGTAAATGATTGTGTGTACATATATCCTTGGGCCATGACATATAGCAGATAATATACATTATTTCTTGTTACAGGACACCTGAGCACTGTCACAGCAGGTTGCCATAGCCCAGCTGAGGCATGATAACTTATTGAGTAGTAATTAAGGGTTAATATTGGTCTAGTCTAGACAGCTGAGAGACTGCAAAGACACACTTTGAACAGCATGGGATTCAAAAGAAATAATGAGCAGCCACTCATGGGATTTGCAGAAGAGATTCTGTTAGGCAGTGAGAACAGCATGTAGCATATTGAGTAAATATATTTCCTATAGTAGTTAAAGTCTATCTGTATATTATTTTCATTATTTTCTATTGCTATGGATAACAAATGATGCTGAAAAACTCAGGTAGAAAAATAACAAATCATTCAATAATTTTCTGTGCAATTCTGTGCATATAAATTAATGCATGGGACTTCATTTTTCTCTGGTCAGATGATGCATTGCTGAGAGGTTGAGTAAAATTTACATTTTAAATCTCTGTTTTGCAACAGCAGCCATTTCTATCCTAAATAACTATTTTAGTTATTTAAAGGCTAAATAATGGTTTTCTCTTGTTTGTCTATGAATGGATAAATTAAGTGCCCAAATAACCTGTTGTTCACACCTCACATGCACGAGGGAAAATCTCTCTGGCTGAAGAAGTAATCCTGGCTGTGATTTGTCTATAGCAGTGTTTTACTCAAAAAGCCCAAGGGCTATTTCAGACAACATCAGTTTCTCTTCCAAAGGTACCTCAATTGAAATACTTAAATCTAAGTGCAAACAAGCCAGAAATAGAGTGATCTATTTCTGTCCAAAATCTGTTAGAAATTAAAAGCACAGAAGAAAATAGAAGAATCCCATCAGTAAGGCCAGTGGTAGCAGACATGGCTGAAGTTCTGTGGTTAGACAATTTGCTTTTGAAATGTGTAATGGTTTATGCATTTTATCCAGGTCTTGGACAGTCAGACATTTCATAGAAATCTCATATTCAAATATACTTAGGAAGTTCAAGCAGGAACACTAAGGAAATATAAGATTATATTTGTCTTTCTAGCCCAGAGGACAAAGTATGTGTTTCAACATGGATATTTGGGGGTAATAAATGAGTTACCCCTTTCTGAGTGGAATCCTAAGATGTTTTATTGATGACCAGTGCAGGCACCCCTGTGACTATTCACATCTTCAGCTCCTCTTGCTGTGTTTCACTGAAACCTTCCATATGACCAAACCTGACCCTAAGTGTCCCAAGAAGTTGTTCAGTATGTAAATCCTGGCTACTGACAGATGTCAGGCCATTTGATCTGACAAAGCTGGACATTGCAGAGATATCTGAATGAATGTAATTTGCTAATTATAGGCAATATGACTCATTGTTTTATTTCAAATTATTATTATTTTATTGTGCCAGTGTGTAAAAATGCTGTCACCAGTGATCATCATCTAAATAATCAAAGCAGGTTTTGAGAAAGGACTAACTCAGACAAGCTTAGGATAGAAAATCTTGGCTATAGCAGTAAGAAAAGTGGGGCCTGGATAAGGGTTTGTCCTCACCCAAGGGCAAGATTTTGGCCCATGACAACAAACAGTTTTGGAAATGCTTGGTACAGAACAAAATTCCTGTGTGCAAAATGAACACGCTGCCTTGAAGGGATTAGGTTTTCTTGTTTTCAGAGAGGGAAAGAGGTTTTAGCCAAATGGCCATCAGCTCAGCCATGCCTGCTGGCATCAGAGCCAGGCAACATGAATGTGCCTTGCCAAACAGCAAAGAGACATCTACAGACTCTGGGAAAAACAGCACAGAATTCTGAGACTGCTGAAAGGCCTCAGCTTTAGCTGTGCTTCAGCTTTTATCACTGTTCTGGAGTCTTTGAGAGGATCTTCCTTTGCAGGGGCCTGTGGTTGTGTATCAGGAAAAGGTTCTTCCCCCAGAGGGTGTTTGGGCACAGTGGGCACAGCACAGCCTGACAGAGCTCCAGGAGGGTTTGGACAATGCTCTGGGTACAGGGTGGGACTCTGGGGATGGGGCTGGGCAGGGCCAGCAGCTGGACTGGATGGTCCTTGTGGGTCACTTCCAACTCAGCTTATTCTGTGACTCTGTGATTCTGTTTTCCCTTAATTCTGTGTTATCTGCAAAGAGGGTTCCCACAAGACCCTCTCTGTTCCCGTAATGGAGAAAAAGACAGATAAACAAGAACTGTTCTAGGCCTTTTTCTAGCTCCTGAATACCCTGATTACTACACCTAATATGCAGTCTGAAATCAGATTAAATGGAATTAAAGAAATAGAGAACCAGAAAAGTTTTGGTAATACAACTTTTGGTAATATAATTTTAGAACTAGAGGAGCTGTGACCCTGAGGGGAGACAGTCAATATCAGTCATAGATAAGGCAATGGCAAGGGATGGATCCCTCAGGGAGGAAGGGATGCACCTGGCACATCACCCTCAGCCCAGGGAGCACTCACTGCCTCCACTGACAGTGGCTGGCTGCACGAAAAGAAACACTGCTAGCACTGAAATGAAGAAATTTACTCAGAGGTAGAGCACAGAGCTGCCTCACAGTGGAGCTATTTCTGAAATATTGTTGTGCCTGGACTTTCTCAAGGTCCTGTTGACTTTGTGTTTCTTTTCATAGATATTCTTATCCCTACATGTACTAACAGGATATAGCTGAGTACTTGCACCTTTCACAAACAGGGGTTCAAAAGTGTGTTAGCATTCCAATTAATTGTTTTTTCTACTGTGCAATCCATGATTTATAATTTAAATCCCTGTGCTGTGTAGACTCATCTCTCAAAGGAAATAAAAAGTGTCTTGACCATCATGGCCTACTGCTTGCAAGATTCACCTCTGAAATTCAAAGCTCTTTCCCTTATTGAAAATACTGATGGTTTATTTGAAGATGTCTCCAGATTAAATTTAAATAGTAAAGAAATTACAAACAGTCCAATTCCCTTAATAGCAAGAGGAAGAAAGTAGTGCTGACGTTAATTTCCAACTTAACTGATTAAATGAAATCTTTGCAAATTTTATGAGTTTTACTCTAAAACAAAACAGGCAGATTTTAATGAAGCATCTCCTTCACTAATGGCTATGCATTCAAAACGTATTAAAGAAGGAAGTGGTTCTGTAGCAAAAGGAGATTAATTTCCATTGATAACGTAAATGGAAATGAAATGAAGTGAAGGGTACCTTTGTCTTTTAGTCTATGAAACTTCAGTAGACTGACATTTCCTGACATATTGCAGATATCATGAATGCTTGATGATGATCTGCAAGTTTATTTTATTTTTATTTAACTTTGGTCATACTGATGACACTGACAGGTCCCAAACATGCTATTCCTGGCCAGTGGCTGTTAAGATGTTAGGTAACAGTTTCCTTTAATGCAGATTTTGCAGTTTACTCATGCAACATTTCCTTGTGCTTCAGTAACTGTATCAATAGAAATTTTATCTAAATTTCCAGATCTCCTTCTTTTGATATTTGACCATTGTTGCTTGCCCTATCCTCTACTGTATGAAGAACACTTTATTTCTTTTTCTTTTTTTCTCTTTTTTCCCCCTGCATTGCCTTTATAAATTCTTACAGTTAATTTTTTTCTCTTGGGTTTTCTATTCCCTCTTTTCCCAAGCTCTAAAAATCACATTTTTTCAGTGTCCTGAGTGCTATTTTCTAGATCTCTGGGATCATTTTTGCTTCTCTTCTCTGGCCTCCTTCTAGCTCTTCACAGCTATTTTAAAGTATGTTGTGTAACACTAAGGAGAGCATTTCAGCCAAAGCCACTGAGTAGATTAGAAGGATTACTAAGATTACCACATATGTCTTGCAAGATACAATTTTTGCTTTCATATGACCTAAATTGTTTGGCTCTCATCCCTTCTTTTTTTTCATTTTACAGATGCAAAACCTAGATACATATTGATTATGTGAATCACCCCATTTCACAGAGGAAATTTTGATATCTTGGAATTGAGTATACATTTACTAGTAAAGTCTGGAAGAAATTTTATATTCCATGAGCCATATTTGGGGTATCATACAGTGTTGTTTCCCTCTGCTTTTCAATAGTTTCACTTGTCTTTCTAACTTTTCACCACTCCAAACACTTTCTCTATGTCTTTATTGTCCTTTTTATCTGTACTAAAATTCTCAGAAGGATTAATTTCTCTCACCCAAGAACATCACCTAAAATGGACTCAACGCTTGATCACCTTTTTCCAGTTTTTGCCTATTTTAGTGTTATTCTAAAAACAGAAACATAGAATGTTTTGGGTTGGAAGGGACCTTAAAGATCATCTTATTCCAAATCCCTGCCATGGGGAAATCCCTATTTTAATTCTAAAGCATAATAGAGGAACAAATTCTGATAAACTGAATTGTTGACATACTCCTGAACCTCTGCTTGTGAAACGTGTAAGGGCTCAGCCCTATCCTGTTTGTACATGTAAAAATCCCCTGCCATGGGCAGGAAAAGAGGAAATTAGATTCTCCCTTTTTGGATATTTGGGAAGTACCTGCTGTGTACTGAACATTCCTGCAAAGAGCAGAAGATTTCTTTTTTTCACATTTGATTGTTACCATCTGCCATTTTACAGGTATTGACTTTAGTTGAGTAATTCTTGCTTTATAAGAGTGCAGAAAAATAAGGGAAACTTTATTGTTTATAATAAAAAAAAAAAAGAGATTGTTAAAAAAATTACAAGAGTAAGTGGGCATGAAAGACAGAGTAAGTGATTGTTGATAATCTTGTTATTTTACCTGCAAAAGCAAAACCAGACTAAATTTGGGGTATATTTTTTTCTGCTTCAGAAATGTTTTCAGCCCATAAGCAAGCGATGAAATTTGACAAGAAAGAGATATCTTGGTAAATTGTGAGGGAAGAATACTGTGGAAAACATGAAAATTGTGATAATATGCTTAGATCATAATGAAAGTCTTTGTATTGGTAACACTGGACTTGCTCAGAATGAGAGCTCTGAGAAATTTGGTGCAGGACAAGTGTCCCTTATGTGCTACTGCTGTGACACAGGCCATGAGAGCATGGCACTGTTGGCATGAACAGGGAGATCTCAGCCTGGTAACTGCTGAAAGCTCGTGGAAAAGTCCAATCTGGATTTTTTCCCAGGCTGTTGGATTTTCTCAGCTCCAGCTCGGACCTTTCCCAGGCTGAGGATCTTTCTCAGAAACAAAACAAGGGAAGAGAAAAAGAACAACACAAATAAACACCTGGTGTTGACCACCAAGCCGTGTGAGTGTCTCATGATGTTTTTGCAGAAAGCATGTTTTCAAAGAGGTGTTGCCTTCTTGACCAATGAATCTTTTCTATTCTGCTTTTCACGATCTCTCTTATATAAATGCCATGGCTTTTCAATAAATCACTTCTTCTTACTGCTTGGAAGAAGTCCTGTTGCTGCATTATTCAGCATTCCTGATCAGACAGTGACAGGTAACAACAGGTCAGGGATCAGAAATGGATGAATTTAGAGAAAAAAACTCCTTCACCCTGCTCTGAAGTCTGATCTTCCAACAGGCAGGCAGCTTTGCTCCTAATTCAGTGGGGTTTTAAGTTATGGAAAAGCTTTGAACCTATTAGTCGTATTTGACTTCTTCCAGATTATTCTTACTCCAACCATGTAGTGTTGGCATTTCCTGGATGTTTGGTTCCTTGCAAAAGAGTGGTTTCAATGACCAGGTGATTCTGACCTAAATAGGGTTTTAGGACAAGATACTGGAGAGACAGCAATATGAAATATCTCAGGTACTTGTGGTTAGGAGGTTTTTTGTTTGTTTTGATTTGGGTTTTATGGTAAATATTCACAAAATTAAATACAAGCACTTAAAAAAAAAATAGATCTATTTTTCTTTTGCAGTCTAATCATGGTAATTGAAGGTTAGCATTCTTTCCCTCTGTATTTTCCTAGGCTGTAATCCATTTTAGAATTCTGTTATGGCACATGAAATAGATCATCTGCACTAGAATGGAGACTGTGGTGATGAAGTGCCTTCCATTTTCTCACATAATGCTCTCAAAGACTGATGAACAAGATCCTCAGAAACAATTACAAAGAGGGAGATCCATCAACAGTCAAGACTGACCTTTTTTTTCCTCCACAAAGTTTTTTCTAGGTCAGTTTGACTTCATTTCTAGAGTTCTGAGCATCTTTTCTTATGGACATTTATTTACAGGGTCTCCAGTAAAACCAAATAAGTCAAGACAGCCAATTTTAAAGGCAGTGTTTGACATGGACTAAGAAAGCCAAATTCACATTGATGATTATTTACATCTATTTTACCTTCATTGCTAAAAAAGGGTTAATCATTCTTATCTTACTAGAATGGACTTGCCCTCATTTCCTTGAGACAAAAAGGAAAAAATAAATAATGATTTAAAAGAATTTTCATTTTTTAGGCTGCTTTATAGCTCTACACGTCTGCAAACCTTGCTTTTTGAGAACAACTTGTTCTTCTAGAGGTACCTCAGGTTTTGGCAAATTTCTTTCCACAGTTTCCAATACTGTTCTGCCAGGACTACAAATTCCCTTACAAGCTGTTGTAATTATTTACTTAATTGCATCTATTTTATATCTCTTTTGCTCACAGCACTTAAATAAAGCCAGGATTTTCTTTGCAATGGAACATGGAACAAGGAAATGCCATACTGTGGTATTCCTTTTGTGCCTTGAAGGAAGACAGATCCCAGTGAAAGGAGTTCCATATATTCTAGTGATAGCTGACATTAATGTAATGCACATACACCATGCTATGATAATAATCACATCTCTGTATTGCCTTGATTTTTCAGGAAAAAACCCAATTGTTATGTTAAACCAACATAACAAACTCCCTGTGTGGGAGATGCTTTGGCACACTGGCAGAAAGGAAGTGAACATCACTAAAAGAAATGCAGTGGCATAATGTAAAGTTGTGAGTTCAGAAGAGATTATATTTCCTTTTCTTCAGTTCTGCAATGAATATTTTGCTACAATGCAAGCTAAATTCGAATTTAAATTCAAATTAAAGTTTTCTTAGTTCATGTGTTTGGAAAATCAAAAGTTCATTAATCCCTTAGATCATGTGTTTGCTACAGGTAAAGCAATTTCCAAGTTTAGGGATTTAGGTGATAGAAATAGAACATATAGAAAACATTAATGCAATCCAAATCATCCTGAATGTCATTGAAAATTGAAGAATAAAGTTCTTCAGCAGTTTCATTTTACCTGGATTGTAGGATGTGAACAGACTGTGTCTTTACTGCTGATTTGGTTTTGGCCCAAACAATTATATTCTCTCCAAAAATCTTGCCACTAGGAGTCAAGATTAGCATTTTCTCTTGCTTTATTAATGAAGATTTTTTTACTGTGTGACATATTGTGATGAATCTCCATAGAGCTCTGCTAAGAGCACTTGTGACTTCAGGAGAATGAATCATTATTGACATAGTAAATACAAAAATTCATGTGTATGCAGCAAAACATAAACATATTGCCTGTTCTGGACCTGGTTCTCAGCACAATATGAAAAAGTAGAGTGATCCATGTAAATACTGGACACTGCTTAGATATTGAACAAACCCTATATTTTCTATGAGGTGAAAAAAATGCTATCTAGCAATATATTGTATGTACACATCTGAGTTTTAACAGTGCTGAGAATCAAGTCAATTAAACAGCGAATTGATAACACAGTTCTTGACTGACTCAATTAATCTTCATGGCTTTCCTGGCTGCAAGGTGAGAGCAGGACACAGAAGCCAAGCTCGTGCTGCCAGCAGCAGAGCTGGGCTCAGTGCTGCAGGCTCTCACCGTGTGCTCAGGGGTGCCAGACTGGGGCAGGTCCTTTCCTCTCCCATGGGATATTAGCTCTTGTCTTTCTGACATGGTGAGAATATTGTCTAAAAGTCCTCAAAGGGAGCCAAAGTAGGGATGGCAGTAGGTGATGTTTTAGTCTTATTCAGAACTCCTCCCTGGATACCTTTCTTTCTGTTTCAGATATCCAGACTGACATCTCAGCTGCTTCTCAGAAAGACAGTGGGAGTTTGGTAACCTGCTTTATTTGTTCATTTTAGCAAATATTCAAAGCCATTCTTTATTCCATTGTTTAGAAATGCAACCTATGCCAGTATTTCAGAGATAAAGCCAGATGCCCAGAATGAACAGCAGTGAATACCACCCAGTGTTGTGGGCAGTGCTTTATCTCCTGTGCTGGTTTTGTCTAGGATAGAGTTAATTTTCTCATAGCTGAGACATTTCTGGAACTATTGTTTGTGTGGCAATGAGTCTCAACCAAACCCTTCAAAGGTTATGTCCACATATTAGTTTAAGTTCTTAAGTGTGTTTTCATCCTCTCTACCTTTTTTTTTAGTTTTTTTTTAAAGTGCCAAATAATTTGAGTTTTAAGTCTTTGTGTGGTGATGAAATTAAAACTCAAACCACAGTTTAGGTCATACTGCAAAATGAGCAAACTAATCACAAAATATTCAAGTCATTATTCCCTCTGACAGGTCATTCAATAGAACTAGCAGAGAAAAAATCCTATGACAAGTAAGAAAAAATTAACAAAGGAATACATCCCAGAATTCCCTGGGAAAACTTAAAGTAAGACATTTAGAAATTTTCTCCTGGGATTTTAAGATCATAATTAACTGAAGTTGTTTCAATCTGTCAGACTAACTGTATCATCAGCTTTAGCCCCTAGCTTCTAATTGTGACTGGGCTCACAGAAGGGGATTTTTTTAGAGTCAGTCATATTCCCAGGAGGATACAATTAGATCAAAATGAAGCTGAATCATGTCCTCAATGGGCTTAATTATCAAGCATAAATGCTTTTCAGCCTGGATTAAATACCTGCCTACTCTTGCCCATATATTTCAGTTTAGTATATTGTGGAAATTCATCTGATGCTTTTGTATCAGCAGTCCTCAACTTCCAGGCAGGTCTTTCTAAAAATCTAATATTTCTTAGCATAGTGTTATCCTAAATATTATGGATATTGATTGTGGTATGGATAAGCATGTGGTCTCACAGAAAAGTGGATGATTCAGTGTGTGAATGCAGAGAAGCCAGTAAAAAAAAACAAACTGCAGGAGCAGAATGGGCACTGGTGGCAAATTTGGCTCTTTTTGACAGGACTGAAACCACTCTCTTGAAAACTCTGAAAATTAAGGTTTTCACACAGGTATTAATTGGTGTCCTGAAGGACTGCATCTCTGCAGTTTCATTATATGTAGAATGTGTTTGTGGTCAGATGGGTTAGTGAAAAATGTGTCAATGCATTTCAGTTGTTTTCATCAGGTTCAGAGAGGGAGGTGTTAAATAAAAACAGCACAGGAGTCAGGAGAACGCTGTAGAAATTCCAGATCATCACAACCCCAATTTTGAGTCTGCAGGGAACCTCCCTTTGCCTCAGAGGGTCTCCATAACTTTTGAGTACTCCAGTAATTTTAAGTACCTCAAAACTTAACACCAATGAAGAAAATGCCTTCAGTGCCTTTCTTTGTAGTAAAGTAGTTTAGCAGAAAATACTCCCACATATGTGATGGGAAGTCTTAACCTGCAATTTATAATCTGTATTTGGAAACATATAAACAGAGCCAGAGGGAATAAACACAGAAACAGGACTCCAATGTACTGATTTCACCAGCTAGTTCTTTCTGAGAAGGGGATGCTAGGTAAAAAAAGCAGGGTGGGTCCCATAAGAAAAATACAGGCAGCCCCTGTGCCTCATAAACAGAGAATTTGTCTGGGGGGCTACGAGGAGAATGGAGAGATGAGCTCAGCTCATGTGAAATAACTGATGAATTGAGCACAGTTATTTCTGCCTCCTCTGCAGAGCTTGATTTGTGATAGTGATCTTTCATCCAAGCAGGGATGTTGTTCAGCCCTGGCTGGTTAGTCCTGTAATTGACAAAATCCTCTGCTAAAAATAATCTCTTATCTGTTCTTGCTGTCCTTTATTTGTTTTGATAGATATATAGACTGATTTTCTTTGGGCTGTCTTCACTTTTATTTGTATAAGTGTTCCTCTTAAGTTTGTATTGATTCTGTTTAGCCATTGCCTTATTTTATTATAAATAATGTCCAATTTCAAGCTTTCAGACATTTTAAATCAGACTTTTATATTATAATTTTTATTTTTTTGTAAATTCCTGGTACACACACTTAACATTTCTTATATCCCAGTTCTTAGTTTTCACACAGCCCTCAAAGTTACAGAATTAAGCCAGATTCTATTCTAAGTTATTTATTTATTACTGAAATGAGTTACCACATTTTAAACTGCTTTTAATTCTAATGAAATTGATCTTGCCTTAAAGATTTCTGCTAATGCCATCTAGATGTGAAGTGGGAAGCCACTCCCCCTTGTCCAGTCACTCCAAGACTTTATCAAAGTCCCTCTCCAGCTCTCTTGGAGTCATTTTAGGCACTGGAAGGTGGTGGAAGGTCTCCTGGAGCCTTCTCCTCTCCAGGCTGAATGACCACAACTCTCAGCTTGTCTCCACAGGAGAGATGCTCCAGCCCTTGGAGAATCTTCATTTCACTGCTGCTTTTGTTAACTTGAAACCAGGGGTGAGATGTTTGTGTGAAAATGGGAATCACAGGTTTAAGCTCTCATCTATTAAACAAAAAATTCATCCCAGTTTTGGAGTAAGGCAGTGGATCTGCCTGAGGGAGATTGTGGTAAAAATATTGTCCACTCTTTGCAAAGCAACTCAGTCATGGAGGAGCCTGTCTAGGAATATGTAGAACAAGACTGAGTTAAAAAAGGATTCACAGCAACAGGAGTGGCCAAAATAATGTCTAATTCCTAGAAACTGCTGAGCCCTGGAATGACACCCTGGTTCAAAACAGCAGAGGCTGAGAAAATAAAATTTCACTTGAAATTTCCTTCAGAAATATGTTTTTCTGGAATAAGGAAGCTTAAGATTTGGAACATTTCCCAACACTGATTCTGCACTGGTCTTGTAATTTCTTAGTATTTGACCTTGTGAACCTTGTAGAATTTATATTTAATCCTTCTACTACCACCTCTTACCACTAATGAGCAGATCCTGAAATATGGTTTTAGTAACTTTCTTTCAGAAGTACTGCAACACACACAGATTGGATGTATATTTTTTTGCTTGAATGTTATTATGTAGGTCTGGCCAGCTACATGGAAGAGATTTTAAAGATATTTGCATGTCAAAAAAGAGAAGCAGGAAGTGGAAAAAAATAAAACAGCAAAACAAAACCAACCAAAAACCAGGTGTTAGGTATTATAAACCTTTAAACCAGTATTTGTCTGCATTTAAGTGGCAGTGTTTGCTATAAGAACACCATTCTTCCTGTAACTTCTGCCATTAATAATTTCTTCAGTGTATTCCTGAATTGAAAGCAGTACAGACTTCATGAAGAGAACAATTGTTCTTTGTAGATGAAGGTTAAACTACCAGTGTAGAATTGCTTCCTACACAATGGGAGAAGTGAAAGATTATAAAATATGCCTCCTGTCAAGTAGGCAGCCTTAAAGCTTGGCTCGAAATGAATCCCTTGAATTGATAGTTCAGGAGCATGGCTTGTGCTTCACAGGACTCAGCTCAGTTATAAAACAAGCATATCCCTCCTGTTTATGCAGAAAATCTGGAGAATGCAATTTTTCAAAGCATTTCTGAATAAATGATGCCACACTTGTGATATGCTGAAGCTCAGTGTTCATGTGGTAGTAAATACTCATCCCACAAGAGCATCCATGTTTGGGTTTGTTTGCATTTTAGAGCAGGTGGAAGGAGGAAAATGAGAAGGAAAAAAGGTATAAGAACATCAAACTGTAATTTTTCAAGCCTAAATAGAAAAGTTAAAGGGCTTGCTATCCTGGGCAATTATCAGGCTGACTTCTTTTACTGACCAGCATTTTTATTGATGTTACTGGAGTGTCTTCTAATTTCCACTGATCATATATTGCTGATAGTTAGAATACATAACTGAAACAAAACTTTAGGGCATTAGGAAGCTTTAAATTTAATGCTTCTTTTAACTTAAAATGAACCCATTTTCAAGAAACAAAAATATTTTAAAATTGTGGCTAAACTGAAGTAGTTCTCTGGAGATGGTGGAGTCACTGACCTTGGAGGTGTTTAAGGAAAGGTTGGACATAGCACAGCTGAAATGGAGGTGTTTGGTTATAAATTGGACTCAATGGTCTCAGAGGTCTTTTTCAATCTAATTGATTCTTTGATACTGTAATTTCTGACCTTTAAAATAAAAAATAAAAAAAACAACCTATTTACTTTCTGGCAGCTTGCTTTAATCTGGGGCAAACTGTATCTACATATCCAACACTAGAAGATTAAATCCTTTAATTTTTACCTCTTCTGTGTCAGAGGTCATTGAAAACTAAATATAGGGCCTGGATTTACCTCCTGATCTCTAAAGCACAGAAATCCACTGGAAATGCTACGGATTTTGATTATGTGCTAAGTGGATTCTCACATCCTCAATTTATGTCACTTGTTGCTTTGTTGCAAATTTAATAAATAATACTAGTAGTACTAATAATAGTAATACTACTAATAATAATGATGATAATAATAATAATAAGAAAAAGTAAATAAATAATATATTCCCAGTGCTGGTGAATAGGTCCAGTTTTAACTGGATTCTAAAGACTCTGCTTGTCCTGCAGGTTTTACTGCAAAAGCAGAAGTAATTAGAAGAGCATGTGATGCATATGTTATGGAGCTCATTTTCAGAAGGCTGTGGGATCCAATTAATTGATGCATGTCATGTTTTCCTTAAGGTAAGCCAAGGGGAAAAGTTGTAATATTTGAGGGATGGACAAAAAAATGTTTACTAGACTAATCCCCCATCAGTTTATAGAAATTACTGTCACTGCTTCACTCTTTCTGAGGGTGGCCATGTCTCTATAAAGGTGGTTTTGGGTCTGATGTGTATTTCCAAGAAGTGTGACTCAAAGAACAGAAGGCTGCTTTGTTCTCCCTGTGTGTGTTGTGCTGACCATAATGAGGCTAAAGCTGCTAGGTAACATTAATAACTCAGGAATAGCAGGAGTAATCAGCAGTGCATGCAGCCCAGGCTCTTTGGAAGTGAAGGGTTCACCTTACTAGTCCCAGCTTTAGGGAGAAGCCAAAGTCTTCCCTCTGCAGCAATTTCTATTCAATAAATCCCAGGATGCCCAGTGTAATGGAAATTTCTCAGAGCCTAAGCCCCAACTGAATGCAGAAGGCATCCTTCAAATAAAGCTGGTTCATAAAACAGAATAATCAGACAGCTGAGAAAACATCCTGCAATATGAGTTCTTAGTTTTCTAGGACTTGGTGCTATAAAAATATCTGTATCAGTGCATCCATTCTTCCAGATAATTGGGGGGTTATGATACTGCAATATACTCCAAAATAGAGTTCATATAGAGTTCATTGAAATACCAATTCTTGGTTGCTCACCCCTGCCTATGGTGTGATTTTTCCCTTTGAGCTTATCAGTACGTATTTTTTTAAAATTTATATTTGTGTGTCAAAGTTTTGCCCTTGCCCATCATTTATTGCACAAGTTTATCTTAAAAAAACAAGCAAAAATTTTAAAAAACCCTTATTAATCTTCAGAGGTGTTCAGTAACACATAAACTGGTATTTAGAAGTGCTCAATAACACATGCATAGAAAAGATTATTTAATTATTTTCTTAAATAACTAAACTAGGTCCACAGTCAAGTTCCTTCTCATCTAATTGAAGGAAACACTCAAAATCAACCCAGATACATACAATAGTCAATGTACAGCCTTTATTCATAACAGAACATGAAAAAAGTCAGAACAAGTTCTGACAGAGGGAGGATGATGAAAGCAGTGCTGTGTACAGATATTTGCTGCCTTTAGCTATCACAGTGATTCCTTTCTTCTAGCCTGGATTGAAAACACACTTTTGGCAGGCTTGTTCTGAATTTTTTGTTCCTTGAGCCGCAGCCGTGATCTCACTTTGTGTAATGAAATATAAAATGTACAGATAGGGATATTAGATAAGGGGCATTTGCCAATAGATGAAACAAGGAAAGGGAGTTTGCAAGCATGGCCCATATGTTGCTGCTGCCTTTGGTCTCCAGGAGACAGCAAATGAGGTTTTGCTTCTGCATCTGCACCATGATGTGAGCAAAGCCCCAGGCTCTGGTTCAAACTTCCCAAACACGAGAAGTTGTGAAACTCAGAGGACTCCAGTCTCACAGCCAAGCAGCAAAGTGCTCTGTGATTTGGGGCTTGTTTTGCTGTGTTTTGTTCTTTGCCTCTGGATCTCCATCTCCTTCCCAGAAAGGCTGTGGTGCTGCCTGTTGAAAGGCTGGGTAGGAGCTGAATGAAGCTCAGCTTGGGATCCTGACAGGACCCTCTGAACCCTGTGGAGAATGAACCTGAGCACATGCAGCTGCTTCAGGGAATGTGCTGATCTTTCTGGCTTATCCCCATAAGGGAGGCACAGAGGTGGTATCTGTTTTTTCATCTGTGCTTTCTGTGATGTGCCTTCTGCATCTGCTGATTTACACAGAGCCTGGCAGAGGGAAGATTTAATTGTACTCTGGGCTTTGTGTTTCTGAATGATAACTACCTAAGTATTATGGGCACAGCAGTTGCTTGAATCCCATGTATATCTTTTTAGGTAGAGAGTAAAAGATAAATAGTTTTGGAAACACCCAGCTGGAAATTATTTCTTATTATTTATGGAGGAATGGAGTTTTCTGAAAGAAACATAAGTCTTACTCTCTTATCTTTAGTTTCTCTTTTCTTCACCCTTCCCAAGAACTTTAGAATTATTTTGGGGTACCCCTAGTATTATTAAAGAAGGTGTCCACAGCCCAGCTGAGTGATGAACTCCACCACTTGTAATTTTCTGTGCCTTCAATGGAAAGAGAAAAGACAAATGAAAAAAACAATCAGGTGTGAAAGAACTGCTAAGAAAATAAATGAATTTTACTAATTCCAGGTTCAAAATGAACTGCAAAAATAACTCATATGAGCTCATGACAACATGGTGATTAAAAGAGTTTGGGAAAGATCTTCTTTGCCTTAATACATGAAACTCAACCATAATAACAATTAAGCTTCAGCTGCAGTAAGACCAGAGAGTTCTGTGCTACCCAGTGGTGACATGGATCCACAGGTGATTGTGATCTCCTGAGATGTTCAGACTCACCTGTGGCTCTTTACAACCATCTGCATGTAGTGCTATTGAGGTATTGATGGAACTTGAGTCCACTGGAAGTTCAGTTAAAGTGTAATTTAATAGTGCATTCTCACAACTTCTGCCTGCAGCTCCTGTAAAAAAATGCAGCATTTTAAGATTTAGTTTTCCATATGATTGTTGAATAAATGATAGTAGCAACAAACCCAAAAAATAAGGATCTTTAGTTTTTTTACTTAGTCCTAAACAACATCTCTGTGTTAAGCTGTTTCTGAGACTCAAGGTTGAGGATTTGCTTCCTGAGGTTTTACCACAAGTGCCAAGTAAAAGAAGGATATCTGGTAGTAACTGGTACCTCAGCTTTTAAACACAGCCCAAGGAGTTTCCCAATCAGTTTCTTCATCCTTCCTTCCAACAGAGAGCAGCCACCCACAGGGCTGTCTGCAGCCAGGAATGAATTACTCTGACAATCAGCCACTGTCTCATGAGCAGCAGTGTTGGGGACTGGATGCATTGCTAGAGATCCAGACTCTTGGTATCCTGTGGTTTGGACCTACCTGTAATGTCATAAAGTTATGTAATAATGTATATATCAATAATGTTCCCTGCACTCCAGTGAAGCAGGCAAGAGTGGGAGGGTGACAAACACTCAGGAAAAGGGATGTGCACAGGATCTCTGAGCCACTCCGTGACAGAGCCACAACAAAATCTGATTGCTGGGGTTGTTTCAAGGTACAAAATCAGTTCACAAGGAAATTCTGACTGAACTAACAAACTAAACTCACAAAAGCTTCTCATTCCACACCACTGCTGCAAGTCTGATATCGGCTCAGTAATTTTACCTGTGGTACAGCAACACTTGGATAACTCTGTGTTTTGTCACAGAGTTTTTAGTAATTACAAAGTAGAAATGTTTCTCTATACTTTGTACTTGCTGGAAAAAGGGACATTGAGGATAACTGGGTTGCTAAGGTTAATTATATTTTCTATGTTTTTACTGAAGGCAATTTAATTTGGCATCATCTAGAGGAAAGAAGAAAGGACAACAATCAGTCATGGAGCATAGCTAAGAATATTCAGCTTTTTGTTCTGCATATTGAAAACTCAGTTGGTCTGTAAGAAATCAGATTTCTTTGTGACCCAAATGACATAATAAATAAAATAAAATCGGGTTATCTTCTGTTTTTGAATAATTCTCACAAGGATAAAGGAGGAGAGAACTCAGGATAGGAATTTTTTTCTGTATTACAATTTCTGACATCAATTTTGTCCTAATACATTCAATAAGTATAAATCTTGAAATATGATCTATAAGAAGAGGCATAGTTTATTTAAAACAGCTGAGGAAATGTAATTTTCTTAAAATTTAAATAATTGAACCATGTCTTTTCCATGAGTGAAAGCAGAGGAAGTATGCACACTCCACTGTAGTAAAGAGTTAATGCTGTCAAAGTTAATTTTGTTCTTTTCACATTGCAGGGGATGCAAAGCCAGAGCTGGGAAGGACAGATAATTTTTATGCCAAATTAAGGATGACTCTAAAACCTAGTGACCTTTAAATGGGATGTGGAAATCAAGATTAATTGAGTGGCATGTCTGCTAATTATTTAAAGGAATTAATAATTCAGAAAGAGAGAACTGGCTCTGACCTGGTCTACAACTGGAGGGGCACATATCCAATTCTGAGGATCCCTCATCTGCCTTGTGACCTGTACTTGAGGTGTTCTATATTCTGTCTAAGATATATGGGATAAATTAGAGTACTGGAAATTGTGGAAGAAGCCAACCTGCAATTGTTCCTGTAAGGCAGAGGAGCTCAGAGAACCAGTAGATATCAGGAGTGGACTGGACCACAAAACTCTGGGGCAGCTGGACATCTCTGGGATGCACCCTAGGAGTGCCCATCATTTCCTTGGCAACACTGATCAGATTTCTGCCTACAGGTAGGAGCAAAATGTGAGGAGGAGTTAGGGCTCTGTTGGTGGACAGAGATTTGTCTGAACAGATGTTTTTCTTGACTGCATATATACCCCTGTGCCTGAGTTTGACACCCAAGGCTCCTTTTACAAGCCATACTGGGGAGGAGGCATTCTGTGCACAATTAACACAGTTTTGAGGTAGAGGTGGAAATAGTTCCAATTAATTAATCAAAACAAGTGCTAATTTATTTCTATAGGTGAAAAAACCCTCTTGATCTGATCTGTGTTTTGAAGATATGGAATTGAGGATGAGATTAGTTTTACAGAAATCATAGATATCATATAAGGACCTTGATAATATGAACAGAGATCTGCCTGGGACATGCAGGAAAAGGTCTGCAGACTACTGAAAAAATTAAGTTTTTCTTGACTTGCTTGACATTTTCATTTTAAACAGAGAATTTTGCTTGTCTTCTATGTGTTAGTGGGGGGTTGGAACAAAATGGTTCTGGAATGTCAGAGTAAGTCAAGTCTGTATTTCAACAAACCTTGAATAATATATTATGCTTGCTTCTCTTTCACAGTTCATCATGGTCTAAATATCCCTGGGAAAATTCAGCCAAGATGTGGCACATGCATAACAACAGTCATGAGTGTCACAACTTTTTATGCCAATGATATTTAACACAGATTAAAAGCTAGGAGGTTATTTTTCTGTTGGGATACGCCTTAAAAAAAAAAAAAAAAAAAACCACCCCAAAAAACCCAAGATTTTTTCAGCTGCAGCTTTGAAGCTGTTTGCCTAGCACCATGAATTAGATGGGCTGAACAGTGGAATTACCATGAGATATTTAAGATGAATTATGTTGGTATTTCTGCAACGCTCTGCCCCATGTTATGTATCCATGTCCTTTGATACTAATCTGGTAGGATTCAACTATAGATGAAAGTTTCTAAATGTTGGTGCTGCCTTGTAGGTGCCTCTGTGTCCAAACACAGGAGAGCATCCAGCCAGTGCAGTGGAATTTAGGGAAGTGTTTTCAGCAGTGTGGACGATTCCATCTGATCATCTGAACACTTCACAGCCACAACTGCCTGTGAGGACTGGAAGTGGGCTGGAATGAGACCTTAGACACTGAGATCATAAACATTTTGACACCTAATTTTGAATGACTTAATCTGGAAGTAGAGCTGCACCCATCATGTACATATTTACCCTTCTGGAAACTCAGTCAATAATTTCTTATCCCTACTAACACACATAAAGGGGATGAGAAGGAATGCTTTTATTCTCTAGGGAAGATGAGGGGACCTATGTAACTAATATTCACAAACACACAAAATATATTGCAGCAAATTTTATGAGTGTAAAGCTATCCACGGGTCAGACATGTACAGTGAAATCTGAAGAATAGAGTGTGTCTCACCAGAATTTTTCACTTTGTGGGTCTCCTTGGGGGACCATCTGAACCAAGCTGTGTCCTCCAGGAAGGTGATGGGCTGCAGATAAGTGAAGTAGCCTGAAGCAGAGTACAAAACCCAGCCCTGCAATTGGATCCCTCACCCAAAGCACACAAAATCAATATGCACACTGCACAGAAGAGTTACAAGTCTCTTTCATCTTATACTAGCAAGCCTTTCTCTGTCTGAAAGAATAAGAACACAGCACCAAAGAGTTCCAATGAATAACTGCAGAGTGTGGATCTGTCTTTTGTTATCAGCTGCTGTCACACAGGACTATATTTTTTTTTCTCTGCTATCAAGGCCAAGGATTCATATTTCTATTTCAAATTTCTTTTATCTTAAAGCTTCCAAGTAGATATATTTGATTCACAAATTCATTCAGGAAAGACTTTTGTTGTCTCATGGTTCAGTAGCAGTACATGTTATTTGTTCAGCAGGATCAAATAGCTCTGGTAGACTGAAATTCAGTAACTCACCTTAAAAACTTTCCAGAAAAATATTGAAAGTTAGATTGTGTGACCTGAGGTGGGATTGGAATGCCTCTGCTCATATATAGCATTTTTTGCATTTAAATCTTTGTTCCCAAGATGTGTCCAAAACTCCTGTCCCATGAATTTTCCAAAATCTCTGGATTTGCAATGTGATTTCAGCCATTACATATCAGCTATACACAATTCTTCTTTTTTGAATGACTGAAGCACATGTTCTTGGGTTAGGACGGGGCATTTGGGGGTTTTATTGCCTGTTATTGGGAAATGCTGCCTGTGAGAGCTGTGCTAACTTCATTACTGAAGACAGAGGATTCTGCTGTGGAAACAGATCTCTAAACTGGAATTTTACATTTTGCAATTTTTTTCTTTTTCATCCATAGCAGAGGAAGAGAACCATTGACCTCTATCCCCAATTAAAGAGTTATCAAAATCAACAGCTGAATTTTACACTTCAACTTCCCCTACTCACTTGCTCTCAAATTTCCTTTACCTCCCTCCCCACGTGCTTCTGATTTTGTTTCTTTTCTTTTCTTTTTGTCTATTTTGCTTGGACATTAAGTGCATTGATCTTAAAGCCATTATTGTGAGATGCCCTGAAAGAAGATTCTACTGTTTCTTAAGGATTTTTGTTTTCTCCTCCAAAGAAATGCTGAGCATGCTACAAGCTCAGCATTGTCTATTTAGGGAGTTTTATCTCCTGGCCTCTCATGGATAGTTTCACAGCATGGAACATGACTGAGACTCAAAAGTTATGCTGTGAAATTTGACATTTTTTTAACATAGGGAAAACCCCCCAGATAATGACATCACTCTATATTAATAGACACAACTTTTTTTTAAAGGCCATAGGTACATACTTCCATTTGAATTTCTTTTATCTGGTCCTTCCTGTGCACCCAGAGAGAATTTCACCACACAGTGCAACAAGAAATGAATTTCTTATTGGAAAAATGTTGTTTTATTGCAGTGAATTTCACTGAATGCAAAGCATAGACTCTCTGACTTTAGGGCATGTATACAGGGCTTGAGAAAGAATCTACTGATTAGCTCATTCCAGCAGAATTACTGAAATATTATGATTTATTTGCTAATCTGAATTTTAGGTATCAGTGAACAGAAATAATTTTTTTATTAAAGTTATTCTGAATGTAGTTGTATTTGCCCAACTTCAGAAAGAGAAATGTCTGAAGAAGACAATCCTTAAAGGACTTCATTCTGCAGGTAGTAAAATGAGTTCTAATATTAAAATTGTCATAATGATAATTAACATGATAAAATGTTTTAATGAAGGGGAAAGAAATGAATAGCTGTGCTCCAAAAGGCTGCTGCAACAAGATGGATATTGCTGATGTTGTCAAGGATTTGTTTTATAATGGTTATCTCTGTCTCTTCTTTCATTAGAATAAAATAAATAGTGGTTTAAAATGACAAATGCTCTCCAGTAGATTTCTTTCATATAGCACAGGATTGAGATAAAAAGAATAAATCTAATTTTGGTCTAAATTCTTGAAGCAGGCTGAAAAAGAGGTGACTGGTGCACTTAAACCCCAGGAAAAAGCTCTAAGAGTTCTGTTTAAGTGTGTCTCTTGCAGAGTCTTTCTATGTAACACTGGTATTGGAATTTCCCTTCTTTCTGTATGGATCTATTATGTGAAAAGAATATTTTTTCTTCAGTGCTTCTCCATATGGTCTACAAGTTTATTGAAGCAGGACCTTCTGCCACCGAGTAAGTTCACTATTTAAGATAACAGGATTAATAAGTGCAATTATGTGCTCACACACAGCTTTGTAACAGGAATATTTTTCAGATGTGATCTTCTCTGAATGGGGGAGAATCACCTTCAAATTATCTGAATTTTCAAATTATTCATGGGAAAAATTCCTGGAAAAAAAAATTAACAGTGGTGGCTGCTTGGGCCAGAAGAGCTATGAGATCTTGAAATAAGAAAGCAAATTAGATCAAATAAGGCCCAAATTAGACAGGGATCTAAATGAATATAGCTTATTCTCCACTTAGAGTAAATAAAGGGAAATAGGGTGCAAATCCTCCTTCCCCAAAGCAGATATTTATAATAGCACTCCAAAAATCCCTATATCTCTCTTTTCAAAGGGAAAACATTTGAGGGACAAGTTCAAATGTGAAAGTGTGGGTTTTATCCCTTTTGGTCAGGTGAGTGCTGCTCCAAAGGACAGCTGCAGGTCTGGTGCCAGCAAAGGCAAAAAGCATTTTCAATTCTGGGGTCATCCCCATCCTTCCCAAGCCACTGGGATAACAGTAAAAAAATTCAAGGATCCTTTCATGGCTTTGGATCAGGTCTCCTTTGGACTCAGCTTGTCTTGAGGCAGCTCTGGTCCCTACATTATTAAGACATGATGGTAGAGCTTTTAAATATAAAGCCTGTGAAAATGGCAGATAAGGATTGGACAGATAAGCCACCTGCTGAGAGATAAAGACACAGTCTTTGCTACAAGAACACCAAAAATAAACCTCACACTTCAAATTATCCACAAAAAATATCTGGGATAAATTTAGATAGAAATAGATTTTTGCAATATTAATTATAAAAACATATCTTCTGGAGCTGAGACTTTACCATGTGTACTGAAAAGAGATTTGTAAGAATTAAAAGCAGCCCTGAACTTCAGCAGAAATAATTGAAAGTTTAAATTAAATCACAAAGTTAGAAACAGTCGTAAACTACTGCAATTTAATAGTAAATTTAAATTAAGTTAGGACAAGGCATAAATGTGTTTGGATAAAAAAAAAAGATTGAATATTTGTTGCTAAAAAGGACAATATATTAATCAAAACAAAAAGTAAAAAGACAGTAGCAGACTAGAGAACGTGATCTGGAGGGAGTAATGAGAAGGATAGCATCTAGGTCATAATATTAATCTAGATAATGGAGAATTAAAAATGTTAAAAGAGGAACCTTGAATGTGAACTATACTTAATTCAAAAGCATTGAAGCAAGTGAAGTGCATGGGTAATGTAGCAGTAATGATGTCTGGAATGTGCAAAGACACTAATTGCAGTATTCTTTGCTAATTAAAGAAACTATAATTATAGCAAAAGGATTTAGAAAAGTATCTTGTTACAGCACTAAGACAATGTCATGTAAGTGACTTCCTCTGTGCACACAAAGGTGGAATTCCCTTCCCCATGCACCAGTCGGGATGCCCTTTACTAATTAGATAAACAGAAGATGAGCTGCTGATCAAATGCCTTCATGAAGAGGAAGACAGGGACAGATGTTTTCACTTTCTCTTTTCTTTGTGATCACTACATCACTTGAGCTGAAAGAACAACTCAACTGGCCCAACTCACAGATACAGGCCTGTAGGTTTTTTCCCCCTTTCTCTGTATAATTCCCATTTGTATCTGGATAGATGTACAGAAAGGTTTAGGAACTTATAATAGACCTTGAAAATTTTCATATATTTGCTTAATGTTTCTTCCTCATGCCTCTTTTCTTCATAGAGGAATCCATGTCTCCATTTTCAACGTTGCTGCAAGTAAATGAGATAAAGTGCTTCTGTTATTAATGGTAGCAGTATCATCCAGAAAAGAGGAACTGTAGAAGAAAAGTTTTCACTCCTATTTCCACTTGAGTCCCTGTGCTTTGCTCAGTCTACTGAGTCCATGTGATTGACGTGGGATATGCTCATAACCCTTTTAATTAATTGATGGAGGCCAGATGATGTAAAGGTCACTTGTGGGACATAGCATTAATGTCACTCTCTTCCTTGGAGTGAGTGACAAACAATTATCTCCATGCTGGGACTTAATTGGATTGATATCCAGCATTCCAGCAGTGGCAGCTGCCCCAGGATGAATATTTTTTCATATATGCAATTACATGCCATCATGAGGTTGCTGGCGATTAATGTCAGCCCTTCAGAGCTGTCACCCAGAAAAGGAAAGAAAGGCAGACTTAAAGCTCAGGCCTGAAAAGATAATGATGGCCCTGGAGCCTTCAGTGTGGCTTTCTGATAAAAGCACAGTTTTTGAGCTACCTCAAGGCAATGGTGTTGTGGATTTAAAGGCAGCCTGTTTTATTAAGGAGTCCATTTGTTGTGTTAGTAATCTCAGCAGGAAACACCTCACTCTTTTGGAAAAAGGTGTCAGAGGAGCTAAAGAGAAGTAAATGAGAACTTAATTGAACACCTGAGAGTCGCTTATAAGCTTAGCAATGAAAGAAATCCAGCAAGAGAAATGCTTCTTGTCTCCAGAGTTTGAGCAAGACAGATGAGAGCAGTGGTGGTGTTGTTAACTGATGGTGTGCAACCACGGTGCAGTGAGCAGTTGATTACCTTGGCTGGGAATGCAATCCCTGCCACAGATAATCAGTGACCATCTCTTAAAGGAATCAGTCTGGAAATTTAATTTCAGAAAAATTTCCTTGGTCTCCCTGGATGGGGTATCCTGGGGAGCATTTGCCCACGCAATGTTAACAGGTCAGGCTTAGCTGGTTAAAACTTCTGTTGGCTTGAGAATTACACAGTTTGCCTTTTGCTTCAGTATCTGGCACTTAGTGAGTGCACATTGTCTCTTTGCTGTGGCTGGAAAGAGAGAACACATCCAATAAAGTGATGTGTGCACAGTTCCAGATGTCCTCTCCTCCCACACCATCCTCTTTTTCCTCTCTTCTGGGGCACAGGTACAACAGCAGATCCCAGCCAAGCTTTGTGCAAATTCAGGAAAACTCATTTAGTTCTGTGGCTTAAATTTACTGCTGGCATCACTATTTTTGCCTTCTCCAGAGAAAAGTGGAATTGCTCCATGAATCAGATTTGTTTTTCCAGTCACCAAATAAACTCAGAGTGCTAAAGTCTTTTATTGTCCTGTTCCACATTTCCACTTCAGTTCTTTGAGACTGTGTTCATGCAACTGTTCATTCTTTCTTTTCATAATTTAAGTATATGGAACTACCAGTGTTTTTCATTGCATTCTCCAACCCTTCCATTTATTCTCAGGGCTTTTCTCTGTGCTATCTCATTTCTTCAGTATTTTTTTTCAGCTGTTGAATGAAAATTGGAAACCAGAATTCTAGAAAATTTCTTGTCAATAGAAGCAGAGGTTATGTCTCTCTTCTCAATTGTCAATTATTTGTAAAACCAAACCCATTTGATTACTGGGAGTTAATTTTTATCTGGTGATTTGAAGTGATCCTTAATTATTTCAGAAATAATTTTACCAAGGTATTTGTCTTGTAACAATAGCTACCAACCCTGTAAGAGGTTAATACAATACACAGGCAAGAACTGGTATATTTGGAAATAATGGAATGTCAACCCCCTATGGACAAATATCAACCTCCTTTCACACTTACCTTATGAAATATGAGGGGTAATCAATTTTCTGGGGTTTTTAAAAAATATTCTATACATATATATATATAACAAAGTCAATTGTTCAATTGCAGTCTATTGCACTACTGCCTTAATAAGCCAAAATATTTTGTCTTGTTAGCCAAGATACTAAGTTAGCTCGGTGACCTTTTCTTCAATGTTGATTGATATTAATTATTTTACTTTTCTTTACCTTTATTATTAATTGAATCCCTTGTCTGCTGCTCCGTTATTTTGCCCAAGATCAGTATCAGACTGCAAAGAAAAGAATTATTTGTGTCATTTATCCTTTTTAAAATGTTGATAACTTCAGTTCTTTCTTGTCTATATCTCCATCTCAATTTTAAGAAAAATGATTACCTTTTCATAATATTATCTTTTTAAATTATTTGCTAAATAATGTCAGAAACACAGTTAAGATTGTGCAGCTACTTGAAGAGATGGACAAAATTACATTGAAAAGAGACAAATTTTTAATTAGACTAAGCCCTGTACCTTGTACAAAAGTGAAACAAAGCAAACTGTGTATTTCCACACTACCAGTTTCTGCTACATCAAGTACAACCACGGAAAAAGTAGCAATTTTTTGTAAACACTCAAGAAATGTCAAGATTTCTGTCATGCTAAGATGCCTAATGAATCCTTGTACAAGACAAACAGTGAGCAAGTGAAGATTCAGGTGATGAAAAGCCCTAACAACCAACCAATTAGACTGGATTGTTGTGCAATTAAAGTTTTGAATTCTTAGACATTGTAAATACATTTTAAATGAGACAAATGCCATTTTTGCATCCTGTTCAGAGGGGAAAAAAACCCACAAAACCCTGACAAACAAAAGCTTTTCAAAGAAAATTATGATAAGCACAAAACAAATCAGACTCTCCAGGAGTAAACTCACTCATGTTAGTAAGAACTCTGAGCTGGGGAAGCATAGCTTTTTTATTTTGATAAAAATCTGCCTCATTGACTTTTTCCTAATCTAATTAATCATCATTTTGTGGCAGAATCCTGTTTGCATGGAGTGACACAACAGCTGTGCTGTCTGTCCTGTGGAGCTTCTGGAAGGTGCCAGTCTCCAGGACAAGCTTTGTCACATTTTAGGGTGGGAAATGAGGAACTATTGGAATGATCTAAGTCTCTGAAGTACCCGAGGCTGATGAAGGTATTGAAGGTATAACCTGATATGCTGTAGAGAGACAATTACTTTCACTGCCATATAAATCACTTTTATTTCTTTATGTATAAGAAGTCAAGGACAGCCATATTTTCAAAGTGATTAAAAGCTTTACACTGTAAGACCTAGGAATTAGCATGCCTTAATCATGTAACAGATGTCCTGGAAATATTTCAGATGCCATTTAATCTTCAAGACATCTATTCTGTATTCTGTGTCCACAGTATTAGAGCAAGAGATCTAATATGCTATGATAAAAATAAACAAAACTTACAAAACAAACAATTTTACTGCCTTCCTAAACTACAGTGCTACTCAGATTCTTATTTCTAAAGAAAAACCAGCAGTTTAAATTTAAAACTAGTTGACATTTGTTGCTGCTGTTGTTTTTTACTTGCTTTATTTGCTTTTTAGAATGAGATCAACACAGCAAATGCAGGAAAGATAATCCACAGTTAAAAATCTCATTATTTATTAATTATACTTGCAAAGATGTTCAGTATAGTATATACATAGTTTCCAAGCAATTTGGCTGCACAATTATTTATTTATGGAGTCAGCATAGCTGGCCTGTAAGTGTGCAGCATTTTGGTTTCCACTCTTAATACCATGTACTGGGGAAATACATCACTTTGTAAACAGCACTCTGTGTAATTAGTTGGGCTGGAATCCATCAGTTCCTTACCTCAAGATTCATGCATCCACTGCCAAGCACATAAATGGGAACTGTACATTTACATTTGGAGACAAGGCAAAAACCCCTATGTTTTACTGGTGGCTGAAGAAATGTCAAGGTTTCAGAGATTGTTTGTGCACATATGTTCAGCTTAGACCCCAAAAGTTATTTGCAATGAGGTTTGGTTTGTATGAGTAAGACAAGAAATGAGAGAATCCCATTGCTTCCCAGAAAATGCAGATATTCAAACAGATCTCCCTAGTTTGTACCATCCAAAAACCTACTAGCAATGACATCTGTGTGTATCTGGTACCTGCCTTTCCTTGAGTATTTATAGTGAGACAAGATGTTCCCATCCATTTTTAGATATTTGAAAAAAAGTCCATCCCTCAAGGGGAAAAGAAAGAATTATGAGCTGGGCTTGTGTAATTACACATAATCACTTTGACTCCAAGTGAGGCACATTGATCCACACTGGCTCGAGATCCATCCACTAATATTTATGTTAGCTTGTCTAACACAGAGCCTGAAGATATTTTTGTTACATTTGTCATTGTTTCAAGGTGTTGGCATGGATTTTATTGCTTATTAAAACCAGGTATCAATAGTAACAGAGCAAGCTGTAGCAGAGCAGCCAAGAGAAGTTTCTTGTCCAGGTGGGAAAAATAGAACACAGTGATTATGTCACTCAAATTAGCTGTTCTTAGCCAATGCTTTACATATCCCTGGCAATGCAATGACATTTGTCTTGACAATGCACATCTAAGGCTTTCTGTCATCTTTTTGTTGCACATCTTCCACTCACTGCTCACTTATTTCTCACAACTTACTTTCAAAGTGCAGGAGATAAGCATGAAGTCTTCAAAGCCCTAAAACACATAAAAACACATATATCTTTAGTAACCAGCATAAAATATGAGGCAAAAACCACCCTCTCTATACCTGCAGACTAACTTTAAACCTAAGAAAGAGTTTTTCACATATTTCATATATTCTTCATATACCTTTTCCTTCTGCTTCAGTTGTTCTCAGGTTGGTTCCACATTTTCCTCTCCTGAGTCCTTGCAAAGGAACAGCAAGAACTTTCTCCTCCTCAAAAAAACACCTGATGAAAAACTAATGCTAGATGATTTGTTTCTACAAAATAGATAGTCCCTGCTGGAATATGGGGGGGATTTTCTCCTGGGGAAAAAATAAAAAGTTTTAAAATCTCTTGGATATCTGTGACACAGACATTTACCATGAATTATGACACAAAGGTCATGAAATTGAGAAACTCTTTTCTTAATTAACAATGTCTGAAGGGGGAGGGTGTATGGCAGCTGACCAAAGCTAATCATCTATGTAGAGGATGAAAAAGTGTTAAATTCTTCTGGGAATATCAGTTTTGTAGCTAAATTTTGCTAAATGTGAGCAGTGGTCCAAGTAGGTCCGTAAATTAAAATGTCTGTGTAAAACAGGCTTGACTTAGAAGAAACTATTAGATTAATGGGCTATACCAAAAAAGCTTGTTAGTGTTTCTAATTTTGTGATATCTATTAATCAGAAGTGACTGTTTTCTGAACTACCACAAGCACAATTCCCTGCAAATTAGTTCAATTAAAAATTAATTAATCAGCTTGCTCATTATTTTTCCTTTTGTTTCCCTCATTTTGCTTCTTTTTTTTTCCCTCATCAAAGTTAGACATAAAGCTCCTTGCTTGGGGTCAAAATGCACCAGTGGTGCTACCAGGAATTCTCTGACACAAAAATGAGAGTAGGAATCTGTGTGTCTTTGATCTGTGTGATACTTTAAATTGCAAACAATAACAGCAGAGAATGACAAAGCAGACCAGCTATAATTTTGTATTGATAGTAAAAAAGAGTAGGTACAGTTTAATCCTCAATAAACACATTTATGAGCATATATAAGGAAAATAAGATAGCTATTCTCAAGTATTATGTCCAGAAGAGACTCCTAATCCCCACAGATGATTTGGTGAGGCTATTTTTAAATACATCTGCTGCAGATATAGTCACTAAATATACCTATCCTGGTAAATAAAGCGTGGAACATCAAATAATTGTCCAGACTGTGCAGTTCTCAGTTTACATCCTATTTATGGCCAGTAGGAACAAGCAGACAACATTTGCAAAGGGTGTGAGTGGCTGCAAATACTAAAAACTAGTCATGACAGGCAATTTGGATATGGCCATCCACTCGTGGGAGGGAGGAGGGCAGACTGAAGCATGAGCTGTTTTGTGCTTTTTGGCTCCTGGGTTAAAAACTGAGTCCTGTTTGGTTTTGCTTGTATCACACTTGCAGACAGTTCTGGAATTTTTGTTTATTTGCTTGGTCTTGTTTCATTTTGTGTTTTCTGCCAAATTTTTGCCCTGCCTGTTTCAATGTCTCAAGGTTACTTTATGGATATTTTCTGAAAGCACTGCTCTGTTGAAGACATTTTCCTGGCCCAATAGTCAGCTGCTGGTGTGACTCTGTCAGGCTCTGAGATGGCAAAGCTTTGCTAGCAGAACTTTTTGAATAAGATGTGGCAATTGGAGTTCTGATTAGGTTCTGGCAGTTTTTGAAAAGCAGAGTACAGTGAGCACTTCTAAAGAGTTTGCAGAGTAGATAAAGGGTGATTATGCTATTGTTCCATGAAGCAATTATACTGCAAAATACTGACACAGTCCTTCTCTAGACTGACAAGGGTGAATTGTCATGGTTTATTGTGTGCTCATTCAAAATGAACAACTGCAGGGCCATAATTAAATTTGGCAACCTGGAAATTTTGGAGCATCAAAGATGTCTGGAAAAAGGAGGATGGCTTATACTCCATGGAATTTTATTGCAGGACAATGCCTCGTGCTGTAAAATGTGAAGTTCATTATGGTGTAGCTCTTCTCTGCTTGGTACCAGTACAGGAATTATCCAGAACAAAATGTGAGAATTTTTCAGAGGTAATGGTATCTCTGTCAGAGACAAATGCCTTAAAAAAAAAAAGTAAAACTCCACAATTCTGTGGCTAAACATATAAAATATACAAGTGATGGAATAATCAGCTCTGTGAAGAATCTTAGTCTTGATGAAATTCAGTTAAAAGGAAGCATGAAAAGTCCTGGATGTGACTTCTATCAAAGAAGGGAAAGGAAGCTAAATTCAGTTAGGATAGACCTGGTCTAACATGACTTCTGAACTTTCAGCCAGAGGATTAATCTTGTATCTCTTATTCCTGGTCATGACCATGGCCATTTATCTAATATACTGAAGTATTTAATCCCATTTATACAGTGTTCTGTACCAGATCAGACTATTTGAACTATTTTATATTATATAATGTTTTATAAAATATTAAAACCATATTCCTAATTTCTGACTTTCTAAAACACTAAGTACAGAAAAGAGATCTGCACTTTGCTCCAAGAGGCATATAAGATGGTAACTGTACACTTTCCATGCTCACAACAGGTTCTTTCTGCATTTCCAAAGAAATTACACAACTGAAGTACAACTTCCCTTTGTAAGACACAAATTCCTGCTGTATTTCCAGACTTCTTTGCAAGTACTTTATCAGAGTAGAGGAGGAAATTAATTCCAGTATTTTTTATATCAAATATGACAAGTGCTAATAAGCTTGTCTGTTCACAACATTTGAGATTGCTTAGAAGTGGATTTTATTTAGAGACCTCACCAAACTGACACTTTGCTGGGAAAATGGTTTGTACTAACAGATGGTGGGATGGTTTTTGTTGCTTTCTCCCCTCCTTTCAGGCTCTGTACTGAGCATGACAGACATTTCAAGGCCAAAAACCCCAAGGTTTCACAAGCTCATATGAAATACTAGCAAGAAATAGAATTAAGTAGGACCCAAATCTGCTGTCACTGTCCTAACTCCTCCTGCCCAGGCAAAGCCCTGTTCTGGAAGGTGGCCAGTGAAACAGCAGCAGTAGAAATAAATTCCTGTATAATGCAAGGTTGTTTTTCTGTGTGCATCTTGTGGAGTTTTCAGAGCAGATTTGGGCAGGTGCTGCTTCCCCATTAACTTCTGGGCTAAATTCCACAGCAAAATAACTGCAGGAATGATTTCCTCCCTGCCCACACTGCCACTGCATTTGGCTTCATACCTTCCATGGGAGATGCACCAGATCCAAAAACCTTGTCCAGATTTAAACCTGGCTTTGGCTTTGCAGTGAGTTTTGCACCATCTCCATCTGCATGGATGACTTTTGTCATCAGTGGGGCTGCACCAGGGCTCCTGCACCCACCAGGCTTTTGGAAATGAATTCCTGAGCCCTGGGGAACACCCCCGAGGATAAAAGGGTTTATTGGGGTGGAGTTGCTTTCCTCTTCTCCACACAACTTCCCCCACATAACAGTGATGTCAGAAAAAAGGCTGGTTTTTATCTGCCTATTGCATATTTGTGTTTTCTGTAACTCCTATATAGCACTTCTTTTCCATATCTACAGATGCAATCTATTCCATTATCTAAATCTCTCCTTCTGTAGAGTGTGTAACAATAAATAAACTTTGTGGTTTTGCCTAATCTGAATTGGATCTGTCACATCTGGAGAGACAGTTTACTGCATTTTTGAAGAGCTTATTTTTGTCTTTGGAGATGTACAAAGTAATAGAAAAATGTGTGTGAATGGTGAATGGCAAAATGCCTGGTCTGATTAAAACAGACCCACTGCACAGAAATTGCCCTGGCAAAACACAATCAGCAGGTTCAAAATTCAGTGAAGCTGGGGAATATGAAAGCTCCGAGTGCTCTATAATGTACTGGAAAGCAATCAGTCTTTGTCAATACAGAAACACATTAAAGCAACTGGAATATTCAAAGGAAGGAGCATCTTTATTCCTGTTTTTATTAAAAGAAGAAACAGTGGGAATTCATACTAATCATTTTCATCTTGCCAGATAGTGTGCTCTAACTGGAAATATATAGAAATATATAGAAGGTGTTGGAATGTAAAAGAGCAGTGAGGAGACTTATACAAGTGAATATCACCTAGGAAAAAGATGAAATAAATCTTTAAATTTTTAAATTTTTGCCTCTATAGCTTTTTAATTTCTTCTCTGTCCAGTGTTAACTTCTATTTTCCATCTTTGCCTTAAATTTTGAAAGGTCAGATTACTATAGACTAAAACTTTGTACTTTACAACTAATTGTAGTTGTATTTTTTATTATTCTGGCTGGTGAACTTGTTTCTGTCATTCCCCATCCCATTGGGACTGGTTTCTTTGCTAGCTCTGTTTTCATTTTTTGCTTTTCAGGATTAAAATTTCATACTGGTTGGTGTCTGCTCTCATCTCAGTAGTCTACAGATTCCCCATGCTGTGGCCAGGAAGGCTTGTGAAAGAATGGGTGGATAACATTATTTTACAAGAAATATTTCAAAAGAGAGTTATGTTGTCTCCCTGAGAGCCTGATCCATCCCACTGCTTTTTTTGTCAGCAAGAATTTCTCTACAGGTCTCAATTAGCTTTAGATCACAGCCCATGTCTGTGCAATGATTTTCAAAATCATGAGGATAAATAAATGTAAACTATTTATGACAGTTTAACCAGTCAGTTCATATATGCAGAATAAAAATAGGGAACAAATTAGAACCAAACCAAACCCTGCTATCTAATAGTAAAAGCAGTCAGTTATTTTGGTCTTTATTGGTTTATATTAGCTTGTACTTTTAAAAATGCCCACATGAAATAGCAAAATTGTGCTCATGTTCTTTAGAGGTGTAAATGGCTGAGAAGGAAATGACTCCTGGTGAGTCAGAGTCAGAGCAAAGGTAAAGAGTTTGAAATCCCTAATCCTGCTTTTCCTTTCAGCCCCTCTGCTTCAGCAAGTTATTTTCAGCATTCAATTCGAATTACAAAGGAAGCACTTCAGGCAGAAATCAGCAATTTAACAGAGGAAAATAAAGTGTTTTCTGCAGTCAAGAGACACTGCACACAACACAAAACAGACAATGAGGAAGTCATGTTAATTTGCCAATTAATGCTAATGATTTCACTATCTATAGAAAGAGAAATACCAAGACCTAATGGGAGAAAAAAACTCAATAAATTAGTGTGAAGAGACGTCTGTGAAGAAGCTGACTTAGCTCTATCCATCAGTTCTGCAGGGCAATTTGTAACTTGATCCTCTGCAAAGCTTTTGTTGTCTTTCAAGGCCTGAATATGCCCACTGCCTGTGCAAACCTTCCCAAAACATTGTCTCCAATTAGGTATCTCATCAATGAAAACCCACTGCTTTAATTTGACTCTGTCTTTTCTGATCAGATTTTTCTCATTTCTATTTGACACATTGTTTTCTAGGTTGCTTTAGAAAGACAAATATTTGCTAATCAAGGGGGAAAAAACACCTTTCAAGCACCAAGTGGAAGAATTGCTCAAAAGTTTAAGGGAAACTGTTGTTATTAGATCTGTCAAAAATTAAAGCCATGCAGCAAAAGATGTAAAGTTCTTTCAGTCTTTTGATGTCTTTGGGAGCTCTTGAAGGAAGGACCAAATTGCACTCTGGGATGGGTTTCAAAACTAAGTTTGCAGATCTGAAGAGATGAAGACAGTTCAAACACTGTTTCCAGTATTTCTGTTATTTGACTGACATTGCAATAAAGTTATGAAAGTAGAGTCAGGCAGGAGACTGAAATAGTGTTGATGCAAGGATATGGGATGCTGTCAAAGAGTCTCAGCACTGGCTGTGGGCCTGAACATGGAAAGATAAATATTCATTTATATATAGGACCATCCATTTATGTAGTGCCCAGCAAATGACTTGGATGTAACAAGTACTGTTCCACAGAAAAAATTGGAAAACCATCTAGACTTGGGCAAGATATGCTCTTGATATTAAATCTATAAAACATCCTTGACCAGACAAATTATTTTATGGTCAAATAAAAAACTGATCTGTTGAAAACTAACCCCATGCTTGACACACCAATTTTCAGGACCTGCAGCTTTTCCTCAAGCTGTACAGTTTTTTTCCTGCTGGCATAAAAATAGGGTGGAGTGGTGTAAAATCAGGAATACAGGGAGAACTAGAAGAGGGATGTTTCCCCTTCAACCCCTCCTGCTACTTAGACAAAGTAAAAACAGGAATTTCACTGTGGAATCACAGCTTAGCATCCCCTCATATAATTTAAACAATTTTTTTGTGTTTCTGGGAGCAATGTCAAGTAGAGTTATTGTATTTATTGGCATCTATCCAGCACCATAGGCAGTAGGAATGACTTGACCTACAAAAGCTTGCACTGCTTGCAAGTTTAGAGAAAACCTTTAGCAAGGAGAAGAGGAACTCAAATATTACTAAGTAAAACATGAAAAGTTGATTTTTTTTTCATCTATTTAAAAAAGAAAATTGCTTTAAAAAATAAAAGGACTTGAAAAGTTCTTTCAGAAGATTCTAGGTTATCCTTTTACCAAACAGCAAGCTTTCAGCAGATGAAAAATGCCTAATGGTTTCATGTACTGAGCTGGACTGCATTAACAGGCCTAATAAAGTTACCTTTACAGCAGAAAAAAACCTAAATATCTGTGGAAAGTGAAGAGTTTCTGTGAAAGATTTTGCTGCATAAAAAGTTCTTGCTTATAGAATCAAACCAACCAATCAATAAATGTAAGCAGCAAAATACCATGTGATAACAAATTTAGCTGGATTTAGTGACCACTAATAAAAATGTATTTTATCAAGAAATTAGAAGAAACTCTTCAATTCTGGTTCTGAAGGACTGAGAAGCAGAGGTGATATTGAATTCTGTCTACCAGCCTTTCCCTTGATGACCCCTTACAGGTTATGTTTTCAGAGCTCCTGCAGCTGAGCTTCTGACAAAACTCTTATTGTATTTTGAATTTCCACAACAGCAGTTTATGTTAAACAGCCAGGAAAATATGAGATAGGAGCAATATTATACCCTCATTTTGAAGGCACTGAGCTTCAAAAAAACCAACAAACAAAAAACCAAACAATAGGGCAGCTGAAGCAGGTAGTTATTGAGACTGGTGTCCCTCTAATCCATCCTCCTGTTTCCATTGGGGGTGAACCCCATAATCTTCTGAGAGATGTGTAAGAATATGGACTCAGACACTGGGAAAGTTTGATGTTAACTGCTCAGCAGTAGTTCCCTTCTTGCTTTGAAGCCTAATGTGTAATTACATTAAGAGAGTTTGTTTTAAACTTAGTGCAGCAGCATCTGCTGTGACTTTGGTGAATCTCATAAAATTTCAGAAGTGCTCAGGTCTCCCAAGATGGAATTTGGTTGTTGAAAATAAGATTATTTCCTAAGAAACATAATGAAGTGCTGGCATAAATAATTAAACAACTGCAGAACTGCCAGCTTTGTGTCTCTCCTGGTCAGCTTGGATAACTATTTTAACAATCTCTCTGCAGGTCTTTAACTACAGCCATGGAATCTAAAAGTAGCATTAGTGGTGTTAGCCTTTTTTTTAATCTCCAGAAAGAAGCCCAGGAAAATGTGACAAGGCTTATGTTAAATTCTTTTATATCAATTATAATTTAAGAATATCATCTGAGTTTTTGTCTTAGCAATATTTTGGTTTATAAATTTCAAGGGTCATAAATTGTGGAGCTTCTAACTTGTAAAAATCTATGTAGTAAGTTGATATTGAGAAGGGTGCTACAACTTTTGGGAATAGGAGAAATTATAAACAAATCACCAGAAGAAAGAAAGAAAGGGGTAGAGGAAGAGGAGTAAAGGACTGGAAAAGCATCTCAGGACAGAATTATGAAATGAGTCAGTGAATTTCTGTTTCCTAGAGGCCTCTGCTCTTCACCAAGTACCTTGGAGAAATGTTGGGGTGAGTTGTTGCTCATCTGCTGCTTTTCCTGTCCGTGCTGATGTCTCCCTTGAGGAGCACTGGATGAAAATGAGATGGCTCATTGTGGAGTGCATGAACACAAAATCACATTTCCATGCTCAGTCCCACATCACCTCACCCAGTCGTGTGCTGCCCATGAAGAAGTTCCCTTGCCTCATTGCCTGACTGAAGTATGGATTTTCTATCCAAATAAATTACAGCAATAGTGATTCATTAAAATGAAGAACATTTCCATTATTGATCTGTTTCTTGGAGGGATGGCAAAACTGGTGCACTGCATGTTGTTTGTTTCTGCTGTTTGCTACAGGAGGCAAAATGTTATTTCTGCTTCTTTGTTTCCTTTGTTTTAACTTCCAGAGCTTTATATCATATAAACTTTAATATTTCATTTTAATGTATCATATAGACATCTGCAAAACCAAAGAACTCTCACATTCTTTTTTCTCTAACAAGACAAGTAAGTTTTATCACGTTTTATATAATAATAATAATAATTTTGAAGAGAAAGGATAGGCTAGGAAGGCACTTCTGCCAAACATTCAGCAGTTTCCATAATTATAGTGTTGTTTTCTCAAACAGTGCAGTGAGGCCATGGTGAAATGTGGTCCCTGGATGACATCTGTTGAGTAAAAGTTGCTGGTTGTAGGGAACTCAAGAGACATGTTAGAAGGGTCTACATCTTTTTCAGAAAGTCTTTGATGTCTTAAAATTCTGGCACTTTAGAAGCCTCAATCTCAAAATTGCTTTAACAGTTAAATCAGTTTCAGGTGCCTATGGATCCAATGATTTCTTTTGTTAAACAGATGAATTTTTAGGCTTTAAGGCAGGCCAACCAGATAAGACCCCAGAAAAAAAAGCATATGCATAATTTGTTTTGTTTAATGTAGGAGCATGTAGATATTGAATATTTTGGATAAGGTAATCCAGAGAGTTTATTTTTCCAAGTGCTTATTCTCTCTACTTATCTAGAGTATTTATCTTGCTTTCAGGATCTCTCTTTCACAGAGAAATCTGCTTACAGAATCAAGAGTTCTGCAAAGTGCATCCTGCTCATTGCCAATTGTTACTATCTCAAAGTGTAGCACTGAGTACTCAGATAAACCTTTTCTGTGCTTAGAAGGTCTGACTGCTGATCCAGTTTTGCTGTTGCAGTATACTCACACTCTAAAAGAGGTGAAAATGGGATGCAGATTAATTGGAGATTGGAATGCAATGTGCATTGAAATTAATGAGAGTTAGCACTGATTGCATTGAATCAGGTCCTTGGAGTTTGGACCAATGAGTTTGGAACAACATTTACTTTTCTTTAAGTGGACATATTATTGGTTTGACAGATCTCCAGGGAAGGGAGCCCTGTGGGCAAGTGACACCAATGCCATGTGAAAGCTAGATCACAGAAAACCCCTCTGCTCTCCCCTGGTTATGGAATTTGCAGTTCCACCGTGTGTGTTTATTTGTGTCCATGTAGCAAATCAGCTGTTGATAAAATAGCTACAAAAGCTGGAGAAATGAGAATAAAACAAGCTCCTCACACAAGATATACATCAGATGTTTAGAAAGCACTGTGGGCTAAGAATAAAGTCTCAGATGAAAGATATGTATTTATCATATCAAAAAACCCCAGATGGAACATGAGAATGCATGCAAATTTCCTTCTGAAATCCACATAGTTTTTGAAATATATCTCATTGTGTCACATACCCCCCAAATGAATAGCTCCTCTGCAGAAGACATGGAATTCAGAGTGAGCAGCAGGACACTAAGACCTGCAGATGAGAAAAGAAAATGCTCACAGCAATCAAATTAAAAAAAAAAAAATCTGGAGGTATCTTCTCCAAAGTCAGTTTCTCAATACTAATTGAAGTTTGATGGCAAAAAAGGATAAGTTATGTAGGTTAAAAAGGGAGTGGTAGTGACAGCTTCATTCAGGCAAGATCCCTGGGCACCACTAGAGGCAGTTGAATGGATATTGGATTGATCCCAAGAGGATACAGGATGTTAAATGCATGGCCAGCCAGCCAGAAACAATATGACATAATTGTAATTCATGGTACAGACCAAGAGGCCCAGCCTCCTCTGACCTACTGGTCCCATTTCAAAAAAAGCCCAGAGAGGGTCATGTAGCCCAGAGAGGGCACCTGTCACAGAACAATGAAAATATTTATAGAACTCTTCTCCTATGGAAAAGGAAATGTAAAAAATGCCATTAGTTACCTTTGCAAGCAGTTTAGCAGCTGGGAGCTTAATCAAAATATTTGTGATTGGGAAATGGTGATTGAACTCCCAAGTGCCAGAACACAAATAGGCAACCAGTGAATTTAAAAGGTGACAGGTTTTGGATTGATGAAAAGAAAGAAAATTGGACACAAGACCTTAATAAGGGTAAAACAAAAACTAATTACTCTGTACTGCAGTAAGGCAAAATACAGAAATTAAGGAGACAGTTGCATTTCTGTATTGCTAATAAAGATATTTAGCATCAAATAGCACATCCCAGATAAAAAAAAAGAAAAAAAAAGAAAAAAAAATCAGCCCTGGAGGAGAATAATATTTGTTTGCTGCCATAAGTCAGTTCTTTACTGATGTTACAGAGCAGGCTGAGACCAGCAGAGGCAGAGAGAGATTCCTCCACAGCTGCCTTCTCCAAGGGCTGCAGGGAACATCTGCCACTGCACAAGTGCAGCAGCTCATGGGTGATGTGCTAATAGGCTCAGATCCAGTTAGATGGTGCTGGGGGTCCAAAACACCTGAAATAACAAAGAGATCCTGGAACCAAATGCTTCAGAGTGCTCTAATAAAAACTGATTTAAGGCCATGGGGCCTTTTTATTTATTACTTCATCAGCCTCATGATAAGGATTTGAATTATGTCAATGACAACAGCTTGTCACTTGATCTGACCCTCTGCTGTCCAGGTGCCAGAAAGTTCCTTCCTCTGGATCCATTCCACCTGCACTCTTCTTTTGAAACACTGGTTTCAGTGTCACAGTCACCTGTAAATCAAGCACTGCTGGAGAAAGTCTTTGCTTTGAGAAGATAGTACCACAAATATTTCATATTAACAAGGGGGAAAGGTAAGCAAAATAACAATTTTCAGAGAATGTTTCAAAAGCAATGCATTTGAAATATTTTGAAATATTTTCAAAGCAAATACAATAGAACAGGAATTCATGGTATTAATAGAATCATTAAGGCTGGAAAAGAGCTCTCAGAGTGTCAGGTCCAACCACTAACATGGCATTGCCAGGTCCACCACTAAACCCTGCCCCCAAGTGCCACATCTACACGTTTTCTGAACACTCCCAGGGAAAACAACTCCAACCCTGCCCTGAGCAGCGTGTTCCAATGCTTGGCCACACTTCCAGGGAAGAAATTTGCCTTAACACCAAATCTAAACCTCCCCTAGCACAACTTGAGACTTATCCCTCCTGTCCTGTCCCTTGGTGCCAGGGAGAAGAGCCTGACCCCACCTGGCTGCAGCCTCTGTTCAGGTGTTTGTAGGGAGAAGTAAATTCTCCCCCAAGCCTCCTCTTCTCCAGGGTAAACAACTCCCTGTTGCTTTTTCTCTTCCTGTTAGCAACACTATTGATGGGATATTTGTGCACTTAATGAATTTTGCTGTTTAAAAACCCGAACAATAAAATGTATGTCTCCCACTTATACACTTCCATCCTCCAAAATTGGCACACAGGTCCCAGATCCTGTTTTATACACTTTTTTTCTGGCAAGCTTGATCTTCTGCTACTTACTGGTGTGATATTTTAATGATCTCCTGGGATCAGCAAAGGTATTATATATAAAAAAGAGAAAAACAAGCAGCAAAATAAATGGCACAGTGAAATCTTGTCTTACCCCCAAAATCATTAAAATATGTCGCCATATAGACTCATAGTTGTTCAATATTTGCAGAATCTTCTAGATCTTTTTATAATTTTGTTTTTTACTCACTTTACCACCCATTTATTCATATTTTGCCAGATTTATAGGACTGTGTGCTGTATACTATGAAGATTTCCTCTCAGGAGGAATCTACCAACACTATATTTTTTCTCAGTGACACTTTTTTTTCTTGTTGTGATGTGAGAGAACATAGGAAAAACTAGTATTTGCACACTGTTTTTCAAAACTCACTTTTGTTCTTTGCAGGTAGTCAATATTTTCTATTAAACTGTTATTGAAATAATATTATTTATTGAATTTATGTAGGAGCAAATAATGTCTTTTTTACAAAGATGGAAAAGTCTTAATCATGATAACTAACATTCAATAAAAAATGATACCATAATTTTTAAAAATTGTGCATATTTTCCAGATAAATATATGAAATACTTGTGGCATTGGATACTTCAGCAACAACTGTATATCCTCTAGAAAAATACTGGTTTAAATGGAAGTAATTTTTCCCAGAAAGCATTGGGCCAGTACTTTTAAATTCATCAGAAAGGAGCTCTATTTTGGTTATGGTATTTTGCAATACACATCTAGACAGGAAGAAGAGATTTAACCCATGAAAACTCTATCAAATGGGGAAAACTACCTGTTTGTATTTGAGAGGAAATTAATGTGCTTAAAACAGTCAATAAATATGCCTACATTTAGAGGTGCTTAAGTTTGGGGTTTGCTCTGCTCCTTCTCTTTTGGGAGAGAAGTTAAGCTTGTGTGGAAGTTCTCCAGCTTTGTTATGACTCCCCACTAACAAAAATACCCAGCAGGAAATAATCTGATCCCAGGCTGACATGTGGCACTGCAAGAGCAAGTCAATACAAGTTTGACTAGAGCTGATTTGTTGGAGGGAGGGGAATGCAAACCTTCTCAACCAGCTCTCTAAACTTACTTTGTGAAACAAACAAAGGTAAGAAAATGAGATATCTTGGGGAAAATCCATTCTATAATAGACTTGTGAGGGCTTGAATGCACTGTCAAAGTATTGCACATTGCTGGAGGCACCTCGACTGTCTGTGCATGTTTTTAGGTCATAGCTAACCTGAGATAATTGGATTAAAGCTAAATTGAATTAGCCCATGATAGACTGAGGACACACATGAGCAGCCACCATGGCTCACCCAGCCCAGGAATGGCTCAGCTGAGAGGATTTGTGAGCCCAGGGAAGACAGTGTCAGCCTTGGTGATCCTCCAGACTAGATGAGGCTTAAATACATTCTACAGCAATCCTGTGCTTTCAGAGCAGTGGGCTGGATGATTCACTTTGGCTTCTTCTTTCCTTGACTCTTACAACTTTCTGAGAATGGCTTCCCTCTGGCCACCTTCTGAAATCAGTGTGACTCCAGCCCAAGACAGCACCTCAGAAAGGTTTTACAACTTGGACATCACCCTGTGTCCTTTGTCAAAGGAGCCAAAATTGTGACATCCTGTGATCTTTTTATGCTTGGCAGATCTGATTAACAGGCAGAGGGTGCTCAAAAGAAAAGGAACAGACTAAAAACCTGAGGCTTTTGTGTGCTACTGAGCAAAACAACTTACATCTGTGATGGGCCTGGGTCGAACAACTTACTGTGAGCAGAAGTGCTAAAATTCATACTTTTTTAGGATAAGTATCCCTTTTTAAGAAAATGAAATGCTGATTTGTGGGAAAAAAACCCAACCCACAAACCTGCCAGCAATCCTATGTCTCTTGGACTTATGCAGTGAGCAGCACACTGGAAATCTTTTGGGAGGAAGTTTTCCAAATTATTTCTCATAGGTTGTCAGAGTGCATCCAAGTGTTATTGTCACCTGCTGGAATGCCAGAGCAGAAAGATTTCCTGACTCCAAAGGTAAAAATTACCTGTTATTGCAGGAAATCCTGCTGTCCAGCTTTGTTTCCAATCATCAGCTTAAAACCATGCTGGAGTCCTGTCACTATTCTGACCCAATGTCTCTAGAAATTCTTCCTTCCAAAGGTTGGATATCATCATTTTGGTTTCATCTTCCACATTAAAAAATTCTTCTTCCTTTTCTGTTACTGGTATTTTGTATTCCAAAAGATAACTTTGTAGGGTGCATCTGAACATATATTTGCTTTCAAACATCCTTTTTAATTGGGTATTTAACTAATTATGGGGCAAGAAGACTGGAGGGTTTGCTTTACTAGCGAGGAGACAATACAAATTTTAAGCACCATGTATGAAAGTATTTTCTGTCATCTTGTTTTTCTTGTTATGGCTAGTAATCTCTTTACATACACAGATTGAAATTTATTCTACCACTAATGCAGTCGTGAAAAGAGAGTGAGGAACATCAAAGGGAAAGAGGCACATGAGTTGCTACTAAAATAATGAAGGAAAAATGAGAAAAATAAAAGCAAAACAATCACTATTTTGAAATGCTGCCAGCTGATACAGTAGAACTATGGAGTATAAATTCATTCTGATTTATGGGAAAGGAACTCTTTTGCAGAAAGTTCTCAGACTGGTATGCAGTCCTACTTGGACCAGTAGAGAAAGGCAAAAGAGGTCATAGGTGTCTTAGACATCTGTCTCTGCACTGGATAAATCACTCTCTGGAGGTGGTTTCATGTCTCAGGTGAAAAGCAGGGAGCCTATGTCTACTTTTGACAAGACATTTAAGATTTCAAAAGCTGAAAGTTCAACAGAGCTCAACAGAAAGAGTTAATATTTGCCTACACCAGCCTTCCCAGTTGTCAATTTTTGGATCTTAAATGGTTTAAATTAATGTCACCAGCTCTCAGTTTCCCTGGGAAAGTTAATGCCTAGGCAGGCAAGCTTAGATCCTAAAAGATTATTTCTATTTTCCACAAAGTGCCTTCTTACATAATATAGTATCACACTGGGAGCATGTGTGGAAATGATCATCCTGTGCTTTTTGCCTGAGAGCACTGCAAGGGAATTTATGGCACTGCTCAATGTCCTGCTGCAAAAACCTCACATTGCAGACAACTCATCAAGAGGAAACCCCCAAGTAAGACTTTTACAGCACTCTGCTGGAGATTTGCCACCAATCTGCTCCAGCAATATGATCCCACACCAGAAGTATTCCCCATTCTTATTCTCTTTTCTGACTTTATCTGTATCAAAGAAAAGGGAAAAAAACCCTGTAATGGACCACAAGTGAGGAAAAAGCTGTTTCAATTTAATTATTCATAATGCAATTCTGCAGCAACTATATCATGTGTTAGCTCAGTTTTTAACTGCTTTTAAAATGGAGACAAGGATATTATAAGTGCATCCCCTGTGGATGGGAGATGACTGAGAGGCCTTAGCTGAATCTGTATTCCTAGGAATAATTGATTCATCACTTGAATGAGTTACCTCGAGCTGAGCTGGTATGATTCTCCATCTGTTCTGGGCATTTACTGAACTGGTGCCACTGGACAGTGAGGAAGAGCTCTGTGCAGTCCTGATAAACTCAAGGAAGTCAGAGCCTGGAGGTGCTGAGGAGGCTGCAGCTTCTCTGGCTTCACTCAAAGGCAAATTTGAAGGACAAAGTACAAGGTTTATGTCCTCAATATGTGAGCTCAGCCTCCAGCACCTCCTCAGACTGACAGCTTCAGGCAGCATGGAACAGCTGCTGGCCTTTAAACCACAGGTGTGAAACGGGAATTGTAAAGATGATGACTGCCTTGCATCTCACTATATTTTATCTGATTTCATTTTTGGATTTAGAGTTTCCTCTTTGTTGATATTAGTAGCCTTGTATACATATATTTTCCACATTGCCTGTCAGTACTTGCAGATCTATTTAATCAAGTTAGATTATTATTAAGCATTTAATATCCAATCCTATGGGATTTTTTCACTATTTCAGGGTCTGTCAAATATATCTGAGAAATATGGATGAACCTCTTCTGCTTAAAGCTTCTCATTTCAACTCTGCTCAGCCTATCTGTGTATGATAATGTATACTCAATATTATTCATTTCTTGGAATAATGGCAGTAACATTGCAAAATGTTCTTTGATCTGTGTAATACAAGTGAAAATTCTGTGCCTCTTTAAATTGCCCTTTCAACAAATCTAATTTTGCAGTTACAATTAGTGTGTACACCTTGGACTTATTTGGTGCTTTCAGAAATCTTTAGATCAAGAGATCCTTCTCATCTGTCCAAAAATTTAGTTTGTTACTTTATCTCAGGGATATAAAATATAAATTTCCCCATCAACAGCATCCAAAGATGTGAGCAGATTGCTGAGGTGCAGCTCCCAACAGGGATGGCAAAGCTGTGTGACAGAGCTGTTGTGATTGCCAGAGGATCAAAACAGTCAAGTAGAGAACAGAATGTGTAAAACTGACCCAGGCCACTTCTGATTGGGAAATAAACTTTGTGGTCAGTATCTGTACTTTTTTTGTACTGGCTCCTCTTCATTGATAGGCACAGAGAAGGCCACCATCAGTGTCCTGTCTGCACCAACAGGAGCTGCAGAGTTTTTTTTGCTGCATTTAGATTTGTATTCTGGAATTGGTTTGTAGCAGAGATGCTCCTGTCATGGTCCTGTCTACTCACACTCTCAAAGGAGAAGACCTTACTCAGTTTAGTATTTCACTGGAAATATTGAAGGTCACAACTTATTGTATTTCCAGGGAAAATTCCTTCCTTTAAAGTCCCAGTCACCCTCCTTAGAAGTGTGCTAACGAAGGTCTCCGTGTGAGGAAACTTAGATATTAAAAAGTATTGTGGTTTTTCCAAAGGATTCACTGCATAGAAAAAGACAAACAGTGAATGCACAGAACTAATAAGCACAAGTCTAATGGTAAATTCTCAGCTGGATTAAACATTGGCATAGTTAAGGGGGCAAAAATTGAGCAGGATAGATTGAGGCAGTGCAAGAGCAGGACAACAAATGGAAGTGCCAAGCCTAATCTTGTCCACATTTTGTATTGACATGATGGCCAAGAGGTGGGACCACTAAAAAGAAAGTACAAATAAAAAAATGACACTAGACCAGGAGCACTGATCAATACTAACAAGACAAGAAACTGGACCAAAGCTGACCTTGAAAAATTACTCCCAGTATTTTTTCCAAATTACTTCTGGAGTCTTTTATGGGAATGGAAAATGACATGTAAACCCTGGAGAGGCTGGGAGCCTAATTAACGTTGGGACTTGTAAAGTGCAATCTGAAAGCTTCCAAATACCAGGCATAGAGGTAATATCAATGAAACACTTACTTATCTGTGTGATGATCCATCACTGCTTAGAAAGAATTGTGCTGGATGGATGACAGCAAAGAGGGACAAAAGTGAGACATTGAAATATATAAACAGCACAAACTGAGGGAGAGAATTGTTAAATGGGGACACAGACTCCATGAGCTTTAGTGTTGATTTCCAACAAAAATCTCTTAATATATCTGGAAACAGGTAGAAATTAAAAATGTCTGAGTAATATAAAATTAAATGAAAGAAACAGGAAATCAAGCTGGGACCACCAACTGGCATGGAAATTCTCAGAGCACACAATTCCAGGCTGTGCCTGTAATTGCAGTCAGTGTTGGTTTTGGTGATTTTTCTGTCATTTGTTCCTGCTTTCAAAGAAGCAGGTAAGAACCACCTGTGTGCATAATATTCAGCTAAAGCTGACCAGAGGATAATTTGATTTTGCAACAGCTTTCCAGACATAAATGTTTATATTCAATCTGCACTGGAATAAAACCTAATGCCCTGGTACATTTTTGCAAAATTAATTTGGTCTGGAATGTTGCATTTTTATATCAGAACGGTTCAGTTAAAATCTGAGTAAATGAAAACTATGTCATATCAGAAATTTTATTGTGGGACAATGTTAAAACAGGAGTCTTGAAAGAGACTTTTTGGGTTTTCCCAAAAAACTTCATGCCATCAGTCAGTGGGTTGTACAGCATTATCCAAAACCAAAAAGTGCTCTATTTTCAAAGCAAGCTGTTCCAGACTGAGGGTTTTATAATCATTATTCTAATATTTTTAAGAGTCTTCTGATCTCCAATCTGCCTTATTTGCCAGCCAATACATCCTATTTATTCTTTTCTCTGTACTCACCCTTAGATTTCCTGCCTCTGTTTTCTCATCAAGGGTAGCCCCTCTTTGCTCTGCCAACCTGCACAAAGCCAGGAACTATTTATATCTTGTAAAACAGGCTAGCTGAATTAATGTAAAGTCACATAAAATTAGTTACAAACGGCATATTTGGACTCAGTGAGTGAATTTGGAGTTCCCAGAGCTCATGGTGTTGAAGGTTTGGCTCTTTTGTCTTTGTCCATCACCAAGAAATTTCTTTCCCCCCCACTGTGCTCATGGAAATAAGAACTATTAATGTAATTATGGGACTGGAAGATATATGCCTCTCTAGACAGGACAAATAGCAGAAATGTCACACACTGAGAGCCTGACCTCAAGACAGCTGCAGTAAAGGAAAACCCCCTTGGTCTGCACAGGCTTAGTCTGCCCTTGTGGTTAAAGGTAAAAATCAGGCACTGATGCATTTCCTTGGACACCTGGCAGTGCAAAGGCAGAGCAGACAAATGTATGTCTTGAATTCCTGTGGCTGCATCAATAGTGCCCTGTGCTGACACCAAACAGATCCAACAGATCCCAGAGCTGCTCAAAACCCTGGGTGCTGTATTCATGGGCTGAGTTTCTGTCTGTGTCAGTCCCTGCACTGCCCTGTAGTTTTAAGTCCCATATCTAGCAGATATTCCCTTTTTAAAAAATATCTATCATCACTTTTCTTATCCCACTCTCTAAGCACTTTGCTGCTGGATCTGGGGGATTTCTATGCAAGTGTCTGCACTTCTCTAATGTTTGGCAAACTCCAGTTTTGCCTTGTGATGGAGACAAATGCTGTATTTATTTGCCACAGGTGACAAATGTTTGCCCAACAATGTTGTGTCATCTTTTCAGAGATATTTATTTGGAGAAATAGTAGGCTGCTTTTCCACCCAAAGAAGCCATGCTTATCTTGAAATATCCATAATTATGCTCCTCCTCATCTTCATCACTATCATTCTCATCATCATCACATGAAACCAACGCACCACAAACTTTATAAACCTCAAGTAAAATGCTGTTCAATTTTTAATCTGATATCTGTTATTTAGTGGCACTGAACACAAGAGTGACCTCCCAGTGACATTATCTGTGTATTTCTTCTGCTGGGGAGTTTTTCTTAGATTGGTTGCAAATGCATTCTCTGTTTTGCTGTGGTCAGTTCCTTGCCATTACTCTTTTTTTTTGTTGTTTTTTGTTTTGTTCACAGTAAAATATTTGAAATTTAATCTTAATTTGTGCTTTACATACTCCCTCAATCTATCTGCTTGGGTGAAACCATGATTCAAAATCAGTAGAAAAACCAATAATTCCAGTGCCTTTCAAAGAATAAGGATATTTATACTGAGAGATCATCTTTTGTTAAACCACCTGGTATAACTTGAAGATGAGAATAGAGACATGTGGGTCCTTCCTTAGTTCTGCTGTATCTCTTTGCACTGCTAAAAAAGTTCTCAGAAAATTTAAAAGCATGGTATAGTAGTTAATGAATAAGTAATAAGTTAGTCTACAAATCATATTGCTGGGCAGTGTTGTAGGCTCATATTATTACATCAAACTTTGGTCTGAATTTTTAAAAGCATCTTTTGTATAATGAGGGTCAAAAGGGAGACAACTGTGTTATTGTTAATAGGAAGTGGAAATGGAACTGAAAACTGTAATTTGTTAATGTAGGCTAAAATAAAAATAACATGATTTCAGCAGGATCAGAAAACAACTCAATGACAAATAACTGTAAAGAATGAGAACTTCACCAAGTAGTGTGAGTGCTCTTATGGAGGCAGATTTACCTGTGCTATGTTGTTAAGCCAAATCTTACAAAATACACATATTATACACTTTTAAAAATTTTTCTAGTATCTGGTAAAATATTTATTTATAGTAGTAACTTTTTAAAAAGAAATGAAGCTAGAATGCTGACCACTTAAAAAGAACTAATATGACAATAAATTTTAAAAATATAATGTAAATTATATTGATAAGATGCTGTGAAAGGGTAGAGTAAGAACTGGAGCTGATTGATTTCTGTGTTAACTAATGAAATCTAAGGATTATTGCTTCCAAAGCACTGGGTAATACCATGTCTAAGGGACTCCTCTCTTCCCTAAACCAGCACAATGTTTTATAGAGCTTTGTAAATTTTCCTAGGTCATCAACCAAATCTAAATTGAAGGTGAAGTGAACACTGTGCTGCATTTCTCCCCTGCTGCTGATTTAATGCCCTTTCACCCCAAAATCTCCTTGTGGGGACCAGGGCAGAGAGACATCTGTCACTGAACAGTGGCATGGGGAGCATCCTGACTCTGAAACCCGTGGGGCTCTTCCATGTGATCCACCTCGTGGGCTCAGCATCCCTTCCCTCTCCTCTTGAGTTATTAAAAGATAAAGAGCAGCTGCTGCTGTAGACATAGAAGCTGACAAATTTACAATAGGTGATGCCACCTGTGCCTGCCTAATTTAATGACAGCCCAAATAACCTGCAATCCATTTACAGCAGGGACAACGTTCAAGAGCATCTCAAAGTGACTCAGGAGCAGAGTGGGAGCAGTTTGCTCAAACACCCTCTTGGCTGTGAAGGAAGTTTACAGAATATGTCTGGGGACATGAAAAACCCTTTCCCTGCTTTTATGTGGAGTGGGGAAAAACCATGGTAAACAGCTAAAATCCACAAATCCAAGGCTTTGGTGCCAGATGGATTCATCTGCAGGGCGTTGTGTGAGCCACTGCTGATCCCTCTGCAGTGAGTGCTCCTTGCCAGTTGCTTGAATTCCAGAGTGTTTGGGAGGCCATGCCAGGGAGGAAGAAGCTTCTCTTGTACAGGTAGAAGTGTATTTTCTGCTGGTCCCTCATGGACTCCCCTACAACATCCTCCTCTCCATTTCCCCTGCAGAATTATGCCACTATAATTATGTTGGCTCATCACTCTGATTCTGTATGAAGGCTGTGTGTCCAAATTCCAAATATTCACGTGCTCTTAGGTTTATAATTTTGCAAGATATCTTATAAAAATATTCAGTTCAACTTTAATAAAAAAAGACTCACTGCCCAGAAAAGAAGACTAAATACACTTGAGACTCTTAAAATACTCATGGTAGGAAGGCAGCAGACTGAGACTGTGACCTCTTACTAAAAATGTTTTTAGAAAAATATTTCAGTTGAATATAGGCAAATTTTTCCTTGTCTTACAAAGAATCTTCATTTTTAGGCAGCAAATGTAATTTTTGTTGGACTTGAGATTTTATTTTGGTTGTTTTGCTTTCTTTTCTTTTCTTTTTTTTTTTCCCAGTGAGCAGTATCTTACCACAGAGAAAAATACAGTGAAGGTTGTTTTTTTCCCAGTAGACATAGTTACTCCATATTGACATCTGAAATTTTCCTTTCCTTTCCTTTCCTTTCCTTTCCTTTCCTTTCCTTTCCTTTCCTTTCCTTTCCTTTCCTTTCCTTTCCTTTCCTTTCCTTTCCTTTCCTTTCCTTTCCTTTCCTTTCCTTTCCTTTCCTTTCCTTTCCTTTCCTTTCCTTTCCTTTCCTTTCCTTTCCTTTCCTTTCCTTTCCTTTCCTTTCCTTTCCTTTCCTTTCCTTTCCTTTCCTTTCCTTTCCTTTCCTTTCCTTTCCTTTCCTTTCCTTTCCTTTCCTTTCCTTTTCCTTTCCTTTCCTTTTCCTTTCCTTTCCTTTCCTTTCCTTTCCTTTTCCTTTCCTTTCCTTTCCTTTCCTTTCCTTTCCTTTCCTTTCCTTTCCTTTCCTTTCCTTTCCTTTCCTTTCCTTCCCTTTCCCTTCCCTTCCCTTCCCTTCCCTTCCCTTCCCTTCCCTTCCCTTTCCCTTTCCCTTTCCCTTTCCCTTTCCCTTTCCCTTTCCTTTCCCTTTCCCTTTCCCTTTTCCCTTTCCCTTTCCCTTTCCCTTTCCCTTTCCCTTTCCCTTTCCCTTTCCCTTTCCCTTTCCCTTTCCCTTTCCCTTTCCCTTTCCCTTTCCCTTTCCCTTTCCCTTTCCCTTTCCCTTTCCCTTTCCCTTTCCCTTTCCCTTTCCCTTTCCCTTTTCCCTTTCCCTTTCCCTTTCCCTTTCCCTTTCCCTTTCCCATAATGGTAGAAAAACTCTATCCCACTTTAATTGTGGTGAACTTCTCTAAAGTTGATCCCAGAGAATTATTTATTTGGAGTTTTCTAATTTCTTTTTTGTAAAGAGAATTATGCAACCTTGACTAGACATAAAATAAGTTGATTAATAAACTAATAAACATTTTTAAGAGATGCATTTTAGTAAGCTTTGATTTAAATAGTTAAAGAATATCCTTTTTTTCTCAAATAGGTTTTTGGAAATGTTTGATGCTTGGGTTTTTGTTTATATTTTTTGTGCTATTTTTATCAGGGTTTTTTATTATAATTTAAACTCACAGTGCTTCATTGGCTGGATCAAGACTTAAATCAGAGTTTTAGCTTTGACCTCTATTTTATCTATCAATTATAAGTTTACAGAGAGATAAGGAAACACAAAACTACTTTTTGTAACACTGTATGATCACTATTAGCTGTAGCTCTTCACAGTTTATGGAATCCTGTGAAACCAGTCAGAAATTTTGTTTTACTGTTGTAACTGAAGCTCCATCTGACCCAGCCAGGAAAATTTATCAGTGTGGTTTTGACTGATATTTTGAAACTAGTCCCACTTAAATGCTAAAACTCATAAAGATTATTCTCAGTAAACTAAAAAGGTAATTTTAAAATGTATACATGTAACTTTAATTATTAGTCTATAAATAATATTATATTTTTCTCCACTATTTCAATATTGCCCTTTTGTAGTCTGTTATAAAGCATCCTAGAATGAATAAAATTATTCCAAAATATGGGTTATGTTACAAAAACATCCTTCCTCTTTGAAACTTCTCTTTTCACAGTCCTGCTGGCCCAGAAGTGTATTCCTAATGAATAAATAAACTAATTGAAGCAACTGCTTAATTCATTTACAGACCATCTTTCTTCAGGGGATATGACTGTAAATGAATAGATCTAAGACAGAAAAATAAAGAATCAGTAAAGTTACCCTCCAAAGGCCATTTACATCCCCTTGTGTATTTTTATGCTAATGTGTCTTTTGTTTCCCTTTTTGTGTTTCCACTGAAAGCTAAAACCCATAAACTAAATCTTTAAAATTCTTAACAGGGAAATGTTTCAAAACATCCAATACCTTTGAAAAGGTTTTTGAAATCTGAAAGAACCTGAAAGAGAAATTAAAGTTTAAAATGGCACAGCACCATTGAGTGATGGTAGGAGGTGTATGTCTGGAAAGGCTGAATCATGGGTGCTATTTATATACACATATAAATATATCTGTATGGCTGTGATATATTCTATAATAAGAATATTAAACTGGACAGATTCAATCAAACCAAAATAGGAAAATTCAGAGAACCAAATGAGGAGAAAGACAGGATTTTTATTTAAGGCCAGATATTAAAGGAATTGTCTCACAGGTTTTAATTTGCACACTATGGTGATAACCTGGAGCTTAGTAAAGCTTTGCATACACTTTAGTCTGTAAATATGCATTTGAGGGAAAGGTAAATCCAAAAGAATCTGTAAAACAATATCTGATTAATTAACTATTTTGAATATTTTAAGGAATGGGGAGAGGAAAAGTAAAGGGAGAATATTTTACCCCAACTTCTTGAAATTAAAGGATTTACCTTTTCTCCATGTGACTATTTTGCAGCCTACATAACATCTAAAAATGAAAAAAGAGAAAAATACCCCCTTTGAAATGCAAATTTTTAGACTTTCTAGTGGTCTTTTGTCAATTACAAAACATTAAAAATAACTTTCTGTAATCCTGCTTTAGTTTAAGCTGAAATATCTTTTTAGTTTTCACTATCAAATTAAATAAAAATACCAGATCAGCACAGCATTTTGGTTTTTGTTCTCCTTGATCAGAGTTTTGGATGTCAGGCCATTAACTTCACAGATTAAACTTTTGCAAAGCAATGGTATTTTCTGATTTGCCATGGAGTAAAAGATGGGAAACAGGCTTTGGGTTATAACTCCTGAGAAGCAATTTTCTTAACCTCCTCACCCACTCACTCAGAGCAGGTGTCTCCAGGAAAAGTTTTTTCACGTTGTGGATCAAACTGGTTCTTCTTTAAGTGCACATCAGCTTAAAATGTGATGTGTCTGGGATTCAGGGGTGTGATTACAGAAGGGAAGGATCTGTTTGGTCCAGGTTGCTCAAACCTCAGACACAGTTTTCATTCAGGTGGGATATCTCTGTTCTCACTCTCCCAGTCAGTCACAGAGAGCAGTTACACAGTGGGAGCAAAGGAAAAATCTTCAATTCATTCTGAGAATATTTATCATTAACATGTCTTGGAATTATCAGTACATATGATGGCATGTGCTACAAAGAGAGAGATTAGCTTTTCCTTCATATTCAGTTGAAGATGTGCTGAAATTTGGATTATTTGTATTTTAAACCTGTAAGCAATGTACAAGCTGTGCAGTTATCCTGATTAAGGGTAGCAGCAAACTCCTCTTTGCCCAGTCCAGCTCCTGGCATGCTGCACAGGCTAATGAGAAAAATAACAGAAGCTTCACAATTGTTTTCTTCCTCTCTGGCACTGGCTGGAAGCAAAGTTAATTGTTATTCTTCCTCCAGGGTAACTGTCAGCCCTTTACTCGTGACTGAAGTTGCTGCTCCCTGAGATAATGGAAACAAACAGGGACCAGAGTTTACAGAAATGTGGATTTGTCAAGTGCTCATAGGCACTTCAGCTGGTGTGTGCTGGGGACAGGGAGCTGGGGCAGGGGCTGCTTTGTTAACCTCATTTTCTCTGCTGAGTGGACTGCAGGAGTGTTTTAAAAATCCTTGTCCAGCCTTGAGCACCCCTGTGTCTGTAACACAGCTGCCACGAGCCCTCTCTGCTCTCGTGTGTCTTTCCCTGCTGCTGTCAGCTCATCCCCAGGATGTCAGGGCACAGATCCCCACAGTCCATCACTACCCTAAAATTCAAGAGCCTCTCCAAATACCCTCCTAGTTCTGTTTGCCCATTTATAGCAGGAAACAGGAAAAGTTTTCAGAGATCTGCTCTGAATTAATCCCACTCGTGAGCTGATCATCTCGTTGCTCATGGTTTTCTTTGTAGGCACTGAAAGGAGCTGAAGACTCCACAGGAAAACAAACATTCCTGTGTTAACTGTCGTGGGTCTTCTTCTGTCTCTCTTGATATTATTGTGTGACCCTGAATTAGAAAATGAATGACCACTACAGAGTGGCTGGGGCAGTGAATTTTCTGGGATGAATTATTTATTTAATTTTTATTTCCATTATGAGTCTCTAAAGAACCCTGACTCCTATTCCCATGGTCTGCTAAAATGCTGTAGTTGTCACTACCTCATGTTCTAGTGTGTATGAAAATGCACAATATATGCTTGTAGGCATAACCATGTAATTTTCTAATCAGCTCTAGTCAGACAGGGCTTCAAATTGTGACCCAAAAATACTTTTAATATTTAAGAACAGAATAATTTTTCTTAATAATTTTAACTTAAATTGTAATTTCTCCAATAGCTTCCTCCTAGCTGTGTCTCTGAAAATCTACTGAACACAATTCATGGGTTAGCAAACAATTTCCACGACCAGATTTGTAATTTGCACTAGGTAATAACTATTAAAATAATGATTATATACAATTAAGTTTCAAAGAAATGACTTTTTGTTTCTTTCTCCTGATTCTGCTCTCTCTGTAATATATATTCCCACTATATTTCTCTCTTGTGGCTGTTTTGCAATGATTAATTTCTCAGATCTCTTAGTAAGGGGAAAATGTCTTGCCTTATTTTGTGATCTATTTAATTAATTTTGTCACAGACTTTACTTTTTTCAGTATATTTTATTCTTCATCTTTTTACTCTCTTGTTTGACATCAGAAAATATTCTGATGGAATTACTTTGGGAAATAAATTACAGATAGAAAATAAAATGCTATCTATTTTGTGGATTGCAGGGAGAAATGCAAAAAGGTGACAAATTGTCTATCTCATAATGATATTTTCAGCAGAGCTGAAGACCAGAGCAGTTCAGATCTGACAGGTGGGTAAACACATTTTCCATAAGAGATCAAACAATTCTTGACCATTTTAAGTGGAAACAGTCATTTACATGGTGACCTTAATCTTCATAATTTATGAAAATTAAAATGTAATTAGCTCTGAGCAAAAAATGGTTGATTAAAAAAAAATTAAAAAATCTCCAAAACAGAGTAACCTTGGAATTTAGTATAATAGGTTTTTGTAAAACAGCTCACTCTGATTTTTTTTTATCTCACATTCTCCTATCTCAGTAACATGATTTGCCACTAATGAAGTGTAATTTATTCAATTCTTTTGTCTACAGCAAACCTTGCTAGCAAAGGTTAGGGACCAGTGCATTGTGTACGGTGCTCAGCTTTGATGATCAATTTGTAACAAGTCAGAAGAGAATATTTGAGGTGTAGAAACACAGGAGTTGCATCAGGTGTAAGATTGTGAGTCCCTGTGCCCTGATTGAAGGAAGGGCCCTGGTTAAAGGTTGGGGGAGTGGAAGTCATGGAGCTGGTTTGTTCATGTGAGGTCAAAAAGAGAACCAGGTGAGGGACTGACTGAGACACAGACTGAGGAGAAGGAAGGGAGTTGTAATCATCAGTACAAAATATTTCAGAAGGAGATAACAATTATGTATCATATCTCTATAGAATCTGAGAATCATAAAATCACAGAATGGCTTGGGTTGGAAGGGATCCTAAGGAGCCTCCAGCTCCATCCCCAGGCTGCTCCAAGCCCCAGTGTCCTGGCCTTGGGCACTCCCAGGGGTCCAGGGGCAGCCACAGCCTCTCCTGTGCCAGGCACTCACTACTCCCACAGTAAAGAATGTTTTCCTAATATATAATCTAACCCTCTTTCAGTTTAAATCCATTACCCCTCCTTCTGCCATGCTCTTGAAAAAAGCCCCTCTCTCTTCCTTGCAGGTTCCCTTCAGGCACTGGGGCCCACCATTAGGTCACCTTGGAGCTTCTCTTCTCCAGGCTGAACAATCCCAATTCTCCTGTCCTTTCCTCCCAGCAGAGCTGCTCCATCTCTCTGCTCATCCTGGTGCCTCCTCTGGGCTCTCTCCAGCAGCTCCAGGTCCCTCCTGGGCTGGGGCAGGGCTGGGCAGCTCAGGGGGGCTCTGAGGGCAGAGCCCCTCTCTCCCAGCCCAGGAGCCTTGGATGCAGCCAGGGCACAGCTGGGGCTCTCTGGGCTCAGGGTGGGTCGTGTCCAGCCTCCCTCCAGCCCCCCAAATCCTTCCTGCCAGGGCTGCTCCCCCTGCTCGCCCCAGCCTGAGCCCACTGAACCTCTCGGGATTCCCAAAGGATTCATCTCCAGCACCCAGCACACCAGCAAAGGCTGGCTATGTCCCTGAACAGTTCAGATCCTAAGCCATGCAAAAGTCAACTAATGTGAAGAAAAATAGGTTTTAGTCAGGTCCTGAGCATGGTCTCAGGCGGATTTTCACTTTTTCTGGGTAGCATGTGTGCAATATTCCCCGCCAGCCACTGCACAATATTTATAAACCTCTTCTGTCATTAATGATATTTTAGATTTGTCTCCAGATGTGCTGTTTTCCTACTCAGAAGGCATCCTTACTTAGATGAAACACTATTTATGAAAGAAATCAAATGCCACTAGGGGAGTTCTCTATGTGAGCCATGACTCCTAAGGCTCCAGGTCTTCAACAGATAAATTTTAATTGGCTTATGTTGCCTTGTGTTGCCAAGAGCTTTCTGCTGATATAAAGACCAAAAATTTTTTTAAACTCTGGACTTATCCCCAAATGTAAAAGCTTTGAGTTTAGTGTTTAGAATCCACAACACAAACAAATAAAATGCTACCACAGAACTTTAAAACAAACAGATCAGTACAAATCTTTTTATTGTTATTCCTTATTCTGGTTTGTTTGTTTGTTTTTTCTTTTAGCTACGTGCTGCCTGAAATATACCAGCAAACAGAGAAGGACGAAAAGATTTAGGTTAATGATAAAAAGATAATGATAAATCACATAATAAAGTAAATGATAAATTGTAAAAAAATATAACAAATCAATTAAAAAAGATAACCAACTTTCTTTTATAATTACAGTGGAAAGAAAAATTAGTGGATTTTCATAAGAACATACACAGATTAACATTTCCAAAGGGAAAGTCTTTAAAAGGATTAGATGTGCATACTCACAGGTGGATTAACTGCTGTGAATATAAAATGTCAACTCTGTTCCAAGACTGTAATACCAAGAATATTGAACAAAACCTCTTGTCCCTTAACATAGAAAGAAGTCTAAAGAACAAACACAGCTCAGAGAGTAATTAATTATAGAAATGGGATCATCCAACAATTCCCTCTGTACATCTTACAGGGAGAGATGAGAGAAGAGTTTCCATAGACCATACCCAGTTCAAAAATCAACTTCTCTGGTAAGCAGGGGAATGTATTACATTTTAATAGTCTAGCAGACAAAAATAAGTGAAGATAATAGTCCAGTAAATTCCCAGAGAAGGAAAATTTGATGAAAACATTCAATTTCATCTGAGCTTTAGTGCTGGAGTTCTTCAGTGTGTGAGCCCATCTGAAGAAGGAAACCCAAAGGGACACTCAGGGACAGACAGAGGGATAAAGCAGTAAGGAAAATCAGAATTCCCAGCTGAAGGAAGCAAGATAAAGACCCTACCACAGCCTGCCATGGCTCCCTTTTAGGGAGCTAAGGTGGAGATTATTGCATCCCCTGCTAAGCACAAGTGCAAGGAAAAATGCCAAGGGCTCTGCAAGAAGTGTGTTTTGCCTGAGATTTTCTTGCAAATCCAGCAATTCTGATGATGAATCATCTGATCCACTCTTCACAATTTTATTAATACAACCTCACCAAGAATTTGTTTTTCTCTATGTAATTTATTAAGAGATAATTCAGACTCAGATATCCCATTCTCCTGAAAAAAAGGTTTAGACCAAAAGTAGCAGCCATGAAATATCCCATTTTGACTTTAACCCTTAACTCTACAAAGCATACTCTGGTTAATCTTGTGTGTGCTTTGCTCGTTTTCCTGGTAACTAATTCTTGAATCTGGTTTTCCCATCATCTGTGGCACTTCTACTCTGATTTATGGACTGAATTGTTTTGTCACAGTCATTGGAGCCTTTGGAGGAAGGTGGCATAGAACTGAAATATTGCTCTTTCAGTCAGGAGGCAGACCCTTAAAAAGGAAACTGAAGTGTTTTTTTAGTTTTTTTATTATTTTTCCCCCTTCTGGTTTCTTGAGCCCTAAAGCACAACAATTTCAAGGTTTTCTTTGAACTGCTGAATGACATGATTCTGGAAGCTATGGCTGTTAATTGCCAGATTCACAATAAAAATCACAAAACATAGCAACCCTAAATAATAGATTCATTTTCCCTCCACAAATTTGTGTGATTTAGTGGAGGTAGGAAGGGAAAAATGAGTTTTCATTTCACTTAAGAAACAATTGTGAAAGTAACTTGTGACAATCAGCTGAAGCTGTTGGAGAAAGCATGAAATGAACATTTCCAGAATACAAAGACAGAGAGAATTTCTGCATTATAAAAATTGCTGTATATGGCAGGAAATGAGATATTTTGTCCCAGCAGAGAGCAATCTGATTGTGTAAGGCACTCAAGGTGACAAGAGTGATAATAAAACCTCCTATGACAAATTAGCAACTGCAATATTATATCAGCTCATCTGCACACCAAGGCTGCAGAAGCTGAAGCACAAATACATTGCATTAGATGTACCATTAGCATTGCTTTCCCTGACCTCCCTCTCTGAATCACAGGAGTCCCCCTGACACCTCTGTATTCAGCTCAGCTGGATACAGAAACAGAAAAATAGTCAGCAGAATACACTCTGAAATCCCATTTAACTCCTGAATCACACAAATTCAATGAGAGGAAGCTGAAATATGAAAAGAAAGCCACCAGGTTATTCAGACATGGTTTGCCCTTTGTGAAACCACTTTGGTTGTCTCTAATCACCTCTGTCATCCACATACCTTGACCTGTCTCACAGGTGCATCCATTCCATGATCCTAGAGGTGAGGCTGACTGGGGAATAATTCCCAGGGTTTTTATTCTAACCCTTTTTAAAAGAGGTTGTGATGTATGGTCAGTCAGTGGAACAGGCTGCCCAGAGAAGTGCTGGAATCACCACCCCTGGAAATGTCCAAAAGGCATTTGTATGTGACATTTGGGAACGTGGTTTGGTGGGGAATGTGGCAGTGCTCATTTATTGGGAGGTGAAGGTACAACCTTTTGTCTTCCCTTTCTGACTAATGCATTAGTAAGACACATGGCTCCACTTTGGGCTACAGACCCTGTTTATCCAAATGTGTCAATACATTGAAGAAAAAATTTTTCCTTCTGTTTTTCTCCCAGATCCTGATTCCTTGGCCTTTCATTCACTGTGTGTTGCCTCATCTGGTTTTGAGCAGACTAGTTTAATTTCCCCTGCTGTTATGTACGTGTGTTCTTGATGATATCTGCAATTCTAAAATCTGAATTATTGTGAGGGACCTCAAGTGATCATTAATTCAACCTGCTGCTCAGGAAGGCCAAACACACAGTCAGCTCCCTGCCTGTGAGTCTGCACTGGATGGTGGCTGTCCCAGGATTTTCTCTTTTTAAAATGAACCTCATGATGTTTCTGTCTGTCTATGGCACTTTAATGATGTTCATCTGATTGTGTTTTCCTTAGATTTTCCTTGGACTCCTTGGCACTACAGATTTTCATGAAAGCTACTTGAAAAAGAGAGAGAAGTTTCCAAACAAGTTCTCTGTTTCCTATTTTGTGAAATATTACAGAAAATACAGATTTTGATAAAGGGAAAGGAAATAATTGCCAGGAGGGCTGGATGCAAGGTACTGAGGAATTCAGGGGCTCTTTGGTCCATTAGGGTGCATCCCACTGCCCCCAAAGAGAGAGCAGGACACAACTCAGAGGAGGGAACCCATTTCTGCACAAACTCTGCCATTTCTGCACAAACTCTGCCATCTCACAAGTGGCAATTTTGCCTGAGACAATGGGACCAAGCCCTGCACTCTCTCCATGTAAATATGATCATTAATCCAAAGGATAAGGAGTAAGTATTATTGCTGGTTTGTCACAAAAAGCAACCCACACTAAGTGGTATCATAGACACAGCGATATAATTTGACACACAATGGAACATAACACACTCACATCCAGATGGCCACTGATAAAAAGATGGTTTTAAAAACAGCCAGGAAATGCCCAACCTCACTTACATGGAGATGTGATTTAAGCCCCTGATTTCTGAATGTTCGTGGAGCACTGGAAAGAGGAACAAAACACTGTCAATATCTTTATCATTTATCATTTATGATTTATCATTAGCAGCAGGAAACTAACAGTCAGAACCCCACCACAGCAATTATCCTACAGTGATTGTAATTCTGATGGTGGGACATTTTAACTGCAGAAAAAAGTACTGCCCTTAGAGACAGCTAATCAAAAATATCCCACTAATAAACATAGTGTTCCTAATGATAATTTATGATCAGCTCACAGCTCTAACCAACATTTTGCTGTTAATGGATGATGCTAAGTGGAAAATAGAAAGTAAGGGCTCAAAGGGAGGTTTTGCATGTCAGAAAGCAAGCTCTGCTCATGCTGCTCTAAAGTGATAGCAGAGATGTTCAGTGCTGTGGAGTCATAGAGATGATTGAGATAGAGATAGCTATTTAGAAAGCCAATCCAGGAAGCTGCAAGCATCCTTTAATTCCACCTAAATATTATTTTAGTTACTGCCAGTTATTGCAAATATAAACTAATGTTCTTTTTACTTGTATCAGCTAAAGAAATATCATGATAGATTACACGAGTTATAGAAAAAAGCAGACTTATTCTGGCTTTGCTGTTACAGCAGTTCAAATCACAAGCCAGCATCAGTATTTTTCCTCATGGAGTCTGAAGGCACATAAATATTAAAATGTAATTTGAAATTTCTGGCCAGGTCCCAGAACAGTATTGTTTATGCAGTGTTTGACAGTGCTATTCAAATAAATCAAGTAACAAATGTGTCATGATTACTGTTAAAGTGGAAACTGCAGCACTAACAACTATTAAGATAAATGATGCCATGCGTGGAAAGTATTTTATGGGTGCTCTGTCTCTGTGCAGGGGTGTGCAGGCATGCACAATCAGCTGTCTCCCAGGAAAATTAAAACTGCATCCAGGGATGAATATTGCAAACAACCAGCTCTGCAAACCACCAGCAATGACAGCATATTCACTTGCTGTGCATGGCATAAAATAGACTTCTGCTTTGATATTTCACTAAATCTTGGCTGCTTTTGGGTAAGTTTAGTGTTTGGGGGATTTTGTCCTATTATTATTTTTTCCCTTAACAGGCAGACAGAAAGATTTTTGACAGTAATCAGAAAAATACAAGGAGTTACTACAGTCAGCTGTCTGTTTCTTTTTGCAGCAGCATGTTGTTGGGAGATATTAAATTGTAATAAAAGTAGAATTTAATCTCCAGCAAAAAAAGAAGGCTGGATTTAGAGGTTTAGGAAGGGACTGATCACGTTCTAGGCCCCATCTCCACAATGTGGATGTCTACAGCTGAGCCACTCTATTCTGTGTATTGTCATGTGAGGGACACAGGCATTTTTAGAGAAATCATCTGGCCTAATTGAGATGTTTATATTTAGCCAATGTCACTGTGACACTGTGAGCATCTCTGAGTGCCTGTGGGCACTGTTTGCAGTGGTGTCACATTATCTCCATGCAAGGCCTGGACCATGGTGTGTTGCTCTGCTGTCTCTGGTGCCTGAAACCAATGGAACATGGGAACATAATTATTTTGTTGGCTGTACAAGGAGCTTAGAAATGTGTGGTTAACTGTCCTCACCTTCTGGGGTAGCAGGAACATGTCTGAACCCAGGCAGTGTAAATTAATACAGATTTCAACTGGTGGGCATACCTAAAATGCAGGAGCCTGACACAAATGAAAATAAAAATTTGATGAGGATCACAGACCAATGAACACAGACACATCTTGTACTGTTGGTGGTAAAAGATTTCAAGCTCTGAAGTCTTTAACCTGTGTAGAGTCTCAGAACTTGTATGAGATCACCTTGGCTTTGCTCTGATCTGTGGTTGTTTTTCTGTAGTAACAAATATTAAAGAATCTCTTGATTGAGGAATTGTGTTCTAGTTTAGTTTTAGTTTGCAGTGATAACAAGTACAAGTAAAATTAGGAAACTGAATATAACACCAGAGTAAAGAGTTGTCCAGATCAAGAAGGAAGTTATACACCAATTTTAATTATATTATTAATTAAGCTTTACTCATTATGTATGTAATGACACAGCCCAAATTAACTAGACTGTTAAAACTTTAATTGTACTAACAGTAGCTCTGTGTATATGGTATGCTTTCTTTTGGCCATAACAAAATTTTTGGTATAACAAGATATTAATGAGCTTGGGTAATTAGGTATCAACAGCAGGTTAAAGTCAGAGGGAATATCAGCTTAGCTTGTTCTATCCTTCTTTTAGCTTTGTAAATAATAATGAGACTAACATTCTCATCAGAAAATTGATTAGAGTGTGCAAAGTCCACTGGCAAAATCTTTGATTAGGACATTGATGATGCAGTACATTCATTAAAGAGCTCTTGATGGGATTTACACTCATCTGCAGTTCAGCAAAATTCCTCTGGCCAAAAAGGTGAGAGTCATGTTTAAAACCGATTTTGTAACCTGAGAGATCAAGGTCCTGGCTGATATGAAGGAGATGTTGCCCTCAGAGCCAGCAGCAGACCTCAGATGCCAGTCTGGATATGCTGCAGGAGTAACACAACCTCTGTACCTGCAGAAGAGATTTCAGTTAGAGGCTCATTTTACTAAAAGAAAGAACAAATGAGTGCATAGCTCATCCTCAGTGTCTCTACCTGTTATCATGGCTCTATCCACACGGCAAAAATCCATGACTACTCGTAGTGGAATTGCCACACACTTCATCAGCTGAGCTCAGACAAACCATGGACAAAATCTTGTTGAGTATGATAAAAAAGTGTAGAAAGGAGGAAAGAGTTTTATAACCTTTCTGAAGAGTTTGAATACCATGCTTGTAAATAAAACTCTTGTACCACTTTGCAGCTAAATGCACCTATTAAGATTTTAATTAAAGCTGATGGAGCATGTACAGAAAAAGTGAAAAAAAATAAGGACTTCAAGGAACATTCAAAAATTTAAGTAGGCATTTGAGACCATTTGAGACCAGATGGGAGACTGGGGAAGGCCAGTGCCAATAGACCTGACAGTCCAGCAGAAACAGGTGAAAGCTGATATTTGGCCTGCTTAGAAAACTCATTTACAAAGCAGGACTTCTATATGGGTGGGAAATGAAATCCAGCTGTAGAGTAAGATTCAAGCCTGAGCATGAATTTCCCCTGCACTGTGCACTAAGTCTGGACATGCTGATTGTGATTTTTTTAAGCTATAAATCATGATGTTTCATCCTGTTTTAGGCAGATAACTCACTTTATGGAAATGAATGGGGAATAGATCAAATAAACACTTTGTATAACAAATCCAGTTAGTTTGGTATTCACAAAGTATCCCTTAGCCATTAATAACACCAAACAAGAAGAAAAGACTGATTTCAAACATGACCATGTCATTTTTGATGTCTGGAATCAGTTGCTCAGGGCTCTTTAAAGCAGTCACTTGTGTTTCAGAGTAATGATTAATCAGAATATTTTAAAGGCTGTTGGGTAATTCAGTATTTATAGGAAACTTAGTTTTTGGTCCCCATTTTACACTCCTGTCACAGGATTGATGATTGCTCTCTGTAGCTGACCAGTGGAAATTAGTGTTGCTGCAAATTTTCATCCAGCTAATGAGCAAAAAATATCCAGGAAGAAAGTAAATTCATACACTACTTATTCATTATGGAATGAAAAATAATTATTTTTGTCTTGGCTGATTGCTTATGTTATATATATGTATGCATATGCAAAAAGAGAATCAGACATAACATTGTGTCATCTCTGCTCCCCAACTTATTGTGAACTATTTCAATTTTTTTATCCTATAGCATAATTAAAATCAGTATAATATTTTCCTTTATGTCTAGTCAACTATAATTTTCTATTCCTTTAAATATCTTCTTTTTCCTCAGACTTATGAAAGAACATAGGAGAACTATTTTTAATACTTCTCCACAATTGTCTTTTCCTACACTTTCACCTCAAAGTTTCATATGAATGTGATAATTTCCTACCTCCCTCTTTTGTTGCTTCTGAAATAACACAGAGTAAAACATGGAATTTCTTTTCTTACCAAGACATCACCAGACAAGAGAGTCAGTTTGGGCATGCTGAGGGCTTTAATGTGATGAGATGCCCAAAATTTTTTTAACTCTTTTAGTTTGTTTATTTTCAATATATATAGTCGTTCTACATCCACTTTCTGTGAAAAGAAAACAGCACTGCCATTTGCTAATAATGGATATCTGGGAAATACAGTATACCATGAGATCCCTGAGGAGAACAGAAGTAATTTTCAGTTCACTTAGAGCCTGGAGAAAAATAGAATTTTCTTATTTGTGGGGAAAACAAAAATACAGTGGTTTATGTACTTTCTAGGGTCTGCTGTTCAAAGTCAGAAATGCACATGCCAGAAGAACTGCCAGTTTGTGCACAGATCTAAAAGGTGTTTTCCTGAATTATTAATTCACATGCCCGTGAATTGTTGTGGTTTCAGAATACACACTGTCATTACAAGAAATGGCAGCAAAATGCTGAAGACAATGAGGCAGCTTGCCAATATTGCAAAGTTAGACTAGAATGTGAAAACCTTGTGCTGAAGGTTAATGTTATACCTTAATGAAATTTTTTTGAAGTTTATGACTAGAAAGTCCAGATGGTAAACCAACAGCTCAGGTGAAGGAATGAACCCACCTCATATCTTATAATAAGCCCAATGTATGATTTAAAATGGCACCCAGGTGAGTTTTTCATTTCCAGCTCCCTCATAGTTCTACATAATGAAAGATTTGATAATGTATAAAAGTGATTAAATGCAATGCTGATATCCTCAGAGTCATCTTTTTCCTATAATATTGAAAATATCTGTGGTATATTATGTATGGTTTTGTAAATGATATACATTTTTCATAGCTGCTTTCACTGGCAATTTTCTTCCTCTAATGGCTGCATAATTAAACAGTAATGGGATATTTAGGCTTATGTATATTCATGGAGAAGTAGTTATAACAAAAACCCCTATAATTAACTATGACCCCCCCAAAACCACATTTGTTTATGCACCAATTTTTATTTTTCATAGACCTTATTTGTTCCTGCAGATAATAATATTGACAAGCAATATAGAATATGAACTTCCAAATCCACATGAGGTCTTTGTGGCTAAAGGTTTGTTTTCTGCCAAGTTTGTATTCACTCTACAGCAATGCCTAGGGCTTGGATTTGTGTATTTTCAATGATCTTGCTGCACATCAGGAGGCACATTATTGTCTAGCCCAAATATACAGAGAGGAAAAACTCAGGGAGATTTGTTTGATGATTCCTTTACTGAGCCTGTGGTGCAAAATTTGCTTCTTCAGTATCTTTTCCAGAATAATGAATTTAAAGATTGTGTCCATTAAAATTTGCACCATCCTCTCATGCTGGTATTTTGTGGTCTAGCAGCTCTTGAAATGTCCAGATCAGTAGAAAATAGGATTTTTCATGTTTCCACTCCTTCCCAGTGCTCTGAGGAGAGGCACAGGAGTTCATGGCCTCTTTGGTTTTCTGAATTTAAAATATTAAACTCATTAAATTCAGGATAATTTTGTCATTGACTTCTATGGTGCCAGCATTTAATCCTTTCTCTTTTGTTAAATGCTATACCTGAATTTGTAGATGCAACCTCAAATTTCAAATTAATTTTCATATCATAATTGTGGATTTTCAACATTAGCAGGACAAAATAACAATCTGAGTAATTAGATTAGCATCTGTCTTGTGGTGGGCTATTATTATTATTATTATTATTATTATTATTATTATTATTATTATTATTATTACTTTGAAGTTACTATCTCACAATACTTATTTTTAGGGTTTTTTCCCTGAGTACATTAATTTTCAGGGATATTGTTGGCTTGTGCTGCCTTAAGATGACTGTGAAACTACAGTACTGATCTTTATGGACACAACCCTTGTTATTTATTCCAACTTGACTCCCATACAGGAAAATTTTCTCCAACCAGCACAATCAGAGATAGACCAAAATTTGCCACACCTTGGTCTGAATTGCTACTTTCTTGGAACTTTATGTGAGGAACCTCACACTCCTCATAGAACACATCTGAAAAGGAATCTGTAGGCACGACAGACAATGGGCATCAAAGATTAACTTGGGGCTGTAAATGGTGAGAGGGTGCAAACATTTAGGTTGTGTAAATATGTTTTTATTGAGGTTAACAGAATGTTATTACTTGAGTGTATCTTCTAGAAATAAAGGTTTGTAGTATTTAAGAGATTTTCAGTTCTCTGATATTTCTTGTCTGACTTGAAACTCACCCAAACAGATTGGAACTTTTCAGCTGAGGAAAGGACATGAGATTAGGACACAAAGATATGAAAAATGGATGATGGAGGCAAAAAGAACAACATGACACATGACAGAGGCTTGGGGAAAGGGAATAAATAACAATTGAGCATTGCTTTTTTCTGAAACAACAGCAAAGGCATGAAATAAAACTTGGAGGTGGGAAGTGCAGATGTGAGAAGTTACTGTCTTCATTCTACTTGTATGTGAAACTGTGGAACTTCCTGCCCTTTCTTATGAATGTTTACAGGCGCTCAAAAATGCACTGGGATTTTTTATTTTTTTTAGAAACACAGCCTTTTCAAATTTTTTAAAAAGAAAATACATTTCACTTCAGCTCTGCATACTTTGATGGGATTATGGATGACCTTCTCATGTTTCCAGAGGCTTGTAAAACCAAGTCATGCTGAGAAACATGAGTGAGGACACAAGGTGTTCTTCTGGCTTGTGACTGTTTTCTGACACATTTCTAGGCTGTGATTTTCAGATATAATAGATGAATGGAGATTCTGCTGACTTTGAGGAGTCTTATTCTTCTTGAATAAAAATTATGTCCCAGACTGCACAATGATATATTGAGGTTGAATTATTGTTTGTGGGTTATATTGTATTTTTTTCTCTTGATGCTAGGCAGTTTGGCTAAGAATTTCTGCTCAAAACATTTTCTTAACACTGGATAAAAAAATTTTGGTGGTATTTGTCCACTTAGTATTTTTTAAATGTGCAATTGGAAATTTATTGCCTTAATCACAGTAAAAATCTAGACTATTGTGGTCCTCATATTTCTCTGTTGTGTTCCACAAGAGACTTGCACTGAGGCTGAGATCTGAACTTTTGCTTCTCCTGCCAAGAGCCCTCGGGCTGACTTCTGCTGTCATGCATTATAGACATCTGGCTGCCATGAGAAATCATTTCTGTGGACTTAGAGGTGAGACTGTGGTGAATTTTGGGATAGATAATTCAATGAGAACCTTGTCTAGAAGGATTTTGTGAAGTACCAACATTGCAACTCCTTCAGCTTACCTCAGTGGCTTTTGAACAGAAACAGCTGGATATCAGCTGAGATTTGTCCAAAGATTTATATTTTTTTTTAACTGGATGTTTTTAACTGGAAAACTGGCAAAAGGAAAGCCAGTTCCAGTAAGGGGAAGGTAATCCTGAGATCACAGATAGTCCTGCTTCTGGTTTTTTAAAACTGTCATTTTAAACATAGGGATTTCTTGCACACACACTTATTCCCCAAAACACTAATGAAAGTCACAATGACATCATGTTCTACTGCATTTAATTCAGTGGAGTAGAGCTGAGAGACAGAAATTATTATTGGCTCTTTTAGCCAACTTTCTGCTACTGTGAGGTGATTCTTTTTTCCCTCTCTCTCATTCCTGATATCAGGACCTTAAGAACATGAGGTTTATTTAAGGTGAAAGCAATATCAGGAGTCCAGAAAACCGAAGCAATATGTGAAATCAAATGTGATAAATTGCAATGAAAGGGCTATGGTAGTAGTCTCTAACTCAGGAAAATTGAATTCTTAGGAAATAGAATACAAATTAAGTTCTATCTATTGTACAGACCTGAAAAACTAAAAGATAGGAATAGAGCTGAAAAATATATGTTTACAAAAAGCAATGCAGATGAGCTAATTTGGAATGAACAGTAAACTGGCCTCCTAGAATGCACTATGACATAGATTAGTAATTACATTAAATATGGAATTAAGTATGTATGCATTTTTGCACGTAATAGTAAGTTTGGCTGTATGGTTCAGGAAAAAAAATTTTGATAGTAATTTTTAATTAAGCCCAGAATTAGCATCACCATTTTATGCTGCTGGTCATCCTTTATTTTGAAAGAATTTTTCAAAGGAGATCTTTTAATCTAATGTTTATTTAGTCAAATAGTAATAACTTAAAGGAAAGCTGTCAATCAATAGTAAAAAAGGCACCAATTTTCACAGAGACAATATTCATAATCTTTTTCTCTAGCTGTAATTTAAAGTGACTGTTCTGTGTGGATAAAATGACATGCTTATTTGTGGAGAAATTACTCTTGATTTTAACAGCATGGTGGTAAAAATGATCTTATAAATCTGGGGAGTATTTTCACGGTATTTTTTTATCAAAAGGGTATATGGCATAACAACATTGCTGTCAAATAGTTCATATTCCTGTCATTGAGATGTTCCTATGACTGGACATGTGTGAAAAGTCTTTCCAAGCATGTTTTGGGTTTATATTTCATTACAAACTTAACTGTGTTTTAGTATCCATGGATATCTTTCTGTACAGATCTCCAAAAGATTTTCTAAAATATGACAAGAGGGGCTGTGAAGATTGGTGCAGAAATAAAGAAGTTTTCCAATCAGAAAAAAGGTACTTTGAGAATATTTAATTCTCAAAAAGTGCTCAAAAGATTTGCAGACATGAGGAAATGGTGCAACTCAGTGAACAATGATTTGCTGGTTTTTCATTTTGTTCTACTGGAAGGTTAAATTGTGGATATTTTGGATTTGTTCTTTCTGAGGGTTGAGTGACTGAAGTCTTTTGTGTGAGCTCCACATTTTAACAGACACTAAAATGCAGAGGAAACAACTGTTTTTATCACACCTCTCTTCCACAAATTCAGCCTCTTCTGTTGAGAAATGTGATGACAGTTCAAAATAATAATTCATCAGTGACAGAAGTTACCATCAAATGGAGAGCAAAGACTATTTTAGTGGAATTTTGGTAACCACCTGAGCAGCTTCACTTCTGGTTGTGCAGACAATGTTGCACCAACCACCTCTGGTTTCAACATTTTGATCAAGTATTTTTTCAGCATAGCTAAGCCACTTTTATTCCAATATTAAAAACAAGCAAAGAGCTCAGGGAGAAAAATGTTTTCACAGACTTTACAATCGAAATAGCAATATGTACAGATGTTTCCCTTTCAAAATAATTTGCAGTTTGAGAGCTATTGAAGATGTCTGCTATTGAGATAAATTGTAGGTGGATGTGTTAGTAGCAAAATTGTTATTATAAGAAGCCAGAAACAGAAATGATTGCAGCCCAGATAAAGACACAAAAATGGTGTTCTGAAGAAAAAACATTTTATCCTTAAAAGAATAATAAAGAATCCAGCATCATTGGTTTTGTTCTCTCAACTTTGTTGCAAACTTTTTTTGTATGTATCTATGTAAAGCTGCACACTTGTACAATTGAGAATATAGATAAGTAAATCTACATTTTATGCATTTACACACTAACCCATGCACACTGTGTGCTCAACTCCCTTCTTTATAATACTCTTCTTTCCTTTCAGACATTTTATTTTTATCATTTGAGATATTCCAGGTTATGGACTTAGATTTTTTTTTCCCCCCCTGAAAATTCTTTGTGAAAAAAAAACAACATTATAAATCCCATGCTCTATGAGATAATCAGGCTTTGACAGTGGTTGGGATCACTGCTGAGGGCAAATTCAGTGCTGTGTGCAATTGCTGGTGTGGAAATAGATGAACTCAATATTCTATGCTCAAAAAACTGCTCTTTCTTTTCTGTCAGCCCCATTTCCAATTCTTCACATTGGCTTCTGAAAGGTCAATAACTTAGAAGGTATTATACAGAGCTTTTTTAGTTTGGGGTTGTTTTTTTGTTGTTGTTGTTGTTTTGGTTTTTATGGTTCTGAAGATTTATCATAATTCAGCAATTTACTTCAAAATTTAAGAAGTCTTTGGAGAAGCAGAATAACCTTTAACCCAGAAGTGCTTGAGGGGAACACAAGTCACACAGTGACATTATGATACAAATCTGATTTTCCAAGAAGGGCACAAGGCTCACACAGTGGCAGAGCTAAGCTCTAACCCCTGAGGAATTTTTCAGTGAACTAGTGAAAATGTAGATCAATTGTTCACTGTTACTTTCAGGGTGTGGAGATTCACACCAAGCCGTGCACAGAGATGTAAAACCAGCACAGTACATCAAATGTGAGCTACCCATGTCATGAAGATAAGAGCATCATAAATCTGGATCTGAGAGGTAACAAAATGCCACGAGTGATAGATCACTTCAGCTGTTTCAGCACTGCTAGGAGCATGAAAAAACGAGTGGTGGAAGAGCTGAGGGTTGGATAATGCACTCAAATGAACCACCAGAGCAGCAGTGAAGAGTTCACAACAGTGGAAAATTTCTGCTTGTGCTGGACAAATCCCAGTCACTGGCACCAGGTGAGTTCTGAGATTCCCTGCTCTGTCCCAGAGATGCCTTGGGGTGGGGCTGGGCAGGTCCCTTCTGCAGTGTCATCTCTTTATCAAAAGGGTGTGGATGCCTTTCCTTCTGAAACCTCCCACAAAAAGGTCACTAGCACCCAATTCCAGAGGCAGACATATCAGGTATTGCTGAATTCTCTGGAAATTTATTTATTTGAGGAAAAGAATGGAAGAGTGCTCTGAGAAAGTTTCAAAACCCAACCATACTGTGTTGGGGTTACTGCTAAAAACATGCTGTGTTTTTATATTTTAATGAAATGGCTGGGGTTTTTCTTTTAGAATATGAAGCAATTTTTTTTTTAAAGTGGTGTCAATATGTTTTCTCTGTGTTTTTGCTTTTCTGTTTTTACCTCTTTTAGAATCAGGACAAGGCCTTTGTGTTTTCACAGCTACTTTCACATTATTATTGTTTAAAAAAAAATTTATTTGGAAATTTATCCACCACCACCAGCTGAAAATATACATAATTTCTTTATTTTTAGGGTTTTTTTACAATAATGGAATAAAAAGGCATAAATTTTGTGGAATTATATTATTTTATATGTTTACAGGGGTTTTTTTCACATCTTTAAAAAAATTAATTATTCATTTTTTCTAACTTTTCAGTTAAATCTCCTTTCAGATTATGAATTCTATACTTGTTATGTCATTTTAATTGCCTGTGCTGTGGATGGAGGCATTCAACCTGCTGACACCTGGAGCATTAGGTATGACTGCAAAATGCACTTTCAGGATTGATAGGTATTTCTACCTACATTACTGTTCATAAATGAAAATTTCTTCAGCAGATATTGTACAAAATTGTTTTTCTAATGATAATTTCACACTGGATTTTCTTTATAGATAAGATGAACTAGGGAAGAGATAAAACAAGAAACATAGAGTTAAGGCTGATTACAATGAAATCCAGTTATCTAAAGCAGTCATATCTAAAGCCTAACTCCTAATCACCTTTGAAAATTAGTAGATTATTCTGAATGACTCTGCAAGAAGCAGGAAATTAAAAGAAGTCTATAGTTCACACCTAAATTCCATTACATGGTGAGTCATAACTTAAAAAAAAAAAAGCAGGGAAGCTCAAATTTGAAAACACCTATGATTTACAAGAAATAAATTAGTATTAAAGTTTTAAAACAATCTTAACTCTGTCCCATAGTGATAGAATCCAGATGTGCATGTATTGGTGTGAATTTATAGAAACAGATGCCTGTCATCATGACAACCTGAATAAATGAATCTATCTTTTCAGAATTAGTATTTGTGCCACTGCATGGTGACTTTGCACTTCTTGTGTTTTCTTCCAGCAGTACAGGGACTCTAAAAGTGTTTCATAATTTAATGTGCCTTTTTGTATTAAGGAAAAAATAAGTTAAAAGGTGTGCTTTCCTTTTCTTTTTTTTTTTTTTTTTTTTTTTTTTAACTTACATGAAATTATTAAGCAGGCAATACCTAATGACAGAACTGTAGAACTGTCATAAGGAGCTGGGATAAACACAACATGGGCCACAGATCAGAACTGATTTATCTGGCAAGCTGCATTCCCAGAGACTGAATAGCCTGGAAGAGTTGTGTGGTATCAGAGTTATTTTAAAACCATCAAGGTCCTGCTTTTATTTTTTAACACTTATATTTAGTATTTTGGCTCAGAAATACACAAACTTAGCACTGCTGGAAATAGAGCTGAAATTTCATTCAGAACATTCAGAATTATGTATCTTTTATTATGTATTATGTATTATTAGTCCTGGAAATACTGCAATTTCTAGATTACAGAGAAAGGCTAGAGAAAAAAAAAATAATAAAAAAGCAACTTTTAAAACCTACTCAAAGACAAACTTTTTAAAATGCCACACGGTGGTGTTTTCTTTCCTGGTGGCAGACTTTTCTTTCCTGGTTGCAGACGCCCAGCTGCCTGTGCAGCCCAGAGCTCTGGAGGTGTGATGGAACCAAGAGAGGGAACCAAGAGATGCTTAAGGGAAAGCTGTGCTAAAAACTTCAGTCCATTAATTGATCATCAGCTGGAGAAGAGTCAAGCGGCTGGGGCTGGAAGGCAAATGGGGTCTAAAACTCAGGGTTTCCATCTAATCTCTGGCAAATCCATCCCTGAGTGCTGCTGGTGCAAAGATAACACCGTGTCCGTGTGCTCTGGGTGTGAAATGCTTTGTTTGAGCAGGAAAAAGACTGCCAGTGTAAAATAATGCAAGTAAAGACCTCCTAAAGACAGCCAGACTCTCCCTCTGCTCTTGTAGGCTTGCTGCTGGCACTCTAAATTCTCTGGATTTATCCTTTCCTGGGAGATGAGGGGATTGTTTTTTCAGGCAGACCGTTTGAGAATTGAAGCTAATCCAATTTAAATAGCCAAGAAAATTTAAAGTAACCTTTAAACAAGCCAAGGTGGTGCCCCACGATCTTTTTGTACCTTGGTGCTCTCTCTCTTATTTCGCACTCCTGCATTCTGAGTTCCACAGGTCAGGATAACTCTCATGTAAACAGCTCACTCTCCCTGTCTTCAAAGAGGTGATTTTCTGTGCTGGGAATCCTAAATTAAAATCCTAAATCCAAACAAACTGGTTTGGGTTCTGGAGTTGTCCCTCTTTTACTATTAACTGTAGATAATATCTCATCTTTAATTAGGAGCTTTGATTTAAAAAGGTTTGGTGAAGTGGTCAACTGTTTTAATTGATAAGGTGTATAATTTTTTTTAAAAAGCATGTTTATCTATATATATAGATAAAAAAATCCCTACATTCCCAGTGTCTAGAAATTGTGGTTCTAATTTTGTAAATAGGTACAAAAATTGTAAGAATTCTTGAGAAATTAGATAAAAAGTTGTGCTGTCCTGAAGGAGTGAGAGAACAGAAAACTTACTTATGATAATTAGCTGGAAATCGTTGTGGCAGGAGTCATCCTGCCTTGTTTCAGAGCCTGCATTGCCGAGGTCCCTCTGTGAGCCCTCTGCCCACATCCCTGCTGTCAGTGCATCTCACCAAACCCAATTAGCCACGACTGTGTGAGATGAATCCTGTCCTTAGCTTAGCTATCTCTAAGCTTTAATCCTCCCCTGGAGGTGTCCTTTCACATGGAAAATAAGGGAACTTCTGCCCTTCTTAGGTGCTTGGGAAAAGAGCTGAAAGTCCTTCTCCACTGCTTGTGCCACCAGGAGCCACATCCTGGGGCCACGGGGAGTCCCTTTCACCCTTCAAAACTTTTCAGAAAAGAAAATAAATCTAATTTTTGCTTCCAGCATCCTAAGAATTGCTCCAATAAAGGTTTTTCCTAATCCAATCTCCTGACAGCACATTGCAGAATAGAGTTGAAATATAAGCATGAAATATAAGCAATCAGGATATAGAGAGTGACTGATTCAAACTGACGTGCTCTGCCTTCCTTACAAATAAACAGATTCACTCTATTTGTTTCAGTTTGGGACAGAAGAAGCTTGAACTCTCAAAAATACCCACAGGACAGAAAGTTCAATTTTGTTCCTGATGTAATTCTGTCCTGAAATCTATTAGAGCCTCCTGAAGAGAATCCTGTTAATTGACTCCTTTTTGACAAGTCATATAGCTTTAAATTAACATAATGCTCTCATGTTGCTCATTAAATAGGAGATATGATGGTAAAGTAGATGCAGCTAATTAGTAATGAATAAATTATTTATGGCTTCTTAAAAAGATGAGTGACCTGTAAGTTAACATTGTTGGAGAATTATTTTTTAATTGGATGTGATCTTACTGCTCTTCACACTTCACCTCAAAGTTTTAAGCTGCCATTACTTAATTCAAAGATCTGAAAGCTCACCTGCCAGAAGTGGTAGAACAGGGCAAAATGAGGGTACACTCCTGTGAACTGTCTGTGCTGGGATCACTGGAACCTCAGAGTTCTGCAGTAAATAATTTGCAGAATGAAATCCAAACCCACCAAATCAGCAAATAAATTAATTGTAGGTTCAACCTTAAGTCTGGGACCCATTTACAAACATAATTAAGTGCTGAGGTACTTAAATTTTTTTTCTCCCAGTAACATCAAATAATTTCTTGTTATTGGGAGAAAAAGAGACAGGCTACAGCTTTTTCCTATTGCAGCCTCCTGCTTGCCAACAGGATAGTTGGATTAAAAAAGAAATAGTCATTATGCAGGCAGATTTTTCTCTGGGGACATTGTCTTTGCAGTCAGCAGTTTATGGATTTCTGGATGCCAGTTTATGCATCTGATTGTGTTTAGCACTCAAAAGGATGGACAATTTTACATGAAATTGTGGAATCCTTTTCTAATCCATTTAAACTTTTATGGAAACTTCCTGGTTGTTTCTTACTTGTTTCTATATAATTAGTTCCTACAATTTGAATTTAAAAAAATCTCCTGAATATTTTTTAGCAATAGATAAATACATCCTCTATGAATCTACAGATAGATATAGATACATCCTCTATAAAAATATGGGGATATACTTTGCTTTCCTGTGCAGAGATTAAAATGTCTAAAGACCAAATAGTTTTTACTCTCTACTGCAGCCCTATAATGTTTTTACTTCTTCAATTTCAAAAGTTATGTTGAAAATTTATAATATATTTTTAATAATTTATAACAAATTCTTCACAATTTTTAATACAATTATATTATAGTAGAAAGAATACTGAGTATGTTCAACATCCTCCTCAAACTTTCCCACAGAATCAGAGAATGTTTGGGAAGGGATGTTAAAAACCCTTGAGTTCCAACCCCTGGCACTGGGATTTCATTAGACCAGGTTGCTCAAAGCCCCTTCCAGCTTTTCCTTTGAACACTTGAACATTTTCAAGGATGACACCTCCCTGGAATAGACACATATTTTTACTTACACACACATATATAATTATTTTTTTTTTTTCATTTTAGTGCTAGTGCTGCTTAACAAACTCAATAGTTTTATTATTTCATCTGTTTATTCCAACAAGATTATGACACCAAACATAAGGACATAATTTCATTCAAATATACTTGAGCTTCTTTTTGTAACGATTCAATACTTTCTGTGGCACATGAAAATATTGTAATTATTTTAAATTTAGTTTGAAATCAGTATAGAGAAGTCCTGTATAGCAAATACAATGTAAGGATCATGTTTTTCTCAATAACTGCAATGTCTCAATCAGTTCAGAATCAGGAAAAAGAGTGTACTGCAAGTATGTTTACTTTTCATTTGAATTAAGTTATTGTCACTATTAATAATTTTAGACATGTCATAAATATTCAGGAAGTTTTCTTTATGCTTATAGACTCTGCAGCTGATGCATACATAATTCAAGGGGAAAAAAGTATAGATACTCAGGTATTTATTAGAACCACATAGTTAGAAAATGTCCATGTACAATTTCTGTGAAGATTATTCTATATGAAATTTATCTTTTCTCCTTTACTAATTTACCTTACTTGATTTAATAATTAAAGCTGATGGAAAAAATATTTTGCAAACCTGAGCTTTGAAATATTTATTAGAATGGAAACAAAGCATCACAAGAGATAAATAAGTGAAATTGGGAGATGAGATTACTTGCTTGAGCCATGCTTGCAGAGTTCTAAAAGAATGAATATTTCCTTCTGCAATACATGGTGTTTTCACTAGAACCTGTTCTCTTCCTATGGAATGTCTCATATTTTAGATGTTTTTTCCTTCTTACCACAACAAAATTGCAATGGATCCAGGGAGAGCTTCAGGCTGCTAATGAAGCCATGGCTTGGGCAGCCAGCTGTTCAAACAACCTTTTTTGGTTTTTTTCCTCCAACATGCTTCAGAAATTAAAACATTTCCGGAATAGTCAATGCTTTAGCCTTCATAAAATCAGAAAGTAAAAAAGTTCCTGGTCTTTCAAGTTGACTTCTCCATCCATTATGACTGTGATTGCTTTTCTCCCACTTTCTTTTGTTCTTGTCTTCTCAATCTAAGTAAGATTATTGGAACATCTGGCTTCTGATACAGCTGTGATCTTTTCAGATGTGCTGTGTTCCTAGGGATTTACTGTTTTCTAGGGATTAACTGTTTACTCAGCCTGATTATCCTTTTTAAAGTCATGAAAGGAGACCCATCAAGCCAACTCTTCTCGGAGTTCTCTTTTTTCCTAAGTGCATCTAAACATTTATGTGATAAATATAAAGATGGGCTTGAAAACAGATGTCAGCTTTCTGCCTGACATCCCTTTGTTAAATGCCACCACTTAAACCATCTCCAGATGTCCCTCCCATCTTTCTCTGTGTTCTTTACATCCATTACAGGGAAAAAGAGTTTTGTGTGTTTTCACCCTGACCTTGCTCATATTGTCTCTGATCTTGTTAAGTGGGACATCAACATATTTTTCCTGGTGACCTGACTTAGCTTCACAAAAGATTATTTTCTCATTTAGTATCTTTTCTATACCAAATGGCAGGTGATTTCCAGCTAAACTCTAGTTAATTGCACAGGTGCTGTGCCTGGAAATACAGCAGGCTCCAAATGAATGGTTGAGTGCATCTGAGTGCCTAAAAAATACCAAAGGGACTTGCCTAATTATATTCTTTAAGAAAGGAGAACCTTCCAATTTCCAATTTTTTTGACTGGCAATTTGTTTTTGACAGACCACTGAGGAACACAAAAAGGAGTGAAACACAGTCACCTTCCAGGAGCATTAACAATTTTTCTACTATTTACTTGAATGTTGTATTGCACACTAACCTTGGTTTCAATGGATACATAGACATTTTAACAAGATGTTTTTGGCAGAATAATTTTGGGTTGAAAATAGGTTAAGAAGAAAGACTTGGGAAAGGAAAAAGCAAATAAATCTCCCCAAATAAACCCTCTCATAACTGCAGGAAAGATTATTAAGCCATGTCCATTCTTTTTCCTCAAGATTACACCTTATTTTCTTTAGAAAATGGAATATTTTGCCTTTATATTGTTTTGAACACATGTTAAAGCAGTACCATTTTTTAACTCGCTTGAAACTTTATCCTGAGCCAATTAAAGTTAATTCTGAGTCAATTAAAGTGTGCCACACTTTCCATGTGGCTGAAAAAACAAATTGTATTTCCCATAATGTGCTGCACCTGTCCTCTATGGAAAACATGATGAATCACATCTCCAGATCTAATGTGAAAAATGCATTTTGATCCCCAAATCTGAGGTGAGAACAAACATGAAAGCATTTGAACATCAAACCTCATGTTGCTTTTCCTGTGGCACCACATTACTGCACGATGTCAACACTCTTCCAAAATAAATTGTTACTTTAGTCCAACAAGTCAAGAAGTTTCTCTCCTATTTATTATTTTTACTGCATAATAACTAATTTCACTCTATAAACAAGGCCAAAACACATCCTGGTTTCCATCAAAAAGGTATTCAGAATTTTGTGAGATATTGAAATACACAAACTTACTGTAGACAGAATATTGTTTTTTTAACTTACTTCTAAATCCCATTATTTTGCAAAATGTATGAAAATAATGCAGAAGCTAAACTAAGTATAAGTAATAAAAAACTAATAACTGTGCTGCCTGTACATAAAGAAATTAGTGTTTTCCTCCGACTTTTTTCCACGGATTTTACAATGACTTCTTCATGGATTTTATGATGACTGCCCTCAGACATAAATCAGCCCACCAACCTGCTTTTTGCATTGATATTTACAGTGGTTTTCTTTCTCTATTTCCTTCACCATCCCATTCCTGGCTAAAATAGGAGCATAGCATCTCCTCACACTTTCTATTTCTCATTGTCTTTTAACGAAGTGTCCCCCTCTGGCCACACAAAGTGAATGTAGTAATTTTCTGAACTGATTGCTCACTGCCTTATACCTTCAGGGGCATTTGCAGGAGAGTAACATGAGACTAAACTTACTGGAGCTGCAGGGCAGTCTTACATCTCCTTGTGTTTTCCAGATCACTGCCTGAAACTCAGAGTGCTGGGGTTAAAAAAAAACAAAAAAGAAAAATATTATTATTTTCCCATTATGCATGTTTTTATCTCAGCTGTGTATTCACTGTAAGTCCTAATATTGATTGTAACATCTTTGTTCATTCCCTTACAATGGGAAGTTTAATCATCTGCTGAATGAGACATTTCTGGTTTTTATAAGTTCTTCTTTTTCTCAAAAGCACTGACTTCTTCTATTCAAATTTATTCTTCTATGTTTCTAATAAGGCTCTAAATTACTTTTATTTCTATCATTTCCTTCAGGCAGACAGAACATGCCAAAAACCTACAGAACTTCCGACATAAAATTTACCTTTAACATCGTAAAGTTTAGGATTAACTTCTGGAAAGCGTCTCCTGGAAGGTGAAAGCAGAGCCTTTGCTCAGTGAGGGCTGCTGAATTTTCAGTTAGACTTTTCCCTGCAGCCAGGCAGGATCTGTCATTCAGTGGAATGTGTTTGTAAAGAAGTCTCTGGGCAGGAAAAGCAGGAGATGGATCCTCAGCCCGATGGATGTTTGGACACGGGGCAGGGAGAGCAGCCAGCCTTTGACTGTGCATTGTCACTGCACACCCAGGGTTCAGTGTCATCTGACATCTGAGCATCTTCAGAGCACATCATTAAAACATCTCTTAATTTACCAAAAGTATCAGTTGCTGTAAAAGAAGAAAAAGGCTATGATAGAGAAAAGTCAGCACAGAACTTCATAGGGCTTGACACATCTAGGTTGTGCCCCATCACAGAGAGATTTGGGATTTCCATTTTTGAGGTCATTTTGAATTGAAACAACCTTTGGACATATCTTGATAGGGAGAAATTGCATTGGAACTACCACTGGCACCACCAAACTGCCTCTAGATGCACCTTGAAGCACTTTTGCTTCAGACTCAAAGTAAAATTGCATGAGGTGTGGAGATGAGAGCAGTAAGTCACCATCACTAAGGGTAAAACCTGGGATTTTGAACAATAAATGCAGACAAAAAATGTTCTCTGCATGACAAATGCTAAAGTGCTTTGAATTTATTTAGAAAGCTGATTGGAAACAAAGAAAGCATATGGTGCTGCCTCATGAAATGTTCTCTATACATTGAACCTTAAAGGCATTCCACAAACTTCAGTTTTTCAAAAGTTAGGTTCTTTTTACAAACATGTTTTAAAATAAGCTTTATTTAGGATTATTATTCTGACTTTTTGAACTCATAGGAGATTCATAGATGGAAACACACATGAGGAAAGAAGTATTTGTCAGGGTTTAATAAAGCTGTTTTTTTTTGTTTCATTCTTATATTTTGAGAAGAAAGTTTTCTTCTTCCTCCCCCCACCAGAAATCATGCAATTAAAATTTTATCTTAAAATTTAATTTAAACAAATGAATCTAATACCAAATACTTCATTTTCCCCACCCCCCGTCCCCCCCAAGAAATAGCCTATTTAATGATTTGAGTTTCAGTTCACACGTGAACTGCAGGGAAGAAACGAATTCCAAACCTCTGACTTGGAGAGAAACATGAACAAATTTGCAAGACAGAAAATTAAATTTAATAAATGAATAAAGCTATAATCTGGATCCAGATGCTCCAAGAATTGAGATAAAACCCTTCTGGAACTTTTGGAAATAGCAGAAAGGTGAACTGCAGTTCCATACTCTGTATATAAGAGTTGTCCAAGGGAAGAGTGGCTACATTCCTGTTGCCAATTCAAAAGCTGAGAAGATCTTTAAATATTATTTGTCTAATAAGATCTACTCCTCTGGGGAGAATAAAATAATTCAGCCATTATTTGCCTCTCCCTCTTGTACCTCTCACACTCAGTAGGCTGAATTCTTTTATTGGTCATATTTAAGTGGGAAATATATATAATTTTTTAAAGAATATACAAGCCACGACATTAAGTTGCTCTCTCAGAACAAAGTGAATGTATCCATACATCCATACTTCTTTTTTTCCTCCCTTTCCCTTCCAGATTTTTTTTCTTTTAAACTCTGCTCACATCTCTATTTGTCTGGTACTGTGAAAATTCCAGAGCATTTCCTGGAGACTCTGATGTGTCTCTTGACTTAGATTAACTTTCAGAAAGGTGAGTTAGGAACAAGCAAGGAAGCTGAAATGAGGTTTGCTAAGTGATATTTATTCAGGAACGTGGTGAGACACAGCCACACCAGAGAGAGAAGAGGCTGCCCAGTCTTTCCATCCTTGCAGACTTTTGCAAATCCAGGGAAGGTCAAGAATGAGTTTGTGAGCTTTGGTCTCATCCTTTGTGGATGTTTGTCCTCATCATAAGATCCAAATGGGATTTAATTCAATTGAGTGGAAAGGCAGGAATAACAGACATCACCAGCCTCAGTTAGAATGTGTTGGCAGCAGTATCTGGGAATCTTGTGAGACAGCTGCACTGGCCCTTAGCAAGATTTTATTGTTGGGCTTTCAGTCTATTTGAACCTAAACCCTCATCAAATCAACAACTGAAACAAGTTTCAAAGCTAGGAAGAAGAACAAAAAATATAATTCACTGCAACAATACTTCCTAAACAGCAGAGGACATTAGGGAAATAAAAAAAACAAGATGAAAGAAAAAAAAACAAACCAAGAAGCAAAATCTATTCTAAAATTATGTACTTACAAGACAAACAGAGGAGAGGAAGAGGAAAGAGAACTAAAGAAATGCTGAATATACTCTCTCAAGAAAAGTACCCAGACCAGACTGGCTTGTGGGAATTTTTATTGGTTCTGAAATTAGAAACAGGGCACTGAGGTTGGGGAGAGGGGAGTGTCTCAAACCAGCTGCAACTCATTTTAATTAAGGGCTAATTAGCAAGTAGAGCCTGCTGGAAGTGGGAGAAGTCGATGTCCCTATATAATACAGAGCAGCTCACTAAAGCATTTTTTGAGCAGTTAAGGACATAGGAGAAGGGAGAAAAAATAGATAGAATGTAGAAAATCTTGTGTATTTCTGTAGGTATTTTCTTTCCAAAAATCTGTATTTCCTTAGAAATTCTTGCTCCGTTAATGAAAAGGGTTAATGATGAATATCTAAAGAAGTCAGGTATGGAAATCTGGCTGCCTAAATCTCTGCTAGAAGTTTATGAGATTTACTTTTCCCTCCTTTTTTTCCCCCTTAGTTCCAATGGTAATTATTCAGGAAGCTGTAATTCATTATGGTATGGATTTTTTTTTTTTTTAGTTCAATAACAGAGAATGGTGGTAGTAGTCTCTAATCCTGAGATATTTCTGTGTTTTCCTGGGTACTTATGATCTGTACCTCTTTACAAGATATAAAGTCCATCTATGTTTGCAAAATCTGCTTTAATCTTCATTTATCTAAATCTAATCTCTTTCAAATGTGAGATCTTAATAGGTGCCTATGTGATATTTCCTGCTGTACTAAATTCAGTTTATCAGGGCTATGGAAAATAAGAAAAAGAAACTAGGACAGTTTCACCAGCTTATTTTGTCTTTTGAATTTTTCCAGAGAATAATTAGCTATTTTTGTGAGTAATAACAACAGAGATATTTTCTGTCTAGAAATGGCAGTGTGGTCTCATATTGTGAGTTCTGCGTGTATTTAGAAATAGTAATTTACTGAGGTCCAGCTGTTCTTTATCATTCCACAATTTTTTATGAGGGTGCTGCAGGTCAGAAAAACCTGCATTAGTGAACCCCTGGAAGTGTTCAGGGCCAGGCTGGGTGATGCTCTGGGCACCCTGGTCCAGTGGAAGGTGTCCCTGCAATGTCAGGGGCCTGAAAGATAATTTCCAAACCATTCTCTGATTCTATGAGCAAGAACTTTTAACCTTAATGTTACCCAGTCAATCTGCAGACCAGCTGGGTGAAGGGCAACATCTCTGAGGGAATTATTTTAACAGGAAAAATGCAACTGTATGAAACTTAAATATCTCAGGGCTGTGAATGTCTTTGCCAGTATTTGGTAAGGTTTGGAACCAACAGATGGAGATAAGGAGGGTTTGAATGATTGAAAAATGGCAGCTGTGCTCACCTTTTTAATGTGTGGGGTGTCAGAAAAGAAATATGATAGAAATATTTTAAATTTCTGATCCTTAGAAAAGTATGTAATAGGTGTTCTTGAAAGTCAAAATCAGGTGCATGAGCAAAAAGGAAGGTGACTGCCCATGGGAAGTGTGGATTTAAGTGTAAGTTGTGGATAAGCTTTTTGGGGTTGTTTTTTGGATGTCATTTACCTTGACTTCATTAAATTTTCAGTATGTTCTTCAATAGCATCCTTTTTGTCTATGATCTAAAGAAAAAACAACCCTCAAAAAAAACAACAGAACAGAAACAACAACAACAAAGGTAAAACCTATCAAACAGAAATCCACAACTAATTTGTAAAGAAAATTTCATATGTAGCTTGGGTAACCATGTATTGTAGCTGAATGTGAGAATAGTGAAAATATGATGAGAATAAGAATTCATATTAAACTGTATGCTTTCATAAATTCTACCATCAAAGAACCAAGCAGAGGCATATAGAAATAATCCATAGCATGATAGATTTACTCCTAACTTGCAGATACCTTCTAAGTAATATCCAAATAAGAAATAAAACTGCAGAATGAAGTGGCAGCTACCATTTGGAATAACAAGATTCTTAATGTGAATTAGGTGAAATAAAAGTGAAGTCCAAATCTAAAGCAAGAGAAATGATCTGGTAATTCAGATAAAGGAGTTGTAGGCAGGTCCTGGCAGGACCTCAGAACTTGGAAAATTACTTTGTCATCATTGTTTGTTTGCCTAGAAGGGAAAGGAGTTCTCATTCTCTAAAGCTGTGAAGCTGTCTGTTTAGAAGATGTGCCTTCTCATTAACATGGAATTTCTTCAGTGCTGCAATGAAGGGTTGGCTTCTGGCTATGTTAAACTTAATTTTAATTATTTTTGACATACTGCCTTGGTATCTGGTGATTCTTATCAAGCTGGATGGCACATGAATGATCAAAAAGAAAAGTGTATCTAATGCTTAATTCATGGTACTTGGTTTGATTTTTTGTGATCTGAGTAAGATAACCTGTATAAGATAATATATTGGATTCATTTTCTGTCCTGGTTTACTGGATTAACTTGGAAACATCAAATAACTACAAAACCCTAATTTAGTTGGAGCTTATTTCTATAAATAACTTATTTGAATTGTTAGTTTGGGCAACCAAAATAAAAAACTTTAGAATTGCATGTGAGATTGTTGAATATGTGGATGTCCTAATTTTCTCCATAAAATGATATTTGGTAATATCTCTCCTGGTTATATTAGGATAAGCAAGTTCATAGTAATGTTATGCTCTGGAAGCATATTTGCCAACATCAATAAGTTAGTTAAAATATAGGGATTAATCTTATCTGAATTTATTTTTCTAGGCTAAGTCTAAGGTCAAGTCATAACTTCCTTTAAAGTTTTACATAAATAAAGTTTTCATCACTTTTGGTAACATTTGCCTTTTGTGAATCCCCAGCTGATGGGCAGCATGGTTGGATATCCAGATCACTTCCAAAACCTGGTCTGGGGGACTAAAGTGGAGTTCAGGCATCCTCAAAGGTGATGTTGATACTTCCAGAAAAGCAATATTTTTTTGTTTTGTTTTTGTTACTAGCAATTATTTCGTTTGCTTTAGCCTGATTTGGGTATAATTAGAACTACAAAATAGGGAAAATTCAGTTTTCCTGCCAGCTTGATTGCCAATGTTTTTAAGTGGAAGTTGGAATTCAAGTTCTGCATGTCCTTGTTGCACATGGCTACAACAAGGGGTAGGTAAACTATGTCTGCTTTTTAGCTGCTTTTTGCTTTATTAAATAGCAGGCAATGAATATTTCAGTATTTTTATGTTCTCTTTTACATTGGCAAAGCAGCTTCCTTATGAAGAAATTACTTCATGCTTTATGAGAAGTTTGTTTGTGTGCTGATCAGGATTCAATTTATTTTTGTTGTCTTGAGGTCTCTGAGCTGCTGACTTGATGGTCCAAATGATGGAAATATAAAGTGTGTAGAGCTTAACTCTGATGGTTTGTAAGGGTTGGATATTGCTCCATTGTTAGAATTAGAAGTCTTTGAGCTGTGATGAGACCTTCAGCACTGCTCTTTTGGTCATTATATCTACAGAAAAAGCCTGGAAGTATCTTTATGACAGAAATATTGAATGACCAGCTTGTTCTCAAGCTTAACAGAGAGACTGAGTTCTAAGTGCATAGAATTGCAGCTTTGAGTTACTGCCAAGCACTATTACTTTTCCAAAAGAGAAGGAAACTCTATTGTGACAGTTCTGAGGAAAAAGAATTTGGGTGTGTGGACAGAAGCTCTGTTAGGGTGCTTTGATTCAAGGTCAAACAACCATTCTGGGCTGATTTATTTGGAATTTTCTGTTGCTTTACAAAATGTCTGTTATTAAATATAAATCCACAATTCAGCAGCCAGACCTGCTTTTTGAAAGGGGTTCTTCAGGGGCAATGGGAACCTTGTGGGAACAGCCCCTCACTAATACAGTATTAAACTCATGAAACTCTCACAAACCTCTTCTGAAGGGATGCTCAGATCTTTGCAGCTAGGAAGATCAAGAGAGTTAAACATCACCTGTGTGAAAAAGAAATTATTTTTCTCTGTGAGGTCTGGCTATGGACACGAGACATTTTCTACACATTTCTAAGGATCCAACTTGGAATATTTGGAATATTAAGCTGCCAAAAGGGTTGGCAAAGGCACTTTGACTTCAAGCTGATTTTTATGGTGTTTATTGGCTTGATTTAGCTTTATCCAGTTCTAGCTTTTAAGCTCATTTTTTCCCCATCATCCCCAGTATGATTCAATGTCTTATTTCATCCACTTGGTGAGACCTTTAGAGATAAAATAGGAAGGATTAAGTTCAGGGCAGGATTGAAGTTTAGGTAGCCCTATCTTCTGTAGGACTAAATCCAGGCAAGCAAGGGAAGTAGTGCATTTCTTCTGATTTATGGGACACACTGTGCATTAAAATGTTGTACAAAATATATTGCAGTATTTATTTACTCCTACTTTTATGCCATAGGATTTTGGTTCTGCATGGCTTAGGAAATAACTTCTTAATTTGTATCTGCAAGCAATTATGTCAACATCTCACATAAACAATTTTATTACAAAGTATTAAAACTAGTATCTGGAAAAACACTGAATATCTCCCATGTGTCTGTCAGCTTATACTAGTTGCAAGTAATACTGGAAAAAGCAGTTTGTATTAATTCTATATTTAGCAGTGTTTTTTATAATATTCTTTGATATCAAGGGTGGTTATATTCTGTCTCCAGCTGCACAGAGAAGCCAAAATCCACCTCAAAAATATTCCAACCAGTAATAATTGAAGTTAGTTTTTTATGCTAATCAGTCACTTCAGAATAAGAAGACACTTTTGTGTTCAGTAAACCACAGTGAGTAGTGCCATGTCCTGCCATTGACCCAATGAAGATTTCTGACTCATGTTAGTATCTTAGATGGAATGATTTCTTCCTGTTTGGAATAACTCTAATGCAGCACTTGGTCTAAAGTATGATCCCTGCTCTCAGAAATGAGGCTTCAGACTAACCTCCAGATTTATTTAGGTCTGAGGGACAATTATGATGGAAATTGCCTTTCAGCAGTTTGGGGAAATGTTGAGTACAGAGGTAGTTTTTAATTTAGTATTTGTGGTGTTGAAGGCAGGAGTGGAGCTTGCAGTGACTTCAGATGAATCTGACTAGAACTGACTTCTCCAGATCTAAACAGCTGCTTTTAAGCCTCTGAGCAGATTTTTGGGCTTCTTTAGCCTCAAAGTTGCTTCTGCCTGCATTTTACCCAGCATGTATTTGTGGTTGTTTTTGTATTTCAGAGGGTGTAGGAGTAAAGCCTAAAGCAAGGAGATATGTGCTTGTGCCTCTGAATACCCTGGAGGATACCTGGGTAAAATTAACTGATAACACAGCTCAGCTTAATGAATTGCCAATTAACGTTAGAATTAATGTTGGAATGTTCTCCTGTAACATTGTCCACTCAGAGCAGACGTGTACTATGGCTTATTTCTGACAGCAAAGCTGAACTGACTGAACTCAGAACCCTGATTTCTAGAACAATTTTAGAGCACCTGATAAAATTAGGTAAAATGCAAGCACACTTTTGATTTTTAAAAACTAGACCCAAGTTGATCAGATTTTGAGGAATAAAATCTGAAGAATTACAAGCTGGTACATGACTATCTAAGAAAAAATTGATTGCAGCTAAACTTTAGACTGAAGTTTAGGGCAGCTTGGGGCTTTTTACAAGATATATGCAAACCAGCCTTGCCTCTAGGTTTAATCAGTTTGGAAATCTTTGTCTTTTCAAAGAAAGGCCAGGCAGAGGGTTTTAGTCACAGAAGATTAATGAATGCTATTGGGGATTTTAATGTTAGTTCATTCTTCTTTCCTGTTGTCTGCAGTGATGTCAGTTGCTCGTGTTTTCAACCAGTAAAACACAAGCTAAAATTATAGGTTGCTAAATATAGATAACTTGCCACATCATTTATTTTGACAACTTGTTTGTAATGAAGGCCCCAAAGCAAAATCCAAAATGTTAATTGGGGCAGAAATGAAACCTTGCAATAATTTTTGCTCATTGCTTCTTAATTACAAATTAATAACGGGTAGAAAATATGATTATAAAGCTCAACAATAAATTATATATGACTGCTGTTATGTCTGAGGAGAGTTTTTTTCCCTCTGGATTCTGTTTAAAAGGCAAGGGTGACAATTTCAAGGTAACACATTCTGCAGCACAGGGATCTTTGTTAAGAAAAGTTAAATAAAATTGAACTCCCCCTTTATAAACAGATTAAATCACTTTAAACAGTCATAGGGAAAATAAATAATGCATGTTTTATAACCCTAGGTTGAATTTAACTGCCTTGAAATCAAGGTTATTTGTGAAGGGAATTCTTAAATCTCTAGGAATTGGAATTCTAAGTAGGAATGATTTTGTTTATTTATGCACTTTTGTTTATTTAACATAAGTACAAAAAGATGTAGATTTACTACCCATTAACTGAAAATAAAAGGTGTGGGATTGTATAAAAAATATAAATAAATGAAACTGAATAAGTTTTATTTGTATTGAGGATGCCCATGCATTAGTGCATGCAAACAGGGAATTTCAGTTTTTGAAAGAAATATTGCAAAAAATATTCATTTGCATGTATTAAAGTTGAAATTCATCTGACTTAGAAATTAAAATCCCAGCTTGGACTTTTTTTCTTTTTTTACTAGAAAGGCTTTTTATTTTTTTTTTTTTCTCCTAATGAATATCTATGTCCCATGAAGTAATGATCAGGTAAATCACACTGGTAGAGGGCTGGGTTCCCAAGACTTTCCCCTCCATATGAGAAATTTATCACTTAGATTATACAATCATGATTTTTGCCTAAATAAGCCAAACCTACTTTTACTTCTGTAAATGATAGAGGCAAAACCAGTGGTGATAGCAGCAGTAGGTTGTTGTGGGGTCCCTAAAGGGATGTGCTCATCAGAGGGAATAATGGTGAAATACCAAGACGTTCTGCATTAAATTATTTTGATACATTGATACAAAAATTATTCAGCATAATCAAACTAAGACTTATTTAAAAGTACTGGTGATCAGTTGGCACAATGGCTGAGGCTGGCACAGGTGGCAGATTAGCTTCCCCTGACCCTTCCTTTTAGTCTGAGGTGCATCAGCCAGAACACTTCTTACCTGGCTGTTTCTCTTCCATTTTCACTCATTGCAGCTTCACTCATGTCCAGTGGAGACCTCTTTGCTATTAATTCTTCAGTAGATTCTTCTACTTATTTTTATTCCAGAAATTTTCTCGCAGTGTCCATTTTAAACTTTGGCCTACAGACTGGTTTAGACATGGGCATTCTGTTTCCTTCACACACGGATTTTAATGAGTGAGAGGAGCTGCATCACAGCCATGGTTATCTCTGCAGGTGCTCACCTGAATAATGGAAACCCCACAGGTTTATTAGCAGCTGCCAGACCTGGGAGTGTGCCATCCTGGCTCTTTCCTTTGTGCTCTACAGCTGACACAATTGATTAAAAGGATTATTTAAACCCCATGCTCTGACAATTCTCCTATGGATAAATTCCTATAACTAGCTATGGTTTAAGATCAGAATAAAAACTGCTTGCCTGGTGTGTTTTTTAGCATACTATGATGAGGCAGCTTAGCCTAGAGGAATATGTTTTTCTTTCTTGCAAAGCAGTACTATGCTTATAATTTCTTTTAAAAAAACAAAAATACATCGTCTTGAAAGACTCTCAAGTCTTCAGGGTCAGACAATGGTGGTTAATGTAGTGACATGAGCATCCTTGGTTATTACAGCAAAGATACTAACACAGGATGTTATAGGAAGGCTATTTGTAGTAAATAGTTTTGCAATAAAAGTATAGCCCTTTGTAATGAAAGCAAAGAGTGGAGAGCAGGTGCAATTGTTCATTGCATTCGAAAGAGTCAAATGGCTTTTTCTGCCCATTTCTATAATAAAAGCATGAAAAAAATATTAATGTAGCTGCTAACTAAAAATCCTAAACTGCCTTTGAGACTGCACTTAGAAAGCTAAATGGACTTTTCCATTCTGCTTATCTGGAATTTACACAGTGTTAAACCTAAATGCATAATTTTCTCATTAACTGATGTTGTAGATCATGACACAGTTATAAGTGTAAATGCATTCCATGCATATAAACATGAACTCTATTGTCAGCTAATTCCATAAGTGTCTGCTTTGAATGCTAAGGGAATTGTCACTTCAACTGTAATGCAAGAACCTACCTGTCTGCTAGCAAATAATGATCCATGCACCGTGTATGAACATGAAAAGATCAAGTTTTTATCCAGGGACACTCTAGGTTGAAGGTTGTTATTTTTGGTTTTGTCTGGGAGCACAGAACTGATCATCTGACTTTTTTTTGTCTTTTTATGCAGAAACTTAATCTTTGAATGGTGCTCTGCTTACTCCTCAACTATTAAATAAAGATTCATTCAAAAGAGCAAGAGGAGAAATTATAGGAAAATTGAGAGTGAAGAGAGAGTAGAGATATGAGCAATTATTCCAAGACTCTGAAGTTTTTTGCTTTCATAGTACCAACATAGATAAATTAGATTCTGGTAATTTCTGTCATTACTGTAACTCTGAAAAATGTTGTAAGCAGAAATTTGGGCCTAGGTTCTATTCTTACAATACAAGGTATTTAGAAGAATAACTATACTACTTTAGAAGAATAAACTCCCTCCTTCTCATCAGAATTCTTTGAGGTGTTTTAAGTCAGGCACATGCAAACAGAGTAATTTTTAAAGAGCAGGTCTATCATTTCCAATATCCAATTTATGGAAGACTGAGGAGCTAACTTTGAGTTGTTAGCTGTATAGTTCATAAATTTAAAGATGTTCTTCAAGCCAAAGGGTACCTCATGATGATTTATCATTCTGTGCAGTTTGCCTCACAGAAATTCAACTAATGCTTCTTTATTAGGTCAAATAATTTTATCACTTACTGGTTCATGAGCTGAGTATGTGACATTGGGAAAACCTCAGATGCACAGTCACAGCAATTTGTTAAATAATTTGTTAACACTTTCTGTAGCTGGATACCTATTTGAAAAGCTTCCTCCACAGAAAAATGGTGATATGTGAAATTCTTTTTTGGTCCCATTTGGGGAAATTTTCCTCTGATATTTTCATATGACAAGAAGACATATTAAGGTTGGTATCAACACTGCTGTATTCTGTAATGACAGAATCCTTGAGCTAAAGTTTCCAGGGTCCTGGTACCCTTTATACAGTATGCTATTGTAATATTTCATACTTCAAATGAGTTTGCAAGGCATTCAGAAAAATCTATTCCTGACATGAAAATATGGGAATGGCTGTAGTGCATCAGAGGAAAGTGTGCATCTAACCTTGTGTTCTGTCACACAACATGACCAATATTTGGTAAATGGAATAAAATATAGAGTGAGGGAAATAAGCAGTGATCTTTTTCTGGCGTGTTTTCTCCCAGTTTGATGAAATTTCTGGTTAGAGTCCCTCTAACCAGCAGAAGTGCCTTTCCTTTATAGCCCACAGTGAAATGTTTATTTCATTATTACATTCAACTTCATCAATTGCCTTTTCAATACTTGTAAAAGTTTGATGCACAACAGCCTGTTGCAAGGAGTACTCTTTTAACTCTCCACTTTGAAAATGCATGCTTCTTTTGGATCTGCCTGCTTTATAGTTCATTCCATTGAAAGAGACAATGAACGACTTGTGATCTTTTTATCTTTTATGTGCCACTGATGGCACCTGTCATGTACTTCTTCAATCATCTTTTTTTTTTCCAGGCTGAAAAGAGCTGGTCTATTATACACTCATCATGCTGATACCATCCTGTACCTTTGATCAGCCTTATATTTCTACAAGGACTTGGAGAGGTACTGAGAAGCTAAATGACATTGCAGGGCAATTCCAGTGCTGGGTTTACAGGTTTCTCTAAAAGATAGATTGTCTTACAATGCAGATTGCTTTTGAAGCCACACATTGTACCTCAAACTACCTCTGCATCAGCTGGAAGTGGCCATAGCAGATTTTCTTTGATATGATTATTAGCATTATATTCTCCTCCCAAAACACATGAAACCAATAAAACTCAGGAAGAGAGGAGAGGTATAAAGGAAAGTGGGATTATATCCATCCTCATTTTGCTGAAGAATATTAACATATTAACATCAAAAGTTGTTTCAGGATCTGACACTGCTAGAAGAGTCAGGTAGCTGGATCTGTATATCTAATGTGATCTGTATGTCTAAGGTTTAATACCTCTAACATTTAAAGGAGTGGTAGAATATTTTACCGTTTGAAGAGTCTAAAAGACACTTCAGACAAGAAAATGCTTTGAAACTGTTTATTTGCTTTTCTGAAAACCACTTGTCTCACCAAGGAGGACCTGCTTTCTTCCTCCTTGTTTTGTATTTCATATGTTAATTCTCTCAAGTACATAGTATTTTTAAGGATTCTCTTTAAACTTTGCCTTGCAGATCCTTTAGAGCAAGGGAAATGGACTCTTCTATGAAAGAAAGACATTTGAAAACAGGTATAGAATTTACTTTCTTTGCCTGAAGTGATGTCTGGGAAGCAGTGCCTGTGGTGTAGCCTGGTTCTGAGAACAGTTTTAAAGCCCTGTACATCCAAGCCTGTCTGCATATGCAGTTCAAGCTGCTTCAGTTCCAGCTGTCCACAAATCCTACTTGGGTCAGGACAGTCTTTGTGGCCTGTCATGAATGAACTGTCTGCAAAAATGGGTTATGCTGAGATAATATGCATACAGTTTTCAGGACACTCTCAAATGCATTCCACTTTAATTTAAGTTTAAATATTTTTCCCTGTCCTGACAAATGCCATGAGATCTGTCTAGAAGAGACCACAAGGACCATTGCAGAAAAGCAGTGAAGGAAGGTTAGTTTGCTCTTAAACTGACTCTCACATCCAGGAAGTCCATGGAGATAAATGTAGATCTTCTATCCATGCAGGGACATTTTTCATAGATTTTGAAGATCAGCTGCTCATAGATCTCAGGACTTACTAAAATACAAGAAAACCTAAGTTCCTGTTCTTGGCAGTCACTGGCAGCAGTTACAGGCTGGACCATTGCTCATTTGCCTGTCAGTCAGTGGTGCCCTTGGAATTGTTGTCTCATTTCAGCTGACACTTCTAGGAAAGAGTGAAAACTTCAGGGAAAAGAGCCAGGTCCTCAGCTGACACAAGAATTCAAACTTCAGCACTGCTGTACTTCTGTAACCTTAGTTTAATCCTGCAGAAATAATCTTTTGGAAAAGGTGTAACTATCCCAGGTATGATGTTTCACAACTCATTTTCCTGTTGGATTACACAGCTTCTCACTAGTCTTAAAGAATTGTGATAAAATCCTGCAGAGATGATGTGCTACTGGGAGACAGTGTCCTGCTGTTTGAACAGTTCAAGTGAAGAATATTGGCTCTGGGAACAAAGATGCCTTTGGAAAAGGGATCTTACTGTATGAATATTTGGATGTACATAATAATGAGTCAGTTAAAATGGGCAAAGCTTGTGTGAATTGGTATCACATCTGTGGCTTGGTATCAAGATCTTCTAATATGGGCTGTGAGGTTTCATCTTAAATTTCAAGGTGAAATATTCCCCCAATTTTGTAGAATTAGAGCATCCTGGGAGGCAAAGCATGCTGGCAGATGTGGAGGTTTTCAGATCTGCAGGCTTTCAGATATTTGGCAAGGACCATGCAATTTGAATGGAAAATGTTTTAAAATTATAGTTCTGTAGCTGTCTTGGTGACATGCATATAGAAAATCCTGAGGGAAGATTTAAGCAGAGATGTACAGGTGAGGAGTCTTACACAGTGTGCCTCAAAATTACAGTTGTAAAATATTTCACATTCAGATGATTTTTATCACACTTATTAAATATTTCCCATGCCTGTCTTACACTGCTCATACTGAATTCTCTCTAAGAACCTTAGCAGAACTTTGGGATCATGGAGACAGTTTTCTTGCTGGAGATAAATCAATACTGCAAGATCTTGATTAAAATACCTGGGAAAGAGGATTTTATTTTTGGTTTATACTGTGACACACCTCAGATACAGGAAGTAGTTAATTTACATGCAGGTAAACTCCTCTCAAATAGTTTCTCAGATTTCTAGGAAATAATCCTCCTGAGAAATGAAGTAAATGAGATGAAAAGAACAGATCAAACCCTGTATCTGATTTCAAAAGCATCTCTTAAATTGAAATAAAAAGAGTAGATGAATTGGATGGTGAGTAAATGTATTAAGCTGGATGAGGTGTGTGTGTATAAACAGATTTATACTCTGAGAGGATAATGCACATAATCTGTGCATTAGTACTTAACTCTGTGCTTTTTATTAAAATATTTTCTGAACATATTTAAAAACCTGGGTTTGACAGGCTCGTGTTTGATATCAGAACATACTTGATCAGGAAGGCTGTGGGTGTTTGGCCATGTTTATTCCAGCAGTGTTCTCCCTACCTGCACCTCCTACCATAAAGGAATAGAGAAACTATTAATTTTTGTGGCAGGTTGTCCAAGTCAGTGTTGCCATAGGAACTTTAGCTTTCAGAATTCTTTGTCTTTTCCATCTCAGATTATTCATTTTCACTTTTGACAATTATGTTAGTTCTGGAGTTAACAAAAGGCTTTTGTTTGGAAGCCAATAAGCAAAGGTGCATTGGTTCTACTTGGAGTTTGTTTCTGACATCCTGAACTTCTAAAACTGCAGTATTGAACATGGCAGGGTGTGAATGAGCCAACAACATATACTGAAATATTGTTAAACTCAGTTTTTGCAGATAATCCCTTCAACATGTCAATGCACTGGTAAATGGCAGACATTTATAACATTTAAAATAAAAACTCTACTTCTTCTTTATCTGCCTACACACAGTCTTTTCCACAATGGATCTGATGACACAGAGATCCACAGTGATGCATCCTAAAATCACTCAATGAATCTCAGACTTGAAGTAATTAATTTATAATAAAAATAATTTATTTCTATGGAAATGGAGGAAATCTACCTTACAAAAAAAATGTAGCATACTCCTGCACAAAAATTTAATGGGATTTTTGCATAGGAAAACGTATGGCCTGGTGGCAACAATGGCAGTTCTAATAATCATTGTGCATATTTATCACTGTCTGCTGTAATTGCTTGGATAAATGGTTGACAGAAATAAATACACACACACCCCTCCAAAAAAACCCCAACAAAATATCAAAAACCAAAAAAACCACTATGAAGTATTTATATTTTAAAAATAACTCAGACTGTCTTCCAAACTAGATTGCAGATTAGTTGCAAGAAGACCTTCTGAGAGAAAAACAGTTCCAACAAAACCCATATAAAACTTTGTTGAATGTTGATGTTCTGCAGCTGAAATTGGGACATGAAAAATCAGCTTCATCTTGTAGGATTTTGATTTCTTGACCAGTTGCTTTAAAATAAATCAATCCATCAAAATTCAGTTTACCTGTTTCTAATGACTTTGCCTTGAAAGCTGGTATTGTAGCTATTTTCTCACTGTCATGATGAGCAGAGGCTTTTGCATGAGAATTTTTCCTTTTCCTTAAGAAGGCCATTTCCTCCAGTGGTTTTGAATGAATTAATAAGCCATACCCAGAGAACTTGGGCCAGTTTTGTTCTGTGTGGGTGCCCATTAAAATAAATACTACTGTCAATGTGATTTAATAAACCTAGAGAAAACAGAGAAAGAAAGCTGAAGAACACATTAACAACTTTCTGAGAGCACTGGAAGAAATAAAGTGTAATAATCTGCATTCTCTGATTAGAGTACCTTTCTTGTCCAAAAATACAAATCCAGAGAATCTTTCAGATTGGAAAAGATCTTTTAAATCATTGAGTCCAACCATTAACCCACCATGGTTCACTGAACAAACATGTCCCTAAATGCCACATATGTTCATATTTTAGGTGGTAAGTAGATGTTGTTTGCTCTCCTTTAGGTGCACAGTTGCCTTTTGGAAAAAAAAAAATTCACTGAGATTGAAATTTTTGATTATAGCATTCTTTTTAAGAAATTCAGTGTTACTGCAAATTACTTTGAATGTTGGCTTCATTTATAAAGAAACAACAAAAGCCACACTAACCTATTTAAACATATTCCCTTTGGTTTAACCTATTTATATTTAAATAGTCAATGACTTTATGTTTGCACTTTGTATTAAAATGTTGGTATCAATTTTATGTAACAATAGAAATAGGTGGAAAATCACAGGTCAGTGCTAGCATTGACTGGGGCTCCCTGTGAGACACGAGAAGTGTTTCATGGAGAATTAAACATTTCCCACTTTGCCATCCCAGGGCTGTGTGTCTCTCTCTCTTTATCCTGAGCACATGCCTTTGGATGAAGGAAATAATTCACTCCCTTATCACAGCTTGAGCTGCTTGGACTGAGTCTAAGAGAGCTCCTGCCATAATCCTGCCCTTGTTCAGAGTATTTTTAAGCACCACAAGTGTGGGGTTTTGGGGCCAGGCCAACGCTGTCTGGCAGTGCCTGAAAAACTCCCACCTCCCTCCAGTGAGTTGGATTCATGGCATGGAGCCCTCAGCACCAGGAGCTGCTCCATGTGGTGACTGTGCAGCTAGAAAAGGGTTTGTTTGTTTATTTATTTATTTTATTATTATTATCCCTCCCTATAAAACCCATATCCACTCATTATTACACAGTGGAAAAGGACAGACAAGTTCAGGTGCATCTCCTTGGCACAAAACTGAACCCTCTGCCTGAAATCATGGTCTGTTCCACCAAATATTAAATATATGTCTAAAACAGACCTGTTAACCAAGATATAAATTTTCACAGTCAAATGAAAGGCATTAATCAAGAATTTTAGAATAATCACATTTAATTGTCTGTCTGTGCAAGGTGTTCTACTCCATCTCAGTACAAAGTAAAAGTTGCATAGGTGAATAATGAAATCACTTTAGATCTCAGAACATTTATGGAAGAATGCCATGTTGGCTGTTGGTTAAGCTTCTAAGTCTTTAGGAATGGCTTAGTGAGAGAAAAATTTTCCCTGTGCAGTGTATTTCATAGCTGGCTACAGCCTGGAGTAGGTACAGATTGATGGGCATGCTCAGGGCTCTCCTGGGATCACAGCTGGCACAGATCCTTTGGGTTCTTTGAGGTATGTATATGGATTTTTTCCATTAAAACCCCAAAACAACAGCAGCAAAAACCAACCAACCAAAAAAAAAAAAAATTAAACAACCAACCAACAAACAAAAGTGGAAATTTAAAAAAACAAAAAACAACCAAAACCAATCAATCAAACAAGACCAAAAGATAAACAAAGAAATCTGATTTATGAGTATGGTGCATGTTGCAGTCTTTATAATGTGAACAATACATTTGATGTTTTTGTATTTTTGCTGCTGCAGGAAAAAAAAATATAGATATCCTATGAAAGACAGATGGCTTCATGTTTTCTCTTCTCTTGGAAACACCTCAGCATCCACTATCTCAGCCCCTTCTTTGCATGTCTGTTGGTCAGAATAGTTAATAAAACCCACAGTAAAGAAGAGAATAACAGCAAACCTAATCTCTGATATCTTCTAAGTATCCATTTGAAAAAAATTATAGTTATCCCCATAAGAGTTTGAAGCCCTGAGGTAAAAAGGACATAAATACAATTATTTGCTGTTAGGCCTTTCTGCTTCAAATTACAGCAGAATTCTCAAAGACCAAATACCAAGTCCTATTTCATGTTTTAATCACCATAAACTATAATGGGATTCATATCTGCAAATATTTATTTTGCTATATCACAAGGATATTGTCACTACTTTGAAGACTGTTATTATGAAAAAAAAACAAAGGGAAAATGATAGCTGCTCTTAAATTAGATATTAATCTGGAAGCAACACTCAAGCTAAACAGTAAAGATAACTTTCCCAGGAATTTAAAATAAAACCTTCTAATGTGCAATTAAAGCAAAGAGTCAACTACTCCAGGTTTTTTTCTGGTTTTGTCTGCTTTCTGAGTTGTATGTTATAAAAGTTAGCCATTGTGAAAGTAGGATGCCTGAGAAGTCCAATTGGATTCTCCAGCATGAAGGCAAGAGCCTCTTAGGTGAACAGGATTATGGCATGGAGAAAAGTAATAAACCCAGCTCTGCTGAACAGAGCATTCACTCATAAAACAAGGAAAGAGGTTAATGAGGTGAGCATTTAAAAAAACAAATATGTGGCTTGGCTTACCTACAAATCCAACCTTTTCAATGTGTCTGATGACTGTTTTTTCCTGGATGAAGTGAACAGGGTCATGTAAGGGACTCCTGCCATTGTTCATCCTCTCAGCTGCTGCAGAGCACTGGCCAGAGAATTCCTTGTAGAGAAATAAAAACTGTCTTTGAGCAAGAGTTTTTCATACTTAGTTTAGCAAATCACTTGTGTGGCAATGATGGAGAATAGAGAAACTATCCTGGCCCTGAGGTAAGTTGTGCTCCTTGTGGTTATTTTTCTTCACTGTTTAAGAGTGCAAATAACTTCTGGATGGAATGTATCTGGTTTCCATCTCCAGCTCACAGCCAGGGAATAGTTCTGATCTCTCCCTGATAATTTGACATAGAATATAATCACATTTTAAAAGGTGCATTGCTGCCTGGAGAAGCTACCTAGAACAGAGGCTAGACAGTGTTAAAGAAATAAAGTAGGTATTTATTAAAAGGCCTTCAAAGGATTCATCTTGGGCAGTACAAGAGCTCAGCCATGGCTACACCCAAGATGGACCCTGGGTCATGAGTTTTCACAGTTTTATAAGTTTTGGTGTATTTACATATTGGGGTTAATAATTTACATATCGGGGTTAAACTCAGATTATGAAGTCCCATCCTCCCAGATTCTCTCCTCAATTTGCTGCTGTTTGCACTTTTTGGGGATGAAGCTGCAATGGTGTCCTTGTTCTCAGGGTGGAAATGGATTGTTTTGTGTGACTGAACTGGGAGGAGAACTTGCTAACACTTTATATGAAGTACAGAATATGAAAAATATGAAAACTAAAACTGAAGGCATCAGTATGAAGAACTTTGCCTCCCAATCACAATGTAAGAGTGCAGTGAGACAGGGATGGATGATGGATGGATGGATGGATGGATGGATGGATGGATGGATGGATGGATGGATGGATGGATGGATGGATGGATGGATGGATGGATGGATGGATGGATGGAGTCTACAACTGCCTCTTTCCCTGTGCCCTAATTCATGCCATATGGAATCAGCTGGATTAACCCTGGATGATGGAGAATTTGGGAAGCATCAAGAAGTGCAGTTTAGGTCTCATTTCTCATTCCCTGTGTTGGACTGAGCCTTGCTATAAAAAGGATATCTCCTGTGCTTTTAGTTCTTTGCCAGTTTATTATTGGTGGAGACAGGGTTCAGTAGACACAAGCTTTTAATTAAACCATATTTTTGTAAAAAAAAAACTGGATAAAAACACCCAGGACCAAGCAAACAATTCTGATGGCAGAAAGACAGTGAAGTCATTGTTTTTCTGCATGGTCAAGATTTAGCTAAATCATTGGAGCCAAATAATTGAAAATAATTGACCTATCATGACAAATGATTTGCTCATAGTTGAAAGGACTGAATTTATCTGGTGAAAGATCATTTTTTACTGGGTTTCTTTAAAATTTTCTGAATCATGCAATTAGGAGAAGGGACAGACTGAACACAGCCATTTTCACAGCCAGTTCCCTTGCACATTGCAGAAGAGATGCTGCACATTCTGTTACACACAAGTTTTAATTTTTTTTTCTATTTTTTCCCCATCACTTTTTCTTTTTGACTATCGAGGTTCCCCCCACCCTCAAAAATCCATTTAAACTGATAAGACTAAATAATCAAATGAAGCCAGAAGAAAATGAAAACAGAAAAAAACTCCTGCAATCTTTTAAAGTGAGTTCAAATATTTAGCATCAGAAAATACTGAGGACAGGAAATCCACAAGAAAGGAAACATACAGAAAAAGGAGTAAGAGAAAATAGATATTCTCAAAAGAGCACACTTGCACAGAATAAAGAAATAGAAGGGGGAGAAAATAGTTGAATCTGAAAGATTGTGTAAATTTTAATTTTTCTGGAAGGTATTTAAAATTTAATTATTCTTTTCTTTTTTTCACTCTTTCATTACCAATATGCCTTGAAAGGTGCCAAATCTTCTTTCAAAACTTGACTTCAGATTTATTACCCTGATGGCCTGATCTTACTTGACATTTGCTTTGCTTTTAATTTCCATTTTTTTTAATCTGCGTGCCAAAAACTAAATTTCATGATGACAGAAAGTATCCATGAATCATTCATGAATATTTGTTGACTGAACAGTTATTCAGCTTTGTTTTCCTCCATTTGCTTCCCTGACTCTTGCAACATTTAACCACAATAAAACTGAGGGGAACTTCTTGATTCTTCTAGTTTCTTTACAACGTTTTGGAACAAAACTTAATTAGATGTTAATCCTAACCAAAAAAAGGTGATATTTGTAAAAGAAAACAGTTGGCAAGATTTTTCTTTGGGTAGAGAGTGAAAATTGAAAGATTTATCCTAGAGTAATATAGAATAAATTTTCTTCTTATAGTCACAAATCTCCTTGTGATATTTTGATGGTGACCAACATTTTTATGAGATTTGCCAACAACCTTTAGTAGGCAAAGAATAATTTGAACTATACATGACATGAATCTAATTTAATACAATCTTGGAGGCTTCACAGAGTCAAATCTTACAGTTTTCTACATTTCCATAATTTTCAACAGAACTGGGTCTCTTAAAGACCATATGTGTGTGTACATATATATATATATATATATATATATATATATATATATATGTTTTTCCTTGACACTGTTTCATTGGTATTTCTACAGACATTTTAATCATCAGCTAAACTTTCTCACAGTGACTGGGTAGCTTCCTGAGTAGTAAAATATAGTGTATTACTGAAAATTAAAAAGCTGCATTGAAAGATTTAGCTATATTTCATATCTTGTTAGTCATCCAAAATACAGTATCACTACTTTTCTGCTCGATAACATAGCTCAATGGAAAGACATTCTACTCAGCAGCATGAAAAAGAACCAGAAATACCCCAAAAAAAAGTAATGAAATTTTATGTTTCCATGGACCAGAAGGAGACTGACTGTCACTCTGACTGTGTCTGACTGAAGTCAGTTCAAGCCCAAATGCCAAATCCTAAACCAGCAACCTTGAATATAAAAATGTCTCATTGTCTGTTAACCATGAATGACTTATCCCAGATTTGCTGAAAAATTTTCAGGTCTGGGAAATGAACACACACGATGGAGCAATAAGTGCAAATCTGTGTGCTCCCTGTCTAAATTTTTGCAGGGAATCTGTTGTTGATTGAGAGGAGCATAAATGAGACTGAGGACTAATAATTACCTTTGTCTCAATGTCGCTGCTTTTGTTTTGAGAATTGTTCATCTTCATCCATCTACAGCATCAATATTTCATAAAGATTGCCAGTTTGGAACTATTGCTGTCATTCCTGCTCATGTTATATCCTTCCAGCCATGTTGATCTATCTGCAGGATTGGGACCTTGATTTACATATTTGAGCAGTATAATTATGAAGGATGTTATCTGGGTGAAAATGTGAGACTGCCAAATGTTGGATAATTTGCAAACTACACAGATTCAGAGTCTGCCTCCTGAGTATTTTTGGAAAGGTATGGGGAACAACCAATTGATGATTAAGAGACCTCCCAATAGACAAACTAAACAAAAGGTAACAATTTATCCCAATGTTTTGGTTCACTGCTGATGAATTTTCTTAGCATCTGCTTAAATGTTTGATTATTCTACAACCCCATCTGTTTCTGGCTGATATGAAACTCTCTGTGATGGGGGAATTTTTAACAGCTTGCACACCTCATTTAGCAGAGAAGACATAAAATTAGTGCCCTGATCTGTTGAATTTTCTAAGGGTAAGCCCACTCTGATAACAGCATTAATCAATTCATTAGCTGAGTGTTTTGCCAGCTTTCTTCATGGCAATACTGTGGGGTTTGAATGTCCAAGTACCCCTTCCAAGATCTGTTACGTTCCTCAGATAAGAAACTTGGCTAAATGAGAGTTATGATTTAAATTAAATGTTCCCAGTCTGGCAGTACAATATGATACTGGATAAAAAATGGAGAGGATATGCTTAGGATATCTCCTAAATATTTTCTTATTCCCATGGGAAACTACAACTCCAGAAATGCAGCAGTCTGCTGGCCAAGAAGGGCAATGCCCCATGCCCATATCAGCAATAGTGTGGCCAGCAGGACCAGGGCAGGGATTGTCTCCTTGTGCTGGGCACTGGTGAGGCTGCTCCTCAAATCCTGGTGCTCAGGTTTGGGCCCTGTTCTCTGGGAGAAGAGAGTTCAGCCACCATTAAACTTTTCTGTGCTTCCTACCATGGGGCCAGAGAATGCACTTAGTGCTATTTTATTTACTGTTGTGAAATAACTCCAAGAATTATGCTACAGTGCCATGCAGTCATTCTAAAGGCAAATTAATAAATCTTTCTGGGTTCCAATTTCCTCTCTGTGAAGTTAATGTCATGGTACTGCTATTTTTATAAAATCTGTTACAGGGTGCCAGGGAAACAATTTTTCCTTTGCAAGAGTGAATTTTCAGGGTGTATAGAAGGTGACAGCTAAGCCTGAGATTATCATGACCCCAGGCCAATGTGTATTTTATTACATGCAGAAGTCGTGTTCCTGTGCTGCTGTCTCTATCAGCAGGAGAGTTTTGTTCATCTGTTCTATTTGTGCAGCTTCTACACAGGGGTTCCCATCTCAGGTGAAGACTTTAGGCAAGGCTTTAATGTGAAGAAGGCAGGAGGTTCCTATTGGGGCAAATTTCCTCCCACTTTATGGCAGCAGAAGGAAACTGCTTAAGAATTGCTCATTCCTTTTTACAGATCTGCACTAAAATGGATCATTTGCTTCAGGAGCTCCTGCCCTATGGAGCATGGGTGTGCCAAGGGACCCACATTGTTAGGATAAACTTTTCTGCCTGCTCAGGGAGTGTATAAATAGTTTAGAAGAAATCAAGGGCTTGTTTTTAATATCAGAAAAGTGGGTATATGCTGAGCTCACAAACTATTGCTGGCAGAGTTTGAATTAGGGATGAGTTCAAAGCATGAAATCCTGATGCTGGACAGAAGCCTGGGAGCATCAGAGAGAACTGAGCCATGGGGTTTTTTTCTGGAGTCCTCCATAAAGTAGAAATGGAGGTATAATACATTGGAAGATGCAATTTTTCATCTCTCCTAATGTTTGTCATCACAGAACATATAAAATTCGAGGTCTCTGTCTGGAACACAAAGTGATATTTCCTATAGCAATGGATAATTCTGTGCATCTCTTTCTCATGGTGTGAATTCCATGATTTCTGTTGTGCAGTCATCTGAAAGCAGCCTTAATTTCCCTTTATTAACAGGTGTTTGTTACACTTCAGAAGCTCTCTATCTATATTATCCCATCTCTGCTAAAGAATAGCCCAAGATTGAACAGAAAGATGTTTGCTTTAATTCTAGCATAATTATATTAAATTTCTACTTATGAAAAGAAAGATTAGTTTCCCTTTTTGGGGTACTTTTAAATGAATGAGCAGACAAAGCAGGGTAGTTTCTATGCTGAGATGATGTAACTACTAAACCCAACCTAGAAGCTTTTCTGAAGTTCAGTTTTTCCTTGTGTATAAGAAAACATTCTAGCTAATATAATCAGCCTGAATAAAACTAATTATATTCTTATTTGCTGTCCTATGTCATGTGTATAATATTTGCCTTTTCCTGTAATTAGGAGACATAAAAAAGCAGAAAGGTTGTACTAGTAATTAAGCTACTGGAAACCAAGGTGCATTTTCTTATGTAAATGCAAATAAGTGTGAGTCTATCACCCACAATCAGCAGAAGCCCTGAGAGCTTTGAATAGCAAAAGGGCATTTCAAGACTGCTGTGTCTTTCACACTGTAATTTTCAGGTAATTTTTTAAACTCCAATTGCTTTCTCTAACTTCCTTAGAGACTTAGTGAACCTTTCCTTTCCCTGCAACAAAACCCTGAAGCCAATGGTTGGAGATATTTTTTCTTCCTATCAGTTGCTGCTTGTTGTTTCAATGTTCAGCTGCACAAGTGAGTTCTCAAAGCAGCAAGAACATTCACTTCCTCTAAAACTGAGGAGATTTTCTTCACAAATTACAGAAAACTGACAAATGCAATAATAAAACTATTGTGTGTTTAGGCCCTTATGTTTGTGAGTTCCTCAGAATTTGCAGGTGTTCCCTAAGTTTTGAACATTCCTAGATTTTAAGGCATTGCAATTTCTCCCTCAAAATCTGATGTTTTGTAACAAGGAGGGAAAAACAGGATCAGGCAACTTAATTTTGTGAATCCATTATAGGAGCATATCCCAAATCCATATGCATTTAAAAACCTTATTCTCCACTTCCTCATGGCATAAACATTTGTAGATATATTTGTTTTAATGTGGTGTGATTATAAATTATCAGTGTTATGCATGAAGCTGGAACATTTTCAAAAACACAAAAACTTTCTGAGTCAGTAAAGGCCAGATAAGTGTCTGAGATCTTTTAGAGAGATCCAGTAAAATTACTGATTATTATTTTCAAGATCACCAGGACTGCTGTCATCCACCATCACATGTGGTTTTTCTGTGATGGAAGGCTGAGAGAATACAGTGGTCTTTTCCAAGAAAAAGAACAGAGTGAAGGAATGCAGAATTCAAGTGCTCAGATTGTTTTTGATAAAGATCAATAAAAATACCTACTCACTACATTAAAAAAGTAGCAGTGAGCCTCAGCTTCTGCCTCAATATTAACAGAGATTAAACACCAGGCAAGCCTGTGCAAAAATATTGCAGCATTCTTAACTGGAGTTTCAAAAAGAAACATCTAGAGAAATATTTGTCAGTGAAGATTTAGGTCAAGTTGGTGCTGTTTGGTGGAGGGGAGCTGACTTCTAATGTGCCCTCATGTCCATGAAAACTTATTTTGTGCAGATCGTGTTTTTCTCCACTACATTAACTCTATTAATTTATAGAGTTGAACTAAAATAGAAATTTTAGATATACTTAAAGGAAGGGTGGCATAACAGCAATTGAGCATTCAGCTGTGGAGACAAAGGTAACAAACAATGAAAAGATAGCAAACATAAACTGGAACCTACTTAGAGTGCACCTCAAATCATTACAGAAAAATCGCTTTGTAGTCTTTGGAAGTAATTCTTTGTGTAGCTGAAACTGAACAAACAAAACATGAAGACATTTAGAGAAGGCCTGAAACCAAATTTGACACTATAATAATATCATCACATGCTTTCCTGGCTTGGCCTTTTGTAGCACAGTTCCTTGTCCATTATCTCATCTCAAAAATGCATAGCACAAATGGAAGGGAACCAAAGAAGCCTAATGAAGTTCTTGGGGGCATAGGAAGAATGCTCAGTTTTGAGGTGATTAATATAGGATGTTACAGAGCTGTGCAGGGTAATGAATGTCACAGAGAAGGTAAATTGAGAAGTCCTTGTTTACCTTTTTCTTTTAGTAAAGCCCAAGGGTATGTGTTTAAATAAAAAGGAAATCAGTATGAAACCAGTGACTGGAGCATGAGTTGTTGCATGTGATATAATCACACTGCTGAGCTCATTATATGGTACTCAATGGAGGATCAAGCCCTAGAATTGCTGATTTACAAAAAAAGACTAAATATTTTGCTACAATGCCCACAGTACCAAAAGATAGGCAATGAAACTATTGGGATTTACCAAAATTCAGGCAAAAGGAAAAACAACAAAACCACTTAATAGTTAGGTGTCTATTGTTCATAGCAATGTACTTTTGAGTACAAGGCAAAGCAATTTGCCACTGATGATTCCTGTATCTAGTACATGATGGATCTCACCTGGATTCATTTTTCTAAAAGTTTCTAGAAGTTTCTACTCAAAGCCAAACATCCAAATTCCCCTCTGTGTGGTTACTGGCAGGAGGCAACTCCAGAGTTAGGCTGTTCAATCTCTTCCCTCAGCTTAGATAAATGAAACTATATTTGAGTTATACTCAGGCCTGAATGAGATGATAATATCACAAGTAACCACTTTGTTCAGTTCTGGACAGCCCTGAAATTTGTCCATTGCATATCTGACTTCTATGGATGATTCCAAAGTAACAGCAAAGCTGTCTGCAGCCAGAACTTCCTTTGAGAAAACCTATTCTGCTACCCAGCAGTAAAAAATATGCTCTTCAGATGATGTGACCAGCAACTGGAAGCATTATTCAGAAAAGTGGATCTTACAGAACATTAAAAAATAGAAACTGCAGAGCCAGCTGCTGAAAGTGTCCACTTTGACAACAAAAATTGGAAGAAAAGCATTGGGCATTTCCCAAATTGGGTTGTTCTGCTTGTAACACTACATTTTCCAGCTTAAAGGCATTCTTTTTAACTCTACTTCTTCAGATGATTGAAAATGAAATATTCAGCAGGTTTCCACTACAATCTTGTAATGCATATTTCAGAAATATTACAACCCACTCTTTTGAAGGATGAAGCAAAAGGCACCTGAACATGTACTGAAGTCTGCAGTTTGTAAGTTCTTAGTTCCTGAAGTTTTGGTCTCTTTTCTATGTCTTTGGCAATTATATCACCACCATCTGCTGATCAAATAGCAAACACAGAATTCCAGGATGACAGCATTGTCTGTTATGAAGTTTCCCTGGTGTGTCACATAACAAGAGAGTCCTTATTAGTTCTTACCTCAAACAGTAATAAATTGGACTGAAGAGGCCTTTGTGCTCATTTTTCCAATGCCATGTGTCTGCCTCATGTTTCATTGCATGGGTTTTCTTTGCTGAAAGGGAATTTTAAACATACATTTGCTTCAGCTGGGAGAGGGGAAAATGCTTTACTTTTTCACATTTCAAATGTAATTTCTTATCCCAAGTATTGGCACCCCTAAAAGGTAAGTTATCTGACATTGAATATGTTAGAAAGGGAGGAATTACTCTGGTGGGATGTCTGTGTCATCTTTGAACACAAAGACAACATATATGGCTAAAGATTTATTATCTTTATTGTCTGTATTTCCAGTGAAGAGAGTTCAACCTCAACAATAATGCACTTGAAGTCACTGAGATGTTTGTTGGTGTTCCTGATGACATTGGCTCCAAGTGTAGAATGAGTTTGGTCTTAGAAAGTGACAATTTCTACATTTCCAAGGAGGCCAGACAATCTCAAATGGTCAATTCTGTGCAGCATAGAAAATACTATCTGCACTTACAGAGATGCTGGCAGGTCTGTCCTGGTTCTGATGCACAGTTGACATTATGATGTTTATGTCCTTCTCTCTGTAGCACCACAGTTTTAGGCTGTTTTTGTTTTATATTGCCAACAGCTGCAATGGTGGCAGCAATGGGAACAGTCTGATAGAAAAAAATACATTTCTTCCTAGAACAGTATTTACTTAGGCAGAGGAAGGATTTCAAACTATTTCTTCCTATTCACTGGAGTATTATAGAAAGTCCCATGGACTGGCATCTTGCCTTTTGAAATGCAACCTGTTGCATAAGACATCTTTGTAAAGAACTCTCTGGAGGAGGTTTTGGCACCAAAAAAAAAGATTCCAAATCTAGTTCTTCTACTCTTTCTTTTGATTGTCTTTAAGTGACCTCCTACTGAGTGGCCTCTAAATTGATAAATTGAGTTAACTGATCTCAGAAAGCAATAAACTTATTGATTCTATGCTGTTAGACTTTTTCAGTGAAAAAACCCCACATTGAAATTGGTTCAATGTTATCAATAAAAATTTTACACATGAAAAAGCTTCTCTAGTACAGCATTTCTCAAAAAAAATAATGTTCTAATGATAGCCTCACATATAGCTCTAGAAATGAACAATTCTGTTTGAAAAACAGCCTTTGAGCAACAACCAGTAAATAAAGCATTGATACATCTGTTATGAAGTTAAAAAAGAAAAAGAAAAAAAAAAATTTTAAAAATTAGTAGGCTTTTATAAGACTGCAGGAAGTCATTTTCAATCCAAATTTCAATAACTGGTCCCAGGACAAACTCATCAGGTTCCACTTTGCCAGTGCCAGGTCTAGGGCCAGAGAGGGGCAGCCCCCAGCACCAGTGAAGTGGGTGATGAGGGGATTGAGAGCAGCCCTGCCCAGAAGGACCTGGGGGTGGAGATGAATGAAAATTGGACATCAACTGCTCTGGTGGGATCCCACCTGGAGCACTGTGTCCACTCTGGGGTCTCCAACAGCAGGAAGGCTTTGCCCTGTTTGAGCACATCCTCAGAGATGCTCTGGGGGCTGCAGGACCTCTCCTGTGAAGACTGAGAGGCTGAGCTGCACATCTGGGGAGCAGAAGGCTCTGGACACACCCCAGAGCAGCGTTTTGGTGCCTAATCAGGGTTTAAAAGGTCAAGAGGAACTTTTGACCAGGGCCTCTAACAATAGGACAAGAAACAATTGTTTTAAACTTCAAAGAGGAAAATTCAGCTTCAATCTAAGGAAGACATTCTTTATTCTGAGGGTGGTGAGACACTGGAACAGGTTTTATGTAGAAATTGTTCATGCCCCATGCCAGGATGTGGCACTTTGGATAGGACTTGGAGCAAACTGTTCTACTGGAAGATATCCCTGCCTGTAGCAGAGGGGCTGAACTAGGTGACTTTTAAAGGTCCCTTCAGTTTCAAACCATTCTATGATATTCAGTCCTGAATTAGTCAGAACCATGTCAGGGAAAAAAAATGTCATTCAATTTTATGATAAAATTCGACCTTCTAGTGGAAAAAAACATGAGGGTTGCTGGACAAAAACAGTTTCTACATTTCATAGTGTCTGGGTGGATTATTTTCCAACCCAGAGTCCTTTAAATCTGCCTTCCTGTGGGTATGTTAAACATCTGTGTGAATAATATATCTGTATTGATGAAGTTTCATAAATACAAATTTATTTTACACTGCAGTGTATACTATTTCAATTAGAGGTTTAACATTTCATATTCTACAGAAGAATATGGCCAAAGACATTTTTAGCGAAGCTAGGGAAAAAAAAAAAAAAAAAGAGGAGGACCAAGTTTCCATGACACAAGACTGGTTACTAGAAAATAAAATTATTTTTTTCCTTAAGCTTTCTTGTAACAGGGCTATCCAGGATATTTTGGTCATTCATAGGAACTTCTTGTATGTCTTTTCCTATTACCACTTGCTATTTATTCTGGTTCCTAATGTCAATCTTGTGCTGTGCCAGCCTTTCTTTTCTTTTTCCACATTTTGGGATTCCTCTGATTTTTGGCAATTTTATCACAATAGTTTTCAGTTGTCTTAGAATAAGAGTATAGCCATTGCCAGAGCAGCTGGTTTTGTGGGTTTGGTTTCGTTTCCATGTTGCTTCTTTTCTTGCATCCCCAGTGACAAATTGAGTTGGGTCTTTCCTCCTACTCTTCTCTTAGTACTGTACTGGCTTCCAATGTGAATTTCTGGGATATCTGACACTCTGATGAAGGACATTTACCAGGATGTACAGAATGTAACTCAGCCTATACACAAACAAGGACACACAGCTCACTTAGTTATTTATTGGATCAGTTTAGCAGCTTGAATCACGTGCTCAGAGTGGAGACATCAAGATGAACAGCCGAAAATGCACAAACAAAGCAGAGTGGAAATGTAAATCTCAGGCCAGTTATCTCACTCAGCACTGTGTGTCACGCCAGGGGTGCTGCAGTTCAGGCTCAGAAACCCACTTTGTGCAGTTGTGAGTGAGCAATTCATCACCTGTGCTGGAATCTGAGCTTCATTCATCCAGGTCTGAGTGCTCTAAGTGCACAGACATGAAAGCAGTCTCTTAGCAACTCTCACTGAGAAAATCCCTTTGCTGTTTGAGGCAGCAGCCCCATGAACATGTGGCTGATTTCATCGCTGGTGTATTTTTTCTGCTGCATTAGAAAGACATTCACAGTATTGAGCCAGATGTGTTTAGGAAAGGGGTCAGTATTTTGTCCCAGAGTTGGTGTCTCAGTGACAGGAGCACATCACTCAACACCTTTGTGCAGTGGGACCTTTCCCTAACCCTCTACAGGGTTTTTTCTGGGCCTAGAACAATTTAGTTGGCTCAAGGAAATTCCTACATGAAAATTTTGATGGAATCCCTGTCTGGGAATCTCCTAATTCTCCTTCACTGTGCCAAGAAACCTGGGTTCTTACAATGTGAGCAGGCAGCTGTTGCAGAGGTCCCTCTGGAGCCATCAGCTCCAGGTGGCAATGTATTCTCTATTTTATCAATAAAGGAATGGGAGGAAATACATTTTTAATGTATTTTTTTCATTTATTTATTTGCTGTAAAGAGATATACAAAATGCAAGCTCTGACTGGTCTTTGAACCCTAAAATGGCTCATTAATCCCCTCCCGTTTACCTCCCACCTCTGGTCTTTGATTTCTAAATATCATCTCTAGATGGTTTGCAACAAGCTAAATCCAACAAGAGCAGGGAAAAAATAGGAATATAATGTCTGGTTGTGTTTATCACAGCCCATCAACAGATCAAGGACTTGGTTTCAAGTTTTACATAGTGCAGGGTAGTTTTGGGGCTTGGTGATGTTGACTCCTCAGTGCTCCCTATGAAACAGCTGTTTGGGATGTATTTCATTCACTACATCTTTCCACTGAGATATTTAAATTTATGGTGATTTGCATTTAATCAGGTTTGCTGATATTTGAGTATATGAGTTTCTTGATCTGCCATACTGTCTGAATAAAATTAAGTTTACTACAGATTTAGAGAATCTGGTTAATTAAATCATTCATATTGCCAAAGAAAAACAACAACAAAACAGCCTACTATAAAAAAAAATATATAGTGCTACAACACCAACCAAACCAGACATAATTGATTTTTAGTTATTAGTCATAATAGATATAGTTGTAAATATATATATATACATATACACACATCAAAATCTCAAAAAAGAATGTGGAAATTACTCTCAAAGTCCCAACACACTCTTTTCAAAGAAAATAGTGCTTAAATTTTATTGAGAAATCACTTACAAATGTATGCAATACTTTTCACATTTTTTGCATAATCAGAGCTCTTAAAAATTTAATCAAACCACCACCTTCCTCAAAAATTCATCATAAAAGTATTTAAATTTTAAAACACAATTATCTGTCAAAAGCACTTGAGCACTTCCAAATCCATAATAAGAAATTGTTCAAAAAGTTCTGAGGATGCTCCAATTAACACAATTATTCAGCAAGTGAATGAATAAGCAATACCTCATTTTAGGAAACCAAAAGCAGTATCAGTACACTATTCCTGAAAATATATATATTTTGATATCTGCCATATTTTGATAGTGTGTGCCCATCACCATGTGCTTTAAGGTCCTTCGTTGCAGCAAAGCTATATATATTAAAGGATTTAAATTATCTTCTCTTGATATAATTCCTGCAGCTATATATCAGTCCTGATTCTGCAAATTCAGTGCATTTCAACTAAAGCCAAATCTTAACGGGGCACTTGTTGTCAATAAAAATACAAGCAATGGTGGGTCCTGTCCCCATCTGCTGCAGCCGGGTGGGGCAGTGCCCCTGATCTCCTGGCACACATTATCTGCTCATGGGCCAGCTTTAAACCAGCTGGGCAATCATCTTTATCTTTCCACAGCCCATCCTCCCTCCAGGAGATATCTCCTGTTAATGGCCACTGAGTCCCAGGGCATGACTGATAAAATTCCATCATCCCACTGGGAGATGCTCCAGCCAGGGCAGGAGCCAAGCCTTTCCTACCCAGAGAAAAACTGAGATTTGGGACACCAGAGCAGCCTTTCCCACTGGATTCCAGAGGAAAGCCAGACCTTTGCACATCATCCCTGGAGCTTCAGAGGAAACTGCACCTTCTCCAGGAGCACTGCTCCAGCTGAACCACATCTGCCACTGCAGGAGGATGCAGCCACCATGGAATGGGACTGCTGCCAACACCCTGCCTGACTGACGGGTGTCAGCTTGGATTCTGACTCTGGCAGGGTTTGGGATTGTTCTTTGTAATACTGCATTTCTATTTTAATTTTCCTAGTAAAGAACTGTTATTCCTAATTCCCATATCTTTGCCTGAGAGCCCCTTAATTTCAGAATTAAAATAATAATTTGCAGGGAGGGAGTTTACATTCTCCATTTCAAAGAGAAGCTTCTGCCTTTATTGGCAGACACCTGTCCTTTAAACCAGGACAGGTTATACCTATGATGGTTTGATAGTTCTACACTGTTTCACCTCACTGTGAAAACTCTTCAACAGGCAGCCTCACAGAGGAGCAAGTTTTTGTCACTGTTTTCAGGGTCTCATTCAACAAAGATAGATAGTGAAGGAGGAATTTCCTAGGGGACAAATTATTTGTCCATTCTAAATTTTGCTTCAAATTTTTTTCTGAATCCAACAAAATCTGTGTGTTCTCTTTATCATTAAAGAATAACAGAAGGATGAGGGGCCATTGCTTTGCCTAAAGCTTTAGCTAAATATTGGTTTGAGAAGTTTTTGGGTTTTTTTTGCTTTTCATATGGCAAGGATGTGGTATGTGATATTTAACATTTGCTATTTTCTGACAGACTTTAAGTGAACTTGGATGTGTTACATGTAAGCTAGAATTAATTGATCAAAACTGTCAGATCCACATAAAAAGCAGTAAGAAATAAACTCAGTTGCAGGGATATAATGAAAAATTACATGCTACGACCTACATAATATATATTAGCTGCCAAGTAAATTATAACTAACATGAAGACATTTTTTGGGAAACTGGAAATCTGCCATCAAGGGTAAAACTGAAGGTACAAACATTTAATGGGCAAGGAAGATATTAAAAACCCCCAAATATTCAATGTAAGTATTTGTTTTAATCTTATTTTCTCTTTCCTTGAGAATGAGAGGCAAATCTCCTGCAGCACGAGTAAGTGAAGGAAATGAACTGTAGAGAAATGCTAAATAACCTGGAGGTACCTTATGGAAAAATCTGAATACTGAGTACAGGGATTTTGCCTCTGCCAACAGCAGGGAGCCACTTTAGCTTCTAACATAGTATAAAAATGTTCTAATTGCCACAGTACATGTCTGCTGTGTCAACCTAGCAGTGTTAGCAGAGCACTACAGTAAAAACTTTGGTGTGTCAGGAGGCACTTGAATAAGCTGAAAAATGTTATATATGTAAATAAAAGTGTATCTGTTAAAAAAAAATCTAAAATACATTTTTTTCTTAGGCCCATATTATTCTATATTTTTAAGCTTCAAACCAGTACATATGTATTCTATTTGATAATAAAGTTAATTGAAATATCATTTTGTTAGCAGTCACTGTATTAATGTGACAGCACATTACAAGAGTTACAGAATATAATGGACATATATTGCCACCTTGCCAGCAGGTTTGAGGGTAGGATGGGATGTTAGTTACTCTGCTCTGGAACTGGCTGCACGCTTTGCCCTGATTTAAACTCTCCTGAACTGCTGCCCAGACTTGAGCCAGAATTTTGCACATTAAAATCTGCATAAATCTTACTAATGCAGACAGCACAGCAATACTTTTATTGTGCTTTACACAAGTGGAATCGCCCACACAGGTCCTGTGAGGCTTGGACAGGGGAGAAGTCCATTTAAAAATTAGCATGTTTAGTCTAGTCCTGTGTCCTTGATAGTCCTGCTGGGGTGGCACATAAAGGATTTGCTGTTAATTATCCAACTGCCTGCTAAAGGCTGCCTAATTCTGCAAAGGCAAGGCTTGATGGCTGCATCAGGAACAAGCTGAGAGAGCTCCCTGCTCCTCCTTGGAGCGAGCACAGGGTTAAATCTGGGCACAGCATCTCACATTATAACACTCAGAGACAGCAGCTCAAGAGCTGGGGATAACCCAGGGTTTCATGTCTGGCAGTCCCCAGCTGGGAGCTCACCCTCTCTGTCCTACAAAAAACTATTATTTCAGTGACTTCTGAGTCAAATCCCAGCTCTGTGCTTCTCCAGCTGCAGCAGCAATAGCAAATTTTGTCTAGGAAAGTGGAATTCCAGGTCTTTTTGACTATCACATTCACTCCACATTTAATGTTAGAAACCCTGGCTGCCACAGTTATCCCATCTTCCCTCTTTTACATTATTAAAATTTAGCAGTATATCTCTCTGAATTCATCAGATCTATTCAGAACTCGACAAAGGCTCACCAGATTCTCAGCAAATGTATCCTTCCATGCCCAAAAGTGACATACCTGCTGATCGTGTATCTACACCACTAGAACTTAAAATTTTACTTTCCTTCAGTTCACCTTGAATATGAAATAGGCCTACAGACCTTTGAAAAAGAGAGAGAAAACTCCATGGATTTATCAGACTGAGAACTAATCCAATCATGTGTTATTTTCTCTCCATGCCATTTATTTAAATTAATTTAATTATTTTTTGCCTAATTTAAGGACTGAAAACAGAGATGAAAGGCCATAAGAATTAATCTCTTCCTAGAAATGGTTCTGTGTGCCTATATAAGCAGCAATGAGTATTCTTGCCTACCATGAATATTCATAAGCCCTGACTGTAAAGCAAATGTAAAATGGTTGTAGAAAACAGAGACTAAGATGTAGAATTTTAATATTTTGTGTTTAAATTATTTCCTTATTCCTGTCAGCTGATCTGTCCACAAAGAGAAAGAATGGAAGAAACACTTACTGTATTAACACAGACGGCAATCACTGTCCTAGGAGGAAGATCTTTAGTGAGGTACAAATGGAGCCACCCTTGTCATCTGAAGTTTCCTTCCAGAAAATAAACATTGTCAGCTCCAATTAGAGCTGGATTGTCACAAATGTTCAGTTTTGCTCACTGCTGAACATCACTTTGGCTGCCCAGCTTTCTACTGAACTCCCAGCCTTGAATGAGCCCCTGAGGGTCCCCTTGGGGAGTCCAGTCAGTCACCCCAGTTAAAGAATCCTTGGATTATATAATGATAGTAATAATAATAATAGTACTAATAATAATAATAGTTAGCTAAGTAATTAATTCTATGGGCTAGTAATGTGGAAAACACAAAGAAAGAGGTGAGCTTGGCCATCTCAGCAGCTAAGAAAATCTCTTCCTCTTTTTTATCATTCTCTGATTTTTTTCTTCTCAGGGAAGGTTCCTAGAGCTCTTTGGTTTTCTGTCTGCCTGTGAAAGAATCCACAGAAATTAATGTGTGTGTTACATGCCTTTGAGGTGTGAGAGTCTTCAGTGAAGCCACCCAGGTTTTGCAGAAAGAACTCTGCTGCCTGCATGCCAAGGCATGGTTTAATCAAGCTAGATATTTTAGCGAGACAGAAATTAAATTTTTTCCACTGGAAAAGAAAAGATGGATTAGATATTTCCCTGGGAAAAAAAGGCAAATCCTGATGAATTCTTTAAGAGGCCAGGTACCTCACCTGAGCATCAAATAAGTCAGGTGGCCTGAAGAGGAAAGAGTCTCCTGTCCACTAGGACAAGTTTTTAACCTATAATCTCTGCAAGTTACTGCTTTTTAAACACATCTTGATTAGTGGAATAGGGGCTGTTTCCCTGGCAACAGCGTTTATTAGCATGAAGTAAATATAGTAGTTATAGAAAATATTCTAGTGTGCGGAGACAGAGAGCAACTGGATTTCTTTTGGCAGCAGAGGAAGGATATTTAGAGTCAAACTATCTCTCCTGTGATATCAGTGTAGTATATTAGGTTCTATTGTAACTTTAATTTTTCCTGAAGTATTCTCAGCTACACAGTGTCATGCTGAAACACAGTCACTACTCTGCCAAGCTGTTAAAAACATAAAAAATGGGAAAATATATATCCCAGTGAAGAATTGCTCAGTAAGGAAGTTAGGGAATCAGACATCATTTACAAAAGGAGAAAATAATCAATTTTAAAATGGCTAAACTGACTGAAATCTTATTTTCACATCAATGGCTCTGGTCTCGAATCTGATTTTTGTGCTGCACAAGGGGCACAGGGGAAGGAAACATTCACACTAAAGCCAAGGTTCAGCTACAAGAATCCCCATGCCTTTCACAAAATAAATGGAGATTTCTCTTAAAGCAAGTGGGGAAGGGAGAATTCACATTTTTGATTGGTAAAGGAAGATGGAAACCTGTTTTAATGTACACACAGAGAAATTACAGTGACTGCAGAAGGCTAAAGGACACGGGTGGAAGGGAGAACTAGGATAAATGAGGATAACTGAGCAGGTGACATTGTGTTTTTTCCCAGGCAGAGTTTGGATCTCTGTGCAGCACTCTGCTTTCTGCTGCTCTGCAGTGCCCTGGGCACACTGCTGCAGCCTCCTTCTCCTGTGCCAAGCACACAAATGCTCTGGTCTGACCAGGAGGTGTTTAGGATCCCTGGATCCCATTTGCTGGGAATGGCACTCTGTCTTCCCTTGCACTGGGGACAAAGGGCAGCTCTGCTTATAATCATTATAACTAGAAAGCTAAAGGTTCTCTTTGAGATACATTAAACAGAAAAATACTGATGCAAAAAAAGGCATCTGGAGGATGGTTCTGAAACTTCAGAAGGAAGTTTTGGTTGAAAAGATGAGTGTGTTAACCTATCCTGTAGTGATACTCATGGTATAGCAATGCCAGGTGAGCCAGACACAACATCCAGCAAGAATTTCCAAATCCCTAATTAATCACTACATTACACATCATTAATCCCAAGAGAGCTGCTTTCCAAAGGGAGTCAGGAGTGAACACAGAGGTGTAGCTGATACTAAATAATCCCTTCTTTTCCCCTCCAGGAGCTCACATTTGTGGGATGAGAAATTATTCCCTGAGGTGAGGGGGATCTCTCATGGCCTTGGATAACCTTGGAATCCAGCAGTGCAGGGCTGTAGAGCCCAGTGAAATAGAGACTTCAGCCAAAGCCCAGTGTGATCCTCTGACTGTGGGCATTCACTCTGGGGATAAACACAGGGAGAACTTAGGAAAATCAAAACTGTTTGCAGGCATGGGCGAAGCTGGCAGCTGCAGGGGTTGCTTGGGGCAGGGAAGGGTAGAAGAGCCACATTGCCCATTTTATCCACACCAGAGCTGAGCAGAGCCGAGCTGGGGGGAATGGGAGGCAGCAGAGCAGGGGCTGCACGGGGGGCTGCCCTCTGTGCCAAACCCTGCCTGCCCGCAGAGGGGTCAAACCTGAATTTTACACACACCTCTGGGACACCCTGAGCAAGCTTTAAGGCAACAGGGGCTCAGAAGATGAAAAAAAAAAAAGTAGAATAAAATTCACAAAAGATGCTGCTTTTCTTCATGCTAAAAGTACTCAGGAGAAGGGGATGAGTGTAGTCTTAAATAATCTGGTATTCTGGGATCTAGGGAGAAGGATGGACTGCAAAGATCTTTTTCTGACTTAAAAGGTGATGTACGACCTGGTGAGGTGGCACATTGATTTTATAAGTCACTATGTTGTTTTTTATTTTTTCAGCTTTTCTTTATTTCATGCAGAAAGCTAGAGGAAATAGATACACATAAGAGAACTATTTGTCTTGCCATTTCATCTCTGCTTCCAACTATGACATATTAAAATGTACTTCTCTTTTCATTTGAATGAAACTATTAGAAGGATAAATAGGAAGATTTTAATTTCAAAGACAACTTTGCTGAATTAAAACAGTGATACAGAGAAGCTTTGTTGAAAAATGTTTTCATTTTAACACAAATTTTGATCTGAGACAGCCAGGAGTTCCATATTTTTTCTATAAAATTACTCAAAAATTAACCTATTAATTAGGGCTACTTTGCCAAAATGAGTATTTGGGTATAAGCATTTAACTCTGAACAAGTGTACAGAATTAGTTCTGCTTTAAAGGAATTAACTTCTTTTTGTTAACATTTTTTTCATGCTTTCCTTGGTTTTGGGGTTTCTGTCTTCTTTATTATGCAGTCAAAATGTTTGAAATGTTACTCCATAGTATCATTATCCAGAAAAGGTTGCAAGATGCCTTCATAAGGAATCTGTATTTTGGTAGTATATAATTAAGCTGATTGGAAGTATTGTTCTCAAACTTCAGCTCTTTGAGATGCAGCTTCATGGCTGTTAAATTTACTCCTGAAAAAAATTGCTTTTAGCTAAAGTGAGTTCTTGTCTCAAAAGTTTTATTCTGTCTGTGATCTATAGCCTCCCCTGAAGGGGTCCTGGAAGGAGGTAAAAGGATCAGGTAAAAAGGGATTTTTATAAATGAAGTAGAAAACCAAGCTTTGATTTAACATAGTTTCTTTAAATAATAAGCATTAGAATAAAGCAGCATTCTAAAAATAAACAAGTGTTTTGAGCAGCCCCATCATCTCAGCCCAAAGCACAAAGTCTGAGTTAATTAAACAACTCAGCTTCTGCCTAGCACATGCAGAAGGGAGACATCATTCATCTCATCCCTTGCTGAAAAGCTGCTCGATTTTGGGCAGGTGTTTGGAGCAAATCATAGCAGTCACTCTGTCTGAAGAACGCCCAGTCCCTCTCAGACAAGACTAGGCAGCGTTGTTTTGTGTCATTTACATATGTTACTGCTTCTTTCTCATTAAAAATGGATCTGCAAAGGAACTCAAGGTAAAAATATTCACTTTACTATGTTCCATGAAACAGCTGAGATCCACAAAAAGACAGCTCTTGCTGTTTCTGAGAGTTACTTGTGGTCACTGATACTTTCATTTCAGCAGGGAATTTTGTTCCCAGGTGACAGAGTGGTTCACTGTGTCTGTGGACTTAGAGTCACAACATCCTCTCTAAAAGCTGACTGGTTTTTGCCACAGAGATGGTAAAGTTCAAAGAATCAAGTATTAAAGTTCAAAGAATCAAGTATTATGTACATCAATCATATTTAATGTCTTCATCTATGAGTTGATTGCACAGCTGATTTACATCAGTAGTATTTCTGCTTAAATATTTGTTTTCTGTGAAGGAACTATACACAGAGTTGTAAAACTTTCAGCCTGGTTACAAAAGGCCATGAGAGGGATTTGTTAAATTGAAAAGCAAAACTCTTTCTCCTACACCACTCCTGAGAACTCCAATCCAAGGAGCCACAGAATGGTTTGGGTGGGAAGACACATCAAGATCATCTCATTTCATCCCATTCCATATTTTGGAATAGCAAAATCTGCCTCTTCCACTGAATTTTCCCTGATGATTTTACTGCACTCCAGCACATTTTCACTACCACTGGCGAAAGTATGAAGCTGAGGATTATTAAATATTATTAATTTCCCCTGTGTAACCTAATGGCTGATGAATCTGTTATAAATAACTTTATCAATACCAGAATTCAGAGGTTCATCTTCACTTCAGTAATCTCTAGTGGGATTTTTTGTCACCATCTATGGGAAAAATGTGGGATAGGGGAATTGATGTGTGATTGATCACTGCTTTCCTGTGGAATTAATCCCTTGTGAACATTTTATAATGCTCATTCAAAACATGCTCATCAACAGCACTTTTGAATTAACACGGTGTAGGCTTTGAAATGATGATCAGCTCTTCAAAGGAAGGATTGAGTAAAAGTTGTTTAGCATTAATCCAATGTCAAACATGGGCTCTGAAAATCATGTGGCAGCATTTTTTCTTTGATTAGATATTTAAACCACAAACATATTTTGTTGCCTCTAGACAGCACATAGACATAAGAAGAGTTAAAAGTCATTAACAAACACATTTTGTACTGGTGTGAGCATGGCTTTTCCTCTGACAGAAGCTGTCACTGAAGCTTCTGCTCATGAAAGCATCAATCAATAGTTTTATTTGAAAGAGCATATGTGTGCATTCACTTTGGCTTTGCCTCCTGTGTAGTGAAATGTAGGTACTTGGTTTTTGTTACAAGTGACTCATAGCACAACAGGATTAATATATTCCGGAAAACTTAGAATCAAGCATGAAAACATAACATAAAAAAATTCTAAGATTGCTCTAAATGTTATGAAAATAAACTGCTAGGAGGACATGTTCAGATTTCTTTATGTACATTTTCCATAAATATCATAGCAATTGGAGGCACATAACCTAAAACATATTTATCTGCTTTAGTTACCAAAGAAAATGCTCATAGTGCAATTGAGGCTTTAGAAATAGTCACAAATTTTTATGACACTGTAATATGTTGAATATTAACAGAATAAATTCACAAATATTCTTCTTAGATGTCTTGGGAGAATAATTCACTAAAATGCAGAAATTGATGGAGTGCTGGCCTTTGTGCTTTTTCCTCCTGTAATTTTTCCTGAGATCTATTATAACATATTTTGCTATCAGGTCTTTTTGTACTGTTCTTGAGAGGTGCAGTGTGCTCACCAGGACCAGGGAATCCAAAGATGATGCTTTTTCTAGAAATCAACTAAATCCTGGGCACCACCTGGAACAAGAGATGGGTCCATGATGCCACAGTTCTCTCTTGCAGGTGATTTTCTGTCTTACTTCCTTCCCATTTTACCTCCTGCCCAAAAGCAGTTTGGTTGGGCAATTCACACTAACAATATTTTTGTGGACCACTGAGTGACAGGTAAAATAAACCCCTGAGTAAGAGAGTAGGAAAAAATTCAGCAGCTTGTGCTTTGGGAGAAGAGAGGAAAAGGAAAAGGAAAAGGAAAAGGAAAAAGGGAAAAAAGGAAAAGAAGGAATCATGATTCCCTCATCTTTCTTTTTCTCATAACACAGATGAAAATATTTTGAGCACAAGCTTTTTCATTGGGGTTTTTTCTTTCCAATATGATAGGGTTTGGTTTTGTAAGTAAAAAAAATGGGAAAAAATGGAAAAGGAGTTGTTTTCAAGAGCACAACATTAACAATTAAGAAATAATGTAAATATTTTCCCAGTGAGAAAATAAAGGAAGATGTGAAGAACAAAAACATAAAATTAAAATCCTGCAGCAACATAAACACCTATATTTTCTGTCCCACTATATATATATATATATATATACACACACAGAAAAATACACTGTTATTATTTCTATTACATTACTGATGAGAGACTGCTTTAAGAAAAAAGAGGTGTAGTGAAGATTAAACTCTTCCAGTCAAGAATTTGGTCCTGCATTCCTGATTCTTTTCTGACATTGCTGGCAGGAAACATCTTGGTTTTCCTTGGTGATAGGTGCTACATACAGTGGAATATCTACCAGTCCTGTGTAGGAAATCCAACTCATTCACAAGGTATTAAATGATTCTTCTGGAATAAGATCTGTTCCAAAAAAATCTTTTATCACATCAGAGAAAGCCCTCAGCTCCATAGATCATAGAAACTAAAAAACTTTCCATGATTTATTTTCTAGTACTATGAGTGCTAACTTTCTTCAATGTTTGGCAAACCGCAGTGATTTACATCAAATTTAGCATTTATTACAATCACTTGGCAAGAAAGCAAAGATTCCAGCAAAGCATGCTGGTGATTGAAATCCAAACAGTAGCTGGTTTGGAAAGCAGAAAATGGAGATTGCCTCCATCATGCTCTGATTTTGCATTCCCATGAATGGCCATGGGCTGGGAGCTGCTCTGCATAACCCACCCCGAGCCAGAGCTGGCACAGCAACGTGGCAAATAAAACATTGGGCCACGGACACCCACTCTGCTTCAGCAGCAGGCAGCTGTCTGCAGTGCACTTGGAAACTTTTAATCTCCCTCTTTAAGGTAAAGATGGCCTTTCCCTTGTTTAAAACGAGCTGGCATGTAATTTGTTGTTCAGCTCGTTAACCCAGGAGGCAGCCAATTCCTGTCATTTCAAATACATCTGAAACCAATGAAGCTCAGATGGGATTTTTGTAGTTTGCTGGTGGCAGTTCTGCCTTGCCCACTTATACTGGAGTTTGCTTCTGAAATGCTGATCCCACCCAAACGATTTTCATTAATTCCTACACATTTTTATGTACATTTCTTATATTCAATATAATGCCAAACTATAATAGTTATATTAATTACATGTTAGTGGTTGGTTGATTTAATTTATGTACACTCTGTTTTTTTTCTTTCCCTTTTTCATCATATTACAAAATAAATCACAGCATTACACAGTGCACACTTTTGTCAGAGCAGCACTTGTTCTTATGTTCAACACAAAATAGTTATTTACTAAATCCTTGAAACAATGGCTATGCCATTTGGGTCTACACTCTAAAATTATAGATAACACTTAAAAATAGAGAAACGTAGAAGATATAGAAAGGAAAGAGCAGTGGAAGGTAGAGGAAGGTCTTCTGGCTAAGAAAAGGCATAAGTAAAAAGCCAACTCAAAGATTTACTAAAATCATATTTTTATAGGACAAGGAATCCTTGGGTAGCTGAGAAAACCATATCAATGTGGGGAGACCAAACAAGATGCTGTGGTAATCATATCTGCAGTGGGATTAAACAAGATGATCTCTGATCAATTTCCTTTTGGGAAAAAATTAATGTTGCTTGGTTTTTTGTTGTTGATTTGTTGGGTTTTTTTCCATGTAATTCCACACAGTTTCAGATTTTCACCTTGAAAATTCATTTCTTTGGGAAGATTACACAGTTCTTCCCATACCAAACTAGAAATGTGGGAGATGGTAGAGTTTTGTGAAAAGAAAAACTCACAGATCAGTTTGTGACATAAACTGTGCTATCAAGTCAAACCAAAGTGCTTTGATCAATTTGGCAGAAAGCATTCTTCCACCACGGACACAACTCAATGAAATAGTTGAGGGTTATTTTATAATGTGATTACAGTGACATTTTCTCAAATGTTTTAGCTGTTGTCAACTATTTAAATGGAAAATTTCCTTCTCCAATGCACATAATTCTAAGATAACCAGAGGTAACCTTTTCTTTACAGGAATTGTGGCATATATAACCACAGTGAAAAAGAAATTACCTTCACAGTGATGCACACAACAGTTTCAAAGAAGGCTGCATATTTCAGGATGTCAGTAATAAGTCCTGAAGCATCACAAAAGAGCCATTTGTGATGTACTTTGGGTCAGCAGTGATGAAGAGTTATTGCCATTGGATCGTTGTTTGACTGCCTGTGTGGGCTGAGTTGATCTAACACAGAGTGGGCAGTGGGAAAATACAATCCAAGCACCAAGAGTGCTTCTTAAAATAAGAGAAAGTATCCCAGGGGACAGAGGGAGAGGCCCAGGGGAATAAAAATGGATAAACCTTGTAAGATGTGTATTAGTAGAATTTTTTTTGTTGTTTTGTTTTTAGTTAGAGTTGGGATTGAAGGACTAGAGACTAGGATTTTTGTGTTTACACTCAGTTTTATATTAATTGTTGCTTATAGTACAGTGAGTTTTACAGCAATTTTAGCTAACAGGCTAAAAGTGAAAAAATGGAGTTGTATTTTGTTAGTTACAAGGTTTTTAAAGGCCAATTGTCAAATTCAAAGCTAACATTTACATTATTCATTTTTTGAAGTAATGACTAAACACTTGTGACCCACAGTGTGGTACTTTTTATTTAACTAAAAACTAAGAAGAAGAAGGAACAAAAGGAAGAACAAACATCTCAGACTTTCTATTTTGTTTTCTACTTATTATTATATTCTAAAACTCCAAATTCCAAACCCTTCACCATGAGATATTACACACTTCTATTCAAACTACACACCAGTGATTCCAGCTCCATTATTTAAATTTGGAAGCCTTCTCCAAGACCTCAAGTCCAAAGCAGTGCTCCCTTGGGGGTCAGTGCCAGAAAGCACAGAAAATTCAAAACTCCCAGGTTTTAGAGTTCTAACAGGTGTGAAAAAGTGACACACACTTGGAATAACCACAGGGATAATTGATTACTTTGGGTCTCTCACTGTAAATCATATTTACCATTAATTAAGTGATACAAACAGAGGTATGTGGCTGAGAAATTAAGACAGTCCACTTTGGTGTTTGATGTAGGAAATTCCCATCTAATGGATGATTTTGGATTTAAAGGCCTGCTCTAATACTTCTGTGTGAAGCCAAATGCATGCAAACTGCAGTGACATGGAGATATGAAGAATGACATCACAGCAGCATTTATCAGCAGATGTCTAACAGGAAGGGAAGGTCCCCTTCATCCAGCTAAAAAAGGGAAGCAATATGTCTGCATAATAAATAGTCTGGCTGGAAATGTGACACATCTTTTCAATTAGGGGAGGGTGGCCTCAAAGGCTGTTATTGATGGCATTCTGCAGATTATTATGTCACACTCGGGTCCTTTCCACTGTGAACTGTTCTTTGCATATGCACAATTCAGAAAAAACATCCCTGAATCAATAATAATTTCAGAACTCTGAAATATATTCACTGATCTCATTCCAAAGCTTTCCTTGGAATACAGATTTATTGCATTATACCATGGACAATTAAACATAGGATGATAGGCTTGTCCCCTCATCTATTCATATTATCTAACTGCAAATGTTTTCTTAGCAAATTGCATAAGGAAGATAAGCAACAATGGTTAATCTTACAAACTTTGTGTCCTTTTTGTTTTCACACGTGAATAGATGTGCTCTCAGCTGCTTTGTTTAGGCAACTGATTTCCTCCTTTCTGTCTCTAATCTATAATCAACAGCTTGCCAGCATCAAATGCAAAGGCTTTCAATTTGTAGTCACTTCAGTGAAAAGTAAATGCAAACAGCTTCTAGAGCAGAATATTACACTTTATCTAAAAGTAAATAATTACTCAAAGAATCAGACCTTTGAATCACAATCTTTGAAACTTGCATGGCTGGATTAAATATCAGAAAATAATATTTCAAAAAATCAAGAAACAGCACACCCAAAGTTTTGACTCCAAGTCCAGAAGAAGTTCAGCTGATAGTCATAAGACCATGAAGGGTTTTTGTCTCTGGCTGCTGCTGGATTCAGCTGTGGCTGAGGATGTGAGATAACTGGACAGGCAGCAACTTCATGTGGCTGTCCATTGAATCCCAGACATTATTCCAATGCAATCCTACCTGAATTTCTGGTAGACTACCCTCTGGATGTGATTTCATGTTTTGAGACAGACCCATGAGTTGGCTGATCTGAGAAAGCAACTCAGCTGAAACTGCATTAAATAACAAATAAATAAATAAATAAATAAATAAATAAATAAATAAATAAATAAATATTTTTAAAAAGGAAAAACAATCCTAAAAGGTATTGTGAACCTTCATTACTTAACTCTAAACCAAGCCTCCATACAAATTATGAGGGACAGGAGTATTGCAAACCATAATCTCTTTCCTTCAGAGACGTGCTGCTTGCTCTCACAGTTCCCTCATTAGCTCTACAAGCTGCTCAAAATGCCTGAAATGGGACTCCTGGTGATTCCAGCTCTTCCCTCCTTCCCAAGAAACAGGCTGAGTGTTGTAGGTGCTGGAGCAGGAGCACCATTGTCCCTATCCTCTCCATCCAAAATTCCTGATCATTCCTCCTTCTCCAGGCACCAGCCACGGCCACAGACTGAATTGTCTTCCATGAATTTCATGGAGACTCTCATTTTGCAGCTGCAGGATGGAGGTGGCTGGAAGAAGATGGAGACAGACTGGAACTGGACAGAAATGGATCCAGCTCTAACCTGGATAACAAACTCCTGCAGGCCCTCCTGTATTTCATGACATGTAGCACGTTTTATCCCAGGGTTCAAACAGGGAGAGGAGAATATAGGTATTAACTTGGCTGGCCAGTATAGAGCTTTAGATTCTGCAAGTGTGAGACTAATTTTATTTGAAAAAAAAAAAAAAATCATGATATCACCTACACATCCTCTACTGCCATTGATCAACTTTACTTTTTATGACACAAATCACTCTGTAACCTGCCAACAGCACTTTCTGTAGTCTGTCAAGAGCATTTTTTACTACAATTTCGATGTACTTCCAGCTTTGTAATATTGTTTCCTTCACTCTTTCTATAATATATTTTTTTATAGGTTGCTTGTTTGGAAAAACTTTTGTGCTCGTAAACCTATGAAATGCTGGCCTTGTCAGATCTGTGAAGAAAAATTGTTCTATGCTTTGTTTCCTTTCACAACTAGAGTTATGTTAGATATATATAAAGTATACTGATTTTCAGCACACACAAACACAAAAAAAAGTGAAGCCTGTCCTCCTTTCTTGACAGGAATTTAGAAAGCAGAATGCAGCAGAGAAATTCTGCTTGACTGTAACAAACATGTAGATCTGACCTTTGTCCTTTAAAATGAAAAGGTAGCATTGCACTGTCAGCAAGAGGCAACCTATGATTTTTATGCATGTGTAGTTAGATGGGAAGAACTCTCAAAGGAAAAAACAGAATCTTGCAAATTCCTAGGCTGCTGTTACTTTTGAAAACAAGCATTAAATTATTAAAAGCTAATGCACTGTTACTCAGAGATTAATACATATTTTCTCTAAGGAAAAAAGTATCTTCCCCTTATTCTACCCTTTAAATAAGACTTCAAAAACATGGAGAGATTTTAATCTCCAGGAGCTGATAACTTGGAAAACTCTTCCCTTATGATTGCAGCAATCAACAATGGCCATGCTGCACTTACAGGGTTGAGAAAGGTATCTTTTGGTGCTGTGTCCAGTCTGTTATTTAATGTGACATCTGCTCCTTTTCCCAGCAGGTAATTTCCTATAAATGGGTGACAAATCAAGGTAAAAAGTACATTTGACAAATTTAATAGTTCTGGGGTGTGGGAGGCAAAGATCAACTTTACAACATCAAGGCTGTGTGTTTCCATACAAATAAGGATCCAGAAATGGATGTGTGACAATGCCTAAAGAAATACAGCTGTAATTTGTTATTTCAGTCAGCCAGTGCTCAGTTACTCACCAGAGACAAAAAGGGAAAAGCAAAACTAACTCCAGTCTTTCTTGAATCCCTATGACCCCTTTGTTTTCCTAACATGAAGCAGTATGAAGATTTCCTTCATCTCTACTCCTGAAGATTTCTTGGGGTCATTCTGATAGTCAGCATGAGTAAGATGCAAATGCATTTAGGTTGGTAGATGAGTGTTTTGGAGTAATAACTTTAATTTGTGCTGGGCAAAAACCTAACATGTGCTGAAACTGGGCCTTATTACTCACATCCCAGAAATGACCAGCTCTAGTGATTCTACTAATTGTTCATCTTGCAAGACACATCAAAAGTTTTCTGAACTGAACTTCAGGCCAGGTAAAAGTTGAAACACTTCAATATTTTAGGACTGTAAGAGTAATTACTTGGAATTGCTTTGCCATACCCAGAACTAAAAACTTTGTCTTGCCAGTGGTTTTCTACCAGCAATCCACTCATGAAAATCTCCTTTATTGATGTGTCACACTGCCCTCTGCCTACAGTTTTTCATAGTATCATGTTACATCTCTTGCAGCAATCCAAACAAACAGTGCAGACTCAGATAAGAAATTAATTCTTTCATTCTCCTCGTGTCTAAGATGACAACCAGTGGTGAAATGTTATTCTGTGCATATGGCTCTGAGCCATCCATATGCAAAGGCTAAATTGTTCCAAGGGGAAACGTCCTTGCAAGGTTCAAAGGTCTTTTATGATTTTGCTTTGCCAGCACTGATAGTTTTAAATGGGTTATTAAGTCCTGAAAAGCTCATCTGGATGACAGCTCATACACATTTACGTTTGCTGACAATTTTTGAAAGGAGCATGAGAGAGAATAACTTTGTTTCATTAGCATAAAACCTCCTTAAGAGAGAGCTCTCAGTGACTTTATAGCAGTAACTGTGATTAATTGCAGCTATTGAGAAGATCAGTCTGACAGTTAAAATAACATTTGTTTTTCATCCTTTAATATTTCCCTGTGAAGAATTCATCCCAGATATCAGAGCAATGCCATGTATGTGTATTCTACTCTCCCCTTGGCAAATAGATGTGAAGGTCTGCCTCACAACACTTTGATGACTTTTACTGCCTTAATCCTTAAGAAAATCCCCAGCAACATGAAAGGTCATGTTTCAGTTTTCCTTGAAATATTTATCCTAGGTGGATTTAGAATTAAACCTGGCAAATCATGGCTGGCTGTAGTGGGGTTTTTTGTGTGTGTTTTGTTTTTGTTTTGTTTTGTTTTTCAAGTATTACTCATTCCTTGAACACAAATGAGAACAGGGTAAAACCAAAGAAAAACAAATTATAATTAAAGAAGGATAATTAGATAAGTTCCACTGCAGGATGAAAAGACTGAGCCTTCTGAGGAAACTTTGCAAATGTGAGCACCCACAGGTCTGCAGATCTGCTATTCCTGGAAGCCCCTGGCACTGCTGTAGCATCTCTAATGTCAGCTCTTCATGAAGAATTTCTATCTTTGCCCGGTGACAAAGCCATAGAACTATCTTACAAAGAGGGAAATGTCAGAAAAGAAAACAATTCTGCAACAATTTCTCCTGGAATAGAAAAATGTCGATATATTCCATGGGGAATGTCCTTGTTTAGTTCCTTCAGTTAGGCAGCAAATCTTTGCTGTCCTCTACATTTTCCTCCTGGTTTGTTTCTGCAGCTTTTCACTCAGCATGTTTATGAAGACTCACAATGCATCCAGATTTTGTCCTGTGCTTTGGATGAGAATTTTAAATGCACAACTGACACCTCGTGTCACCAAAGGGGAGGAGAGGCTCCTGGTGTCCTCTTAGGACAAAGCAATGGGATGCTCTTTTCCACATTTTCCCACTCCAGTGCAGCTCAAAGCAAGGGAAAATTTGGCACAGCGTCAGCGCCCTGGCTAAAGGGGTCAGAATTTTGTTCATCTGCAGCCCAGTGATCTGCTGTGAAAGTCTTCCTGAAGGTAAAGGATTTGCTAGACCTGAAATTTGCCTCCTGCAAAGCTCAGAGGTGTTAGCAAATTCCAGGTTAAACACGCTGTGATTGCAGATCCTTTGGCATCCATCTCAGCAGCAGGCAGAGGGTGACACGTTCAGGTGACAGACAGCTGGCAGGAAATGCATTTAGAAAGGAATTCCACAGCCCCAGATTGTGGAGGGTTTGTAATTTTCTCACCTGGCATTTCGAAGTTCTGAAGTATGGCAAAGTCTTCATTTGGGGTTAGGGTGAAAAGCTAGGAATTCCTCTAATAAGTGGCATTAAAAAGAACTATTTTTCCTTTTTTTCTTCCCTCTTTTCCCAAGTGGAGTTAAAATATGTTAGTTTGGTTTCTTTTGTGGGGTTTTTTGGGGTTTTTTTTGGTTTTTTTTTCACTTAATCCCTTAAAATCTTATTAAATAAGCACACAGACATACACTGTTTTGGTCTCAAAGGCAGATTTCTAAATGAGTGGTGTTCTAAAGAGAATCTTTAGCCAAAGTGAAGTAATTCCTTTTTTCCAGATAGAAAAGTCATTACATCCCTGCTCCTTCTAGATCTTCAGGCTGTGGGACATGTTTCAGAAAAGCTCTGGAAAGCTCTGAGAGCTGGACTAAACTTTAATGAGGCTTTAAATGAGTCTTAAGTTATTTGTGAATGGAGTTCAGAAAACTAAAGTCAAAGCATGATTTTTTGGTTCAGGATTTGTCTTTTCCTGCTATTTCTTTTTATTTGATCCTTTTATGCCCAAAGCATCCTACATACTTTGGCTCATATGCACTAAATCTTTTAATTCAGACTTCAAGGATTTAATGGAAATTTAAGTGGAGTTTAGCTAGACTGTTCAGCAATTTGAAGGATTAAGTCTTTTTCATATAGCCTACTTCTCTGTATTAGAGCACCACACTTAATTCCTTTTCTTTCCTTTTTTTTTTTTTTTTTTTTTTTTTTTTAATACTAATGTTCCGTAAGGATTATGTGAAAAATTGAATGCTTGGTAGCCAAATTTCTGTTCCAATTGATGCCTGCATCTAAAAATTTTCTCTAATAATTTACAAAAAGCAGAATGTGGGATTTCAATGCTTTTTATTCTTCTGAAATTCCCAAACCACTTACCTGTGTGTTGGCTTCAAACAATACCAGCTTTTCTTCCTATTGAGATCAGTAACTTCCAATGCTTTTAGAGCCATCAAACCAGAAACTTGTTTTCCAGCAAATCAATCTTCCACATCACAGTCTTAGAATCCTTAGCCAACATTTATACTTCCCTTATTTGCCAAATAACATACCATAAACTTCAAGAAGATTTAGCAGGACATTGAGGATGACAAAAAAAAATATTGATAAGGGGTTGGCAAATCCATGCTCTCACTTAGACAAATAAGCATAAAGAATTGTACTTACAAAAAGTCTGGTAGGCATAACTGTGATTGAGGGGTAGGAGAACCAGGTGGCCAAGTAACTTTATGTACATGTGAGGCACAAACACTTGTACAAACCTCCTCACTTGCTTTGATATCTGTGCAGGAGCTGCCTCCAGCCATGGGCTGTGCAGTGCAGGCTACATAAAACAGCTGAATTCAGAATATTTTGCCCCAGAAATTCAGGACAGAGACTGCACATACTCAGTTTGCAGTAGGGCCAGAGTCATTGCTGTGAGAGCAGGGTGCTATCATCAACATGAAGGGTTTTTTGGCTGAAGATCAGTGAGAATTCTGGTTATAATGGACTTGACAGGACCTCAGCAATGTCAAAATGATGGAGCAAGACATTTAAAGATGTGTGAGTACTCAGTGTCTTCACAGACCTGGATACTGAGTGCACACTCATAAATAAACAAGTGACTGGAAGTCACCAGCTTCAAGCTTCCTTGACATTTTTAACATTTCCCCTCACCTGTGAAACCATTAACATTGCTCTTTTTGTGGCTTCTCTACAGCTCAGCAGTGAGAACAGGGGCACATATCTCAGAAGAGCTGTTCTGGGAGAACAGCTCTTTTGACATAGGAACCAACAGGGAAAAATACTCTCACATTGGAAGAGCAGCCAAGGAAAACTGTTATCAATAGCACTGATAATCCAAATAATCTGTGAGTGGAAGTTCTGAAAAAAAAGTTAAAATGAGTAGTTGGGAGAAAATGAAAGTGGATTTAAGTTACTGTAATGAAAGTTTCTAAGAGAAAATTGTAGTGATAAAGACTTTTTTTTTTTTTTTTTTTGCTATTAGACAAAACCAGCACTATGATTCTTTTTAATAGTCTTTAGAAACATCTGTTATGATACCAAACAAAAAGGTACTTAATCTTAAATGACACAGTCTTTTCCATCTAGAATGCAGTTTGCAATATGAATATTAATCTCTTAGAGAATAACAGGCCACCTTTACCTTATTTATTACAGACATATTGTCATTATCAGCTATGCTGAATCAAGGTGACATCATATGGGGCATAATGATTGCTTGCTGTGTGAAGTAATCAAAGGATATTCCTTTGGATTATTATAAACTGAAGTAAACTCAGAGAAAAGCTCTCTCTCTTTCCTCCCTTCTCCTTTTCACTTTGCTTAGGTCATGAAGGCTGATGACCACCAAGAGAGATGGTAGTTGAACAGGATACATTTCTTCCTAGTGTTTGTTATTTTTATTCCTAAAATAACCTATTTGGACCACAGGAACAAATAAAATTCTTTTAGCTAACTCTGTTTGGTTCATGGAAAATATCCCTGAGATGTTTGTGATGTGTGGTAGATGTGGCTACCAAAAGAGATCAGGACCCTGGGAAGATTCATTTCACTTAACCCGAGACATTTGCAGAAGTGTGAAGTTATTGATCCCTCACTGCTGTCTAGTGGCTGCTCCAGTGGTGTGCAACTCACTCCTCTCTCTCCATTTTCTTACCCCAAGCAATAACATCTAAAGTTGAAAACAAGTCCAAGCCAGTAATATCTTTCCCTGCATCAAACCCTTTTGATTTTCAAGACTAATACAATTACTTTCTGTCCACTCAGTAGCACCAGGATCTGCCTAAAAATATCAGTATTAGTTAAAATGTTATTCTGAATGATGTAAGACATTTTATGATTTAAATTCCTTCTAAACTTCCCTAGTCTCTGCTCTGGACAGTCCATAAATAAAAATTTCTTTTGATCCCTGAACCCTCATTTTTATGGATTCATGGACATAGATTTGCTAATGAAATAAATACATAAACTGGCTTTTGGTGTTCAGGGGGTGATTGGTTTACAGGCAGATTGTTTGTTTATTCAGTGACCCTCAAATGTGTAAGTTAAAGTCATGGCAGAGAAAAGGTTAGAAGGAGTTATTGAGATTTTTGCAATGCTGTCCTTACTCTCCTTTTGTTGTACTACCTTCTGAAATATCTGATATATAAACACTCCTGAAAGTATCTCCCTCTCAGAAAGAAAACATAGTGTTTGAAAGGAGTTCTAAAGGACAGGGAGAGAAAAGAAATAGCAAGAAGAACTTTCATATATAAGTATATTTTCAATATATGTGTCTATGTGTATATATATTTCTCATTCCCTTTTTGCTTTGTGCAAGGCAGTCTTACAGGTTTATAAACATATATATGTCAGTACTTATATATGAATGCATTTAGAAAGAGCAGAAGACCTGCACTGTGCTGCATGTGTCTTTGCTATTACAAAGTGACTGGTACACTGTATTTATTAAAAATCAATATGTCTTTTACAGATACATCCCCAAGCCATTGCTGTCTTAATGTTCTGCCTCTAAAGAACAAGACTCTCCCATTCAGCCAAAGTACAATTTTCTAGCTTGATCTCTTGGACTCTATTTTTTTTAAAAGAGAAATCATCCATATCAGTAATAGATATGGTGGCAGTTTCTTTAAAATGAAAGAAAAAAAGTCTGTTCTATAGATTTAAGATAAAATGATTAGAGAAGTGCAGGAGTTGTGCACAGTGCACATAAGATTATTCTACTTAATTTCTAAATATGTGAATGTGTGATGATTTAATACAGCATAACTAACTGAAATGCCCAGAACTGATATGATCCTGAACCTTGCACAGATTACATCATCACTTATAAGAAACAGGTGGATGGACATCGTGCAAGGATCTCCCTTGGGAGCTTGTTTGATCAAATATTAGTTCTGCACAAAGGGAGCAATGCTGCTTTCAGACCCTGCAGAGCTGGTCATAGGGTCCCATTCACAACTCACTTTTGGATGAGATTTGACACCTTCCATGTTCTTCCATCAGGGGAGGTTCAGGTTGGACATCAGGAAGAATTTCTTCATGGAGAGGGTTGCTAAGCATTGGAATGGGCTGCCCAGAGAGGTGGTGAGGTCACAAATCCCTTGAGGTGTTCAAGAAATGACTGGGCATGGCATTCAGTGCCATGGTTCTGCTGACAGGGTGGTTGCTCAAAGGTTGGACTTGATGAACTTGATTCTTTCCCAACCAAAATGATCCTGAGATTCTGTGATATTGCATTGGTCCATGTAGTACAGTTTCATAAAATGGCCAGTTGCAGACATCTGAAGGCAAGTGTAAGAGCAAAGTAATTGTTCAGAGACACTTTCCTCAAACACTCCAGTTTCCAGCAGTCTGTGTTGCAAAGACATCTTCTAATACATTTTTCTTCCATTAATTTTTTTTTTAATTTTATGCAAACACTCAGCCTCCAAATACTTTGGGCCAAAGAGTTTCTCAGCTTACATGTATTTAGACATCTGTATATTAAATTAAGATAGCATTAAGCTAAACCTGTCAGGTTTTTGAATGGCATTTGCATTATCAGCTTGGAGCTCAGGCAGGCAAATTCTTAGGGTTCAGTCATAAAGACACCTTCTTAAAATATGAATTGCAATCTCTTAAAATGTGCAAACTGGAGAGGTGGAATACCTCCTGTTAATTCTGGGGACAGCAGTTCCATATGCAGTTGGGTTAGTAGCTCACTCATCCCAGTTTACCCATCAACTTCAGTTTCTTATTCATAGGAAAGAGTTTTCCAGCACAGCAGGAGTCTGGTTGGCAAATGGGGCTCTTCAGGCTGTCACAGGTTGAGTAATAAAAGGCTGACTGAGTAATTGGTCCCCAGCCTCTGTGCTAAAACCCCCAGCACACCCTTTGTCAGACTGGAAATTGGACTGAGGCCTTGGAATTAAAGAAGTAGTTGAAAGAAGATAAATTTTAAGTATTATTTCCAGTTCTCAAAGCTTTCCCTGCTGCTCTGTACCAACACAGCACTCCAGCTTCTAAATTTCTGGTGGATTTCTGTTTATCAGGTCACAGAGTTACCTAAGTGATCTAGAAAGGCAGGAGTGTTACAGTACTTGTGCAAAATTATTGGATGTTGACATGAAGACAGTTCAGGAAAGATTGCATCAGTCCACACGACTCTTTGCAATTATATATACAAACTCTCTGGGAGTAATTTTATTTGCATTGCTATTATAAAAATGGGGAAAATACTGTCTAGGGACTTTACAGGGCCAAAATACTGAGATCTGTTTAGTTCTTTGTCCAGTTTTTTTGTCCTGACTGGAAGTTTTCATTGTCATGAAATAGAAATGGAAAGGCAGCAGGGAGTCATTAACCCTGTGACCCAATAAAGAAACACACCTTTGGGTCCATGAGCAGCTGACAAAGAAAAACAACAACAAAAATTGTCCTCTAACCTACAGACTGCTAATAAAATGTACAGCAAAATAAACTTTTATGCCAGAGGGTTCTTTCCAGTAGCCTAAGCATCTACAGTAAATTCCCTGCATGCTGTTCAGTTAAGTTCAAATCATCTGAATTATTGAATATGACAGAGAAAACCATCCTCATCTTGAAAAGAGCTGCATGCTCCTTGGGGCTGTTGAATTTAGGGAACAAAAGTAGTGCCAGGCCCTTCTGGTGCCATCCCACTGGTGTCAGCAAGCTTCCATCAGCATATCTGACAGCAGAATTTAACTCCTCATTTCTATGTAAAAGATGCCTTTACAGTAGGATTAAGAAGCCAGGCCACTGCATGCTGAATTTAAATATGTCAGTCCCCTAAGAACTGACAGTAGACAAAAGAATGATATGTGTATACAAATCAAAACCCACATTTCAACCTTAAAATTGTTTTTATATATTTAAAAAAATCAAATTCATACTTTCAGAAGGTGTCTTTATGTCATCTAAAAAATACTTGCATTTAAGTAAAAATTTAGCAAATTCCTTAAGGCAAAAATAAAATTAAAATAAAAAAAGATGTGTCTGGATGTAACTATCACACCAATGGAAAATGTACTGAATAATCACAGAATTCAGGTTCTGAGTTTTTCTTGTGTAGCTTTATGTGAATGATGCTGTATTCAGCCACAGAGAATGAGGATCAGCTGAGATCAGGGACCAAGGACAATAATCACTGAATAGATGTTTATAGAGCACATGAAGAGATGTTTCATCCAGCCCACCTTGGAGAGCTTTCAGCCTTGGGAGGAAGGGCAGACAGGGCCACCCAGGAGACAGATCTGTCTCAGAGCAGCTTCATGTCACTGTCTGCTGACTGTGATCCCAAACCCATCGTGGAAAACTCAGACGCTCCTGGTGACACTCTGCCCTCACATTGCCAGGATCTTGAGTCAATCTTTTTCCACAGAAAATCTTCAGGAATAATTCCCATTGGAGTTTGGCACGCAGGAAATTCCAGGGGTCACTCTGAGTAGTCTGGTTGAGCTCAGCCACCCTGTTTTGAAGGGGAAAGCATTTGGCTGCAGAGGCAGTGAACAATTTTAAAAATTGGTTCCTGCTGCCAAGGAATGCTTCTGATGAAGTCTAATTGTTTAAATGTTTTCATAAGGGCCTGGTTTCCATTGAATCCATCCCTCCATTAAGAACCTGTGAGACAGCAATAAAATGCAGAATGAAGAACCATCACAGTTCCTGTTTGGGATCTCACCTGAAGATTGATCTTTGCAACCCTTAACAAGCACAATGCATCTTCACATGGCATACAAAATGCCTGGATTTTGTGACATTCAGAACTATGCAATCAACACATAAAAAGGTGGCTTGTTTTTTTTAAAGGAAGTATTTAAGTGGTGCTCCTAAGACTGAAAATACTCATCAATTTAGCAATGATAATATTGATCTACCAGTCACCCCTGTGGACAACAGAGAAGAACTGGTCATGTCAAGCAGTTTTTAACATTTCTGTTACCAGAGATTCATGGAAAGACAGAGTTTTGGTTTTTAGACCCTGAGAAAAGTGTTTTTATTGACATGCTTTCCCTTGCCTTTCCCCAAGGAAGGTGCCTAGAGCTGTGCTCCTGATGTAGATATTTAATGGACTGTGTGCACTGAGCTTTCTTACCCAAAGTTAATAAAGGTGAGGAGCAACCTGGAACTGATTTCCATCCTATAAATATAAAAGTTTTGATGCCATTAGACTGAAAATAGCTGGCTGACTTTCACTTAAGTATAAGAAGACTTTCTTGTGTGGTGCATTCAATTGTACCAGAGATATAAAGTGTATTTGTAAATTACAACAACAAATATTTGTTAATGGGGCATGAAAAAACCTCCAAGTGCTCAAAAGCTTCATGTATACTAGGTGGAAACAATTATGACTACTATCTTATAATGAAAGATCTGAAAATATACTAGATCTAAGGATTTCTTTCAACAAAGCAAATTTTTCTTCAATATTTCATTGGTAATTCTATTTTTAATCCCAATGTCAATGCAAGTTCCGTGTCAATTTTTTAAAAAATTGATATATAAGGTGATTAATTCTTTTGGAAAAGAAGCAATTAGTAATAAATAGCTTGCATTCCATAGTGTGATGCATCAATTTAAGGCAGACATGGTTTCTGAACACATCCTTCAACTGAGAAAAATTTCTATCTCTTAGATATGTTTGAAATACTAAATCACCTATTTCCAGAAACTGTCTGGAAATGTTTCCAACATATTTCCAAAATTTATTAGAAAAATGAAAAAGATAGTAATATTTCCAAGGGTATTATTTTGGGGGTTGATCCTTTTCTATGTTTTTCAGTCTTTTGTGCTGTGCATGACTTAAAAATCTATTACTGTGCAACAATGAAGAAAATTCAATGGTGTCACATTATATTTATTTTTAATCACTAAAGAACACTGTTATCTGTTAGGTTTGGTGTGAAGGTTTTGGTGCTCTTGACTCTGAGCATGTTTTTTTCTGTGATGTCTCACACTCTGTTTGTTTTTATTCTCAGATTGGCTTTGCCAGCCACTTTTCAAATCTGGGAGCATGTTCTGGAAATTGGATAAGCAACCTGCCTGAAGGAGAAACGCCACCAACAACATAAATTTTGTTTTTGACAAAGAATCTGTGGAATAATTTACGATGGAGAGGACATCAAGAGGTGTCTAATCCAACATTCTGCTCAAAATCAGCTCAGCTCTGAGTCAGGCCAAGTTTCTTAAGTCCTCTTTTAGTCAGGATTGAGGGTGGGGGTTGAAAAAGCTCTTTGGACAACCTGGAGCTCTACACGTTCACACAACAAAAGAAAATTTGCTTGTATCTAGTGTACACCTCTCTTGTTTCAGTTTGTGCTGCTGTCTCTTGCCCACCCAGCAGACACTGCTGATGTTCTGACATGTGTCTTCTCACTGACTCAACCCCTACCAGATCTCCCCACACATTTCCCTTCTTCAGGCTTAGCAATTCCAGTTTCCTCAGTTTCACCTCATGGGCCACAATCTTCAGCCTCCCTACCATAATGTTATTAAAATATTTTTGAAATGAACACTCCAGAGAGATCTCTTCAGAGTACATGTTCACTGTGATCTTTTTTAAACAGAAAGATGCATTGTTCTACCCACAGGTGATGTTACTGTGAATAATTCAGAGATGATAACCATCTTCTCTTGTAGATGTTTGAGTGCATCTCATCTGTGCACTCTGAGATCAAGTCTTACTCTGCATCCCTCTAGGATTTTCTGGGAGACTCCTTATTTGAGATTGTAAATTCAGAGCACAGAAAGTAAATTCACAATATTGCTTTTATGGGGAAAAGCATTCTTGTGTTCCCAGCAATTATAGTAATTGCCCTCACTTTACCATCTTTTAGATTAGATGACCCTCACTCACAGTCCATGACTTGTCCTTCTCTCATCACACTGAGAATGTGCCCACCTTCCCCCTGAAGGGAGCCAAGCTCATGCTAAAGGTTTCCCTCACTGAGCTGAGCATTCTGCCACACATGGAAAATTAATGTTTGTCTGATTGCTCATCTGCCCACTCTGGTTTGTTGGTAAAATATCACCAGCAAATATTGCTCTCTGTATGCCCCTTGAAAACACAAAAAATATGTGGAAAAATTCACCCACTGATCCAATGAATGGAATCTTTCATCCTTTGAGCAAATATAATTGAATTGGCTGTTATGGTGGTTGTTTTCATATATTGCCTCAGAATTTATTGGCTTGTCTTCCTGCTAGAGACCTTGAGAGTTGGGCAGGGAGTTCTATCAGTGACTGCCTTTAAGAAAACTGTTGTGGTAGCCAGTTTTGGTCAAATTTTAATATTTAATGTAATTGTAGTGTAAAGGGCACTTTGGCTCATTGCCATTGTTGAGCAGCAGCTGAAGCAGCAGTCAGGATGCTCCACACAACCTAAAATGATGGTGGGTAACTGCACTCAAGTTATTGACTTTCATCTCTGATCAATAAATTAGGTCTAGAAAGTTGCTTGTCCCACCCCAAGGTGATATCTCAAGGTGTGACTTCCTTACTTGTAGTGGTGTTAAAGAGTTACCATCACACAGTGGGGTAGAGAGGGGAAAAAAATAGAGAAAGGTTATGGCAGGGCAGCTTCAGGGGATTTGTGGCAAGCATACACCAAAATCCAGAGCTGGACTTTGCACGAATCTGGCCTCTGATTTTGGTACCCCCATGGGAATCCATTTAAAAGCCCTGCTGGGTAAATGTTGGTGGTGATGGCTGTGGAACTGCAGCAGCTCAGCTCAGCACCTGAATGCAGCTCGAGGATGGAAAGAGAGTTTTGTAACCTCAGCTGCACAATCCACTCTCTGAAATATTTTGGGTATTTAAGCCAACTAATTTAAAGCTAGTCTGGGCATCTTGCAAACCCCAGTCACACACCTGAGCACAGGACAGACTTTTCAGAAAGCACCTGCTCCATCCTGCTCTTGCTGCTGATGGCAAGACTGAGGAGAAATCCAGCCTGTGCACCCAGAGCAGGCTGTGACCTTCACTGAGAAGAGATGCTGTGAGGGAAGCAGGGTGTGAAATTGGAGCTACCTGCTGTAATTTTGCAGAATTAAAATGAGATGAGCAGCCAGCGTTCCCAGCCAGCTTCTTGCAGATCAAAGCTGGGCTGCTCCAGCTGACAGGCACATGGTACTGGAACAGACTCACGAGCTGACATTGCTTTCCTGAGAAATGCCATCCCCTTGCAAAGCTGCTGCCCTTGATAAAATGGATCAGAGGGTCACACTCCTCTCCCTGCTGAAAGTTTATCACACAGGCAGATGCTCAAGCAAAACTGTTGAGGGGATTTGCTTCATCTAACATCCATCTCCTGCCAAATGTCCACTTGGATGTGCCACCTGAGTTGGCATGTGTTGAAGTCAGAACTGTTTTTTTCTTTCCTTTTCTCCTTTTCTCTTTTTCTTTCCTTTTCTCTTTTTCTTTTCTTCTTTTTTTATTCCTTTCCTTTCCTTTCCTTTCCTTTCCTTTCCTTTTCCTTTCCTTTCCTTTCCTTTCCTTTCCTTTCCTTTCCTTTCCTTTCCTTTCCTTTCCTTTCCTTTCCTTTCCTTTCCTTTCCTTTCCTTTCCTTTCCTTTCCTTTCCTTTCCTTTCCTTTTCCTTTCCTTTCCTTTCCTTTCCTTTCCTTTCCTTTCCCTTTCCTTCCCTTTCCTTTCCTTCCCTTTCCTTTCCTTCCCTTCCCTTTCCCTTTCCCTTCCCTTTCCCTTTCCTTCCCTTCCCTTTCCCTTCCCTTTCCCTTTCCTTCCCTTCCCTTTCCCTTTCCCTTCCCTTTCCCTTTCCTTTCCCTTCCCTTCCCTTCCCTTTCCCTTTCCTTTCCCTTTCCCTTTCCCTTCCCTTCCCTTCCCTTCCCTTCCCTTCCCTTCCCTTCCCTTCCCTTCCCTTCCCTTCCTTCCCTTTCCCTTCCCTTCCCTTCCCTTCCCTTCCCTTCCTTCCCTTCCCTTCCCTTCCCTTTCCCTTCCCTTCCCTTCCCTTCCCTTCCTTCCCTTCCCTTCCCTTCCCTTCCCTTCCCTTCCCTTCCCTTCCCTTCCCTTCCCTTCCCTTCCCTTTCCCTTCCTTCCCTTCCCTTCCCTTCCCTTCCCTTCCCTTCCCCTTCCTTCCCTTCCCTTCCCTTTCCCTTCCCTTCCCTTCCCTTCCCTTCCCTTCCCTTCCCTTCCCTTCCCTTCCCTTCCCTTCCCTTCCCCTTCCTTCCTTTCCCTTTTCCTTCCTCTTCTCTTCCTTTTCTTTCCTTTTTTCCTTTAATTTTTTCCTTTCCTTTTTGTTTCCTTTTTTTCTTTTCTTTTCCTTTGCCTTTTTTAAAAATTCCTTTATTTTTTTTTAAGTGCACCATACTGTGCTCATTTGATTATTTCATAAGCTTTCTTTTAAACACATTTTGAATCTCTCTGGCTCTCTGGAATTCTCCTAGCCTACCCCTCAGTAGCTGCTGACACCCAGAGCTGGTGTGACCTGCAGTGATGTGAAAGCAGCTAAGAGAGCAATGCCTTGTTCCTGTCAGATGACTAAACCATTGCACAGAGTGCTGTGTCCCCACATCAGGTCTAGAAGGATTAAGAAGGGTAAGTGAAGTCAAACCAAAATTCGAAATGCTTTGTCCCTGTGAATTTGATTCCCTGCTGCCTTGCTGCACAAGAAGGTGGGGGGCAGGTCCAGGAGGGTTTGTGGCATTTAGTGAGCCACTCTGCACTCCTCACTGACCTGCTGCAAGCTGGTTTTGGCCCTGTGCACTGTGTGAGGAAAGGGAGGATCCTTCAGAAGTGCTCAGCAATAGGAATCAATCATAAATGATAAATAATGTGTGATGGTACAAATCCATGTGGTGTTAACTTTTGTGTGACTAATGGGTAAATATGTGTGAGCTACCCAGGAGTCTCCCACTGCCCTGCCAGCAGTATGTGATTAATTCTGTGCTAACAGCTTATAATGATTTCTGAGTTACCACATGAAGATATATCCCTAGATTAGATATTATGCAGACATTAAATCTCACTCTGTTTTGCCCAAATACACACACCATTTTCAGCTATATCTCCATAGCCAAAAATGTTACTTCAATATATCATAGAAGCATCACCTGTTACTACAATAAAAATGGGTAGTTTTCTTCTTTTTCTGAGAAGCAATAAATTGTCATTTCTGGTTTGCTTCTGGTGCAAACCCAATCTAAATCAGTCATAAAATAATCATTAGTAGTTCACATATAATTAGAAATTAGTATTTGTATAGTTATTATTTGATTGCTACAACAGTCTAGGAGTAGTCTTGGAGAAATGTGTGGGTTCCTACAGCTGATGGGGTTTTCCAGAGCTCATCTAACTTAGGAATGTATATGAGGACAAGGGGGAATGGTTTTAAACTGCCAGTGGACAGGGTTAGATTGGATATAGGGAAGAAATCCTTCCCTGTGAGGGTGCTGAGCCCTGGCACAGGGTGCCAGAGAAGCTGTGGCTGTCCCTGGATCCCTGGAAGTGCCCAAGAACAGGCTGGATGGGGCTTAGAGCAACCTGGGACAGTGGAAAATGTCCCTGCACAGGGGGTGGAACTGGGTGATCTTCAAGGTTCCTTCCAACCCCAAACCTCTTATTCACAAAAGAGTAAAGTCATTTAACTTGGCTCATTCCAGCTACAGATATGTCCTGAAGTTACCCACCCCTGGCTGACAAGGGGTTTTGCTGCAGTGTGCTCATTTCCTCCTGAGAAAGCCTGAAAATTCCTCATCTTTGCAGGGTTTTTGAATCTTGCTGAAGTCCTGCCTACAATCCCAGGTCCCTGTCTCTCCTTTTGCCTTCCTGCAGATCCAGGAGGTGCCAGGGAGAATTCCCAACACTCAGAACTTGGGCCACTACCAGGGCTCTGCTTCAGCAGCAATGGCTACATGAAGAAAAGTGTAACTAAAGTAAAAAAAGTATAAAAATCTAGTTTCATCCTCACCTATAGGGACAAACCAGACATCACAGGTGAATGCTGCAGCCAGCCAGGTATGAAAAGTATATGGTGAGAGCAGCTCTCATCACTTATCTTCTGGGCACTGATGCTTTCCAAGCAATTCCAACTCCCATCCTTCGTCAGCCAGGCATGTGCCCTAACCACTAGACACAGTCATGATTCTTTCTGCTCCTTCCCTGTAGCCTGATGAATCTTTAATTCTTTCATTAAAACTGGAGCAGCTTCAGCAAGGCTTGTCATGGCCTCCCATTTTGGTGACTAAATTTATTTCCATTCATCTGTTGCTAGCAGCTTTTTACTGCTTATGGCTCACTCGTTTAAAGAAGTTTTTGCTGACATGATTGTGTTGGCTGCTCATTTGCCACTCTGTCCTTGGGTACTGGCATCTGATCTGTTGGCCAATTTCATCCAGTTTGAAAGAAAGACAGAAGTTTTGCAGATAATTGAGTACTGAAAAGCATCATAAAGATGGACAGGTGGAAAGAGAGGGAAAGATTCCTCAGTTTGGCAAAAGGAGGCAGAGCTCAAGAGTCAGCCTCTGAACTGAGCAGTGGGATTGTTTCTTGGTGCAGCCAGGCTGCTGCTGTGCCTTTGCTTCCCCTTGTGCAATGATATGACAACCATTGGTGGGGAGAGTCACACAGTGAATTTCAGATTCCAGCAGCTCAGGCTCTGCTCCTTCTGGTGAAAGTAACTCTTTTCCTTCAGAATTGCACACCCCAGCAACTTCAATGAGATTATATTGGTTCTTGTTCATCTGCTACTTCTGTCCTGTTCTTACAATGTTTACATGAAGTCATGACAATTTAACTTTTTAAGATTACTGATAACTATGGTGACTAAGTAAATGTTGTTATCATTATGACCTGTAAATGGAAAAGAAAAATCCCAGTTGGATTCTCAGCTCTTGGTTTACCAGTACTTTCCTACTCCTTGGGGAAAAAAAATCTAAAAATTATTTAAAAGGACATGGAGAACTTGGAAAATTATGTATTTATGGTGAGAAATACCCTAAGCAATATTTTGGGGGAAAAAAATATGCAAGGTTCACATTTGATACCTGGAGTTGGATTAAAGAGAAAGAGAGAAAGGAAGCATGCAGGTAGGAAAGAAAACATTGCTTTGAAAAAAGCTGTTCAAATACCTGATCTTGGGACAAAATGTTGATAATCTCTGTCCAAATTTTTGTCATGATTTCCCAAATATCTTGAAATGTACAATGATTTACTTTACTCTTCTCTGTATCTCCCTAAAAAAACCCCAACTACTTGAAGGTATTAAAAAAAACCAAAAAACAACCAAAAAAAAACTCCAAAAAAACCCCAAAAACAACAAAAAACCCTATAAGCAATAAGAGAGCTAGAATTACAACTCTTTCAAGATTAGAGAAAAAAAAAGCCCAGTTTTCACAGTTGTCACTAAAGGAATCTGTGCAAGACTTGTGTTGCTTGAAATATTCATAAGCAATCCCAAAAAGGGAACAAGTAGAGAAGTGACAAAATTTGCAGATGACAGAAAATGATTCAGGACATTTTAAACTGAAAGACATGCAAGAAATTGCAGCAGGTTTTCCTGATGCTGGGTGATAAAGCTACAATTGCTGATGGAAGACAGTTCTTGTTAACTGCAGAGGAGTAAACAGGACAGAAATTCTCACTGTACATAAACACAGGCAACTGCTAAATTAACTTTTGCCATTCTGAAAAGGATCAAAGAGTCACTGTTTCTGGTCTCTTCAGAAATCCTGCTCAGTAATAAAGAGCTTTCATGAAGAGAAATAGAGCACTGCTGTTAAAAATGATAGAGAATACAGCATAAAAAAGATTAAGGGAAAAATTTAAGAGAAATATTTAAATTTGTGCCTGTTTACAAATTCTTTTCTTGACTTTGAAAAAGAGATAGAATGAAAAAAATAGACAGGTGAGAGCAAATTCATGAAAAAACTTCTCTACAAAGTATTTTGAGCAATTTTGCAAATTTAAGCAAGTATTTTGAGACTTTCCAGATGAGAAAAGGGAAGGAGAGTATGAGAGTCTAATAAAATAATGAGCTTGCTGGAGAAAGAGAATGAGGAATGGTCAGCAGAAAATTGTTTCATTATTTACTTTTGAAAACAAACAAAAATACCAAGTAAGCTGCTCTGAAACTGATAGAAATAATCATCTTTTTTTACCCAGCATATGATTAAACAGTGGAATTCAATAGGGATTTCAGGTCAGAAACTAAATTGTCTCAAAATCAGACACATTTGTGGGAGAGAGCTCTTGTGGCAACTGCTATAAATCCATCCTGCAGCAGGATTAACAAGGAGGGGGGAAGGCTGGAGGGACACAACACTGAACACTGCTTTGGTGTTTTGAGAGGTTTTTTTTGTGCAACACCTTAGGACCACGAGCAAAATTGCAGATCTCAGCTCCTTCACCATTTGTTAATTTAGACAAGTGTCTAAATTCCTGAAATGCTGCTGTCTTTAAAGGCATTGCTTTCTGCACAGCTATTCAGTATTTGTTTTCTTACTTAATGTGTGTGAAAACAGTCTTTAAGTGTCAAAGAGACACAGCAGATGCTTTCCAAATCCATTAAACTCCATGCACCAAGTTCTGCTTCTGTGGTGTCAATGGCCTGGAACAGAAAGTAAACCAGTTTGGGGTAAGTTATTTTCTTTCTATTTCAATAGCTTGATCAGGTATGTTGAATTATAAAAAGCTCCCCTGGCAAAAAAATGTATTCTGGTTTCACTATTTGCTGGTATCTATTTTATCTATCCAAAAATATGCTTATTTCATGGACCCCTGAAAAGCTTTTGAAATGACAGTGATGAGTACTGCAGCTTTCCCTGGCCTGCCCTTTCTGGCTGCTTGGATAGACATTAATCCTGTATTTCAGGAAGTATAATTCCTGTATTTTGCAAGCAGACTGAAGGTAAATTGACAAATTAAATTCTCCATGTATTTTACAATAGAAAAATGCAATGCCTAGTGAATCCTTGCAATGCCTTAAATCCCCCATAAGTACTTGTAAACTGTGATTTAATACCCTCTTCACTGCCTTTCACTGGTCTAAATGTGCTCAGCTCTTCAATCCCTTCCTAGGAAGAGTCCTTCTATTTGGAGAAAGCTGGGAAATTGTTTAGATAAGCAAAGAAGGGCTCACAATGTTGTCTCAGAGAACTTTCTGTTCATTTTTGGAAATATTCCAGATTCCAATATAAAGTAAAGAGCACCAGACTGAGCTCAGAGGGGTAGAGATGGGAATTAAAAAGACTGATTCAGCTGCAACAACAAATATAAGTTTACCCAGGATTTAGCACTTTCCTCAAGCAGTCTAAGGAGGAATGGTTTACTTGAACAAGTTCAAATAATGAAATATCTTAACACTGGGGTTAGTTATTGTATTTACCAGGCACAGAGAAACACTGATTTAGTAGATGTGGCTCATGTTCTGCATGTAATACACTCCAATCACACAGCTTAGGGCTTCTGTACTGCAGTGAATTTTGCATACAACAAATGTTCCCCATCAGCTCTCCTTTCTGTTCTTCCCCTCCATTTCAAACCCCTGCCCTTCCAAGAATAAATGTTCTGTTACTTCTGTAGTGAGTTAAAGAAGTCCAAACTTTTTTTTTTTTTTTGCTAATGTAAGCAGGAATGCTACAAAATTAATCTTAAATCTGCTTTCTTAGTATTTGCATTTGCAGCAAATCAGCTCTTGGCTTCAAACTTCAAACTCCCTGATAAAGACACACACAGCTGGCTGTGTACAACCATAAACTCCATGTTTTCTAACAGCAGAGGTCTTGGCTAACCTCTTTTTCAACTTTGCTCCAAAGGACCAATTGATTTAGATGATTCAGACCTGTGGCTTTCCATTCTCCTTGGAAATAGTAGAACTGTTTTCTAAATTTTAGCCAGACTGATTTTATCATTACCTGTGTTTCTCACCATCAGCACCAGGAGCTGGTGCTCCTAGAAAGAAATCCCAGATACCACTGAAATGAATGGATTTGCTTCTCTTCCAAGTAAAGGCAAAGGGAATTTCATTCCAACACAGCACATCAGAAGTGCTCAGAAGATCATTGTTTTGGCCTCTAATTTGGTGTGACCTTCTCTTGCTTTTAGCTGTTCCCTAAATCAAATCTCAGCTGGTAATTATTGAATGGCTCAGCCCTTTTATGTTCATTTTTTCCTCTGTCCTATTTCACAAATGGAATCAATTGTTGCCAAATGATGCAGAGCTGTTTGGAGTAGGAGTCTTGGCATTAGCAATCTGGCAGTCCTGTTAGATTTGTTTAGTTTCTCTTCTAATCTCTGCATCCAATCCCAACTTCACAATTTGCCAATCTAGAAGGCTTAAAAACACTCCAACAAAAAACCCACCTGACACTGAAATGGCTTGGTTTCCTTGATATAATTATTTTCATTCTGATTTATTCTCCCATTTTGCCTTTTTGCTCCCTAAATTGTTAAACTATGTGTGTCTCCACTGTCTCCATGTGCCACCCAGCACACACTGAGCTAGCACAGGCACTTTGGCACAACTGTTCTCTTTGCTGTGCCTGAAAACCTTTTCCAGGAAAAGAAGGCCATGTTAAATCAGTGGGTCAAGAAGACTTCACCTCCTTTGACACCTTACTTGAAAAATACCTGGCATTGAGGTTAAAACCCTGACATCCACCAGGGTCTGATGCTCCCCAGTGGAACTATTATAAGAGAAAACACTGAGGATGAAAGACCTGGCTGGACAATTCACAGCTCCTGCAGATTTCACTGTACAAGCTGGAAAACCTTTGAAATTGGTCCTGCTTGCAGAGAGGCAGCATGTTTTAATTGTGTCAAAAGCACAGTCCAATTATTGCTTTATTAAACCATCTATTTTGAATAGACTTTTGTCTTACTGGCTGGTTTCAGGATGTAAATGTGCATAATTCCTCTCCAGAAAGCAGGCTACATAAATAAATAAACAAATGAAGGATTTTGGATTAACACTTTAGAAAATTTGGGGCTAATTCTGAGAGATTTTGAAATGGCCATTTCTATTTACCTGGATGGATATTCAGCTCTGGGAATCCATACAAGATCTCTGTCAATCTAGGATTTAGCAAGATTAACCTCCTTTCAAACCAAGTTTGTTTTGAGACTGACAGCTCCTTTTCATCTCTTTAAGCTATTACTGCCAGTTAGTAGAAGCTTTCTCGAACAGAAAATAACAGCTTATTTTAATCCTGATTGAGGAAAAGTTAACTCAAGTTCCACAGAGATCTAATCAGAGTCCTAAAGGTCATTCAGAGTAGAAATCCTAGGTTATGGCCTTCACAAACATTTTATAAATAAATATAGTCTCCCATTTCAATAATACACCAAAAAATATCAGCACTGAAATCTCAAAAAACAGCATATTGCAATTAAAAATTTTAAAAAGGCAAAAAAATATAATGAGTAGAATGTATATCAATTGCATCCCCTTTTCTTGACATTAACAATTCTCATCAAATTTGGATCTGAATTATATGCATGTGTAATCATTGGAGTAATTTTCTGAGCACATTTCTGAGCTAAAAGCTGCCCAGCTCTTTCTGCTCCATCTCCTGACAAGCTCCTTTAATTTGACTGTTTTTCATTTAGCTTTTCCAAGCAGGAGCAGCCATGGTTAAAGCAAGCTGGCATTCCACTGCTCCAGAGAGGACTCATGAGTCAGGAGACAGGTCAGAATCTACTGCAAAGCAGGTCTGTGTACGTTGGACAGCCAGAAACCCAAACAGCAATTATAATAGGCAGAGCAGATAGGACTTGGCTACACTCATCTCCATATTTGATGTGTTGCTTTCATGGGAATTTTATTTGTGAGTAGATGTTTGTATTCTGCTTATTGTTCTCATAGAGGAAGAAAGGAGAAAAAAGCTCTGATGTTTGGGCAAGTTTGATTTCTGGTATAACTTCTATTGTCTTTGTTCCTTCATGTCCTTAAGCACAATCTATGTCTTTAACTCATCTTGTGCCTGTTTCATGCATTTATAAAATTTTCATATGCTGCACTATTTGCTTAAATCCTCTTCCATTAGCTCTCTGAATTCTGACAGACAGCAACTTTGAAATACAAAGAACAAAATAAGATTTAAAAAGCAGTTTACCTGCCATTAACTTTCCACACAATGAGCAAAAGCCTCTGGACATTTGTAACACCAGATTTCAGCAACCCTAATTAAGTTATGCTCAGTGTATTTTTGATTTCTCTCATTACATGAACAGTCTAGCACTGGAGTGTGATGCCACAGTGAAATAACACTGAACTTCAGGTTTTGCTGGTGACTACAGCTGCTATAGGGTTTGTTTTGTAAATAATTATTTTAGTGTTAAGTCTCCTCTTGCCTTTAAATCCTTTCTGCCTGATATATCAGCTGTCTCATTTGGTTAGAGACTGTCACATGGGAGGGAGCATATATGATATATGCAGACATATATTTGTGTCCTTGAGCATTCTTTACTGAGCTGGTCTTTTCTCAACAGACATGAAAATAAACATATGTGGTGCAAAAGCTACAGCAGATGTAGTTACAGCCTGCAATAGAGGTAAAAGAAATGGGAACAGATAATTAAAGAAATAGTTTAAGACTTTTCTGGCTGACATATGAAGGCTGAGTAATTTCCATACTGAAAGAAACATTTTTCAATATTCACACAAATTTCATATCCACCAGTAAAGGCCTTGGTCTGATTGTCTTTCCATTTTTCCTTGCTTTAAACAGTGATTTGATGTTTGGACACTAAGAAAATTATATTGGTCTGAACTTCACCTAAGTGTTTTGTGAAATGAGTCTCCAGTTCTGCAATGATTGCTATTCTTTGATTCCTGTAAAGAGCTGAGTAAGCTAATAAATATGTAAAGGTGATTCAATTAAAAATGGCATTGTAAAGCAGGAAAATCCAGAGTTATATGAATAATTTCACACGCCATGCAAAATTGTCAAATTTTATCAGCTAGCCTTGTGTAAAATGAAAACAGCACTTTTTGACAAGTCAAGCAGCATACATAGGCTAAGGGGCCAATTTGTCCATTCTGCTGCATAAATACACTTGGGAAGCAGAATTATGGGAAAAAAAAAACAACATGTAGGTAACTTATATAAAGCTTTAATCCAGGATAAGACACATCTCTATGTTGTTTGAATGTTAGATGTCTGAGTCCATGCTAGGAATTGGTTTTCCCAGTAAATGGGAAATACAGCCCAGCAATGACATACACATTTTGTGTGTTATTAAATATTATTGTTTTCTCTTTTTTTTTAATTTAGATACACTGAAGGATTAAAGCATGAGTGAGCACTTTCTAAATGCTGGGGGTGTTATCCAAATGCATGTCAATCATACACTTGCAGATGAAAAGAAAAAACAATATTGTACAGTTTGATAATGACTAAAATTGAAGAGAATCATTTAAAAAAAAATTGTACAATTTGATAATGACTAAAATGAAGGAGAATCATTTTCCCTTGGCCATACATTAAGCAAGAATAAAGCAGAGGTCATTATGAAGTAGAAAGTATATGTCCAAGTGTATTAAATTTGAAAAAGGGCTTTTTAACCATGAAAAAAGCAGAGAGTAAAAATCCATGTTCAAGAAGAAAGACTTGTTGAAGTATAAAAAGGCAATTTGCCAAAAGAATAATGTTTCTGAAGGAAGCAGTGCATGCCAATTTTTAATCCAAAGCAAAATGTCTGTAGCTGAGGTCTTAACTCCTGGAACAAAGGGATTGTATGCTACATAACACTTGTAAAACAAGCAAGTAATCTCTGCACATGCCTGTGCAAGAAATGAATGGAACATTCTCAATTTATAAATGAGTAACAGTGAGTCCTGAACATTTTTAATTAGTTTGTTCAGTTCCACTACAAGGCAGCCAGAATAGCACAAGGATGGCATGGTAATAAGACCCTGTACTAAAATGAAACCCTAAACCCCAAAGAAACACTGCCTACATTCTTCAGCAGAGTAAACCTGATATTCTAGAACTCCAAACTTTCATCTATGTCCGTGGATGCAGCCCTTATTAACAGAGCTAAATGTATGGATTGGCCCATGTTCTTGAGCAAGGAAGGAGAGGGACAGACACCAGTCCGTGCTGTGGGTATATGAAAACAGGTGAGAGAGTTGGGGCTGTTAAACATTGAGAAAACGAGGCTCCAAGGAAGTGTTAGCATTTTCCAGTACCTAAAGAGGCTACAAGAGAGCTGGAGAGGGATTTTACAAGGAAATGTAGTGATGGGTCAAGGGAAAATAATTTTAAACTGGAAGAGGGCAGATTTAGATTAGATCTTCAACTTGTGGGATTGGTTGTACATTCCTCAGCCCTGAACCTTCACTGCCTGAAAAGACATCAGGTGAATTCTTCACTGTGTGAGTGGCAGATCTGGTTTGGCATGCTGTCAACACTGGGTGTAGTGTGAGCCTTTGAGACTTTAAAATAAGTCTCTTGGTTCCCTGGAGCATCACTTGGAGCATTTGGGATTACACAGAATTTTCCAATTACTTTTAAGAGGCTGTGCTAAACTGGAAGTGTATCATGGAATCACAGAGTGGTCTGGGCTGGAAGGGACCTCAAGAATTACCTGTTTCCATCACCACCCACCAGATCAAGTTGCTCCATCCAGCCCTACACACACTGGGTCATTCTGAACCTCAAGGCCAGGGCTTAGAGGAACACAAACCAAACCTTGAAGGTGCTCTGAAATTTGCTGAGTAAAGTGAGGCCACAAACCTCCTCACAGCTGTGTGACGGAACAGCACAACAAAAATTTTTCTCCTTCTCCAAATTTGAAAGAATGTTGTCTCTTCTAGATGAAGTGGCTCAATGTTTTGCTTTGGTGGGAGATCTAAAGGCCATTTTAGTACTTGTGAAGAAAAGAGCTTAAAGTAATGCAGCCCTTTGGGGTATTTGTTTTGCCAGCAGCAGCTCCATAAAGAGCCTTGGTTTGTCTCCTCTTCACCCCCACAGTGTATGCTGTTATTGCCAGTCTGCAGATAAACTCAGCTCTGTCTCAGGAGGCTGCAGACTGCACATGAGATTGGATAAAAGGGGAAGAAATCTCTTTTTGAGACCCATATGTGATTAATCACTGGCTGATATTCCCTCCACTTCTTTATAAATTTGTTGCATAAGACTCCTGACAATCCCCCCGAAGGGCTGTAATTTGTAACAAAATTGAAGTGAACAATATTACTTAAAAATAAAACAAGTAGCATATAGGAACAGAAGCCAGTAAATACACACAGGGCAGGTCTTGTGGAAGTAAATTGATAAAAATTCAATTTGATTAGGTTAATTATACTCAGAAGGGCTTTTCCTGCCTTAAAGAAAATCTGTTTTGGTTCTCTGTAGATATGGATCATGTTTAATGGAGACTTGTGGGTATTGGAATATAGTTACTTTGTGGCTGTCTGTTCTTCTCAATGGCTCAGTCATAGGTGGGAAAGCCCTAAAATTAAGCAAAAAACAAAATTCTCTACTTCCAAGGCATAAGTACTTCCCAATGCCTATTTCTCAGCTTTCAACAAAACAAGAAAACATCAATCTATCAAAACTATAGCAATGCATTCATGACATGCACAGCTGGCTCCCTACAAAGCAACAACATTACAGATGAAAGTTCAGACAAAAGTACATTTTAAAATGTACCTCTTACCTAAAAGCTTCTTGTCAAGAAGAAATTCTTGATCACCTGCCTGAGGAAACCCAGGAATCTATTAAGTTTTAGGTTGACAAACTTTTGGCTCTGTAAAAGTACATGCTCTAGAGGTCACACCCCTGGGAGTGAGCATGCCTTGATCTAAGTAGGATGTGTCTCAAGGCACATCTCACCCAAGAGCAGGTTTAAGCATCCGTGGTTCCTTGTAGCTGACATTGCAGAGGAATGTGCATTCAGAATATAGTTCAGCTGCCTTTGTGAGTTCTGATCATATAAAAGTTTTCTGGTCAAATTATTTTTTTTCCTAAGATTTCTGAATAAACAGAAACATTTCTCATTCCTCATTCCCAATCTGTGTATTGTCCTTTTTCAAATGACACATCACACCACTGCATTGGCATTTCTGTAAGGTGAAACTGGATTTTCTAGCATGATTATTTTCTTCACAAGCCATATCCTTTCCAGAAGTAACAGTTGTTAAAAATACAATTTACCCATTTATCACAAGACTTGCATGTGCACCTAGGCATGTGGTTAGTGATCAGTCCATTCACAGGTTCTGCCTTTACAAGTAAAAATAATGCAGCTCAAAACTCAGTCTAAGTAGGTTTTCCTTCTTCTGCTGGACATAGGCTTTTGAATTTTCTTATAAAACATTTTACTCTTCCACAAGCATACAGAAGAATGGATCAGTGGTGGTTCTGGATTTTTCTTAACACAGATGACAGCAATTTCAGACTTAAAACAATGAAGTTTTAGAAGTTTGTTGTTTGTTGTTTTTTTTCCCTGATTGAAGGGTATTTGGGATCCCATCTGATCTCACCTAATGTCTATTTTAATTCCTTCACAGACACTACACAAGCTCATTCTATGTTCTCCTTTACAAGTTCCCCTCTCCCCAAAACTTACTCTCAAAAAATGCATTCTATCTCAATCTTTAATTATTTTATATTTATAAATCCAAATTAAGTTTCTGTGTCTTTGATTACAAGATTGCTCATTTTCCCATTCCTGTTTATATTCTGCATTATTGAATGAAGGTAATTAGAACTATATTCTATTGCTAACAGCATTGCACCAATGATTAGAATGAAGAGTGAGAGTGCACTCCTAATGCTGCTGAAAGTCTATCAACTAAAGAGTCTTCAAATTTTACAAAAGCAAAAACACTGGATATAATTGTGTTTCATCTTGTTTGTCTAGCTTTGGAACAAGAAACCATTCCTCTTGGTTTGTAGCCTTATTTTTCACAAAGCTTTGGGTAATCATGGTGTCCCTTCTTTCATCCCTTCTGAGCAACATGAATGAGGAACAGATCTGTGACATCATTCCCCAGTTCTTCCCTTTCCCTGAACTCATTACCCAGGTCCCTGGGACATTTCCAGAGATTACATGCCAGTACCCCTTTTTCCTTTTTCATTTGTAATATATTTTAGACAGCAAAATGTGAGACTGTGATATGAACACAGATTTTTTTTTCCCCCAGAGGTTAATATGAGAAACAAAGAAATTAGGGGACCTCTTTATGTCACAAGTGAAATCTGTGGTGCATCTGGGGATTCAGCTTTGAATTCTCAAATTCTACATTACTGACTGGCAAAATCCAAAACTTCCTTACAGCTGGCAGTCTCAGCTCTGTGTTAATGCAAGAGAAGATGAAATGTGGAAGGTGCCAAGGTGGCTTTTAACTCAAATGACTCTTTATCTGTTAAAATTAATCAATTTTTTCTTCAAGTATCCAGACATCAATCAAACTGAATTCAGAGGGGAAAAAAAAAACAGAACAAAAAACAAACAATAGGAAAAGTATTTTATTTTCTGGGGAATATAATAGGATCTAGAGTGGACAATCTACTATCTGATTCAGAAATGCTTTAAAATATTTAAAATCTATTTGGCTGATTCTGCCAGAGTCTAGGAATTCATTAGGATATAAAGGTATTTGTGGTCTGCAGGGAATAATATAAAATGGATGGCCCCTGCTACCTATGAATAACTTATTTGTCACATTTGAGTCATAACATTTCACAGCCTAATAAGGAAAGATGTGCAGTTTTATGTGTTTAATTTACATATGTAAAACTGAATTGAACATTTCTTTGCATACCCTAGCACAGTAAATAACAGTAGATTTGTGATAACAGCATTAGCTACAGCAGGTTCATGAATTACTATGTAATGTGTCCCTGTACAATTTCAGTACAGCCCATTTTTCTTCTGTCTCTTTGCTGCTGCTCTAAATTCTTCATCTGGGAAGCTGGAGACTAAACATAGCATTCACTATGCCTTGAACTGGGATGGATAGACTGAAGATGGATTTGAAGATTATATATCTATGATTGCATGAATATTCATGTTTGAAAAAAAAATATATATATCTTTGGTTATTCCACCAGAACTGTACCTTTTGTGAGCCCTGGATCACTGCCCAGGAAGGAAAGTTCTCATGGGGCAGAAGGAAAGCATGAGGATTAATCCTCTCTTCTCCTCTGCCCCTCAGTGTTTTCCTGGTTTTTGTGATCTTTTCCTAAGCACCCTTCAGAGGACACAGGGGTAGAAAGGATATTTACCTTGAAGAACCTTCCTCCAGGTGCTGAGGAAGGTTAGGCAAGAGCTGGATGTGATGTTACCTGCCCTGAGAGGTTCATTTCTTTTTTTAGTCCTACATAAAGTTTCCAAAGAGGTCAGGAAAGGAAACATTAAATCCCTTTTCCTAGATCAGATCTCTAACCATTAGGCTAAGATTTTTCTGTATCCTTTATCCACTACCAGTAGAAGGACAGAAATTAGTAAGTTTCCCTGGAATGGAAAAGATAGAAGCTTTAATCTCTTTAATCCCCTCTCAGTTCTTTTAAAATATGTATTTTTAAATCCGTAACAGAGGATGGAATCCAGACTAAGGAAGATGAGAGTGAATGAATTTATATTCACACCCACATTTAGTGTTTCTCAGTTGTTCTATCCAAGACATTTTCCAAACCTCTGGACATTTCATGGGGTTTTTTTCCCAGAATTTTTTTTATTTTTGTTCTCCTGTTGAGGTACATTGCTCTCTCCTTTCTTATATTGGCCACTTGTGCTTTAATATTTTGGATCCTGTGCCAGAGACTTCCAGCTTAAGGCTGAGAGTCTGACCCTCTTGTGCTGCTGTACATATTCTATAAGTAGCAAAAATGACAGTGCATGAGTGTTTATCTTTCATTGCAAACAGCCTCATGCCACAGTGTGAGCAAATTTTTCAGGGAAATTTCTTGGAAAAATAGGAGAAAGCACAAGTGGAAACTCAGGTATGATTATTCAATGCACCCTGAGGCAGCTATGGCCCTTTCCCAGGAATCATCCATTGAATTTAACATTTTCTGAGAACAAAATTGGTTGAGAATTTGCAGTCAAAGCCTGTTTGCATTTCATAAAAAGTATGACCAGATTGATGTGAGTTTTGGTGAACTGCTGGTGAGAAGCAAGAAAGTTTTCAATCAGCCTTTCTGGAAAGAAACTTTGAGGAAGTTTTTACGTGGGAATTAGTCAGGACTGCCAGTCACACAGGTGAGCTGGCTCCCTATTTGGCCATGAGGACTGGAGCCAGCCCCAGTGACTTTGTGCTGGCCAGGCAGACAGGTAGAGCAGCAGGGTGAAATCTGTGATGTCCCAAAGAGATAGTCCTGCCATGTTTTTACTGAATTCTCTCACAAATTATGCCAATTTTAGCCATTTTCTGCTGATTCCTAGGGAGCAGGTGTGACTTTAGCACGAAGGCTTGATATTTATTACGTGATTCTTATTTTTTTTCAGTCTGTTTGTGGTTTTTTTCAGGAATACTGAGGGATGGTAATTTTCTTCCAAGAAAAATTGCAAATCTGAACAACTTCTGTAAAATATTTACTTCCTTTCTCCCTGGTGTTCCTTTTCCTTATTCAAAGAAATCCAGGGTTGAGACCAGCGTTTGTAATTTCAGGGATGATTTTTGTTGGACTTTTTGTAAATACCTGTTTTTTACCATTTTATAATGCACTCTGTCATCAATTAGTGGTCTTCACTGAAGAAATAGTCAGAATTACAGAAGTTCTGATGGAAAATGTGGATTTGTATGGAGAAGAAATATTCAAACAGATCCTAGTTAAAACTACCAGAGATTTATTATGGAAACTAAAATGACCCTTGTACTTAATGTTTTAATCCAAATCCTTTGGGATTACAATGAGGCCTCCTTTGGGAGATATTGCACATCTGCTGAATGGGGATAGGAGGATTTACTCATTCTTCTGCAGCATCTGGTTCTTGCACACATCAGGGAAGATGAAAGTTCATAAGTCTGATCCATTACAGCAATTCCACTGCTCCACAAAATCGGGACAATTGTATTCATTCCTTTTTTTCCAAAGCACTATTTCTCAACTGAGATACTAAAACATGAAAGAACAATGACTGCCACATCCTTAAATGTCAGCTGAAAACAAGAACACCTATTAAACAGTAAAATGAAGATCCATATCTAATTAATCTGGCAATTATGGTGACAAAATAACATAAACAATTAAGTTTTAATTATGTCCATTAAAATATTTTAAGTGCAATCTACTTGAATAAGATCATTAGGCTTTAACTGAGAGTTTTCAAAGCAGCTACAAGTTACTAACCAACCCAATTCCAAAGTGTCAATTAGCACAGTTTAGCTACTTTCTTACTGATATTCAAATGGTGTTTGAAATGCCAGCAAAACACTTTAACACATCTAGATGCCTGATAGGTTAATAAAATGGTAACAGATTGCTTTCCAATGTATAATTTTGAATTAATGGCATTATATCTAAGCTTTCTTCAACAGTAGCAATCTAGTTTTTAATTACATTACAAACGAAAATTTGCAATATTAAGTCTATAATAAAAATCTTAATTGAGTCAGAAAGTCATAACAATAAAAAGGTTGTTGAATAGTGCATTTATTTTATTATTTGTGATTCCCTATGTTCCCTTCAAAGCAGAAATAATATTCATATTATTAATGAAATTCCAAATACATATTATTTGCAATTAATGCGACTCTCTACATTGAATTAAATTAAAGAAGGATCAGACCATATCTATACTGTCTCTGTTTACTAAACAAGCATTCAGTGCATCATTATCCTGGCCCCAAGATTTCCTAATTTAAGGAACACAGAACATTAACATAGATTAAAATTGCCTGGGTTTGCAAATCCTGATTTTAGGTTTCTGTGTCCAGGCAGGTAAAGGTAGGAGATCCTACTGCTCATGGCCTCAATAAGATCTTTGGAACACAACGATGATGAATTGGAGACATCATGGAGTTATCCCACCCTTCTTGTTATGGTGCTGGGAGAGGAATAAAATGTTTTCATCATATCACTATTGAATCATTTTTATTTATTGCATTGAGGAAGTGAATGATGCACTAATTTTAACATGCTAATAAAAATATAGTGCATTACACTCAAATCACAATCCTACATAAACTTTGCTGCAGCAGCAATAGAAGTTATCTCTCTTATCTGTTCTTTAAGCAACTTGTAAAATATTTTGGACCTTAATCAGCCTCAATTCTGTCTCAAAATTTATGTTTTCCTGTATATGCTGTTTTTAACAGGCTGTCTTTCTCAAAGAAAGAAATGAGAACAGAAGTTCACAAGTGATACATGAAGATACAGCCTGGGAGAACCTCTGCTTGCTAAATTATTTACTTTATTATTTGCTGTTCTGATTTAGTGAGAAAAAACCCACCCTTAATTTCTGTAACACAATTAGTAGTTTTAGGCTATGCTGTTAAAACATGCTGTAGATTGATAATGCTTGAATATTTGGATTTTAGCCTCGGTGTACACCAGCATGTAGCAATAGGATATTATTTTAATCAGACAGCATGTCCTCTCATCCAATTCATATTTTAATAATCTAGAATTCATCTATGGGACAAATGAATATGAGATTAACCAGAGAACAAAAAGATAAATAAAGCAATAATAAAACACAGAGGTAAGGACATTATGTAAATTGCACTGTTAAGTTCATAAATCTGTAGATTTGATTCTTCTTTCATCCATCTTTTTCCCTTTTTGATTTCTTGCTGGTTATGTAATTTGTATAATTTTTCTCTCACTGGGATGCAAATCATGACTCAGCTAGCAAAACAAGAGAAAAGCAGTAGGATTCAACTCCCAGATTATAGCAATGCAATTTAGGTGAGTGATAACTAAACTCTACATTTGTGGTGTGGCAGTGAACTAATTCTTCTGTGCAAAGGAAGTGAGAAAGAGGAGTTTAAGCAGCACCAGAAGCAGTCTGGGTTACACAGCAGGAAGAGCTTTTCCTCTGCAGAAAAAAACATGGATTAGAACATTATGGGACTTTCTGCAGCCTGTAACTCTGTGTTTCTAAGAACAACTTAGACAAATATTCATCATGAACTTTTATGATTAATTAATCCCATCTCTGTGCCTGAGTGTAGTCAGCACAAAAGACCTCTTGGAATTCCATCCTGACCCACTTCCTGTGATAAATAATTTTAGAATGTTTACTTTTTGAAAAAAAATATTTTGCAAGATACTGATATGAGCAAAGACAGTAAAACCTGGTGAAAAAAATAAATACATGTATTTAAACTATCATCATCCAGGAATCTGCATCTGAAACAAAGGTGTTTCCAATGCAGAAGAGGAAAAATAATCAAGAAGAGAATCCTTTCTTTGTATCAGTGCCTCAGACAGGCAGCCAGGACAGACAACTCTTAAAAAGGGGTCAAATGGACTGAAAATTGTGATTCATCTTTCAGTTACATATCCATCTATAAAAATTAGTGTCAGAAGGATATCAGGATGTGAAATAAACCTAACCTAAGAAAGAATAATCATGAGGAATCTCAATCATAAAAGTAATAATCATAAATTAATTATATGATCAGTGGAGACAGCTTCTTGTATGGGCAGAAAGACAATTTTGAGAAAATGCCTGGACAGGTAGTCATGCTAGTTTTTAATGTGAAAATTCAAGAGATGGAAGATATTAGGGGGTGGAGGAGAAGTGGTGGTAAGCTGGATGGGGAGATAGATAGATAGATAGATAGATAGATAGATAGATAGACAGACAGACAGACAGACAGACAGACAGACAGACAGACAGATAGATAGATAGATAGATAGATAGATAGATAGATAGATAGATAGATGGATGGATGGATAGATAGATAGATAGATAGATAGATAGATAGATAGATAGATAGATAGACAGACAGACAGACAGACAGATAGATAGATAGATAGATAGATAGATAGATAGATAGATAGATAGACAGACAGACAGACAGATAGATAGATAGATAGATAGATAGATAGATAGATAGATAGATAGATAGATAGATAGATAGATTAGATAGATAGATTAGATAGATGGATGGATGGATAGATAGATAGATAGATAGATAGATAGATAGATAGATAGATAGATAGATAGACAGACAGACAGACAGACAGATAGATAGATAGATAGATAGATAGATAGATAGATAGATAGATAGATAGATAGACAGATAGACAGATAAATGTATATATGCATATCTGTATTACACACATTCACCATCTCTCCTGTCTGTGATAGTACTGTCTCACAGTGCTACAGAAAATGCAATTCTCCAGTTCCTCACCTTCCCAGCTCTGCTTGGATCTTCCCCACTCCATACCTTCTAGGCAGTGGTTTGAGGCTGTTTAGTACAATGACCAGCCAAATTTTGTTTAGGACTTTATAAATACTTTTTCCACCAGTCAGGCATGGTTGGCACCTCAGGATCAGGGAGACTTCTGCATTTCTAGAGCCAATTCCTGGTCTAACCACCACCCAAACTTCCAAAAAAGGGCTGCTCAGAAAGCAGATATTTTGCCTTATTACTTTTTATTCTTTTCTCTTGGTGAATCAAAAATGAGTGCAGCATACCTGCAGCTGGGGAAGAAGATGGAGAACAAATTATTGACAGAAAACAAAGCAAAAAACAGGAGAAAAATTCAGAATCTCATTTACTCTTACAAGCAAAAAACAATGATATTTAAAATCTGTTTTTCTCTACTATTGAAAATGTAATTTTCTTCTGCTTTTGAAAGGTATAAAATAGTTATTTTCCTTCCCTTTACTTTTTGGACTGTCAAACCATCATCTTATTATTTTCACTTTCCTTTCATTTTTACCAGTTTTAGAAACTGATTTAATGACGATTTCAAGATTTTAATCAACTTTCAATTTATTCCATCTAAAAAAAAAAGATTAAAATGTTTTGTTCATCTCTGTGCTATTTTATAAACAGGAATATTTGATATAATAACCTTAGAAGCCTAAGATTTGATATGATAACCTCAGCTTCAACACAAAATTCATATTGTCAGTGAGATAGAAATTCTCCATTGCACTCAGTATCAGCTGAGCTGTAGTATGTGTAGTCTCCTTACTGACTGCATTGCTGCCTCCAGAACAATGTATGGCAACAATGATGACAATCCAAATCTCACACTTGAAATCAAATTGCCTTAATCTGTATTAAAGGGCTAATTATTTGATTTCTGAAGCTGGCAATTAAGTACAGCTTCGAGGATTTCTATGTCAGCTGCAGGTAAACATTCTTCAAAGACTCACCACAGCTCATCAGAATAAATCTCCTTAGTGATACTGAACTCTCTGTTGCAGATGTGTCTCAGCATTATAAATCAATGTATAAAATGAATGAAATTAAATAGGGTGTTTGTCTTTGAAAAGAATACATTTTAAAAACAAGCAAAAAAAATCCTTGGTAGGTGCAATCTAAAACTCAAAATATTCAAAGAAAAAAAAGGGATTGAATTGAGTGTTATGAGATATTTTAATCAATACAAGTCTCTGAATTCCTCCTAATACACTAATTAACGTTTACAGTCTTATGAAATGATCTGAATAATAACATTTCTTCATGTCAAATTATCTGTCCAATAGTACTTCAAGAAGAAAATATCACATTCCACTCCATTATGACTGTTTTAAAATATTGATTAATTTCTTGTTTTTTCTTCAGGTGGTTGAGGAGGTTAAAAAAGAAAAACTAAAATACAGACAATTTATTAGGAAATCGCAATAAGAAATTTAAAGAATTTTGCTATCTACTAGATACTATTACCTATAAAAATGATGTAAGGAAAAAAATCCTTGGCATCATGGTCTTTACTACTATAAGTAAATCTCTGAATAATCCTGCAATGAAATTGTGCAAGAATCCAAATTGAATCCATGATGTAAAACTATCTTGGGTACGGTGCTAGAATGATTTGGTGACAGAATTGTGTATCCATCTACCTAGATTTTGAGAAAATCGTGGTAATTAGAATTAAAGTACACCTTAAGAAATTATCTAGCCTTTTGTCTTCCTCCAAGGACTGCACATCAAGGATTTCTGACTGATGGTTTGTATTTGATGTTATTGTGCATGTTACCATGGAACACCAAAGGAATATCAGTCTTTCTCCCTTTCTCTCTCACCACCCCTGCACTTTTATAGCAATAGATATTTTAGGGTATTAGGTGGTACAGGCCATGTGGGAGAAATAAAACAGGAACAGAGAGGTGAAGCTGCAGGGCTAAATCAGGTTGTGTGTGTGATTCTGACCAAGGAAGAGATTCTCAGCAGATGGGGGTGCTGAGAGGATCTATATTCCAACACTTACTGTGATTTCCACCTTCATTTCAGGCTGTTGGATGAAAATGAGAGTCTTTAATCACATTTAGCAACTGAAAATTTAAGTATAAATCCACCAACATAAAAATTCCTTTTGAAATCCGAGCACCCAGCCTTTTACTGTCTCTTATGAAAGTTTAATTTCAAGTACTTTGATTCAAATGCAATACTTTAAAAAAGAGAAAAGGAAAAAAATTAACTGCATCTCCCAAGGCACACTCAGTTAATTTGACAAGAAAGCCATCCATTATGAGTGATCAAGTGATGAGTTTTCTCATCAAAACCCACAATACAAGATTATGCCAGTGTTTAATTAGAACAGTAGTAAAGAAGTCAAGCCAACAAAATATTTAACTCATCCTATTTAATCAATTCCTTGGAATTAAACAAAAAAGTCTCACTTTCAGTCTGGCAGTTTAGATATGCAAAGGCATCAACTTTCCAAACAAAGCACCCAAACATGTGTATTTAATTTAGCAGTCAAAAAGGTAGCAGTTTTAGAAATCCTCATTTGTATTGTTTCATCTCCTTTCTCCTGTCTGTGATCAAAAGGTGGATATTTTCAAATAAAACCAGAAGGAACACAACAGAGCTCTGAGACTGAGGCACCAGCCTGGATATACTGATAATAATAATAATAATAATAATAATGATATCACAGTGAAATTCCACATGCTATGGAAATTTCTTGGCAAGGTGTGTAGGCTGTTTGGAAAGATCTGTGACTGAGGCAGTTAAACCTCTCTGTGCATTAAATCTGTGGGGATTCATCCTGGATTACACAGACTGTGTCCATACTTGCTCATAAAACAGTGTGAGGGCTTGGGATCAAGCTTGGATCTGTGATAATCTAATTCTAATTCATCTTCTAGCACAGTCCATAATCTGGGTTACACAAGGCACCAGTGAGCAGTTTCTGGGATAACAGGGAAACATCAGCAGGCAGTGATCCCAAAAAAACCCAATGTGGTTACTGTCACCATGTATTTGAAGACCAAAATCACTCTGAACATAAATTGGGTTTATGCCACACTCTTCAGGGGCAGAGGAAGGACCTTGGGCAGATTCATTATCCAGTGCTCATTTTTTAAATGAGTTTGTACTGAATTATCTGTATTGATCAGGAGACTTTTCTTACCTGATGATAAAAAGGCAGTAAATCATCATGTTTGCATACTCTCCCTCCACTTTCCTCCACATGTTTTGCTAGGGATACTTGTGGTGTATTTCAAAACTGATCCTGAATCTCAAACCTGTCCCTGGAACTAACAGACCATAAATTGTTGTTAAACCTTGATTAACCTCCCAGTTGGCAGACTCTGTATGAGGGCAAATCCTCACCACTGTATGTTTTCCTCCTAATATGATGTGTTCTACCAACATCTTTGATAATATGATGGATCAAGCTCATCACTGAAGCTTCACAAATTTACACACCTACACTAAATTTTTTCCACCATAAAATACTTTACTTTTAATACAGGAATGATGTTCTCACTAGTGCTATGTTAAGTGAAACTGAACTGGATCAGCTAAAAAGTAGGTTGTGAATAATAGAAAAACTCTTTCTTTTTTAATAGTTGTTGGATGAAAAAGGAGAACAATGTGAACAATGTATGACCTGGTGACTTGCACTGGAATGGGAAGAATCATCTCTTTGAGAAAATGAAAAAAGAAAAAAAAACCTAACAAAAAAGGACAGTTTTAAAAGAAAAAGTTGAGAAATGAGGAACTAGGACAGTCAGTGGCTCTGCTTCAGCTGCAGTGTGGTCTCTAATGACTCCAGTGACACATAATCAATTTATGAGCTTTGCTGTATTACATTTGCAGACAATGCATGTGTCATCATTTCCATGTCCCCCGAGAATGGGAAGTATTATATTGTACACACTCAAGAGTGCAAATGCCAGCAAAATTTGGCCATCCTAATTCACATGAAATTAATTTCTGCATAGTTCTACTCAGATACTTTGCCTATCCAATAGCAGTCTCTCATTATGTTTTGTTTTGCAATCTTTGAGAAGTCTGCTGAACTACTGATGTGATCAGAACAGCAAAATCAGATTTTGGAACCTCTCAAATTCTGTTTCTGCTGAATGACTTTCAGTGGTCTATGCCAGCTCTCAACTGACATTTCTTAATACTCTGAGAAATCACATGTTAAAGGGATTTGCAGGCAGGGATTTGCTTTTTCACAGCCCAAACCTACCTCCATAACTAAGATTCAGCTGTTTGATGCCCACCCCAATAATACCTCTGCTGATTTTAATTAAATTTTAACTGAATACACTGGAATGGGGGAGTGCACATTCTACTTTGTCATAGAGAAGCCTGGGCATAAATAAGTAATTAGAGAAGTATTAAGGATTTGCTGTGGTATCTTCATATTTAGTGAAAATCTGTATTTTTGAAGAATTCCAGAAAGCTGTAGGACTCAATTTTTTTCATCAGACAGCCAAGTACCATTTTCACAGATCATGTATTGTAAGTGTCTAAATTCCTGATCAATACTCCCCTGTCACTCATTTCTAGTCCTGATCAGTCACACACTGTTAATTCCCTCTTCCCATAAGAGAATTTATAGTAAGATATCAGGATTTATATGGTATTAAAGGATAAATAAACATTTGTCCAGAACACCTGGTGGTAAATAATGTACAACTCTCTGTTGATTCCTGAGACAGAAGAAGTTGTCTTCAGGTCTTTCAGATCTTCTATAAACATTAAGGTTGACTTACTCTGAGAGAGGAATAGGAAACTTTAAATCATGAAGAATGCAACATTTATTATTTTGGTAATGATTTGTATAATACATATTAATTATATCATCTAATATATCTAATATCTAATATATATCTAATTATACCTATAAAATGTATAATACTTAATATAAAATGTATAATTCTTCATATGTATAATACTTAAATACTTCATAAATGTGTAACACTTAATTCGTATAATAATATCACTTAATAAACACTATCAAACAGGATGGTGAAAAAAATACCACATGCTTCAAAAGCAGACAGATTTGGATGGCTTGGACTTGAATATTTGTGCATTATTATTTGGGAAGCAGGGGTTGTGATTATCCTCAATTTATATAGAATTCTGATGAATGAAAAAAATCAAATTATGAATTATTAATATTCAAGCAGAAAGGAAGTCATGCTTCCCAGATAAAAAAAATTACTGATTTTTTTGTGACAGAGGGTTGGGACATTGAGGAGGGAATTCTGAGTTTAATAACATCTTAAATATTACCATCATTTGCAAGTTATCACCTACCTGCAGAAAGTAATATACAGTAATGGAAAATATGTTTGCATCCAAGCATTTTAAGCATATTGCTCTCCCATTCATACCAAAAGTTTAATTTACAGACTCTTTAGAAGTCCAGTAGAATTTCATGGTTCTGTTTCCTGTTCCCATTCAGGAAATTGAGTTACAAATTCTCAGTCTTAATGCAGGAGTGCAAGAAAAACAGTCTCTTACTTTTCGAGCAGATGGGAACCTAAGAGTAACCTCTCTTTCTATTAACTTATCAAATTCTCACACTTGCAAGAAATTTACAGTATCACAAAATCAGTGTCTGGTTAAAACCATAGTTTAACTGAATAATTGAATTGGATTGAATAATTGAATTGAATAATTGAATTGAATAATTGAATTGAATTTGGCTGGCATACTTTGTGCAGTGGCAATATGGCAGAGGTCTGGCTCAAGGGGCCAATTTTGAGTGTACAAAAGGCTCAACAATAGTAATTTGGTAGCATTGGAATGTGGTGCAATGGGCTAAATCTCACCATAAGTGATGTGCAGGAAGATTCATCTAGAAGAAACATCCAAGCACTGGTCTTGAATCTACGACATTAATGAGATTTACTTATGCACCAATCCAAATTCCAGAGAAGGGCAAGACTACTGCACAGCTCAGCCAGTGCAAGACGTGGCTCCTGAGCTGGAGCTGAGCATTCTGAAACTTTAAACCAGGCAGGTGTTTGGCTTTCTGCCTCCCCCAGAACAAAGCCCTCTTGGAAGAGGCTCTCTGAGCACTGCCCTGTGCCACCGCGCTCTCTGATCCACAGGTGAGCCCAGGGCTCCCTCCTCCTCAGAGCAATCTCGTTGAACTCTGACTTGGCAAAGTCAAGAGGTGGAAGTCAGCCTCTTCGTTTTGAAAAATTGGCCCCATGGGTTTTCATTCGTATTTTAAGGTCTACACAACTGTTTGAAGAAAGAAGAGGTGAGAAGGGCAGGAAACCTTCTTTTTTCTAAAGGGTTCTTGTACTTATATCCAAGACTACAACAATAGAAAAGATGAGAGATGGGATGCCCCTGACTGATAAAGCTCTTCCTTCCCTTTAAATGTCTTCTAAGTCATGTGAAAACGAGGTCCACCAATTCTTAATTCTTTGGAACACCTTTTGAACTTGTGGTTTTCAGATCATGAACTCTTAGACAAGAAGTGTCGCAACTAGGCTGAAAATTATATTTTGATGATGTCTCTCCTCCCTTTAGCATGACTTATAATGTGAATATATTTCTACTATCCTCCTCTTCTTGAAACTATCTTTTCAGGTACTTTGCTGGCTTGTTGTGGTTTGAATTTTTGAATTGACATTGAATATTTGAATTTCTTGTTTTCCACAGTTAGTTATCCTGTTTTATGAAGCTGCTTATAAATGTTATATGATGTCTGGTCAACACTTAGGAGCTTGCTTGCAATTTTCTCTCAGGATCCTCCAATCAGTGCAACAACAAGAATGCAGTCCCAGTGACTGCCTCTGATATCTCTAATTACTTTTTTTCTGAGAGCAAGCAGGAAAGCCCCATTTCTGTGATGGAGGAGCTCCACCACACTCCTGTGATCTGAAGACACACCCTAAGATACCCTCTAAGCCTGTCCACTGTGAGAGTGCCTTTCTGAAAAGCATTCCTTTCTCCATCTTTCTCTGGGACAGAAAATGTACATAAATCAGCTGGGAATCAATTTCCAATCACACTTCTTTTCCTGCTTTTTTGCCCATTTTTATTAGAATGGACCTATGTGCTGAAGGAATCTCACAGGGCTTGGTACAAGATATGCTACCAAAAGTTTTTTTTATTGAAATCCATAGCAATGGATATAGATGCCTATAGGAAAAAAGGAAATATTACATCAGACTTTTTGGATGTGGTCTTTATCCTCCTGCATTTTTGAAGGGATTTGTGTGTCTAAGATTTTAAATAATGGTGAATATACGTTGTTGTTTGTAATCAGACATGTTTATTTTGAAAGATGGAAACTCTAAATTCTATTTTATATATGTTGAGGACATGATTTCTTCCTCTGGAGAAAAAATATATGTGTGTGTTTAATGGGGCAAAAAAGGAGAGAAGGGTTAGGGAGAAGAGAATAAAGTGACATGATCCACGGATGTAGAGAATGAAATGAGATTGTATTGAAACTTAACAAGTGAAAATGCCAAGTTGCATTTGACTTTCCAGAATGGTAAATTGCAATCTTAGAATCAAGTTTCTTAAGTTCTCTTACACAAGCTGGTTTCCCTTCATGGATTGTTCTCCCTGGATACTTCATGTCTGGGGCAGTGTGCTGTGAAAATACCAATTACAAGCTGTTGTTGGACTTGTCTGTTGGAAATATGACTTTTTTAATGGAAAACACTTACTTTAAGATAGTTATATGAACCATCAGATTTCTTCTACATAAGCAAACTGCTCAGCATGAGATTGAGGGATTTCTTGAAGGGAAGTTCTGAATTTCATATGTCAGCCCCAATTTAAGCAAGAGGGTTTATCCAGGCCACAGCCAAGGGAACATCTTGTCTATTCTACATTTTATTGTGACATTATCTTCATTATGCATCTAACTGCTGCTGTTGTGGTTCAATTTTATTTCACAAAACGGAGTATGAGTTATGCAACAGCTTTTACCTTTATCCACATGTGGAAGAATTAATACACATTCCAGCCAAATTCTCTAGGCAACAATTGCAGGTTGCAATAATAACAGTGGGAAATGAGATTGCTTCCCATATCTGCAAATTAGTACATTTTGCAGTGGATACAAGGTTTTACATAATAATTTGTAAAAGCCTCTATATATTAAGAAGCCTAAAGGGGTAAAATCCTGAACCAATGTTGTGGACATCTTCTGCACTCCCCTAGTTTAATGGAATAAGGATTTCACCTGTTCTGAATAAAACTGGTTTTAATTTAGCTGCAAAACAGGAAGAGTTCTTGTCATTCTGAGATAACAAAGTGCCAATGACATTTAAGTCCTTCCATTTTTTTTGTTACAGAGACTCAATTTTTTGTATGCTTCACTAATTAAAAGTTTTCTAAACTACTTAACAGATTTATTCATGCCATTCTCACATGTGAACCTTGTTTTGGTTTCTTTAAAGACGTGTTGAAACTGAGAGCAATGCTCAGATAATCCTGCTGTCTTCAAATCAGCAAATTTAATACCTATAATTGTATCATTCTCACAGTTAACTTGGTGCACAAAAGTCAACAATCAGAAGAAGAAATCCAAACTCCTCAAACATTCAATTAAAATGTGTTTTTTTGGCATTCCTACAGGACTTCGATCAAGTGTCTTATTTTGGTTTAAATTTGAAATGAAAAATATTATAATTTTGAATAAGAAAATGTGGCTACATTGTTTTCTAAATGAAATGTTGCATTTGAAGCAGTGGTTCATCATGCAGCAAAAATGTCCCAAGGCTGGGAAGAAATGTGTATTTGAATTTACATTTTTGCTTAAAGCCTGAATAAGAAAAATTTTCTCTGCTTTTGTAAAAAAGGTGGAATGAAGGTAATGACTTGCATTTGAAAAAAAATATGTACAATAGCTAAAGAACTAGTTTAATATTGAACTTTCAATGTAATTAATTCACTTAGGTTTGAGTCCAGAGTTAAGATTTTGGTACCTAAAAGCTGTGAATTGGCCAACATAATCTCATGGGGAGCTGAGCAACAGGGAATACAAAGGGCAGGGAGGTGTGCAAATTCCCTTTTCTTTGCAAATGCAGATTATTATTATTTTTATTTTTTATTTTTATTTTTATTTTTATTTTTATTTTTATTTTTATTTTTATTTTTATTTTTATTTTTATTTTTATTTTTATTTTTATTTTCTGTCTTTCAAAAAGCTCCCCTTACTCTCCTGGTTTAACAACAGCTGCATGCTGCAGCCTGCCTTATACTAGTACTGTGTTTTTTGGTGGAGAGCTCACAGCTCAAGAACTGCAGGTGTCTTGAAAGCTTTCACTATTCCTGCACACACCAGGGCATGAAAAGTGAATCAGATTTTCTGCCAGAACTTCCCAGCCATTTCTGGATTAGGTGCTTATTAATTACTGCAGATTCCCTGTCATTTCATTCCTGAATTTTCGTGGTTTAGCTCTTTCAGCTGCAGATAGATTCATTTTTTAGTAGCACTTGATGAAGAGTTTCTGATTCAAACACTGACTGAGAGAGTTGTAAGACTTCCACAGCTTTTCAATTAAGAGGAAGAAACTTATACTAACTATGGGTGTAAGATATTCCTGTAGGTTTTTGATTGTGCCCATATTAGAACAGAACTGAGTCATGTTGGATCACTCTGGAGAGTCACAGTTGGCTTGTTTTGGGAGGGAGAAAGGTACATTACTAGCAAAAGTAAGTCTGTAGGAGGCTGTTAACTCTAGACAAAAATCCCTGTGAATTACTATTAATTGGCACCTTGCAAGCAGAATGGGTACCTTAGCCAGCAGTGGCTAAAAAGTGAAGCTTTGCTCATGGTTCTTATCTGGAATTTTGAAGATTTCAGGTTATTCACGTTCCTGTCCCTGACTCCAAGATGGAAATTAAGCCACTGTTTTCTCCACACTCCATTTCCTCTTTTTTATAATAAACTGTTTGTTCACTGCTTGCTTGTTCTGGTTTTTTTTTTTTTTCCTGTCTCTCACAAACTACTTTTCTAGCAAACTATGGTTTCCTGTTAGAATTACCTAATTGGTTCTGCTATTTGGTAAATAATCCTTGGACACTGGTTTTACATTCAAACACTGTCCTCACGAAAACATTGCTACTGTGTACCAGAAAGAAATCCATGCTGGACAGAAATTGCAGTGCTGAGTGTCATTAGACTTCCTTTTGAAAGGAATTCTTTTTTTTTTCATGCTTTATAACATGATAATTGGTTCAACTGTGTGGAACCACTTTTGGGTCCTGCAGGGTCCACAGAGCCAGATGCCACACCAAACAATAATCTCTGCAATGGGCATGGTTCAGCACTGTATTACAGACAGGCTTACAGGGTTTTTTTCATGTTCATCATGACTGAGATATAAAAGATTAATAATTGCAACTGCTGAAAAAAAAGGATCATTATGCAAATTTTAACATTGTGTTCCTGAAGGGAAAAACCTTTCCTAACTAAGCACTTTAGAGAAGATAAACAAGGCATTTTCAAAAAGGTCCAGCTAACAGCCTCATCAAATAATTCTATGATACCTTCATTATTGCTAGTCAGTCCCTGCAGGGAGACAATCTCCTCTGTTTTACATAGTACTGAGCTTTTGTAGTTGAAACCTTCCCTTCAATATGATTGTTAATAAGCAGGGCCATTAGCATATATTTTAATGAAATCAATAGATTGTATTTTGTCTAAACAGCTTCATGGACTCTGGCCTCCACTGCTGGATTTTTATTTTGATGGCTGTGGATAAAACCAGAATTCCATATTGGAAGGACTGAGTCCAAAGCCAGCATTAATGTGTTTTCACATAGGGTCAGGCTTAGCAATGAAAGCTAATGGAACTCTCTCAGAACAGGAGAGCATTTTCTATTAACTTTCACACTATGGAAAAAAATCCATCTTTCAAAATATTCAGCAGACATCCAGTGTTCCTACCCAGACTTACTCCTTATGGAGTTTTTTTTTTCTCCACTGTGTGTGCTGCCTAGATGTGTTTTGCTTAAATAGAAATTTTACAACCAAGAGGACAGAGTAAGATGACTTAATTGCATTTCTGAGATGGCAGGCTCTGTTCTACAGCAGCTCTATCAACCTTGCACAGATTCTTTTGAAAAATGAACCATATTTCAAATTCAAGTTCAGTACAGCATCACAATTTATTTTTCTCTCATTATTCCTCTATAAAATGAGTTATTCTTAACTATTTTTAGCATATTTAATCCTTAGTTTGAGTGTCACTGAAGTTAACCCAAATCTATAGATGCTATTTCATGTCAAGACCTCACAATAATACCTCCACCTTCTTACAATCAAAGTCTGCAGTACTTGCCTAAATACTAACTTTAAAAAGGAAGAATCATCTGTGGTCTGAGGCTCCACTTCAGAATTTCCTTTGGGGTGTTTTATTTAAATCTGCAGGAGAACAGCTCAGCATGCACAGGGTCAGGGCTGTGTTGACCTCCTGATTGAGGGCAGGAATAGTAGAGAAAATTCTCTGTAGGTCTGGCAAAAAAGGAGTTCTTCAGCAGAAAGATTAGTCTTTTGTCCTCACTCCTTTAGGTCTTTGGCTAGAAAGATTATGCTCTCTCTCCAGCTGGCTAAAAAAATGTGTGAGAGTAAGAATTTGATGTAGTGTGACAGTAATGGCCACAGAAAGTCGTTTTTGTACTGGTGGGCTGAGACAGACTGAACTCAGGCAGGATGAGCACAAGGCACCTCTGAGCTGGAATTGTTCACGCCAGCCAGGTTGAGAGAAGGTTCTGGCTACATTTTCCTCCTGCTCTCTCTGCTCCAGGGCAGGGTGGGGACTTCCAGGGAACCAGCAGCAAGGAAGATCTCAGCCTGGAGCTGGACTGCAGACCCTTGACATCCCTGGACTCTGAGATTTGGGCCACCCCTCTGTGATTTTTCAGCTAAAATCTGGCATGACACAAATATCTCAGTGTGGAATCAAGTCTTGCCTCTTTCCCAAAATCCTGAAAATATGGTTAAATCATTTTTAAAAATTGCACTAAATGCAGAGTATGGCTCAGAAAATCAGGTGCACTTGGCATATTTCATAACCTCACCAACCCAGCCTTTGGTTACTCAAGCACCTCTTTTGATTTAAGGCTTCATTTTGCCATTGTTCATTCATTCATTGCCATTCATTCTGATCACACCAGTTCTTGAGCCTGTTTATCAAAAGCAACAGGCTAGAAGCTTTGATATTTGAAATTAATTTGAAATAGGATGAGTTTAGTTGTCCCTTTTTGCCCACAGTACATTCAGCTCTCAATTTAATTCACTTTTTGATAACATATGTACAAATTGCATTGAGTTATGAAAGGGATTAGGAAGAAACCTTACTATTATTCATCTATAACACTATATATATGTATATATATTTATATATTTATATATTTATATATTTATATATTTATATATTTATATATTTATATATTTATATATATAAACTATATATGTATATATTTATATATAAATATATTTATTTTTATATATGTGTATATATATAATTTTTCAGGCAAGAAAAACTAGAATTACAAGTAACTTAGACAATTCATTTTGCACCACTGAGTACAGGCACATACAGCCTGAGGTTTTGTTTTCATTAATATCTCATTTTTCCATGTGTGTATTTGTCTTGACAGTGCAAATTAATGTTCTAGCAGTGGTGGGTTCTGATGTATGGCAGGAAAAAATACAAGGAATCAATACAACTTATAAATATTGAAGTGTTACTGTATAGAACAACAGGAAGCACTGGAATAATAAGACCAAGAAGAAAGAGAAAGTTATCAACACACAGTACAAATCCTAATATTTATCTGCAACATGGTTCCCTTGATTTTCCTGTAAGGCTTTATTCCTAGAAAGGTGCCAAATACTCCCCTCCCATTATCTGAGGACTTTGCCCAGTTATTGATATAACTTTCTCTCTCACCACCTCTGAACTCCTGTAATCCCTCAGAGCCCCTTCTGCATCTTCTGTCAGCATCCTGTGTTATCCTGAGATAATTCTGTATGTCACATCCAGCAATTTCTTTGTCATGTCCAGTAGCTTTCTGTGTCCATGTGCCATCCCTGACAGTATGAATAAATTAAGGGAAGCAAACCAAGTTATTCCTGATGAGACAAGAGATGCAGAGCAGCCTGGGAATGGGTCCAATGGCTGGCACAGGCACTTTTCTGCAGACACACACATGATGCATTCTATGCCTCACAAACCTTGGAGCCATGCAACCTTCCACTCACTCATCTTGCCCTTCCGTGGAAAAGCATCTCTCACACCCAAAGTCCAGCCCAGGCAGACATTTCCAAGCATCTTAGAAAAGAATTTCCTGGTATGTGAATAGGGAAAACTCTGCTCTGGGCTTAGAAGAAAAAGCAAAGCCTCATAATTCAAAGAGAAATGTCTGATGAGAAGGTCAGTGAAGAAAGAAAAAAAGATGCAGTTATGTAGTTTTCAGCATTTCTCCTACAGTGAATGCAGTAAGAAGTATCTGCTTCCTGCCAGATGCTGATAACCCAGGCTTTAGCCACAAGTTTCTATTGAAGGATTCCTCTTTAAGTGATTAAGTGATTTGCCATCAGACTAACTTCAGTCTTTGTAACATTATCACTTTTTTTAGGAATGGATGTGAACTTGAAGCTCCCACATAAAAATCCGTGGAAGCTGCAAACTTGACAACCACCCTCTTTCCAGTGTGTTTTAACTAAAAACATGAAAAATGAAAAAGTCTTCAGGCTTTTTCAGCAGGAGGAAAATTTAATGACTGATCATTGGCTCTGCAAGATGATTTCTGCATCACTGCTGAGAATTTCCAGTCACACAACAGAAAAACTCGCAGCAAAGTCTGACCTGCAGCTTTACAGAGCAGATGGTCTGCTGCCAGGAGATGTTGAGCTTCCTTCTTTGAGATGTAGGTCTGCTGTCACTCAGAAGCAGAGAGATGAGTTGGTGCAGAGCATTTTTCCCTGAGACAGCTTCCCAAAAACTCTCCCAGAGCTCCCTTGTCTCTCTCACGGGAGTTCAGCCCCTTGCTGGAGAGGGTGAACAAATGTAGCAGATGAGAATATTGCAGCCATAAACTAGAAACCTCTATTTTGTTCTTTACATACTGTCATTTTTTTCCAGGAATAATTTGTTTTATATTTACATTTATATGATATTGAAAAATATCAAATACTGTATTTCCTAAAGTTATTCTATTCTTCTCTTAGAAATAAGCAGTAATTGCACTCCCAGCCAGCTTCCAAAGGATTGATACCAATGTAAGCAGCTGTATTTTTTTACATTTTGTTTAATAAAATTGCTTTTTTATGTAGAGGTCTGCTATTAAACATTTGATAGCTTCACACAAAAAAAAAAATTTCTGGTACAGAAAGGCAATTATAATTTGAAGAATTATTGCCATAAACTTTAATGTTTTTCAATTGCAATCTATTGTAAGGCAAGAATTTCTTAGAGCAGTTGCATTCAATGTTCCATCATAAAAAAGAGTAATGGAATAAAAAATACTGTGGGATGTATGGAATTTTATGGCAAAAAGGCAAAGCATCCTCAATTTTTTCTCTCTGTAGTCATCTCTACCTTTAGTCTTATTAGTTGTCATGAAAAAATACCTCAAAAAGTGCCTGTAGGCCCAAACAATTATATACCTGGTTGCATAACTTGTTGATAGGAGCTGGGTATCTAAACATTCTTTATGTCTTGGCCTTGCAGCTAATTCATTTTGCCACTGCTGTCTCTAAGTTTCTGTGTTTTAGCTAAACTCTTTTGCTAGGCACTGGAGAGAAGTATCACAGGAGGTGATTTACCTTTCCTCTCTTTTGACATTAATACTCAGGTAAAAACAGTTTTGTTTCACTCCTGGGGCACTGAGATCAGGGAAAATTAATATTTGGATGATTAATTTCATGGAGAGCCACCCCTTCAATGATCTTGACATCATCAGTATTGCTCAGCTCTCACACAGCACTGAGATAAGGCAGTGCATCAATTAAATCAGTGTGGAAGTAGGTTTAGGTTGGTGCTGGGAAGAAATTCTGTGTGAGGATGCTGAGGTCCTGGCACAGGTGCCCAGAGAAGCTGTGGCTGCCCCTGGATCCTGGCAGTCCAGGACCAGGCTGGACAGGGCTTGGGAGTGACCTGGGACAGTGGGAAGTGTCCCTGATCATGGCAGGGGGTTGGAACAAAATGCTCTTTTAAGGTCCCTTCCAACCCAAACTATTCCATGATTCTGTGATTTCTAAGTTCTTGTGGCAGTGGGGTTGGGCCTATGTGATCTCTGTGGTGTTCCCATCCCAAACCACTGCACAATTCTGATTTTTACTAAAGAGGGAGTGAACACCTTGCAGCTGTGCTCTGGGACAGCAGACAGGGTCTGGCTGCTCTGTTCTGTGTAAGCCCCAAACCACTCACCCTGCAGCACTGAGGGACAAGAGGGTGACTGGACAGGCACGAAACTCCACAGATTGAGCAAAGTGCTGAGGCACTTTCAAACCCAGCAATTCCCCAGGGATGCAGAATGGCTCTGTGCTCAGCCAGATTTAAAGCTCTGGGGGCAGGGGCTGACCCCAAGGTGTCACACCTCACCTATTTCTGACCTGCTGACAAAAAGAGCAGCTGGTGACTCCCATCAAAGCAGCTGCTGGGCTAGAAATCACTATCTCAGGGCAGCCAAAGGGGGACTGCTTGCAAAAATCTATTACTGTGCTATTTAAAAGCTCAAACTAAGTGATCAAACAATCTCGTGCTCCACATCCTTCCAGTGATGGATCACAGACCAAAACCTTCCAGTTATAAAGCTTCACCTAAACAATGGCCTAAAAAGAGGGAAGAAGTGACAAATTTGAAGAGCTCTCCTGACTCCAGTGGTGATAAAACTTCTGATCTGCTGTAATTCATCAGAGCAGTTGAGCACATTCTTCTGTTCAGGCTTGCAGGCTGGCACAGGGACTCCAATGCATTTTATTCAATGCAGCACGTTAAGTGCTTTGCTGGCTCCCAGCTTGACACAAATGCCTCTTGAGATGACTGCCATGGTATTTCTGTTAAAGAAATCAGTGACTAAAGTCCAATCAACTGGAGTCTCCAGCATGCCAAAATAAGATTTAGTGTGAGCATGAACATTCTTCTCTTGGGAATTCATCTTCAACTCAAAAAAAAAAAGTATAGTTAGAAGATCTTATATTGAAATCAATATCACTGCCTGTTGAAATAGAGGCAAATAAAAGAAATCAAAACAAATTTAAGTTATTTAGGAATTTTGGTGGTGGTGGTGGTGGTGCTAAATTTTTTACATTTGGGCCATCACAATAACTCTTCAAATACAAGCCAAAGAGAAGAAATGCCATTTTTCTCTTCAGCTGTGCTGAGTTTGAGTAACTATCCATTTTAGCAACATACAGATGAGTAAATATTTTCAAGAGTTCATTTATCTGAGGAGGATAAGTTATTCCAACTACTTGTTATGAAGTAAGGAGAAAATTTATATTAAAAATTTATAATAAATATTAAAAATGTCATGGTGGTTTATGTTGGTGCT